>JAJOZX010000044.1:0-635000 GCA_023014485.1 Bathynomus jamesi | reverse complement strand
AATTCTTCGTATTATTTATCTTTGTCATTACAGTTTTCAAACTGTCACTATTTGTCTAATGGAAACAAGTTTGATTTTAAAATATAGACGTTTTTGCCAAACTTGAAATCCAACAGCGTTTGCTAGCTATCATTTTGTTTTTGCTTAGTTTTTTTAAGTCGATCCTGTTCTATTGTAAAAATTGAAGCAGCTCCACTATGTTTTATCTGACAATATTTGTAGACTTTGGTGTTGAGAAAATTGTCTTGAATTTGGAATTTACGCTAGAAGTTGCGCCTAAGTCACGTGTCACGGAAGAAGTGTGTTGCATCCGCGATTAAAAGGTTCGAAAAGGGACACCCTGACGCAAAACCTCTTATTTAGTTTGATGGCTGCATTGACGACATCTGACGAAGCAGACGGAAGGAAGAGTATTAAGAAGCTATATTTCATTTCTAACCTGATTTTAGGGCATGATATATAGCTACAGATTTATTATGTATGCCATGATTCGACCTTTGAACTATGTTGTTATTGATACAAAATGTACTGTATTTTAGTCATAAATGTTGTTGTGGCAGTCTCGACATCTTTATTTTATTGTTTTTTATTGTATTTCACTGTAAAAATATGAAGTTAGTGTCACTACCCAACTCTAAACACGAGGTAGAGCTGGAATGTATTGTTTTTATGATGTAAAATTATCAGTTATTTCATATTTCAGTCAATTGTATTCTTATGAATCAGTTTCACTATTTTAAATTGGTGCTTCGAAATTTTCTGAAAACATTTTAAACAGATGTATAGTAATATGTTTCGGTATAGATATGTGAAGGGTTTGGGTTCTTCTAAATAAATAAACCCTCTTAAAATGTAGGAACATCTTGGACATTAATTACACCAGAAGTTCGGACGCACGTCAAACTAACAAGATTAGAAAATTTCATAAACGCTCAATATCATATAGATCACCTATCATAAATTCATGACATTTCGAAGTCTGGTAGACGTTATACGTAAGTATTGATGACCTTACATTGGAGAGACCAATCCATCAGCTAACTTTTTTTTCTTAATTTCTCAGAACGCTTCCAAAAGTGATGAACCGAAATATTCTCAAGAAACAGCTGACCAGGCGAGAAGCCTCATTAAAGTTATCAACGAGGAAGAAGAAGAATTAGAATTAAAAATAGAACCTTTACCTCAATTTCAGACTGAACTTCTCCCACCCGTTATTAATACCAAAGTTCCTGTCGATGTTTTAACCGATTATTTATCTAAAGGTCACTGTAACGATTCTCAGGAAGAGTTCGCATCTTTGACAGTGAAGTCAGAGTCATTTGAGGATTGTGAAGTTAATTTGGACGTTGATAATTTTCAGTATGGATGCGTTAAACAAGAATTGCAGTTTGAAGAAGATCATTTCGTTAAAGAGTTGATTGAAGTGGGACATCAAACTACTGTGTTTCACATTGAAAAATGTGATCAAGATTTAGAAGTAAAGGAATCAGGAACGAAGCAGGCAACTAAGAATGAAGAACCTCTTGGAAAGGTTCATTTCGGAGAGGAAGAAGAAACGGTCGTCAAGGAGTCTTCGCACCGTGAGGATCCTCGAGTCGAAAGTAGTTCCCCGACGACGGTGATGATAACGAAGGACGATTGTTCCAACTCGGTCGTTTTGCAGATGATGCAGCGCGATTCCTCAGCGACACAGTCAGACGAAATGAATCTTATGACGTCGGTCATGAGCAGCATGGAAGCCTCGGGTGAAAACTTACGCAAGAACCCCGAGTTCCTCTCCTGCCTTTTGCAGGAAGTGAAAATTAAGTTGATTCAAGAGCGTCTGAAGAAAGAAAGACCCATCGAAATGATCGGTCTCAAAGACCACACATACATGATGCCACGAACTAAAATTAAAAGCTCTACGATCACTTGGCACGAGTGCCAGTACTGTAAAAGGAAATTTGCCCCCAACCGGAGGCACCGGTATCTCTCCCACCTACGAGTTCATTCGGGAGAGAGACCGTTCAAATGCGGCGTCTGCCAAAGAGGCTTCAACAGGCAAGACCACTTGAACGTTCACATGAGGCTTCACACGGGCGAAAAACCTTATTCCTGTTCCGAATGTAAAGCTTCGTTCACGCATAAGACGTCGCTCTCGAGTCATAAATGTCGCAGAATTAAAAACCTCAAACAGAAGAATAATGAGCGTCAAAAATAATTGGAGATATCTGCCTAAATTTAGGGCATTACCAATAGCAGGTTATTCCAGTAAATATATAATATTCATTACATGTCGAATTTGTTAGGATTAAGACGTTTTCTTCACTTTCTGAAAGGGTTTTACTTTTGCTGTAACAAAACAATAACTTAAGTGAAATTGTTTATTACATTTAACGTAGAAGAAGACTACTGGAAGGATCAAAGCGTTGGTAATTAATCACACTTTCAGACATGATAGCATCTGAAATATACCCATGTAGTCTTTTGAATAAGATGAGCTGTAAATTTGAAGGTTGCGAGTTCGAGCCTCAACCTGGACGTTTTGGACTTAAGATAGTATATTCATCTGAGCTTCTTTTGGTAAGTTATATGAATCCACATTAAATGTAGTTCCCAATATAGACTATGGAAATAGCACTATAATAACCAATAGGTTGGTGAACGTAGCTGCTGCATGTCCGTAAAAGAAGACCTTCCCAGATAATTTCCCCACCAAATATTTCAAATTTAAATCTCCAAATTCAGATATTTTCCCCAAATTTTAATTTAGAAATGACAGAAACCTGAATTTAATAAGTAGACGAGTTAAGCTGAATATTATTAATTCATATAGAAAAATAGTTTCAAATACCAAGCAATTATGGACGAACAGCATTCATATGGTTAGACCAGTAATTCCAAAACTGTTTGAAGCGAAGGACCCGTTTGATATCGGGAAATAATTTCCCAAATCCCTTTCATTTTATGCCATCCCAATTCCCAAAATAGTCTTGTATGAAAGATATACCTAAAACTAAGCATTGTCCTGTCATTATCAGAGTTTCAGAGTGGGTTGAAAATTTTTGTGCGAATTCTTATAAGCCTTGAATTGAACTCCATCTTGGCTATCTTGGGAAGTGCCTCGAAGATCTAAGTAATTACTGTAGTGTATTTGCCTGGTTCTAAAATTGGTTATAAAAGAATTGCAAATATTCCTAGAAAGAATGGAAAACGCATTAAGCGAAATCCAGGCAAAAATAGCAGGTCCAGACGCAATTCCTTTGGCTCAACGTCGGTATTATTTGGAAACCCACAGGTGAAGCGCTGATATTCCTTCCTTCGGAAAACTGTGGATTGGCACCTTTGATCAATTTCCATTTCAACAGTTTTACTCCGACCTTTACAAGGATTTTGGAGTCCCCTATTTTGGGAACCAATGGGTTACGCGACTCTAGTTCTGTGACTTAAACTATTACATCCTTATTAAAACTTCGGTAGTGTTACCATTCATCCGTAAATTTGGGCAGTAAATTAATTTGACGAAATAGATGAGCACTTGAAATCGCAGAGGTGCTGAAGTGGTCACGTCACAATACCGCTTCCCTTTAAATCAGCAAGGTTAAGCGAGTCTATTTAGTAGTTGGATGTGGGTGACCATCTTCCGCGTTCAAACGCTGTAGCAACTCTTGGATGGTTCCGATCCTACTTAAAGCTGTAGGTCCCCTCCATCACGTAACCTTTGCCGTTACGAAGGACGTTAAACAACCCCAAACATTATTATTATTATTATTATTATTATTATAGCGCACAATTCCTATCACGTTTGTATGAGGAAAACAAAGTTGATCGTTATTATATTTACTTCGATGAAGTGGAACTGGCTGCAGCAGATCCTAAAAATTTCGAAACTTTTCCTACATATGATTGAAGAGATCGATCTTATGCAGGCATGTTTAAATCATGCTTTGTAGTATGACATTCGATACTCTGCACGTTCATTTATATGCGTGAGTCGGTGTTGCGCGTGTTATTTTAATTCATATTTTAAATCGGTGGTTATCATCCTTTTCTGGTTCATGACACCACAACCCCATCTGTTCTGTGCCGGCACCCTGAACGATTTTAGTCTCATTGTTCAACACTAACTTCAAAATGAGCCAATATACAGTTACACCTTCTGTATGGACGTAATAAATTTTTATTTTTTTTTAATTTGCATATCTTCAATAACTTTTCAATTTTCAAGTACCTATTTTTGTCATTTTCATGTAATTTTGCGCATCTTGGTTGGGAAACAGGCAGTAAATTGTAACACTTTTTTACTTAGTGTAGCATTTGTCCTTGTAGCATTGGTGTTTTTTTTCGTAGATTTGATTTAGCGAATATAATCTCGGGAATAAAAATTCGATAAAAGTAAAATTTTTGGAAAATGCTAGAAAGAAAATGATTGAGAAACATCCTCATATGCAACGCTTCCTTATAAGTGGGTTCTAAATACAGCTGTTATAAAATCTAGAAGAGGAAGAGCCATTGTCCCAAAGCGATATGAAGACAGCTAATTAATGCTGATGCTCTTCTGGCATCATTTTTTGGGCACTGGCAGTGTCCTTTCTACTCATTTGTTGAATGCGGCACTGATAGGACATTTCAGCTTGGTTGTTTAGAATTTAGATACAGGATTGTTGCATCGCGTAATGGTGCAGGTTGTGCTGTTACAAGGTTTAGAAAGAAGACCATAAATAGCGCCCCATTTTTCTTAATTTTATGCTACTAAGGCTACAGTAGGCCCACATCCAGTCAGCAACCCTGAGGTAGGGCCTCCAAGTCCGTAAGGTTTGTTTTAGTCTTGCTTAATTTAGGCTATAAGTTAAAGTAGCCCTTCAGTCAGGGCTTGGCTGTTCAAGGCTCAGCTGGGATTCTGAACCCAATAAAAAAGAATAACATGGTCCTTCGTAATTGGATTATAACCGAAGACTGAGTCAGTGACTCTCTTTCGGCAAAGTTCTGATTGTAGCCTAAGTTAGGCCTGGACGGGTTGAGCATAATCTGAGTTAAGGTCCCATAGTAGAAAGTTTGGACCCCCCCAATTGTAAAACTTGGCTGCTTGTCTCTGGTTGTTTTGAGGCCTACATTTGGTTTTATTGTTTGAGGCGAAGGTTGCAGACTTCGCTGTGCCAGTTACTTGGGTGGAAAATTTGGTATTCCAGACTGATGGTTGGTCAGCATAGGCGTATGGGATGGCACTTTACGGGGGGGGGGGGGGGATGGCGAAAAAATTTGCCCTGAAAATTTTCAGGATCCCCTGATTTCCGCATAAGCACTATGTGTAGCATAAAATAACACAAAGGTTAGAATATGAGTAACATATATCAAAGCCTTTTTGAGATAAAAAACGTTACAATTTACAAAGATGAGATAAAATTTTGCTACAATATTTCTAAATTGTAGTGACCGGTAGATAAGGCTATGGTTCACACACTACAGTATATACAGATACAGTACAATAACCAGAATTAAGTTACACACCGAAATAATTATAGACTCACCTCAAGTATAGAGTGTTATTTTATTTATTTGTCGGGTTCAAAATCCCAGCTGAGCCGTGAACGGCCAAGTTCTAAAGGGCCAGTTCTACCTACAGCCCAAGTTAAGCTAAAATTAAAACTTACGGATTTGAGATCCTATTAGGTCCTACCTCATCAGGGTTGCTGACTCGATGCGGGCCTACCTTAGACCTTTGTACATGAATTTAAGATAAACAAAAGGGTACTATTTATGGTCTTCTTTCTCAACCTTGCAACAACAACGCAACCTGGACTATTGCACGATGCAACAATCTTGTATCTAAACAACCAAACTGAATTGCAAGAGAGCTCTCTATAAGACCACACCCTGTAAGTACGACATTCCACAAACGAGTAGAAAGGACGCGCAGCGCCCCAAAATGATGCCACAGGTCCAAACTGATGCCACAAGAGCAATGCTAGCTCTAAATTAAGTGAATTTTTCACTAACCTTACAATTATGAGATGGATATATATACACCTTAACTTAATATATACAAGCAATGCTGCATCAATCAGCTTAGTCATCATATCGCCTTGGGACAACAATGGTTCTTCCTCTTCTAGATTTTCTAACACTCCCCACCGAAGAGGCATTGTTGTCATTACCTTCTGCAAGGTTAGCCAAGCCTTCTCCATGAGGCTGTAACTCAAATGTTTCATCTTGACTATCTGTGTTTTTGCTGATTTCTAAAGCATAGAGTTTTTGTATAGGTCTCTTTAACTTTCCTCCTGAAGTCTTTACCAGTGCAGACCTAACTAAATTGTCTTTGCCAACAAACAACTCTTCAATTATGCCAAGCTTCCAGCATTGCCTTGGTCTTTCATCCCCAATCATTACCACTTCTCCCACCTTGATACAATTTGCATTGGAGCCCTTTACCTTGCCTGATGGGTAATAATTGAGTTCTGGCAAGTATTCCATCTGCCACCTCTTCCATAACTGATCTTGTAGCTCTTCAAGGTACCTGAACCTTCTGGTTAACTCTCCTTGAGTGCTCTGGATAGGCTGCAAGTCTTCTGGCACACTGGGGCTTGATGTTAATCGTTTACCACAAAGAAAATGATTTGGTGTCAATGGCTCTGCATCCTGCATACTGTTATAAACAAAAGTGATAGGCCTACTGTTCACCATTGCTTCTACTTCACACAAAACAGTGCAGAATTCTTCTTTGCTCAAATGAGCATTAGCTAAAAGTTTCTTTAATGGACACTTTACACTTCTCACTAGCCTTTCCCAAAATCCTCCCCACCATGGTGCTCTCTCAACAATAAACTCCCACTGTACCCCTTGGTGTGAAAAGTAGGATTGGAATCCTTCCTCTTTTAGCAAGGACCAAATTCTTGGAGTTCCTTTGCAGCCTTTTTGAAGGTTTTTGCATTATCCGATATGATTTTATTTGGGAAACCCCTTCTGTTCACAAACCTTTTAAAGGCCAAAAGAAATACATCACTACTTAAGTTGCTTACCAACTCCAAATGGATTGCTCTGGTGGTAGCACATGTGAAAAGACATATATAACCTTTGTTAGACTCCCCTTGCTCATACACATAGACTGGCCTGCGAAGTCTACTCCCACTACATCAAATGGGGCAGTATAGACACACCGTTCTCTTGGAAGTGGAGCCACCTTTTCATAATAAGGCTTTGCACTCCAACGCTTGCAAACCACACATTTATGCAAGACCTTTTTTACTACTTGTCTAATTTTGGGAATCCAAAACTGTTGTCTGATCTCTATTATCACTTCTCTAACTCCAGCATGTAACAACTTATGATGAGTATCCAGGATCAAAAGTTCCACAAAGTGCCCCCAGAAGGTAGCAAAATTGGATGTCTTTTCTCCTCTGGAAGCCCAGAAAACTGTAGTCTACCTCCTACTCTCAATAAATCCTGATCCAAAAACACATCCAAACCCTTGAGAGCAGAATGTGTTGGTAGAACCTGTAATGGATGCTGGTGAGCAATTCCTCTCTTCACCAAATTTTTCCTTCTGCATATATACCACCCAGTATTGCCTGGCTTGCTGAATCTCCTTACTGTTCAGAATTCCTTCCCTTCTTGTTTCTCCCTTAATATTGTTGGTAAATCTATATACCCATGCTGTCACTCTTAACAACTTTTCAGACTGCTAATGTCCTCAAGCCTCAATATGGGGTCCTGCTGCATAACTTGACAACTGTTCACAGCATTTTCTCATCACTCACCCATCTTCTTCAGCCTGGCATTCTCCTACAATAGGCTGATTAGAAGGCCAGTTTTCACTTCCAAGTTTTAGCCACTCTGGCCCATTCCACCACAAACTTGACTGTGCAAGATCTTTCACTGAAATTCCTCGTGTTGGTAAATCAGCGGGGTTTTGGGTGCCTGGACAATGCTTCCATTGCTTGGGATCTGTGTGCGCTTGAATTTCCTCCACCCTATTGGCAACAAATGGTTTCCATTTCCTTGCCTGGCTTCTTAACCAGTGCCAAACTATAGTGGAGTCTGTCCAATAATAGCTTGGAATTTCAGAGAGGGCCAAGACTTTGCACTGTAACTGCAAGCCGACTAGCAATAACGGCACCCATCAATTCCAACCTTGGAAGAAAGCCTTTTCAAAGGTGCTACTCTGCTCTTTGCAGCAACCAACCTGCAACTTACTTCCTCTTGCAATGCGCCTCTTATATAAATACAAGTTGCATAGGCTTCCTCACTTGCATCACAAAAGATGTGCAGCTCCAAATTGTCTGGACTATTGTTCAACTCTCCAAAGTACCATCTTGGGATTTTAATGTCTCCAAGATGTGCCAATTCTTTGAACCAATATTTCCACTTTACCACAAATGGGGCCAGGAATCCAAGAGGATCAAAGACCTTTGAAGCCAAACTAAGAGCTGTACGTTTTGTCCACCTTGTCTCATTCTCAGCCAGCTCTACTAAAGATTTCCCATTGAAGGTAAACAAATCATCTCCTTGCTGCCAAACAATGCCTAGCACCTTTGCGTCTATTGCCCACAACTCCTTAATACCAGAATCCTCAATACTTTCTGCTGCATCAGGTACTACAGAGGACTGACTCATAAACTCTTGTAATTGAGAATGATTGGTCTGCCATTTTCTAAGCTCCATGCCAGCCTCCCTCATTATAGCTCTAGCCTCCATGAATATCTGTTTAGCCATTTCTGTATTATCCACGGAACACAGCAAATCATCAACATAAAAATTTTTCCTTATGTGTTCAATAGTGTTAGGATAGACTTCAGAATATTTCTTAAAATGGTACTGCATAGTAGCTGCCAACAGAAATGGACTAGAGCTGAGGCCAAACAACACTGACTTCATTCTATATGCTTGAACCTTAGGTTCATTTTCCAACAAGTCTTTCGTATCCACCCACAGATACCTTACTGCATCTCTGTCCTCTGGTTTTAACTTTATCCGCAAAAAGGCTTGCTTCACATCTGCAGTCAATGCTACTCTACCAAACCTGAATCTCAGTAACAAGGAAAATAAATCTGCATTTAAATTTGGCCCAGCATCCAAACAGTCATTCAAGGACACACCACCTTTGTCCTTGGCTGAGCCATCAAAAACTACCCTCAGTTTGGTGGTAGTTTTGTCTCGCCGTACCACTGCATGGTGTGGCAGATAATGTGCCTCCTGGCTCACCAGCTCACCTTGCACCCTTTCAGCATAGCCCTCCCTTACATAGCTTAGGATGGCCTCATTGTATTCAATTAACAACCTCATTTTTTCTTAGCCTGTACAATGAAGTCTCCAACCTCCGATTAGCTAGCTGAAGGTTTGAACCGGGTTTGCAAGAATCCTTCCATGGGAGGCCAACTTCATAGCAACCATCTCTAAACCCAATCCCTTTTTCAAATTGCTCTAAAACATCATTGTTCACTGTACTTGCCTGTTTGTCCTTTATGCCAATGATTCAAGTTCCCAAAACGCTTTCAAATGCCTTTCCAACCATGGCTGTTCTCCTCAATCTTAACAAAAAGAGCCTTAACTTCCATTTCATTGCAATAGCTACCATGTAGCATCCAGCCTAGCTTACTTTCAATAGCTACCGGGCCTTGAGATGTGCGGACAATATTACCAGTGATGAAGTCCCAATAATAGTCAGCTCCAATCAAAAGACTAATATGCCCAAATTAATTCCTTTAACTTGCAATTCTTGGACACATGCCATATCTAAACAAGTAGTGACTGGAGCACAAAGTTCCTCAATCTCTACAGCTTGGACCTTGATAGTGGGACTTTGCGGTAACAACCCTTAACCAGAACTTCTACCTTCTTAAATTTGGTTCGGTTTTGAACGGAACCCCAAACCCAGAAATTCTTAAATTTTCCCTCTTAAGTTCTTTAAACTTCAATTTTCTGGAAATTCTGGTCTTAATAAAGCTACACTGGCTACCACTATCAAACAACACTCTTACAGTAGCTTCTCCATCATTCCCAATTAATAAGGCTGCAGTTGTTTGCAATAATCCCCCTTTACTTTTACTCCCTTGCATAGCAGTGGCATGTGCCACTGATGTCTCTACTTCTGGGGTAGGCCTACTAGGAGTGTTTTCACACAATAATGGCTGATGCCTACCATGACATTTTTTGCACAAAATTTTAAACTTACAAAACCTTGCTCTGTGACCTTTCAAAAAACATTTAAAACATGCTGTGGACTTAGTTACCCTGTCCTTTCTCTCCTCAAAGGTAAAGCCTCAGCCACCTCACATTTATATGACTTGTGGTTGCCTTCGCAAAATATGCATTCCTTGATTCCCTTTAATTTATTCTCAGAGGAGGCATGTAGAGCTGACACTGTACCTGGGCTATTCCTTTTTGTGAAACTTTGGTGCTGTGCCTGCCTTTGTCCCCTTGTTTAACATCCCACTGTGCAAACTCAATTCCCTCTCGTCTTGCTAATTCTGTGCCTAAAAGACTTAACATCTGCTGAAGGGGGATGTACACATGTTCTGTAGAGTGTCCCCTACTTAATTCAAGCAAAATTGAGCTAGCAATTTAGACTCCAGTGTAGGACCAACATTATACCATACCTTTCCATTCCTACACCCAAGTTGTCCAGGGACCTAGTTCTAACTTCAAATTCATCATATAACTGCCGTAACTCCTTGACACTATTGGATTATTAACAGGAGGTATAGCTAAAAGTGCGGAGGTGGCTTTTAATTAAGATCTCTGGCTTACCAAACCGTTTCTTTAATATATCCCAAGCCACATTATAATTAGCCTCTGTTAATGCTAATCCTGCTATTGTCTTTGCTGCCTCCCCTTCCAAGAGGGACTGCAAATAATTAAACTTCTCCACGCACTTAACACTTGACTAGAATGAACTGCTGATTGAAAACTGTCTGCCCATCCTTGCCATTCCTGAATACTCCCAGAAAATGTTTTGAGTACAAGCCTCGGTAATTGAACTACAGATCTGTTAACCTTAACTTCACAAACATCATTTGTTGAGTGTTGTGTTTCATTATTAGACCTGGTCTCTAACTGTACTGAGCTGCTAAACTCTTTTGCTCGGAGACCTACTTTAATTATATCATCAATAATCTCTTCAAAGTAAATTATGTTATTTTCTATTTCATCCTCTTCTATAAGAGCCTCAATTTTAACATTTACCTCACTTAGAGCAACCTTTTTAGTTTCTAATATGGAAAGCTGCGCAGTCACTAAGCGTAAATCCTCTTGCTCTATGGCAGAATCTATAGTGGCAATGACCTTTGTAATTAGACCTTTGTAGGCGCTTCTCCTTTTTATAAATTTGTTCAATTCAGATGCACTCATCTTCAATGCAAACAACCCTTGGGCTCAATACCAAATGAGCTGAATTGGCAGAAATACTTAACCAAACTGATCAAACGTAAATTTTACTTTCAAATAAATTGAATTGCTAGGTGGGGTACTAACCAACACCAGTATGGAATACCAATTTTTCCACCCAAGTAACTGGCGCACTGGTCTGCAACCTTCGCCTACGAATAATAAACCAAATTAACCAAACTGGTAAATGTAGGCCAAAAACAACGACAGACAAGTGGCCAAGTTTCGCAATTGGGCAACCAAACTTTCTACCCTGGGACCTTAATTCAATAATAACCCAAAATTAACCAAACCGGTAAAATGTAGGCCAAAACAACGACAGGCGACTGGCCAAGTTTCGCAATTGGGCGACCAAACTTTTTACCCTGGGACCTTAATTCAATAATAACCCAAAATTAACCAAACCGGTAAAATGTAGGCCAAAACAACGACAGACGACTGGCCAAGTTTCGCAATTGGGCTACCAAACTTTCTACCCTGGGACCTTAATTCAATAATAACCCAAAATTAACCAAACCGGTAAAATGTAGGCCAAAACAACGACAGACGACTGGCCAAGTTTCGCAATTGGGCGACCAAACTTTTTACCCTGGGACCTTAATTCAATAATAACCCAAAATTAACCAAACCGGTAAAATGTAGGCCAAAACAACGACAGACGACTGGCCAAGTTTCGCAATTGGGCGACCAAACTTTTTACCCTGGGACCTTAATTCAATAATAACCCAAAATTAACCAAACCGGTAAAATGTAGGCCAAAACAACGACAGACGACTGGCCAAGTTTCGCAATTGGGCGACCAAACTTTTTACCCTGGGACCTTAATTCAATAATAACCCAAAATTAACCAAACCGGTAAAATGTAGGCCAAAACAACGACAGACGATTGGCCAAGTTTCGCAATTGGGCGACCAAACTTTTTACCCTGGGACCTTAATTCAATAATACTCAACCCGTCTAGGCCTAACTTGGGCTACAATTTGCACAATCAGAACTTTGCCGAAAAATAGTCACTGACTCAGTCTTGGGGTAGAATCCGGTTCGAAGGACCATGTTATTTTATTTATTTGTCGGGTTCAAAATCCCAGCTGAGCCGTGAACGGCCAAATTCTAAAGGGCCAGTTCTATCTGAAGCCCAAGTTAAGCTAAATTAAAACTTACGGATTTGAGATCCTATTAGGTCCTACCTCCGGGTAACCTCAGGGTTGCTGACTCGATGCGGGCCTACTTTAGACCTTTGTTACATGAATTTTAATGTAAACAAAAAGGGTACTATTTATGGTCTTTCTCAACCTTGCAACAACAACGCAACCTGGACTATTGCAAGGTGGAACAATCTTGTATCTAAACAACCAAACTGAATTGCAAGAGAGCTCTCTACAAGACCACACCCTGTACGTACGACATCCCACAAACGAGTAGAAAAGACGCGCAGCGCCCAAAAATGATGCCACCAGCGTCCCAAACACTGATGCCACAAGAGCCCCAAAATGCTAGCTCTTATTAAGTGAATTTATCACTAACCTTACAATTATGAGATGGATATATATACACCTTAACTTAATATATACAAGCAATGCTGCATCAATCAGCTTAGTCATCATATCGCCTTGGGACAACAATGGTTCTTCCTCTTCTAGATTTTCTAACATAGATCAACAGTTCCAGACAATATTCTAGATAGCCAGTAATAGTCGTTAGTCTAGCAGTTGTCAGTCTATTAGTTAGTCAATAGCTATATCAGTATATCTAGATAGGCTAGTAGTTCACAATAGTACAACGACAATCAACACTACTTCCATAATCGCAATGCTAATGATCATCCCAAAATATCATCGCTGCCTAGCCGCTCTAATCCGTCAAAACCGGTGCTGCCAGATCAATATTAGTTTTTATTATTAAGGTGTTTTTTTTGGTGTTTCGATCTGCAGACTTTTAGTCACACCAATCTACCATACTCCTCCCCTACAAGTTCAGACGTTCCGGGGCTTTTTTAACCCTAGTAGAACGACGAACTCCAAGTGCAGTAGATTCCTCTGGCTCAGCCACAGGTGACAGAGAGGATTGTATTTCCATTTCGGTTGGAATAGTAGTGGTACTCTCTGGAGTAGTAGGAATAGGTGTACGCTCTAGAGTAGCAACCTGAATACTCTCCCCCTTTGCATGAAGAAAAGCAGGCTTAACATAACGGACCATGTTCTCAGCCAAGCCATTTGAAGATGGGTGGTAGGGAGCAGTACGAACATGACGAATACCATTGGAAGACAAAAATGTAGAAAAATCAGAACTACTAAAACTTGGGCCATTATCAGAAACGAAAACAACTGGAAGGCCAAATCTGGCAAAAATAGAACGCAACAGACGAATAGTAGAGGATGAAGACATAGATGTAGTAGGAAGAACCTCTACCCATTTACAATGAGCATCGACAATGACTAGAAGATAGTGGTGATTGATGGGACCCGCATAATCAATATGAATTCTGTGCCATGGATGGGAAGGCCATTCCCAGGGATACAGAAAACCCTTTTTAGGAGTATCACGTAACCCCAAACACCGAGAGCATAAATTCACAAGCGAAAGGATGTCACTATCCAGTCCGGGCCACCAAAAATAACTTCGGGCCAGTTCCTTCATACGAGTAGCACCCATATGATCGGAATGAAGTTCTTTAAGCAAAAGAGACTTGCCCAGGTCTGGGATAAGAACCCGAGACCCTCAAAGGACACATCCATCCTGAATAGACAACTCTGCGCGTCTTTGGTGGAAAGGTTGGTAAGAACTGTCCACCTTCATAGGCCAACCACTAGAGACCATCTGATAAACATGAGACAAAATAGGATCAGATTTAGTCCACTGAGCAATAATCATACCTGTAACTGGTGTTGTCCCTAGAAATTCAACTAAGTGAACCCATTCAGCTGGAATTGTGACACATTCAATGGAAGCATCTAAAGGTAACCGGCTTAAAGCATCAGCATTACCCAAATGCTTACCTGACCGGTGCACTAGATTGAACGAATAGGCTTGTAGCATGAGAGCCCAAAGTTGTATTCGTCCTGCAGCCAAGATAGGAATTTGTTTATTAGGAGCAAACAACCCTAACAACGGTTTATGATCAGTCACTAGGGTAAACTCCTGAACCCACAAGTAAAAATGAAACTTTTTTACTGCGAAGATTAGGACTAACGCTTCACGTTCTACCTGTGAATAATTCCTCTCTGCCCTATTTAGAGTGCGGGAAACAAAAGAAATAGGTCTTTCTTCCCCGTTAATATTATGAGCAAGTACTGCTCCAATGCCATATGAGCTATCAGCAGTTACAACTATAGGTAGTCTAGAATCAAAATGCGCTAAAACATGAGAATTGAATGAAACCTCCTTTGACTGTTGAAAACTAGACTGTTCCTCTTTACCCCAACTCCATTTAGTGTCTTTCCTGAGTAATTTATTTAGTGGTTCCAATGTAGTAGCAGCATTTCGTAGAAATTTCCTGTAGAAATTAAGCAAGCCCAGATATGCTTGAAGCTGAGTGACATTAGTAGGTGCAGGAGCCTTACAAATAACATCAACTTTATCCTTAGTAGGATGCAGACCTAATGAATCAATCTTAAATCCCAAATACTGAATTTCATTAGTTATCCAGATATATTTTTCCTTATTTAGAGTTAAACCAGCAGCTGCTAACTTCTGCAAAACTGTCCTTAGACTAGACGTATGTTCTGCTTTTGTTTTTCCAGCTATAAGGATGTCATCCAGGTAACATACCAATACCACATCTGAAATTCCATCTAATATGGGACTAATAGTTCTTTGGAAAATACCAGGAGCTGATGAAATACCATAACATAATCTATTATAACGAAATAGACCCTTGTGAGTATTTATAGTTGTGATATCCTTAGATTTTTCATCAAGCTCCAGCTGTGCATAGTAGCGTGTAGCGTCATGAGCGATCTGGAGGCACATTTCAGGTTTTGTACAATCAACCTTGCTGATTTCAGAAAAGAAATAAAATTTTTCTCCTTTTTCGCATGTAAAAAATACAAAATTCTTGTTAATTACAGTTGGCAACACTGACTGACATGGTACTTCTGGCAGCTTTCTAATTATTCTCAGTGAGTCATCCCCTGGAATTTCTTAGTTCTACGCTAGCTCGCTTGAGAGAAACAAGTGTTTTTTCTGTGGATGGGGTGTTCAAAAACCCCAAGGTACTAACGAAAGGTGCGTTTTGTGATATATACATTATACACATTTCTTTGTTTTGTTGTGTTTTACATTGTTTATAATTATAAGTTTGTTATATGTCTTAGGGTATATATATACACACCTCTGGATATTTATATACATAATACATATGTGTGTGTGTGTGCAGTATATTTTTATATATATATTGGTAAACTTATTGTTTACCAATAAACCAAGCCTTTTATATATATACTCATAATCATATATATTTTTTATTTATACGTTTGTTTTTGTTTCAGTGTTCCTGTGTGATACTTGTTGAGTTTTGCTGGTACAATGAGCAAGCAAAGAACACGGGGATCTGCCAGCCACATTGTCTTTGGTTCTCCACTATCAGAGCTTCCTCTGTCTGAACTTCCAACCCGTATACAAGTTGCAAGGCATTTCCTCTTCTTGAAGGAGAACAAGTAGTTAGGGATCGTATTATCGACCACTTAGAAAGTAGAGATTTGATTAATAGTAGTCAGCACGGGTTTCGACGCCATAGGTCTTGTTTAACTAATTTGTTAGAATTTTATAACGAAGTAGTGCGCGAATACGATAGGCATAGGGCAGCTGACGTTATTTATTTAGATTTTAAAAAGGCGTTCGATACAGTTCCGCATAGGAGACTAATTGCGAAGGTTAAAGCGCACGGTATACGCGGTCAGGTAGCTAACTGGTTAGAAGAATGGCTTCGTGCTAGGAGGCAGAGGGTCGTAGTTAATGGTAGTGAATCGGGGTGGTTAGATGTAGGTAGCGGTGTCCCACAGGGTTCAGTGTTAGGCCCATTGTTATTCGTAATTTACATTAACGACATAGATGTAGGATTGACTAGTAACGTGTCAAAATTCGCGGACGATACTAAAATAGGCGGTAAGGTTGTTAACGAGGACGATAGAAATAGGATCCAAGACGATGTAGATAGGATTATGGAGTGGACGGATAAGTGGCAGATGCAATTTAACGTAGATAAATGTAAAGTTTTGCATATAGGTTCTCGCAACAATAATTACGCATACACGATGGATGATAGGGAGTTAGCGAGCGTTGACGAGGAAGTAGATTTAGGCGTACGCGTAACTAAAGATTTAAAGGTTAGGAACCAGTGCCTGGAGTCTTGCGCAAAAGCTAATAGGATGTTAGGCTTCATAGCGCGTAATTTCGAATTTAAATCGAAGGATATTATATTGCCCCTTTACAAGTCCCTAGTCAGGCCTCATTTAGAATATGCCGTTCAGTTTTGGTGCCCGTACTTGCGTGAGGATATTGATAGGTTAGAAAGGGTTCAGCGTCGTGCCACGAAACTTATTCCGTCATTGCGCAATAAGCCTTATGAAGATAGGATTAATGAGTTAGACTTGTATTCACTCGAAACTAGGAGATTAAGGGGGGAGCTTATTGAAGTTTTCAAAATTGTTAATAACATCGATAACGTACATTTTGACAAATTGTTCACTTTTGATAATAGTAATACTCGCAATAACGGATTTAAGTTGCATGGCAGGCGTTTTATTACTAATATCGCTAAAAACTTCTTTACGTTTAAAGTAATTGATAAATGGAATAATCTTCCCGCGTCAGTCGTTCATTCTACCAGCGTTAATATGTTTAAGAACCGTCTTGACAGACATTTTAAAGGTATTAACGTTGTTTAATTTAAAAAACAACAAAGTTAGCAACAGAAGCTCTGGTGGTGGTGCTCGAGGATGAGTCTGTTGACGATGAATGCCAGCTTGTGACATGCCAGCGTGTGATGCCAGC
Organism: Bathynomus jamesi; assembly: GCA_023014485.1. Classification (NCBI taxonomy): domain Eukaryota; kingdom Metazoa; phylum Arthropoda; class Malacostraca; order Isopoda; family Cirolanidae; genus Bathynomus; species Bathynomus jamesi. The sequence goes on along the minus strand of JAJOZX010000044.1, from coordinate 617,651 downwards.
AATAAAATTATTAAAAAAAAAAAAAAAAAAAATTAGACTAACACGAATGTAGATGTAGCTCATAGCGTAAACTAACCCACTTTTTGTTTAACTTTACCTACTTTTTTTTTTTTCTTCTTATCCTCTCCTTACTTTGCATGTCTAACTCTTTTCTTGCATGTTTGTAGTTTGCATGGTATGACAGTGAGTTAAGACTGTGTTTGCATGGTTTGTAAGCGTTCTTATTTTACTTCTTTTCATCTTTCACCCCTCTCCTATTCTCTCCGACTATTTTTCTGACTTGTCGGCAGTGGCCGGCGGATGATGATGGTGAGACACTTTTCCTCTTTTTCTGAATGAATGTTAACCCATGAGTGATAGGTGTTGCTCTTACTTAACCCCTTATTCTCTTCTCTTCTCTTAACCCGCTACTCTTTCCTTTCTCTCGGGCTAACCTTAGAGTGGATCTTAGGGTCTTTGTTAGCCTTAGCTTCTGTAGATCTGTAGAAGTACACCAGCAACAGGGAGATTCTTCCGGAGGTATGCCAAACACTCATTGACCTTTGGAATCGTGCTAACATTCCATCACAGCCAATCAAGAATGTGAAGACCAAGCTGCTCCGATTGATGGAAAAAGGCTCACAAGCATCGGAGCAAGGCAAGCAGGCCACAAAAACCAAGAAGTTCGAGGAAAGCCTGAATCAATTGTTTGACATAGCTGTCTGCCAATGCGATGATCTGTCTGCATGCCACTGTGAAAAAGAAATGAAAGTTCCACGACGAGAACATGCCTTTCTGATCGACCAGAGAACCACGCGGATCATGCAGATCAGTCGGGTGGATACGAATGTGACTCAGATGATGGAGAGAAGGAAGTCAAGAGAGGATCGGATGCAAGAAAGACAAGAAGAAGAGAATAGAAGAAAAACGGAACGGCAAGAGGTAGCATCCTCTGCAGATGTGGTCGAATCAGCTCAAGCAGAAGCAGACTCCAGTGGTGAAAGTGTTGGTGATGAGTGGATGGGTGATAGTGCCCAGGAGGACAGGAACATCATACCGATTCCCACTGTTGCTTTGGAAGCTGACCGGTATGGTGTATCGAACAGGGCTGCTGCAGCTATCAGTACTGCAACATTGGTTGACTATGGCATCATTAGTTCTGATGATCAGATAAACGTAATTGACCACCACAAAGTATAGAGAGCACGACAGAACGTACGGAGGGATCTGAAGGAAGCAGTAACTTACCACGATGTGGAAGTCACTGCTTTATTTTTTGATGGGCGGAAAGATATGACACTTGTCAAAGAGAAAAAGGGGAACAAATGGTACAGCACAAAGAAAGTTGAGGACTGTTAAAAAAAGTGGTTAGAAATAACCGCATATATTTCCAAATAAAATATAAGCAAAATAAATATAGAATAAAAATAACAACCCTCGTTTCTAACCAACTAGTGAAGTTGGGTTTCCCTAATTAACAAAAAGAAGAAAGAAAAAAGTTTCTGAGACAAAGAAAAACGGAGCTTTGTTCATTCTTGAAAAATTTTGACTGCTGAATGAAGCGGGCTAGTTTTTTCATAAAAAAAAAGTCTCTCAGTTCCCCAACTAACCGGGCAACTTAAAGTCAACCTTTAAACCTCACAACCTTTAAACCTCATTATTAACCACTGCAATCAAACTAAAACCCTGTTTAACTAAATAGAGGCCTATCAGAACTAGGTGTAAAATATAACTAAGGTAAGAGAAAAAACTAGGTACCTAGAAGAAACTCGAACCGGGCAATTTATAAATACATTGTTTTTCATGTATTTAAATACTTTAATGAGTATTTAAATACAATGTATTTAAATACTCAAAATATAAAAATGTAAATACTTTTACTGGTTTAATACACTTTCTGTACTAGCACAGTACGACGCGTCGACAGTGTAGTACAGCATGGTTCATGTTTCAACGTGTCAGTTCAATCAGTTGTGTGCCACTCTTAGTCGAAAGCGTTTGATTTCTTTATCGTGTGCGTGTCATGGCTTCAATAAGCAAATTTGTATGTATTTAAAATGTATTTACAAATGTATTTCAATACAATTGATGTATTTTGTATTTAATTTAAATACATTCGTAAAATGTATTTAGTATTTAAATACATTTCTCCCATGTATTTAGTATTTAGTATTTAAATACATTCAATGTATTTATTGCCCAGCTCTGGCTACAACTGCCCTAACTAAATAATTAAATGGCTGTTATAGCTCCTATTAAAACTTAAAGGCAATATAGCCTTAACTTAACTTGAGTAAAAACCTTCAAAACCTTAAACCTTAACCCTTTAAAAACAAAAACTTAAGGGCAATACAGCCCTAGCCTAACTTAAACTGCAAAATCTAGGTCTGGGGAAACAAATAAAATTCAAATCTGGAAACTAAATGAAACTTATGGATTAGTTAGAAACAGAAAGGGTAACGTTCAACTGGCAACTTCATTTTTAGTAAGTCTAAATTGATTTTAATGAATTTAGGGTAACGTTCAACTGGCAACTTCATTTTTGGTAAGTCTAAATTGATTTTAATGAATTTAGGGTAACGTTCAACTGGCAACTTCATTTTTGGTAAGTCTAAATTGATTTTAATGAATTTAGCTTAACCATAGTTAGTAATCTGGCTGCTGACCAAATTTTAACCTTAAAACCACTGCAGCCTACAGTGAAAAAGTCTGTAGCTATGTTGACAGTGTCTAAATGGGCCATTATTATTTCTATAATTACTGTGTCTATTTAAAGTAAACTTAACCTTAATATTACACCTAAATAATCTCTCTTTCAAAAAATAATAAAATACATTTTTTCAATAAATTTTTCAATATGGCGCCCCCGGGTGGGCAGTCGAGAAGTTGATTACCCTTTTTTGTTTTATTTCTGATACAATAGTTTTAAATCCAGTGAATTAAATTTTTTCCATAATCTGAAAATTTAATTATAAATATCATTGATAATATCATTTATAATATTAAACCTAAAAAATGGCTAATGAAACTGAAGCCACTCCAGGAAAAAGTATGGAGACACTATCATCATGGTTGGGAAGTGATGTGGAAGCACTTGAAACTAGTAAATTGGTAAAAAAGAGGAGAGCAATCAGGGCCTCAGCTACTAAACTTTTAGTTACAATCAAAGAAAAATTGGATGATTGGAATGAGGAACAAAAAAATGCATATGCTCGGCTTTTGTCCTCACAACTGGACAAGTTACAAAATTTAGATGAGGAAATCCTTAGTAAGTATGTTTGTTCCGAAGGCTTCTCAGAGGCTAAACAAGAAAAACTAGATGAAAAAAACAGTTATTACCAAATTGAAATAGATCAAATGATACAAGCATTAACAACTAAAAAAGAAAATAATGCCGAAGCCAAACCTAAACCAAGAATAGGTACTAAAATTCCTGAGCTTCAAATATTACCATTTGATGGAAATCCCTCTAAATTTCAAAACTTTAAGACCTCATTCAGAAACATTTATGATAACATAGGTCTTTCTGAACAAGAGAAATTTGCCTCCTAAAACAACATTTGAGTGGAAATGCTGCCATTCAAATAAACTGCATGCAAGAGAGTAAAACATCTTATGAAGAAGCATGGCAGCAGTTGGAGGGCTGTTATGCAACACCAGGCCAAATTAAATTCTCCATAATAAAATCACTTTTAACCAAATCCAAAATAACCAAAGATTTTAAATCACTTCATGACTTTCAAGCAGATATGCACTCTACCATAAATTTAATGCAAACTCAAAAATAAGAACTTCTTGTGGTTTTAAACTCTATGACCACTTTGATAAATTTAAAGAAGCCATTGCTGAAGCTACCAAAACCTTAGCTAATGTTAATTTTGATCTAAATCAAAGTGAATTAACCACCTTAATACCTAAACAAAAAAGAAACTTCTCTCCAGAACCAGCCAGAAAACCATGGTATTCTGGCCAAACTACAGCTACTCTGGCAGTTTCCACCCAAAGACAATCCTCAAAAAGAGCTCAACATACTGACCAGAGAGAACTTTACTGCAAATTGTGTAAGAAAAACTCTCACAGAATCTCAAAATGTGATTCTTTCCCTGAAAGTTGGGATAAACTGAAAAAACTTGCTAAATTAAATTATTGTACTAAATGCACCTCATCTAAACACCAAGCCAAAGAATGACCCATTTCTTTCCAACCCTGTTCATTTTGTAGGTTTTCTAACCATTTATCCTTCCTTTGTACCAAACAAAAAAGAAAACCAGAGGAAGATAAGAAAACCAAAACCAGTACTGAAGTAGCTATCCAAAAAGAAAACTCAAAACAAGGAAAACAAGTTACTAACTTATTAAGTTTAAAAAACACTGATCAAGAAGTGGCATTAATTCCTTCCATGCAGATGAAAATAAGAAGCTCAGAAAAATCAATTAAATGCAGAGCACTTTTGGATAATTGTAGTCAAGCCAGCTACATTACCAATAAACTTGTGAAAAAATTGAATCTTCCAACTAAACACTACGATGAATCCATAACCATAACAGGATTTATAGCCAAAAAGAAACAACCAAATTATGAAGTAGCTATAATTAAATTGGAGGATTCTAGAAACCCTGGAAACTACCAAGAAATAGAAGCCATCATAATTGATGATATTAATATTAAATATGAAGTTCAGGGATTACTGAAACTTCAAACTTATTTAAAATCCTTAAATTATCAGCTTGCAGATCACTATGAAGCTGATGAAGTTGCCGACTTCATGTTAATTTTTGGGGCTGCAACCCACAAACTTTTTGCCCTCAGCACTCATCAGATTCATACTGCCTCTTGTTATAAATCTCCCTATGGAATAGTTTTATTGGGTTTCCCTTCAGATTACTACCCTGAAAAAGAAAAAGAACCAATAAGAGATCAGCTCAGCTTCTGTATTACCAACCCTCTATTTACTAGTACAACTTCTAATGAAGATCTAGAAAAAATTGAACACCAGATTGCACAATTTAGCAAACTAGAAAACTTGGGGATTTCTGGGGATGAACCATTTTCAAACAAAGAAAAAGATCTGATTGCAAACTTTGAAAAGGAAGCTAAAATAGAAGATGAAAGATTGTCTGTTAAGGTACCATGGAATGACCAAAAAGATAAAACTTCACCAAACTTTAACTATGCTATTAGCAGGTTAAAGTCCACTTGCAAAAAATTAAAAAAAGATAACTTAATGCAACTTTATTCAGACATCCTTGAACAACAATTCCAGGAAGGAATAATAGAAGAAGTAGCCTTAACAGAAAGCTTAAAACAAGAAGGAAATTTTTTACCTCATTTTCCAGTAGTTCGCCCTGGAGTACAAACAACTAAAGTTAGGATTGTAATAGATCTCTCGGGTAAAAGCAAACCAGAAGAAATAACAATAAATGATGCTACTGAGGACTGCCCTTCGCTCCTACCTCATTTAGCAAAATTGTGCATTAAATTAAGGCATGGTAAATATTTCATGATTGGAGACATTCAAAAAGCATATTTACAACTTAAATATCAAACAGAATTTGACTGCAATACCCACAAAAGTCTGTGGTTAAAAGATACCCAATTGGCTCCAAATGACGACAACCTGATCTGCTATAAATATAAGAGAGTTACCTTTGGCAACAAAAGCAGTCCATTTTTACTACAACAATCTCTCCAACACATTTTTAATGAACAACAAAACCAAGTGGCAGACTACCTAGCTAACCGCTTTTACATGGACAATGCTTTAATTAATGCCAACAATCTCTCAGAACTCAAAGACCTTTACAATTATAATGTAAACACCTTAATTGATTATAATGAAGCTATATGAATGGGCCTCCAATCACTCAGAACTTCAAGGACTATTTGAAAAACATGACAGCTTCCTCAGAAGATAAAGAAAACAAAACTATTAGGATATGGTTGGAACACAAATGCTGATACACTCCATCTAAAAACTGTAAACTTGAACGCAGAAGCCAAAACTAAAAGAGAAATACTAAGTTCTGTGCAATCATTGTTTGATCCATTTGGTTTTGTCGCACCCTTAGTGTTTAAATTAAAACTCTTCATGCAGAAGGTAGTATCTACCAAAAAAGATTGAGATGAATATCTAGAACCTGAAATGCTGGGTGAATGGAAAAAACTTTGCAAAGAAATAAACAAAGTGGAATTTCTGAATTTTCCTAGACAAGCTTTTGAAAATTCCAAACCTCTCATGGAAAATCTTCAACTCCACATCTTTTGTGATGTCAGCCAAGAAGGGTATGCAGTAAGTTGCTATCTAGTTGGAAATGGAAAATCCGAACTAATTTACGCTAAATCAAGAGTCAACCCCAAATCAAAAAATTGGACCATTTGTAACTTGGAATTAATGGCAATCTGCCTAGGAACCAAAGTCCTAGAATACCTTAAAGAAACCTACCTAGAAGAAAACTCAGAAAACCAAAAGTTCTTCAAAACAATAATTTGGACAGACTCACAGGTGGCTTTAAATTGGATTGCTCAAAAATCTCTAAAAATGAAATCCATCTTTGTAAAAAACAGAGTGAAAGACATTGAGGAAGCAACAAGAAACTTAAACCATCACCTGGAATTCAGACATGTAGCAGGAGAAGACAACCCAGCAGACCTACTCACCAGAACAATATCTTTCAAGAAATTTCAAAAACTTCTTCCCTTTTACCAACATGGTCCCACATTTTTGAGAAATGAAACTGAATGGCCAACCAACTTAATTTTTAACACCCACCAAGAAACCTTACAGACAACAATAAATGTGTGTCAAACAACTTGTAAACAAATAAATGAAAAAACTCCCTTGATAAACATGGAAAAATTCTCTAACAGGAAAAAACTGGTCAGAATCACTGCCTATGTTCTACGGTTCATAGAAAACTTAAAGTACTTCCGCACTCACAAATATAACCCCAAATGTAACCTAACAATGGAAGAACAAATTGCTGTTTTGGAGAAAAATCATACAGCTTACAAAACTAAGGCCACAAATTACTGGATAAAATTAGTCCAGCAACAACATTTCTCAAAAGAAAAGAAATAATCAACAAACTAAATAAAGGAGAAAAAGTTGAGGACCTAACAAAGCTGCAAAAGAATCTAAAACTCTTCATTGACAAAGAAGGGTTAGTCAGAACAATGGGGAGATATAAATATGCAACCAACCTTAACTATTCTGCTAGGTATCCTGTACTACTGCCTGAAAATTCTCATTTAACAACGTTAATCGTAACTGAATGTCATGCAAAAGCCAGTCATGCAACCTTAGCTACCACCTGCAATTTCCTCAGACAGGAATTCTGAATCCCCAAAATAAGGCAAGTAGTTAAAAAGGTTCTGAAACAATTTCTGTTTTAACCCAACCCGAGGGTAAGGCAAGCCAGCCTTGTTCTCGGCCGGTCCCAAGTCCGGATAAATGGGGAGGGTTGGCGTCAGGAAAGGCATCCGGCCATAAAAACCCAGCCAAAACCACAATGGTGAGTCTTCAACACGAAAATGCGATGACGGCTAGGGCGTACCCCGTAGGCGACGTACAGAGACCTCGCCCGACCTCTGTGGTGAGGCGAGGGCTACCGCACCAAGAGCGGGTGCGGCTAACGAAGCGAGCTCGGGTGGACCTGAGAATTGCGACGCTGAATGTTGGAAGCATGACTGGCAGAGGAAGAGAGATTGTGGAGTTGATGAAGAAGAGGAGAGTTGGGGTGTTGTGTGTACAAGAAACACGCTGGAAGGGGAACAAAGCAAGAGAACTCAGTGAGGGAAATAAATTGTTCTACAGTGGGGCGTCGGTTGAGGGAAGGAATGGTGTGGGTATTGTATTGGCGAAGGAATTGAAGGATAGCATAGTGGAAGTAAAGCGAAGAGGAGATAGACTGGTGACTTTGAGAATGAATTATGGGGAACAGGTACTCAATATAATCAGTGCATACGCGCCCCAAAGTGGATGTCCGGACGACGTTAAGGAAGCATTCTGGAGGTTATTGGAGGAAGAAATGGAGAGTATTGCCGAGGACGAACGAGTGGTGTTGGGCGGGGATATGAATGGACACGTTGGTGATCATAACGATGGAGTGGTCAGAGTGCACGGTGGTCATGGCTATGGAGAGGCAAACGTGGACGGTGAGAGAGTGTTGGATATGGCTGTATCGTTTGATCTAGCGATTGTAAATACGTTTTTCAGAAAGAGGGAGGAGCATGTTATTACGTACAAGAGTGGGGGCGGAACATCGCAAATTGATTTCATACTGTATAGGAGGGCGCAATTGGCCGAGGTGAGGGACTGCAAAGTTATTCCAGGAGACCATGTGACGCCACAACACCGGTTGGTAGTCATGGATGTGATGTTGAAAAGAGGAAGAAAGACCAGAGGAACAACAGTGAGGAGAATTAGGTGGTACAAACTGAGAGAGGAGGGGAAGAAACGGGAATTTAGAGAGAGAGTGTTGAGTGAAATCCATGTTGATGAACAGAATGTACAGGATTGGTGGGTACATAATGCGAATGTCATGAGAACGGCTGGTAGAGACATATTGGGGGAAACATCAGGTAAAGTGTGGGAAGATAAGGAAGGATGGTGGTGGAGTGATGAGATCCAAAGGGCACTACGAAGTAAGAGAGAAACTAAGAAGTTATGGGAAGAATCGAGGAGTGAAGAGTGTAAGGTGGTATATAAAGAAGCAAAGAAACAGGCAAAGAGAGCAGTGGCGAGAGCAAAGGCGGAGGCATATCGGCAGATGTATGAGGATTTAGAGGATCGTGAAGGACAAAAGAAGATATACAGATTGGCTAAGAGCAGAAATAGAGCGACAAAAGACTTTACACAGGTAAAACAAATTAAGGGAAGGGAGGGGGCGGTGCTGCAAAGAGATGAAGAGATAAAGGATAGATGGAAGGAATATTTTGAGGAATAATTAAATAAAGAAAACCCAAGATCTTTCTATGAGGATGGATTACCAAATGTAGCTATGACAGGACAAGTGGGGAGGATGGAAGTGAGTCGTGCTCTGAATAGGATGAAAAATAACAAGGCGACTGGCCCAGACGAGATACCAGCCGAGGCATGGAAGGCACTGGGAGATGAGGGGGTGGATCTGGTGTGGGATCTAATGCAGAAGTTGTTTGACCAGGAGGTGATTCCGGATGAGTGGCGGACCAGCATCATAGTGCCTATATTTAAAGAGAAGGGAGACGTACAAGATTGCACGAATTATAGAGGGATCAAGCTAATATCACATACAATGAAGATATGGGAGCGAATAGTGGAGAGTAGGTTGAGAGACGAAGCGGAAGTGTCAGTGGAACAGTTTGGATTTATGCCGGGAAGGAGAACGACAGATGCAGTTTTTGCATTGAAACAGTTGGCAGAGAGGTACAGAGAGGGGCAGAAGGCGTTGCACATGGTTTTTATTGACTTGGAGAAGGCATATGATAGGATACCACGGCAGGAAGTTTGGAGATGCTTAAGGGAAAAGATGGTACCAGAGAAGTATGTTAAACTGATCAAGGGAATGTACAGGGGAGTAACAACTAAGATGAGGAGTAGTGTGGGTGTGTCAGAGAGCTTTGGGGTGGAAGTTGGTCTGCACCAAGGATCAGCTTTGAGCCCCTTCCTTTTCAATGTGGTATTCGATGTGTTGACGAACAGGATTAGAGGGGAGGCGCCGTGGTGCATGATGTATGCAGACGATGTTGTGTTGAGTGGGGAGACGAAAGAGGAGGTGGAGCAGCAGTTGGAAAATTGGAGAGAGGCGTTGGAAAGTAGGGGGATGAGAATTAGCCGAAAGAAGACCGAATATATGAGATGTGATGTGCAGCAGGACCGAGGAGGGGAAGTGACATTGAGTGGAGAGCGTGTTAAGACGGTGGAGTATTTTAAATACTTGGGGTCAACAGTGGATGCAGAGGGGGGAGCAGAGAGAGAGATAAACTGTAGAATACAGTCGGGGTGGAAGAACTGGAGAGACGTATCAGGGGTGCTCTGTGATAAGAGGGTCCCAGTGAAACTGAAGGGAAAGGTATTCAAAACAGTGGTGAGGCCGGCAATGTTGTATGGAATGGAGACTGTGCCAATGAAGAAGAGCAATGAAAGAAAAATCGATGTGGCTGAAATGAAGATGTTGAGATGGATGTGTGGAGTGACGAGGAGGGATAGGGTCAGAAATGAGCATATAAGGGGAACAGTGAAGGTGGCGGAAGCATCTAAGAAGGTGCAGGAGGCCAGGCTGAGGTGGTATGGACACGTCAGGAGAAGAGAGGAGGAGTATGTGGGGCGTAGAGTGCTGGAGATGGAGTTGCCAGGACGGAGAAGAAGAGGAAGACCGAAGACGAGATGGAGGGACTGTGTGGTGGCGGACATCAGGGAGAAGGACTTGGAGGAGGACGCGGTATACGACAGAGGAGAGTGGAGAAGACGAACCAAAAACAGCGACCCCATGTAAAGATGGGATAATAAGCTGCGGAAGAAGAAGAAACAATGTCTGTTTTGCCAAAAATACTTTGCCATGGCTTATGAAGTGCCTACTACTGGACCATTAGTAACGGAACGTTTAAGCTATGAAAAACCCTTTGAAAAAACTGCCCTTGACTATGCTGGTCCAATTTCTGTCCAGGATGAGAATAACCACTTCATGAAAATCTACTTATTATTGTTCACTTGCTGCGCCACCAGATTCACCAGCCTTCACATCTGCACTGACCTTTCTGCTAAAACCTTTTTAAGAGAACTCTACCATTTGTCCTTAAACTACTCCCTTCCAAAGGTTTTGATTTCAGACAATCAATCCACCTTCAAAAGATCCGAAGATTACCTTAAACATTGGTTCCAAAATGTTCTTGTGTCTCAGTACCTCTCTGATCATGGTATCCAGTGGAAATTTACAGCAGCCTATTCACCCAGAACCTTAGGAATAGCTGAAAGAATGGTGGGTTTAGTCAAAAGAGCCCTCTATACCTCCCTAAAAGGAAGAAAAATCCCTTTAACTGAACTAAAAACAATTGTTCTTGAAATAATGAATACAATTAATTCAAGACCACTCACTTATGTTAACTTAAATGAAGATCCCTCCTCTGACCTACTAACTTCTTTCAAGTTGCTTTTTGGGTATGACAATACCAAATTCAACTTTTTAACCACTAATGATACCCAAGAAGCTGTTAATGAAGGTGATCAGGTGGATGCTGATTATATGACAGCAACAGAGGACAAAGAAAGAAAGAAAATACTGGATTACTTTCATAAGGGAGTTAAAAAATCTAAAGAAATCAAAAAAAGATGTCGATATGAATATTTGAGTAGTTTGAGAGAAAAAGAATACCAACAACACAAACAACCAGTAAGTAAAGAACCTAAAGTAGGAGAACTGTGCCTCTTAGATGAAAATTCTATGAATCCCAAATACTTCTGGAAGATTGCGGTAATTGAAACATTACACCCAGATGAAGATGGCATAATCAGGCATGTAACTGTAAAAACACCCAATGGTCATCTCTCCAGAAGACACATACTGTATATCGGTTATACCCACTTGAAATAACTGATAAACCGAATATTGACCTGGAAGAACTGGAAAATTCTTCCACAGAATCAGGAACTGTAGATTATCCTGACATTACTGCTGCTGCTACTCAACCCCGACCACAAAGACAAGCTGCAGTTAGATTTCGGGAAGAACTGCAAAGAAAAATACAGAGTGGATCTTTGTGAAGACCACAAATTGAAAATTGTAAATAATTGTAAATAGCTATAACTTAGGACTAACGTTCTACAGAAAAGACGCTTTCATTTTCATATTTCACCTAAAAGGAACTTTTCTGTAGAGCATGTCATTTTCATTCATCACAAAAAAATAAATAAATAAATAAAATTTCCCAAGAATATAATTCTGAGTAAATTTTTTCCCCTTGGGGGGAATGTTAAAAAAAGTAGTTAGAAATAACCGCATATATTTCCAAATAAAATATAAGCAAAATAAATATAGAATAAAAACAACCCTCGTTTCTAACCAACTAGTGAAGTTGGGTTTCCCTAATTAACAAAAAGAAGAAAGAAAAAAAAGTTTCTGACACAAAGAAAAACGGAGCTTTGTCCATTCTTGAAAAATTTTGACTGCTGAATGAAGCGGGCTAGTTTTTTCGTAAAAAAAAGTCTCTCAGTTCCCCAACTAACCGGGCAACTTAAAGTCAACCTTTAAACCTCACAACCTTTAAACCTCATTATTAACCACTGCAATCAAACTAAAACCCTGTTTAACTAAATAGAGGCCTATCAGAACTAGGTGTAAGTAATTTAATTAAAATATAACTAAGGTAAGAGAAAAAACTAGGTACCTAGAAGAAACTCGAACCGGGCTACAACTGCCCTAACTAAATAATTAAATGGCTGTTATAGCTCCTATTAAAACTTAAAGGCAATATAGCCTTAACTTAACTTGAGTAAAAACCTTCAAAACCTTAAACCTTTAAAAACAAGAACTTAAGGGCAATACAGCCCTAGCCTAACTTAAACTGCAAAACCTAGGTCTGGGAAATAGCCCCTATAAATAAATAACTTAGCAGTGTGTTAAATAGTAACTTAAAACTTAACAAATAAAATTCAAATCTGGAAACTAAATGAAACTTATGGATTAGTTAGAAACAGAAAGGATAACGTTCAACTGGCAACTTCATTTTTGGTAAGTCTAAATTGATTTTAATGAATTTAGGGTAACGTTCAACTGGCAACTTCATTTTTGGTAAGTCTAAATTGATTTTAATGAATTTAGCTTGACCATAGTTAGTAATCTGGCTGCTGACCAAATTTTAACCTTAAAACCACTGCAGCCTACAGTGAAAAAGTCTGTAGCTATGTTGACAGTGTCTAAATGGGCCATTATTATTTCTATAATTACTGTGTCTATTTAAAGTAAACTTAACCTTAATATTACACCTAAATAATCTCTCTCTCAAAAAATAATAAAATAAATTTTTTCAATAAATTTTTCAATAAGGACCACTATGTGCTGGTCGGAGAGCCTGGAACCTTCTATCTAAGCCATCTGACACTGGAACGAGGAACTGGCACTGTCATTGCGGATGGAGTTCAAAATGCGATTGAAGAAATGGATATTGCCGACAAGATAATTGCAGTGGGAGCCGACAGCACAGCCACAAACACAGGGCACAGAAGTGGAGCAATACACCTGCTAGAGTGCCGCCTGGGTCGCCCTTTGCACTGGTTCATCTGTAGTCTGCATTTAAATGAACTCACACTGCGCCACTTGTGCAAGGAACTCATCGGCCCAATAGAATCTGCAACTCAATGGAAAGGACCAATTGGCAAAGTTTTGGCCACATGTGAAAGTTTGCCACTTTCCTCTAGAGGAATTCAATGTATTGCTGATGGCCACACTCTCCCGGATGTTGACCTTACTGAATTGAGTTGTGACCAAGCCTACCTCTACAGAATGATGAAAGCGATAAGGATTGGTGTCATTAATGAAGATCTACGAGAGAAGCCTGGACCAATCTCCCATGCAAGATGGGTTACAACTGTCAGCAGAATTTGTCGGCTATATGTAGAGATGGCGCAGCCAAGTGATGAACTGTATTCACTCACACAGTTTGTCGTGTGCCACTATGGACCCATGTGGTTTAGCATCAAGTGCCATCCAAGGTGCACAGATGGCCCAAAACATTTCCTGGAGCAAATCAAGCTGCTACAATTACTGCCACCAGCTAGCAAGACTGTCATATGGCCTGTGATCCAAAGAAATGCATATTGGGCTCACCCTGAAAATGTTCTACTGGCAATGCTTGCAGATGCAGATCAAGCAAACCGGAAATTGGCCATCGATGTAATCAAGACCATTCGACGAGCTCCCAAACCTGCTCAACAGCAAGTCAGAGAATTTCGGCCACCAAAAATCAAACAGAGTGCTCAGAATTTGAAAGATTTACTTCCACCAGTGGAGGAGTGCACAATGGAACCACCACTCACGAAGCAGTTCTCTGTCGAACAACTCGATAAGATCACTGAAGAGCCCCTTGTTGTCCGGATACCATGTCACTCCCAAGGTGTAGAACGTTGTGTTAGGATGGTAACTGAAGCGTCTGGGGCAGTGTATGGAAAGGATTCAAGAGATGGTTACATTAGAGCAGTACTTAAATCCCGTGACTTTATGCCGTCATTCAAAAAAAACAAGATTTTAATGTATCATTTACTAAATAAAACTATCTAGTCTACCTACCTACCTACCTACAGTGTATATGTTTATTCCAAAAATAAATTTTTCTATTTTTCCTGAAAAGCAGTACATTGTAAGTGGTCAAATGATAGCTCAAACCCTAGGAAAGCAAGTGTCCAAAAGTTATGGGTAACTAGCAATTTTCACGATTTTCACATGCGAAAAAGGAGGTGTTGCACTTGTCACAAAAAAAATTTTGTTTTCATTTTTGAATTTAGGGAGGTCAATTGTACAAAACCTGAAATGTGCCTCGTGATCCGTTACACTTTGCCCAATGACGCTACACGCTAGTGCATAGGCTTGTGACATATACAGCTTAGAGAAGTATTTATTACCAGCTAACTTACTAAAAATATCAGCAGGATTAGGAATAGGATATTTATCTATTAGAATAGCCTTATTAGCAGTTACTTTGTAGTCCCCACAAATACGAACACTCTTATTAGGTTTTAACACAGGGACAATAGGTGCTGCCCATAATGAGTGCGATATAGGTTCAATAACCTTTTCCTTAGTGAGCCTGTCTAGCTCTAATTCTACCTTTTCTCTTAGAATATAAGGCAATGGCATAGCTTTACAAAATTTAGGGCTGACTTCATTATCCAATTCAATAGACACTTTATGATCTTTGAGCATGCCAAGAGTAGGCCCAAATAACTTTGGAAATTCCTTTAAAAGAATTGAGATATTATTAGGTATTACAGAACAATTTATTGATTGATGATCAACTATAATGTTATGAACAGGCAAGTTTAGAGCATGAATCCAATCTCTACCTAGAAGAGTAGGACCTGGTTCATCAATCACTAAAAGTGTTAACTGTTTGTGATACTTTGTATCATTTATTGTAACTTGAACTTTAGCCTCTCCTACTATTGGCATCTTAACATTTACATATTTTCTCAGAGTAGCCTTAGAATGATATAGTGGTATGGAGTTTTGGAATTTTTCTACAAAATAATCCTTAGAAATTATAGTTCTAGCTGCACCTGTATCCAGTTCCATTGGAAGTTTGACTTTATTTATAGTAGCATCTATAATATAAGGACCAGCATTTGTAATGCCATCCTGACTGAAAATATATTCAGAGCCTATCTGTGACTGCTTTAGACTGTTGGCTGATAAAGGAGGTTTATGCATTTTAGAAAAACAAACCTTTGTTATATGTTCAACCTTGTTACATTTATAACATACTGCCTCCTTGAAAGGGCAGTCTACCCTCCAATGCTGTTTGCCACAGCCAGTACAAGGTTTTTTTAGGTTTAGCACTTTGCTTAGGCCAATTTTTTGAACTATCTGCTTTTAGAAAGTTTCTTTGGCTAACCTTTGGATTATCCTTAGCCTTAGTTCCTGTAGACCTACTATTTAGGTTAATATTAAATTTAGGCCTGATGAAACTCACATCACCAAATGCCTTTGCATCCTCAGCAGCAGCTCCCCTAGTTGTGGCTAGTACTACTGCAGCATCAAAAGTTAGGTTTTTAATTGTCAGTAGTTCTCGCTGAGTGGCCTCCTCTCTCAAACCCATGACAAATCTATCCCGTAGCATTTCTGTTAGTTTAGGGCCAAACTCACAAGTACTAGCCAGTTTCCTTAGGCTAGCTACAAAGTCAGCAATTGATTCACCTACAGCCTCATTTCGAGAATAGAACTGAAATCTCTCAAAAATCACTATCATTTGAGGCTTATTGCGATCTTTTAGAACTATAACTAAATCTGTATAGCTACACTCTGCTGTACTCTTAGGAGCTACCAGATCTTTAACTAGACTATAAGTTTTAGGGCCTATTAGAGTTAAAAAAGATGGTACCCTTTTATCATCTGGTATAGAATTCGCTGCGAAAAACAACTCCACTCTATCTGTGTACGTGTCAAAATCTTCCTCGCCCTCTGAATAGGGGCCTATTTGACCAATAACAGGCATAATCAAAATAGCCTAAACACAAACTAGGCTCAATACAAGAACCCTTGAACTGTAGGTTAGCAATTTGCACTTCACTAGCCCCTTTCCCCAAGCGGAAAAAAGACAAAATGCAACCAAAAAACAAAAAAAGAAAACCCTCGTCGCCAATGTAGTGACCGGTAGATAAGGCTATGGTTCACACACTATATACATATACAGTGCAATAACCAGAATTAAGTTACACAACGAGTATAGAACAACAGTTCCAGACAATATTCTAGATAGCCAGTAATAGTCGTTAGTCTAGCAGTTGTCAGTCTATTAGTTAGTCAATAGCTATATCAGTATATCTATGTAGATAGGCTAATAGTTCACAATAGTACAACGACAATCAACACTACTTCCATAATCGCAATGCTAATGATCATCCCAAAACAACAGTTCCAGACAATATTCTAGATAACCAGTAATAGTCGTTAGTCTAGCAGTTGTCAGTCTATTAGTTAGTCAATAGCTATATCAGTATATCTATGTAGATAGGCTAATAGTTCACAATAGTACAACGACAATCAATACTACTTCCATAATCTCAATGCTAATGATCATCCCAAAACATCATCGCTGCCTAACCGCCCCAATCCGTCAAAACCGGTGCTGCCAGATCAATATTAGTTTTTATTATTAAGGTGTTTTATTGGTGTGTCGATCTGCAGACTTTTAGTTACACCAATCCACCACATAAATGACAAGCAAAACTACGGCATTGCAGTTGATATAGAATTCAGTAAGTCCACAACTTACGTTTTAATTACACAGGCCTGCGATGGTTTTGTTGTCCGAAATATTTTATAATTTATATAGTAATTTTTGCACGTTGATTCCGAAAATAATATCCACTTTTCGCCATCACGTACAGATTTTTCACAAAATGTCATATTTCGTATTACATATGTAAGTAATTTTCATTAAAATTTACTCAATTAAATTTTGATTAAAAACTACTGCCTATAAATGCTTCCAGATCAGAAGTGACGTCATAGAGTCTTCTAGAACATTCGAGAAGCGCACCGCTAGTATATAAGTGATTGACAAGCCACGAGATAAGTCAGTCTGTCTAGTGCGTGTGAGATAGTTCTTTATTATTCAAAGGTGCGCGGTGACTATATTTCTCTTTTGAAATTTGCTTATTTGTCGCTATGGCAACTAGAGGGTGTGTAAATAGCCCAAACATTTTGTTATATTTGTGGAAAATTTACTGTGAAAAAACAAAGGCGAGATGTTACAGACTTCGTTAACCCTTTACTGGCCAAATATTTTGTAGGGTTAAGTTATGAATGCGTGTATTTGAAAGGTTACAAATTTGTCCTTTTGGGCAGTAAAGGGTTAAGAAAATATACTATGCTTACTTCGGAATGAAACTTGGGGATCAAGACAAAACATGGGCTCCACATAAAGTTTGCAGTGTTTGTGTTGAACAACTTAGACTGTGGAGTAAAGGTAAAAAGCATTCTCTACCTTCTGGGATTCCAATGGTCTGGCGTGAGCCTAGAAATCATAGCAATGACTGCTATTTTTGTTCAGGTAACGTGCAAGGCTACAATACTAAAAATAAAAAGGAAATTTCTTATCCAAACTTTATCTGCTATAAGACCTGTTGCTCATTGACCTGGTATACCTGTACTTACTAAACCAATTACTCTTGATATAACTTCATCTGATTCGGCGTCTGATGGCGATGGAAACGATGATATTGATTGTTTTCAAACCGAAACATCTGGTGAACCCCAATTGTTTACACATAGTGAACTTAATGATCTGGTAAGAGATTTGTGTCTTCCGAAGGATTTTTCAGAGATTTTGGGATCCAGACTTCGTGCAAAGAACTTGCTTTCTCCCGGACGTCATTTTACTGGTACAGGAATCTAGAAAAAGAATTCATCCAATATTTTTCTGAAGAAAATTCACTGGTATATTGCAACCAGGGCCAGATTAACCAATAGGCTGAAGTAGGCTACAGCCTACCAGGCCACGAATGTACCAGGCCACTTTTTCCAAAGTTGAGGGAAACGCCAAACCAGAACAGGCCGAACCAGAAGCTCCGCCTGACTCTGGAGAACCTGGAGTCATTATGTTTTATATAATCTTTTGAACCAAAGTATATCCAAAGGTTTTGTCTCACATGTACAAACTACAGTAGGAAATTTGTTCGTTTCATTGTCTTTTCTTGAACAATACTATGTTGTGAACAAGTGTTGTAGCTGCCAATACTGAGTGTACATACCATAGGTTATTTTGTAGAATTACCAAACCTGAGTGTCTAGGCAGATGTTAGCGTGAGCCTAGACATGACAGGCCATTTTTACGATTAGCCTACCAAGCCAACTAGGGCTTAATCCGGCCCTGATTGCAACAATGTTTCGGAACTAATACTTAAGCTAGGCGCTGCAGTCTATGACCCAAATGAATGGAGACGTTTCATTGATTCCTCCAAAAGAAGTTTAAAAAGCGTCCTCCTTCACAACGGTAACTGGTATGCATCCGTTCCGTTCCTGTGGCTCATTCGGTTCACTTGAAAGAAACGTACGAAAATCTTGAGCTTCTTCTAACTAAGGTTAAATACAAAGAACACGGTTGGCTACTTTGTGGAGACTTAAAAGTGATTTGTATGTTGTTAAGTCAACAACCAGGTTATACGAAGTTTCCATGTTTTTTGTGTGAATGGGATAGTCGAGCAAGAACTCAGCACTGGATAGAAAAGGAATGGCCAAGCAGAGTCAACTTGACACCTGGTTTTAAAAACATTCAACGTGAAAGTTTGGTTGACACGAAGAAAGTCCTTTTACCTCCGTTTCGCATAAAATTGGGCTTGATGAAGCAATTTGTTAAGGCCTTGGACGAAGATGGGGATTGTTTTAAGTATCTGTGTGGTAAATTCCCAACTCTTTCGGAAGCAAAATTGAAAGAAGAAATTTTCGTTGGGTCCCAGATTAGAAAACTGACTTTGGATGAACACTTTGAAAGAACAATGAACAATCTTGAAAAAGAAGCGTGGATTGCTTTTAAAGATGTTGTCAGCAAATTTTAGGGGAACAACAAGGACCCAACTTATCAAAACATTGCGAACAACGTGCTAAATAAGTTCAAAGAGTTGGGTTGTAATATGAGTTTAAAATTACATTTCTTACATTCACACTTGAATTACTTCTCTGAGAATCTCGGAGCACTCAGCGAAGAACAAGGAGAACGGTTTCATCAAGATATCAAAGAAATGGAGAAGATATCAGGGAAGGTGGGACATCAGCATGATGGTTGATTACTGCTGGATGTTGAAACGGGATACTTCAGAATTATTACATAAAAGAAAAGGAACAGCACGCACATTCGAGACTAAAAGGCACAGATCTCACAAGAAAACTCAGGACAAATAAAGATGAATATGTAATTGACGTTAATAGTCTTCTTTCTTTTTAAAGTTGTTTGCATTTGTAATTAGTATAACAAAGCGAAATAGGTCCCCAGTGTAAATTGAAATAAATAATATTTATTTATGTTGTTTTTTCCCTTCCAGTTTGCAGAAAATCCTTACGTGATAGAAAAAATAGACACTTATTCGAAATCAGCGTAGTTGAATCATATAAAATCAGTTATTAGTAAGAAAACAACTCGTACAAAGTTCTCATTCGCAGGCCTGTGTTATTAACTACAAGTACAGTAGCAAGTAATTAATTCACCTCAAGAAGTAAAAAAAAAACAAAGGAATGTCAGGAAAAATCTGCCCTGAAAATGCTCAATTCCCTAGTCCTGGGGGTGGGGGCAGACCCCCAGACCCCCCGCCTCATACGCCCACGTTGGTCAGTTTCCCAACCAAGCAATTCAGTTTATTTGGCAGAAGGCAAATTTGAGTTTCATCAGTTTGGTTAAGCATTTTGGCTAATTCAGCTTATTTGACATTGAGCCCACTTGTTTATTTGCATTGAAGATGAGTGCAGCTGAAATGAACAAGTTCAGAAACAGGAGCAGGGCCTACAAAGGTCTAATTACAAACGTCATGCCACTACAGATTCTGCCATAGAGCAAGAGGATTTAAGCTTAGTGACTGCGCAGTTTTCCATATTAGGAACTAAAAAAGTTGCTCTAGACCCCCTAGGAGAAGTAAATTTTAAGATTGAGGCTCTTACACAAGAGGATGGAATGGAAAATGAAATCATTTACTTTGAAGAGATTATTAATGATATAATTAAAGCACGCCACAGAACAAACGAAATTAGCAGTTCAGTACAGTTAGAGACCAGGGCTAATAATGAAAGAGCCCTCAATTAACAATGTTAGTGAGGTTAAGGTTAACAGGTCTGCAGTTCAATTACCGAGGCTTGCACTCAAAACATTTTCTGGGAGTATTCAGGAATGGCAAGGATGGGCAGACGGTTTTCAGTCAGTAGTTCATTCTAGTCAAGTGTTAAGTACTGTGGAGAAGTTTAATTATTTGCAGTCCCTCTTGGAAGGGGAGGCAGCAAAGACAATAGCAGGATTAGCATTAACAGAAACTAATTATAATGTGGCTTGAGATATATTAAAGAAACGGTTTCGTAAGCCAGAGATTTTAATTAAAAGACACCTCTGCAAACTTTTAGCTATACTTCCTGTTAATAATACCAGTAGTGTCAAGGAGTTACGGCAGTTATATGATTAATTTGAAGTTGGAACTAGGTGTCTGCACAACTTGCGTGTAGGAATGGAAAGGTATGGTGTAATGTTGATCACTATACTGGAGTCTACAGTAAATTGTCTACCTCACTTTTGCTTGACTTAAGTCGGGAACACTACAGAGCATGTGTACCCCCCCCCCCCCTTTAAGCAAACAAACGAACAAACAAACACTTTATTACAGACTCAACAAGTACAAACATTATGCAAGAGGTCCATAGAAAGATTAAGAGATAGTTGTCTGGAGCACTGACTAAGTAGGCCAGTGAATCAGATGTTAAGCCTTTTAGGCACAGAATTAACAAGGCGAGAAGGAATTGAGTTTACACAGTTGGATGTTAAACAAAGGACAAAGCCAGGCAAAGCACCAAAGTTCCTACCAAAAGGAATAGCCCAGGTACAGTGTCAATTCTACATGCATCCTCTGAGAATAATTTAAAGGGAATCAAGGAATGCATATTTTGCGAAGGCTATAAGTGTGAAGTGGCTGAGGCTTTACCTGTTGAGGAGAGAAAGGACAGGGTAACTAAGTCCGCAGCATGTTTTAAATGTTTATTGAAAGGTCACGGAAAGGTTTTGTACGTTTAAAATTTTGTGCAAAAAATGCCATGGCCAGCATCAGCCATTATTGTGTGAAAATACTCCTAGTATGTCTATCCCAGAAGTAGAAATATCAGTGGCACATGCCACCGCTAAGAAAGGGAGTAAGAGTAAAGGGGGCTCGTTATTGCGAACATGTGCAGCATTGTTAATTGGTAATAATGGAGAAACTACTGTAAGAGTGTTGTTTGATAGTGGTAGCCAGTGTAGCTTTATTAAGACCAGAATTTCCAGAAATTTGAAGTTTAAAGAACTTAAGATGGAAGATTTAAGAATTTATGGGCTTGGGGGTTCAGTTAAGAAGGTAGAAGTTCTGGTTAAGGGGTTGTTACCACAAAGTCCCACTATCATGGTCCAAGCTATAGAGATTGAGGAACTTTGTGCTCCAGTCCCTACTTGTTTAAATATGGCATGTATTCAAAAATTGCAAATTAAAGAAATTAATTTGGGCAATAATAAGTTCGAAGGAACAGAAGATATTAGTCTTGTGATTGGAGCAGAGTATTATTGGGACTTCATCACTGGCAACATTGTCCGCACGTCTCAAGGTCCTGTAGCTATTGAAAGCAAGGTAGGCTGGATGCTACATGGTAGCTTTTGTAATGAAATGAAGGTTAAAGCTCTTTTTGTTAAGACTGAGGAGAACAGCTATGGTTTGGAAAGATATTTGGAAGCCTTTTGGGAATTTGAATCCATTAGCATAAAGGACAATGAACAGCGAGGTTTTAGAGCAATTTGAAAAAGGTATTGGGTTTAGAGATGGTTGCTATGAAGTTGGCTATGAAGGGGGTTTATGAAAAGGGGGAGGGGGTTATGCAACATCAATGCTGCAAAGGGGGGTAGGGTTATGCAACAACTCAATGCTGCCAAGGGGGAGAAGGGAGGATGACCTCCCCCCAAAGGGGTAGCCTTAACCTAAGAGAGGAAGAGAAAGGAGAAGGAGGAGGTCTTTGGGGAAGAAGGTGGGATGTCCTCACCCCCAAAGGGAAACCTAACCTAAGCCTTAACCTAAGAAGGAAAGAGGTGTTCGCCTGGCTGGAGCCAGACGAAATATAAACGTCCAGAGGCCAAGCAGCTGTTATATAGAGGGTCGTGAGTTGCCAGATACCACTTATTTATATATGGAGTGGGTTGCTAGATACCACCATTTATTTTAATTTTATTTACATGAGTTGCCAAATAGTGTTTTTAACTAATTGTTCAGGTATACCTTATTAGATTGAGTTGCCAAATAATGTTTTTATTTATATATGGAGGGGTTACCAGATACTGCCATTTAATTTAATTACTTATTTATTAAAGGCAAGATTAACTTTCTCCTTAATTTTGTTCAGCAAGAGAACTAATTATTTAAACGATACCCAATATTAACAATAAAAGAAATACACTAGACAATTGGTTTAACAAAAAGAAATCGTTCATCGTAATATTCATTATAATTAAATTTCAGAGAAGTTAAAGTAATTGATAAAAGAATTAAATGAGAAGTCTATATATACTTTTATATTAAACAATAAATTTCAACAAACTTCCCGTTCTTTGTTCAGTTTCCCAAATTTTAGCCAACTCCCCATATGAAAGCATGAAAGCATGCAAGCAAGCATCCCTCACCATGCATTTTTCTTACTATTTGCAACATGAATAAAATAAAATAAAAATTTAGTGATGGATTCCGTACCATGTCACGGATTTCTCGTCTAAACTGTAGGTCTAAGTGGTTAAAAAACAATGATACTTGACATCTTGTACTTTAGAACGGCTGCCTTTAGCGTATAAAAGCACACGTCAGTACAGTGATTTACCCTAAAGCCAAACCTAAAAGCCAAACTTAAGATGTGTCTTCTCAATTTCGTACATTTTTTTTTCATTTATCTTAATATTAATTCATTCTTTACAGTATACTAAATTGGGAAATTTATATATATACAATTATATTAATTTTCCCATATGAAAACAGGTTTAATAATATACAATAGATATACTAAACTGTATATTAAATTTGATAATAAACAATTTTAAATATTCTATAAAAATAATATTAATTTTACCTATAATTCGAAAGACAAGGAAGGCATACGTTATATATACGCTTAAAACTCAAAGTTAACCTAAAAGGCGAGAATGGAATGTAGGTCAAACCACATCTTGTCTGAAAACTGGTTCTCGTCTCATTTTACTTCAAATATTGTTTTGATTATTGCAGTTATTATTGAAGTTAAAAACTGAACTTATATATATACATACTCCGCCTTAGACCTTCAGTTTAACGTGGAATCCAAACTAAGCTGCAGCACGGGCAGGCTGAAATCACAACGTCATTGCCCGGACTCGATCTCTCAACCATTTATCTACCAACTCAAGCAGACATTCATTTTCATGAGCTAAACACAATTTAATCACACTCCTATGCGAGAATTGGCAGGTAAAAAGTCAAGCCGAATACATTAATCAAAGTTGAGGATCGAATAGTATGACCACAAACATATATTTTGCAAATATTTGAAACCATTGTGGTAGAGACTGCAAGTGGCAATTAACACACACACACACACACACACACACACACACACACACACACACATATACCTTACCTTACCTTACCTTGAACCTTATGTTGTTTCGTGCGTTGGTCTCTCTTCACACGGAGGTCAAGCTGGTGGCCCCGTCTCTAGGTCTGGCCTGGTGGAGGAGCGAGTTGCTTTCTTGCGCTCTCCACCGTACATAGCCAGGCACGCCCGGCCCATCTGGTACTCTCCTGAGCCAGGCATCCAATCTTTTCTTGAAGACTTCAACTTTGATCCCCGTTACGTTTCTGAGGTCCTTAGGAAGCTGGTTGAAAAGTCTTGGCCCTCTGACAACCAAGCTATTTTCCTTCAGGGTTGAGGAGGTCCCTTGTCGTGCCTTTAATTTGGGAACACTACACATTCTGCCTTTCCTATTTTCCAGTGTTGTTTGAATGGTAATTGGGTTTAGTTTTAGGTTTGGTACCAGTTTTTCGATCATTTTCCATATGTAGATTATGATATACCTCTTTCTTCTTCTTTCCAGTGAGTACAAATTTAGTTTACGTAGTCTTTCCCAGTAGTTGAGTTCTTTGCAGCCATCAATCTTGGCTGTGAAATGCCATGGCGTTTCTTCTAGTTTATTAGTTTCTTCCTTTTTATATGGGGACGTCAAAACTGAGCAGTATTCAAGTTTTGGTATAATCAGTGTTTTTAGCAGGGGAATCATTACTGTCCTGTCCCTTCTCTTGGACGTTCTTAGAACCTGTCCGGCGACTCTTTTTGCTTTATTTATCGCTATCTGATTTTGTGTTTCGAATTTCGCATCATCTGTCATTATTATCCCGAGATCAATCGCTTTCATGCTTCTCTGAATTTCCTGGCTATCTGGAACATAATATGCAGTCTGTTTAAGTTCTTCTTTTCTACCATATCTCAAGAGCTGAAATTTCTCGGCGTTGAATGACATGCTGTTGTCTTCTGACCATTTGTATATTTTGTTCGTGTCCCTCTGCAAGGCCTCCACGTCATGTACATCGCTGATTTTTCTGCTGATCTTTGTATCGTCTGCAAAGGATGTTACTATACTATTTCTGTTTACTCCGCTGTCTATGTCTGTTAGCATGATAATGAACAGGAGTGGGGCCAGTATTGTCCCTTGTGGTACTGAGCTGCGTACTTCCGATTCTGATGATGATATACCTTGAATTTTGACGACCTGCAGACGATCACTAAGGAAGTTGTAGATCCATTTTCCCACTTTGCCTGTTATTCCCATGTCTTTAATTTTATGTGCTATTATACCATGGTCACATTTATCGAAAGCTTTAGCAAAATCTGTGTATATAACATCGTAGTTGTCATTGCCTTCCAATGCATCTAGGATATTGTTGTAGTGCTCTATTAGTTGTGATAGGCATGATCTACCTGATCAGAATCCATGCTGATTTTCGTTGAATCTTTCCCGTGTCTCCAGGAAATCATAAATTTTCTCTCTAACTATTCTTTCAAATACTTTGGTGAGGTGGGACGTCAATGACACTGGTCTATAGTTCTTTGCTTGAGATCTGTCCCCTCCTTTATATATAGGGACAATGTTTGCTCTTTTCAAGATGCTCGGTATTTCCCCAGTGTCTAGGGATCTTCTCCATATCCAGTATAAAGGTGTAGCTATTTAATTTTTACAGTTTTTAAGCAATAATGCGTTCCAATTGTCCGGACCTGCAGCTGAATGTAGTTTCATTTGTTCTATAGCTCTCGCTACATCTTCTGGTGTAAAATCAAAGTCTGTTATATACTCTCCTTGCAATTCCTCTTCAAAGAATGCATTTATGTCAGGTATCGCTTTGTCACTTTTTGGGGTACTGAAAACTGATTCATATTGAGCTCTCAATGTATCAGATATTTCTTTTGGATCGTCGGTTAGTTCATTATTTCCCGTCCTTAAGGGCCCAATAGCGGCGCGCGTTTTTGTTTTCCTTTTTGCATAGCTATAGAAGTATTTTGGATTTTCCTTTATTGCTTCTACCGCCTTTTCCTCTTCCCTCTCTGTATGGTCCTTAATCAGGGCTTGTATTTCCTTATCGATACCCTCCAGTTTTTCTTTTATTGTTTTCCTGTCATTATCTCCGCAGTTTCCTAACTTCGCCTCCACTCTCTTTCTTTTGCGGAATAGTCTTCTCTTTTGCCTTTCTAGCCAGCTCCTCTTTCCTTTTGGCTGTGATTTCGGAGCATATTTTTCTAAAATACTCAGCGTTTTTTCCTCCAAGGTTGTTAGCATTTCTTCAGTTGTTTTATTCTCGAAAATTGTTCTCCATTCTATTTGGGCCATGTGCGATCTGATTGCTTCCCAATTTATAGTCTTCGAGTTTAAGTTAAAGGCCCCGAATTTACTTCTTTCCACAATATGTGTATTGTCTTCTAATGCTGCCGTCATATTTGTTGATATCTCGATTAAGTTGTGGTCTGAGATAATGGTTGGGGTTATTTTTATATCAGCAATCAAGTTCGTGTTATTCGTGAATACCAGATCCAGGCAGTTATTTTTTCTGGTATTTTCTGTTATCTCCTGTGTCAGCATAAACTCGTTTGTGAGAGCCATCAACATTTTTGCTTGTTCCTGATCTTCTCTTGTGCCCCCCTTGTCCTGGTGAATATATATATTCCTATTCACCTTTTTGTATTTTATAAATGGGAAGTTAAAGTCTCCGCAGATCATTATATTGGGGGATGGAGGCAGTGGCGGTTCCTCATATGGGCAATATGGGCAGCCGCACAGGGCGGCATTTGTGGAGGGGCGGCATGAGCGCCTGCAAAAAAAAAAAAATAAAATAAGAATAAATAAATAAAGAAATAAAAAAATAAAAAATAAAATAAAATAAATAATAAAAGATCAATAAATATATTTTTATTAATAAAAAACCATCTATTGCATTTTCCATAAACCTTCCCATAAAAGACCTAAACAATGCAAAATGCTTCCAGATTAATATTATTGGGAATAAAGGCCCATACTTTAACATATGTAATGTTATTTTTCTGGGTTTGGTTAAATAGTGAAATGTATATTATTTATTACAGAACGAATCTTCACACTAAGCCACTAAGGTCTGTCAAATAACAGCAAATGGATAAGAAGAGGTCAAAGCTATCAGGTGCTCAGTTTAGAAAAAAGAGGAAGAAGAAGAGGAGAAACGAGCAAAAGATAAAGGTATAGAGCTATGTCATCTACTCTTCACTGCTATATTGCACTGCTATTTTGTGATATAGCTTTCTGAGTCATTTGAAGTGTACTATTATGTATATAATTAGCCATTAACCAAGGAGGTTGTATTATTCATTTGTTTCCTATTCTAAAAGTTTAATAAATTGTGCTTAATAACATGTTAAATTAATTGTACTAGCCTATTCATGCATTGGTCTGTTATGTTCTATTTTACTATTTGCAGGGGCACTTTTGAAATATTTTGGAACACCCTCTGCCACTAGCCAGGATGAGAAGCCGTCTACTTCTGCCATTATTGAGGCTGAGGAGCCATCTACCTCCTCAGCCTCACATATGTCTCCACAAATGCAGTCTGATCCTGAGGATGAAGACCCATTTGCTTCTACTTCTCCCCGGCAGGACTCTTCAGGTGAGTTTGTGTGCACATATGTCTGTGAGTGTGTGCGTGTGTGTGTATGTGTATGTGTGTGCATCCCTGCAAAGCATTTTGCAAACAGTTATAAATTATAATGTTATTATCACTGGGTCTGGGTTACTGGGTATGTGTGGTGTTTCACCACCATAATTCCATAACACCACCACCATAACAAAGTGCTGTGAATAATGTGTTATCTAACTTAGGTGTGTATACTAATGAGTAATGCTC
The DNA here is from genome assembly GCA_023014485.1 of Bathynomus jamesi. Classification (NCBI taxonomy): domain Eukaryota; kingdom Metazoa; phylum Arthropoda; class Malacostraca; order Isopoda; family Cirolanidae; genus Bathynomus; species Bathynomus jamesi. The sequence continues at coordinate 589,837 of JAJOZX010000044.1, read as the reverse complement.
TTGTTCTTTCTATTAGAAATGCCTGGAGCAGAATCGCCTCCTGAGGATGAGTCTCTGTCCACCGACCCTGCTAACTGGCCTTCAGTTCTGACTGAGAGAATTCGGACACAACTGGTTTCCAGGGGACCAAGTCAAGTACCATCTGACTTTGTATTCCCTAGAAACGACAGTGACGGAAGAAGTTTCCACCATCAATACTTCAGGAAGTCATTGGTTAGTGGGGAAAATATAACCAGAAGTTGGTTGGTCTATTCCTTAAAAAAACAGCCTTTTCTGTTTCTGTTGTACATTATTTTCCAAGAGGAAAATAAATTTAACAAGTTTGGGACTCTCGGACTGGAAGCATGCAAGCTCATTGCTCACATCACATGACAACAGTTCAGAACACCTAAATTCTATGAAAATCTGGAAAGAACTGGCAGTGAGGATGAGAAAGGGGGAGACCATTGACAAGCAGGAGATGGCACTTCTGGAGGCTGAGAAGTTGAGATGGAGAGCGGTGCTGACACGTCTCACTACTATTGTGCATTCTCTGGCAGTTAGGAATTTGGCACTAAGGGGACATACAGAAAAATTGTTCTCACCATCAAATGGCAATTTTCTGAAAGAAGTTGAACTGATGGCACAATTTGATCCTATAATGCAAGAGCACATTAACCATGTCCAAAAAGGGACCTCCAGTCACACCAGCTACCTCGGCCACCACATACAAAACGAACTCATTGATTTGTCGAGCAGCAAGACCATTTCAGCAATGGTGAGCGACATCAAACAATCAAAGTTTTTTTCAATAATTCTAGATTGCACTCCAGATATCAGCCACACTGAACAGTTGTCAGTTTTGATTCGGGTTGTGTCACTGGAGGGGAAGCCCCATATAAAGGAACATTTCATGGGTTTTTTGGAGGCAGAGGAGTCCACTGGTCAACATTTGGCATCTCTGATTCTGAAGAGACTGGAGGAGCTAAAAGTTCCTTTCATGGACTGTAGAGGACAATCATACGACAACGGGGCCAACATGAGGGGAAAAAACAAGGGTGTTCAATCCAGGCTCCTAGAAATTAATCCAGAGCTCTGTTTGTTCCATGTGGGGCTCATTCTCTGAATTTGCTTGTGGCCGATGCTGCTAAGGGATCTATTGATGCCACAAGTTACTTTGGCATCTTGCAGAAGCTTTACAACTTGTTTTCAGCCTCCACACAACGATGGGCCATTTTGAAAAAACATGTGAACATCACATTGAAGATGTGGTCTGATACAAGGTGGGAAAGCAAGATCAAGAGTGTGGAGCCCCTGAGATATCAGGCAGCTGCAGTGAGAGATGCACTGATCGAGGTGAGGGACCACACCAAAGACTCTGTAATAAAGGTCGAGGCTCAATCTCTGTCAGAGGAGGTTGGGTCATACCGCTTCGCCATTTGTTCAGTGGTGTGGCATGACCTGTTGTGCCAAATTCAGCATGTGAGCAAGCAGATGCAGTCTCCTAGCATGCACGTTGATGTTGCAGTAAATCTCCTAAAAAAAACAGAGAGAGGTCTCCGCAATTACAGGGCAACAGGTTTTGTGGCTGCACAAATGGCAGCCACAGATATCTGTGAACAAATGAATGTGGAGGCTGTGTTAAAACAAAAACGGCTGAGGTCCACAAAGCGGCACTTCTCCTATGAAGCATCTGATGAGCCCTTGATTGATGCTTTGAAGAAGCTGGAGGTGACATTTTTCAATGCAGTGGTTGATGCTGCAACATCAGCCATTCAGGAAAGATTTTCCACGTTGGAAATTGTGGGAGAGAAGTTTGGAGTGCTGACACATTTCCAAAATCTCACATTTGAGGAGCTGACAGAACAATGTGTGAACCTTAGTACTACACTACACTTTAAGGGACAATCTGACTTGGATGGCAGAGAGCTTGCACAGGAGCTGAAGAACTTGCCTGACTTACCATCAAAGATCATATCCTTGCTTGAACTGCTGACATTTATCCATGAAAGGGAGCTCTCTGAAATATATCCAAATTTGTGGACTGCTCTCAGAATTGGTCTTACGCTTCCAGTCACTGTTGCTGAAGCAGAGAGGAGCTTTTCAAAGCTGAAGCTCATCAAATCCTACCTGAGGTCAACTATTTCACAGGAACGCCTTACCGGTCTGGCCATCATCAGTATAAATCATACAATTGCTGAGCAGATTTCATATGATGATTTAATTCATGACTTTGCATCAAGGAAGGTAAGAAGAGTCAGGCTTTAGATGGCAGTTGTGCTGTGGTGCAATTTATTTTGTTTCTTGTTCAAAGTGTAGCATAATAATTACCCTCTCTTAAGTGTCTTATTCTATTTATGTGATAGAGCATTTGTACAATTTAGAAATTTGATTCTCTAGTTTATTTATGGCAGTTGTGCAATTTAATTTGTATTTTTCCTGTTCATAGTATCATAATTACATTCTCTTAAGTGAGTTATTCTATTTACGTGATGAAGGATTTGTAAAATTCAGAAATTTGAGTCTTTGTTTTGGTTCTGAAGTTCCAACAATTAGTCCAATAAAAAGTTATTTTGTGAAAGAGTTATGTCTGTCCTTTATTTTGGGGGGATTCGAATGTGTGTGTGTTGGCGAACAAGGGGGGGGGCGCTGAAGGTGAGGTTCGCCCAGGGCGTCATGTAAGCTAGGACCGCCACTGGATGGAGGGTTTATGGCCTTTATTAGCTTTCTAATGTCATCAATGGCCTCCGAGAATTTTTCGGTTGGGGTGCTTGGAGGTCTATAGATGACTATTACTATCAAGTTTAGTTTTTCTATTTTCACTGCTAGGAGTTCCACATAGCTGTTTGATTTACTTATTATCGTCTCTGTCATATGACCTTCCTGTACATATATAGCACAGCCACCTTTCCGTCTCGTCGTTCTATCCGCTCTTAGTAAGTTGAAACCCTCTATATTTATCTCTTTCTTATCAATACAATGTTCGCAGTTTTCACAATTTCCTTGGCAATCTTTAAGATGAGTTTCTGTGAGGCATGCGATGTCCGCCCTTGTTTCGTCCCTAAATCCTTTCAGGTACGAAACCTTATTGAGTGATTGGTTTGGTCTTATTCCTTGAATATTAGCCAGGACAATTTTTATGTTCTCTGTTTTTCGTTGCCCCTTGTGCATTTCAAGTTCGTTTTCCTTCGATATCGCTTGATTCGTTGCTCTATGATCCTCCGAAAGAGATCCGTTTCCTCCTACTTATATTGGTAGCTTCTTGCCCGGTAGCGATTTGGCTCGGGGGTTTCCAGCTGTGTCAACTGCATGTGGATGACATTTAGCATTCGTAAGGTGTCTGAGATGTTGAAAAAATTTTCTTGTTCGCTTATTGTGTTCCTATTGTTGTTCCTATTGGTATTTTTATTTTTATTCCTATTGTCATTTAAACTTTTTCCTTTGTTCGTTGAGTCCGTCGGGAGATGTTGATAGTAGCATTTATTCCCGAATTTGCAGGTTCCATATTTTGCGTAAGTTCTGCAAATGTCCGGGTGGTAGAATTTACATCCGTCTCCAAATTTACAATGACCATTATTGTAGAAGAAATTGCATATTGGAGGATGTTCATATATACATTGTCCTCTTTTAAATCTGCAATTATCTTTTATATAATACCTGCATATAATGCATATATATATATATATATATATATATATATATATATATATATATATATATGCCGCCGCCGCTCAAGTTGTCCATCTCCCTATCCAAAATGGGAAAAATTGAGGATCAAATAGTATGACCGCAATTAACAATAATAATGTAAAATATTGTCGTGATAGAGATGGCAAAGGGGCAAAGGGGCGAGGAATATTGCATAAAGGGGTGGGTTCTAAAATGGGAAAACAGAGAAAAGTATGGGAGCAAATGCAAATATTGTCAAGGTAGAGACTGCAAGTGGAATTAACACACACACACACACACACACACACACGCACACACACATATATATATATATATATATACACACACACGCACACATATCTATATAACCAAATCCACAAGTCAGGAATCTTGGGAAAGCTGAGAATAGTATGACCACAAAAAATAATAATGCACAAAAACATTCTGCTTGTAGAGATCTTCTAGATTTCTTATTTTCTAATGATCTTTGTGTCATCGGATATTACTGTGCTGTCTCTGGTAATGATCTATGTCAGGATTATGAAGAGTAGCGGCGCAAATTTTGTTTCCTGTGGTACTGAGCTGAGCGGCTCTGATGAAGATATTCCTATCCGAACTGGGGAATTTGAGGATCGAATAGTATGACTGCAAAAAATAATAATGTAAAATATCGTCGTGATAGAGATGGGAAATATTGATCAATGTTGCAAAAGGGTGAGGGATATTGCATAAAGGGGTGAGTTCTAAAATGGGAAAACCGAGATGCAAATATTATCGTGGTAGAGACTGCAAGTGGTAATACACGATGTGCGCATTAAATCTACGGAGATAATATAAAGACACCATTAGTCGACCAATCCAAAGCATGGACCCGTAATATAGATGTTACGATTGGTACACAATTTTATCATAGCCCCGCCCAGTTACATTAACAACCTATCATTAAACTTACGAACCGCCTATTAGTCTTTTGGGGTGGTGCTTGGGGATCATGCATATAAAAGGAAATATTTTCAGCTGTGAGTCACAGTAGTTATTTTCACCAGTGAATAAACATTCCCTCCGCCATGAATCAAGACCTTTACAGTTTACCAGAATTATATCAAGATGGTGACATTGTAGCGTTGTCCACAATTAAACTTTTTAACGCGGCTGACCGGGATGGATTATTTCCAACGCAAACCGTTGATGATATTTGCAATGACGCTCCTTACGATCCGACGCAAGGGACTGCCGTAGAAATGTAAGTACCTGTAATTTTATTTTTTGTAGCCAATTATTCGCAAACTTGTTATTTATTTAATGTGCCTGTCAGAAAGAGCACTGTTCTGGATTATTTCATCATATATATGGAGGATTGTAGTAATTCATCTCATCACATTAAAAATGCTTCATTTAGGTATCCGCAATTATAGATTAGTTTGCAATTATGCTAAAGTCCTGTTTTTGATTCATTGATTTTTTTATAGCAATCTTTTGCATGTTTTAAATAATTTTTATAGCAATCTTTTGCATGTTTTAAATAATTTTTATAGCAATATTTTGCATGTTTTAAATAATTTTATAAATTCAAATGTTATTCGGAATTATCTCTTAAAGGAATTTCTCTGAGCGGTTCAAAGATATCTTCACATTGTAATACTCTTACTATATGTATACTCTGCATATGTTTTGGGTTTTTATTAAAAAAGATTCAGTATGAACTAATGAATTATTCTTTCTCCTTTAAGGTCCGATGAGGATTTGACACGTGTTATACAATCTTTTCGTTTTGAAGAAACCCATGTCATGGACCTGAATACGGAGGTAGAAGATTTACCAAGCAGTCAGCCCAACGATTGTCACATCATTAACGAAATAATATAAGTATTTTTTTATGTTTCGATCTTTTTTTGGGGGAAAAAGACAATGTATTTTGATCAACTTATTAAATGAAAGAAATCATGTTTTTAGTACAATAACCATCTTAAACTACAGAATATACAAACTAACATTATTGGTTATATATATATATATATATATACATATATATATATATATATATATATATATATATATATATATATATATATATATATATACAAGAACAAAACATCATACTATACAACGAGCGCACAATCGGAAAACGGCTTTTTATCTGTCTGTATACCATTTCGTCGTTTCGTTGAGTGTGACGCGGGTCGAATAATTTTAAAAAATTATAAAGTCTTTACCACGTGACATATGCATGAGGAATGAAAGGCAGTACATCCCACATGTATTACTAAAATATCCTTGTAGTCGGAAGGGATTCCATACAACTTTGGGGATATGCAACTGATCGAGAAATTTTACAATAACAGGGTTACTCCAGGGTTGAGTGCCGAGTGAATCAAAATAGTACATGCGGTCCCTATTTTAAAATAGATTGCAAACCAATGAATCCCTTCACTACCAACACATCTGTGTTCACAATAAGGCTACCGCAATTTCTCGTAGTGGCAATTTCAATGTTTCATTCTTCGCAAACACACCATAAATTTGGAACGTGTGATTCGTTCACTATTCATTACTCTCTGAAGTGTATTCGCATCCATTTTAAAAGTCAGTGACAATGCTCCTAAATGCTTCTATTAGGGCTTGTGACTCGAGGTAAACTAGTACACTATAGGCGCGTCTATAGGCTTGGCGAATTCCAATCTAACTGAGATGTTTCCACTCTGTTGTGGACTTAAGTGTGTATTTACACTAGCAGATAAGTCAGGTGTGATGTCAAACGGATAAAGGTTAAATTGATCGATGAATTATTTCTGCGTTACCCCAAACCCGAGCTCATCACAAGCACCTGCAATATGGGCCAGATTACTATATGCTCTCGCGCGAAGCGGGAACACAGCGTCTGATGAATAGTCCGTATCCAATGTTCCTCCCAACGCAACGCCATTAACGTATAGAGTTATATTTTTAAGGCCGAAATTCTAGAATTTAAAGGCATTCTTTTTATATTTTTCATTCACCGAATTGTGTTCCTGCATTCCAATTAATATCCTTTTAGGTAGATTTCCCAGGGCTATGTTTTCGATCTGTTTCGATGCCAACCCTGCTGCACCATGTACAGTTTGATCTGTACGCTGTTAATTTGGTATTTTAATGTGGCGTGTAGTAAATTTTTCTCAATTTCTATTTGTTTTGGTGAACTTAATTTCACTCATCGTACGCAGAGGTATGTCTCCATAATGTGAACCACAACGGGTTTTGCTCCCTCTTCTTGATCAGCATCCAGATTTAAACAGATCTCAGGATTCGCGAGGGTGAGCTTTATTTTCATATCCACCCCATTCACAAGCAACTTCTCCTGGAGTGTGAAATCTGTATGCAGGCGTCCAAAACACTCGTATATCTTCTTTTTAGAATTTTTAAATTTGTCCTTTATACTACTTGCGTCTTTAGCTTGATAATATCCCTCGGCACTTAAAAGGTATCCTTCGGTTCTTTGGAAAAGTTGAGGACATTTTCCAGATAGGCTCGTAGGTGATAGTACCCCGTGCCTGCCGATATGTTGACCTGATTTAAATATACGTCACACTGGTTGAATATGGAGTGCAGAAAGTTTGTTTCAGGGTATACAGCATATTTGTCATCGCAGTCCGTTCCATCAGAATGGGCTATACGTAGTTTAGCGTACATGTGCACACAGCTTGGGTCAAAAAGTAAGGGCCTGAGCTGGGTATCACGAATTCTATAGGGGCACTCGGGGAACTAATTGTGTTTAAAGGGTTAATTGTAATAAAGTCACTGTGTTCAATAGAAACTTGAGTTGGGGGCATGTCAAAGAGGGACAGCTCCGATTTACAACATTGTGAACTACACGGATGGATGAAGCGTGCCATGACGAGTTAGAAATAGTGCCTCCTCTCTCGACAAGTAGTAAACAAACTATGATTCATGAGATCAATGTCCTTAGCTTATATCAGTCAAAAAAATGGTCAACCATAGGTTTCATTCGCTTAGAACACTTCTTTTTTGATATCCTTTTACGTTTAATGCCACGTGATGGTAATCCCTTCTTCCGGACAGTCCTCTTCTTCTTCCCACCACCACGCATTTTTCTCTTTGCATCTTTGACGATTTCGTCCCGTGTACGCTTTAAGTGTTTTTTTAGAGCTTCTTTAGGTTTAGCCCCAGCCAATATGTCTTCTGCAGTGTTAAGACCTGATTGTAGCTCTTTCCTTCCGAGGTATCTGGCAGCTCTCTTCAGCAAAGGGACAATCGTACGTAGTATGGTTGAAAAAATGGATCCAAGTCCACTACCACGCTGGTATCTCACCCCTCGATAGACTGTGAAAGGCTTTCTGTTCATTATAACTCAGTACGTCGAAAGTGCAGCTCCACTGTTAAGCTTCCCATCACCGAATGGGAAATTTTTTCCCTCAATCGTTCTTATATATATTGAGATATTGGTTATTAGATTAGTTGCGACATTCACATAATGGGGTCTGTCATATGTAATACTGAAACTCCTTCCTCTATGGTTGGGAATGTGAGCAACGCGCAGCAGGCGTGCCTGGGTATCCCCAACAAACTGGTGCTCCACTATATTGCTGTAAATGTAGCACATGTCTGGGGATGTATAGCCAGCAACCAATTTCTCCAATTTCATCTGATACATTAGGCTGGACAAGTCATGTTGTACCTCGTGAAATGTCTCTTTGGAAGGCTGATCGATATCGCCCCTCGGTCATAATTTTGAACACTCTTTGGTCTTTAATATTTCTGTTAGCCTTTGATTTTAGGATTAGAGTATGTGCAGGGTTTCCTTTCTTTACGATTTCGTATACTGAATCAGTCGTAAGATTTGAGTTTTTTAAACTTAAGTTTAAGTCTCTCACAACATCCTCAGCCGAACCATAACGGCCCGGACCTAGTGTTACTACTGTACTGTAATACCGTGCAACCTCAGTCTGGGCGATACGTATAGTTTCATCCCGAGTTACCCCGGCTTTTTTACACTCATCAAGGTCTCTATGAATCGTAAAAACGGTATCTTTATAATCAATATTTAAAAAGAGGGTATCCAGCTGAATTTCACATATCCCCACCTCATACGAATCACGACCCAATTCAATGGGTCCGTGGAGTTCTGTTACAAAGTTGGCTAGTGTGTTGTTAGGGTGTACAGACAGGGACGAGGAGGACGGGAGTGTGACGTAGAAATGGTTAGGAGCCATGTTGCATACTATTTAAGCTTCATTATTGCATCAGCTTTTATATAGGTGTTGAAGCTTTCTGGGTACCCTAGCCATTTCACCAGGTACATTTTTCTCTTTCCTGAACCTTTGCTTCCTAAAATTTTCTCAATTTTAAACACATTTTTTCCTAAATTAAATGCCACTTTCTGCAACTCCTCGCGGTAAAAGCCTCCTGCGATTTCTTCCCCATTCAAATCTTCAACGTAATACATCATTATCTCACCTTTAGGTCTCATAGCCCTAACTTTAAAAATCTCACGTGTCCATCCTTGCTCAAATCCCTTCGCGAATTTATTTCCCGAACGCGACAGCCTTACATAATCATTGATTTTGAAACGCGCAGAGTGTGGTGGTGGTGGTGTTCCATCTCTTCTCACCTCTGGGCGCGTACCTCTTTCTAAAACTTCGTTAGGTGTTGTCCCAATCGTGCGATGGTGTGAGCAGTTGTAGGATGAGGCCAATGATTCCAGAATGTCTAGAAATCTGTGTTTTTATGTGTAAAATAGCGGTGCATGCGTTCCTTTATGGTACGTCGAACTCTTTTAGCTAAAGAAGCCTTATATATAGAATTCGTAGTGTAATAGCTGATATTAAACTCTGTCAACATGTTCTGAAAAGCACGGCCTATAAATTCCTTCCCCATATCCGTACAAAAAAAGCCAGGAACCCTGTTTTCTTTCAACATCAGCGTTTTGGTGGCTTTAGCAACTGTTTCAGGTGATTTATTTTTCAGAGGAATTAGCCACAGACATCTAGAGAATACATCTATTATGAATAGGATGTAGCGGTAACCATCGTTATACACTGAATATCTTTGCATGTCTGTTAAATCTGCTTGCCAATTAGAGTCAATCAAAGCAGCTGTTGTCTTGGCTGTTTTAAACCTTTTTCTCACAGGCTTATTAAGTGTATAAGCGTCCTGCTCCCGTAAAAATCTCTCAACATCTTTTTTTCCTACTCCGTAAACACTTATGTACAGTCTATCTACGCCTCCGTAGGAGGCTGGGTTAGAAATATCATAATAACGTCTTCTTAATATGTTAGCCATTTGCGTATTTTAAAGGCACGTGGGTAGGGTTGACCGTTGTTTAACATCTTCTTTCTCCTCTTCAGAGGTGTTACCGCCGGGGGTGATGGCGTCTTCAATTGTGTCAAGTGCGACACATGTTCCAAGTCTTTTAACCTGTTCAGATTTCCTATCATTGTTTTGGGGACATTTATTTGTTGTAGGCTTGCTTTAATATGCTTCCATCTTGATGGTGAAGGCCTATCCCACTTTCTCACCAGATCATGGACGATGTCTACGACATTCGATCCCTGTACCTTTGCTCCTTCCACAATGATCTGACCTGCATCACTCCATTGTATGGCAGGGTCCTCATTCAATAGATTATAAAAACTTAAACCTTTATTCCTCAATGTATATGGGAGGGTGCTTTTTAATACATGCTCGATAAGTTGTGTGGCCGACCCATTAATCTTTGGTTGGTCAGCTCTATCGTCGGACACAGGTCCTATGTCACCATGTCCATCGGTCCCCGTGCTGTGCCTAATAACCGCGGGAATCTCTGTCGGGTTCTTATAATTTTCGTACTCGTGAAGAAACTTCTACAGAGCTTCTTGGTATAAGATTCTTTTCTCATCAGGTGTTTTTTCACTGTTTAATAGGGTTAACAATTCGCTTTCAATTCTTTTAAGCCCGCTTTTACCGTTGTACGTAAATTCCACCCAGTAAATTGCACCCATGGTAAATTCCACCCATGGTAAATTCCACCCATGGTAAATTCCACGCAAAGGGTTATCAAAAAAGTTTACAGTTTATTGAAGTTTATTAAAAAGTTTATGCAAAATAAAAAACTGGTAAAATATATAGGTTAGGTCAACTGTACACCCTTGATGATTGATTAGGTTTAGTTGTGATATTTTCGTTAAAACTAACGAAAATCACGTTAACTCAAAAACAAGTGATTTGCTATAGAAACGATGGCAAAATCATTCGAATCACCTAAAAACACCAGAAAAACACTGTCCAGTGATGGAAAACACTGTTCAGTTACTATAAAAAATTGACCTTAGAAAATAAGTTATAATTGTTAAAATTCTTAAATTTTTTGATGGAATTTACCATGGGTGGAATTTACTATGGGTGGAATTTACTGGGTGGATTTTTCGGGGGTGGAATTTACTGGGTGGAATTTACATGGAACCGCTTTTACGGGGATCTAGATCTGTGTCTGGATTCTTTGAACTTTGCAGCGAAGCATACACCTCGTGTGGAATCATTACCACTTTCTTCATTATATTAATCTAGTCAGTAAAGGACCCAAAACTGAAAATAAGATGGGTGGTAGGAATGACCCTCCTCTTTGTACAATAATTCGTTTTTTCTTCACTACAGTTTGACTTTTACGAGCGAGTGCACGTATTATGTTCTTGTAACGGAGTAGGCGAACCTTCTGAGGTGGTTTCATTGATACTTTGCAATTTATAATGTTAAGACAGATTTCACAGATGCATTTTAAAAAGTCGGAGTCGATATTTTTAGCAAACATCTGCTGCATTTCCCGGGGCAGTCGATGATAGATTTTTATTAATTCATGGTATTTCTTTAGCCTCTTTGTCATTTTGGAATATACACCGTTTCAGGCTTGTTTGGAAATATATTCGTTCTTAGAAGCACCCTAAACTTGTTTCGCGGATGAAGGTCGCAAAGCAAATATCCGTAACGCGGGCTTGTAGCTTCTTTATAAACTTCCAAAAACTACGCTGCTTTCGCACTTATTAAGCAGATTACATTTTCTCCAATGTTTTCAAAAGTTTTTCCCCGATTTCAATGAAATTTGTAGCAAATAATCACTATATATAGCAGCATTGATGGTATTCATTTCGATAAAATATTTTGATAATTAAAATAATTATCTCATTTTATTGAAAAATATGTAAAATATTGTGTTCCGAATTATTAAGCAAGTATTCTATTTACGGATCTAAATGGTGAAAATGGGTAAGAAGAGGGATTTAACATTAACTGAGAAAAGAAAAATAGTCAAATTACTCGCTGAAAATATAAAATCTATTGAAATTGCGAAGCAGTTTGGCAGAGCTTATCGAACTGTAAACAAGTTTGTAGCGGAGGGTACCAAACTGAGGAAGCGAAGTGATAAAGGAGCTATAAGAAAAGTGACAAGGCGGCAGATATCTGTAATCAAGCGCAAATTGCAAAGCATCCATTGTCCTCAAATAAAGATGTTTTTGAGCAGGCTGGCATACATAATGTACCAAGAACATCTCGATGTGGAATCCTCCAGACAATTGGCAAGACGTGTAAACCAACACTTCAGTCACCATTAACACCCAGGTACAAGAAGCAGCGTGTTGAATGGGCGCGTCAGTACGTGAAAACAGATTTTAATACTGTATTGTTCACGATGAATGAAAAGCAACCCTTGAGGGACTTGATGTTTGGTCAAGAAGATGGAGTGCTGAGAGACAATTTCTACCATCGAGATTAAGACGCCAACAAGGTGGTTTTGGGCAGGTAGGCAATGAAGTAGCTGTCCCATACAGAGTGCCCGATGGTGTAAAAATGAATGCCCAGTCTTACACAAACTTTCTAAAAGAAAACCTCATTCCATGGTAGAGATTGATCCTTCAAGGGTTGCTTTTCATTCATCGGTTAACAATACAGTATTAAAATCTGTTTTCACTTACTGACGCGCCCATTCAACACGCTGCTTCTTGTACCTGGGTGTTAATGGTGACTGAATCGTAGGTTTACACGTCTTGCCAATTATTTGGAAGATTCCACATCGAGATGTTCTTGGTACATTATGTATGCCAGCCTGCTCAAAAACCTCTTTACTTGAGGACAATGGATGCTTTGCAATTTGCGCTTGATTACAGATATCTGCCGCCTTGTCACTTTTCTTATAGCTCCTTTATCACTTCGCTGCCTCAGTTTGGTACCCTCCGCTACAAACTTGTTTACAGTTCGATAAACTCTGCCAAACTGCTTCGCAATTTCAATAGATTTTATATTTTCAGCGAGTAACTTGACTATTTTTCTTTTCTCAGTTAGTGTTAAATCTTTCTTCTTACCCATTTTCACCATTTAGATCCGTAAATAGAATACTTGCTTAATAATTTGGAACACAATATTTTACATATTTTTCAATAAAATGAGATAATTATTTTAATTATAAAAATATTTTATCGAAATGAATACCATCAATGCTGCTATATATTGTGATTATTTGCTACAAAATTTCATTGAAATCGGGGAGAAACTTTTGAAAACATTGGAGGAAATGTAATCTGCTTAATAAGTGCGAACGCAGTGTACTTACGCTGATTCGGGAACATTTGATTGGCTAATATCCCAATTTGTGATATATCTCTACGTTGCGCGAATAATACTAGATATTTTGTATTTAACGACACATCACCCATGTATCTATTTTTGAAAAATAGATTCTGATTGATGAAGAACACGCTTATGTTAAGATAGTGGAAGAGTACTGTAAATGTCTCGGCAAACGTTTTATCCATCTCCAACATGAGATCGTCAATTACAATGACTGTATGCTCATTTCCCTTTAACGAATTAACGTCATATACACCTTTGTGGAACAAAATATCATCTTGGTACTCGTTGAACACTGATTGATACGTCGAATAGCACCATATAACTTTATGCACAAATTTTTAGAACATCTCTCCCTTTTCTTTAATCATTTTAAGCATAAACACAGTTTTACCACATCCTGTAGGCCCAGATATAATACATGTGGAAAGGCTCGTGAACCTGAATTTTTCTAAAGAATCCATTTCTAACACGTCACACTCCTAAGTGGGTCATTTACAAAATATAATAAATATTTAAGTGATGGCCCTTATATTCTACAGTCTTGCTTTTTACTTCTCCCACAGAACCGTGAATGACGATGAGGTACAACACCCCATCATAGATATTACAGATGACACCGACGACAGTGTAGTTGTGATCACAGAATCCACCCCCGCTGACGAATCCTCACCAGCGATACCTGTAGCACGCCCCATTTCAAAGCGGAGGCACGATGAAAAGTCCACCACGTCAGGTATAAAGCGCGCCAGGATTGCGCCGGTTGTTAGACCACCAGTAATAGAACTCCAACCTTCTTTGTCTTACGACAAAACCCCCACAATAGTACCTTCCTCAAATATACCCCCTTATTCCTGTTCAATTCCGGGTACATCCTCCACAGCCACAGCAGCTTCTCGTTCTGTTGAGGATGGCATAACATTCGAGTTGGTGCGCACCGCTACCCTAACCCCAGCTTTGACTAGAAATTGGTATATAGTCAGGGTTCATCCTAGATCCATGTATAGCAATGGTGTTGAACACGGACTACGGCGCATAGTTGAACGTATTGTAGAGTTTGCTCTTCAGAACCGCGACGAACGTGAAGTCAGGACGAGGCTGTCCTTCGGATTCGGGTCAGATGACGGAGATGTAGATGATTTTTGGGTAGTAATACCTTTCAGACATTTGGCAGCTGAAGATATGGAGTATATATTAGGCCGTATAATGCAGGACTCTCAAAGTAGTACAGCCTTCAATATGGACAACTTCACGGTAAATATTGACCGTGTATTCCGTGTTGCGGGTCATAGTGCCACACCTTATACTCTTAACTTCAATTCTCAGGCTATTTATAGATGGCATATAAACGTCGATCGTGGTTGCGGCTTTATAGCAGTAGTCTTAGCTCGTATGTTTACTATACTAAATACACGGACCCAAAAAATTTGGTTGCCTACGGTAGTGGAGCGTGCCCGTAAACTAGCTGTAGACTGTAAACTTGAGTTTCACAGTAATATGGGTCCTGAAGAGCTGAGAAGGGTAGAACAGGAAATGAATGTTCGTACAGTTGTATTTGGAATGGATGATCGTCTTAGAACTGTGTATGTTTTTAAAATCTGTGTGAGAGATCGTACAAGACCCCTACTTATTTTAAGACTGTCAGGGACAACGTATCTCCCCATCCGTAATATAAGGGACCTTTACGCGAGTTATGATAAAAGTCGAAAATATGGACGACATCATGATTTGTGTAAGGGGTGTATCGAGTTTGTGGATGATATAGTGAAACATTGTAAAGATTGTCACATGGTATGTGAGCAGTGTAAAAGCTCCAAATGTGAAAGCCGTGTAGTTGAAGCTCAGAAAAGGGATTGTGATGTGTGTAGACGCACATTTTTCAATAATAACTGTTTTGAGCTCCATCAATCAATTGGCACCTGCAGGAAAATGAGAATTGTGAATGTGGTATGTTTCATATGATGGATAATGGGGGGAATTTCAAGCATAAATGTGATGAAATTCACTGTTCTACATGCCATGAGAAATATAAGGCGGTTGGAGTAAAGCATGTATGTTATATGAAAGATGCTAAGCCTAAAAATAGACTTTGTATAACTGTGTACTACGATATAGAAACATACACGAACGCTGAAACCAGAGGTTATTCCACATTTGCTTGTAAGCCAGACTATCTGTGATGAGTGTATGGAGATCGAGTGTGATAAGTGTCACAAATGTGGTAAACGGACAAACGTTTTTAAATCGAATGCCCACGATAGCCCTGTGAAACTCTTTGTGTCCTATATTGTCAAGTTACCAGAAAAGTAAAAAAAAATGACTATGTATATTCTTGTCCATAACGGGGCAAAATTTGAGACACAGTTCCTTTATAAGGACTTGCTTAAACACGAGTCATCTGAGATATTTACAGGTGATCCCTTGAAAAGAGGCAACAAGCTAATACAGATGCAAATAAGATGTAACGTACAGTTTAAAGACACTTTATTATTCACACCTTGTCAATTAGCAAAGCTACCCAAGGTGGTGGGCGTAGCCGCTGAAGTTTCAAAAGGATATTTCCCTTACACATCCCTCACTAGCGAAACTTTAAATTACGTAGGACTACCTCCACCCAAACATTACTTTAACTATGAATGTGTGAGTACAGATGAACGTGAAGATTTTGATCGATACTACAACAGTTTTAATGAATCTAATCCTTATAATATAGCTGATGAATGTGAGCGTTATTGCGTGAATGATGTGCACGTGCTTAGAGTATGTTTCCAGGCCTTTAGAAGGATGTACAATGTACATAGGCCGTTTCAAATGCGATCCGTTGCAAGTCGCAACCACCATCGCCTCATTATGTTTTACCGTGTTCAAGAATAACTTCATGCCTAAAGACACCTTAGCCATTATTCACAGAAACAATCCCCGCAGTTATGGGCACAAGGCTATTTACTGGCTCATACACCTACAGCAGCAGACCGGAGTATACATAAAGCATGCCCGCAACACGGGTAAAGTACCCATTAAGGTTAATGGTCGTGTTGTTTGGGTTGATGGTCTAAGTGAAAACCGTGCCACTTGTGAGAAGACTGTGTACTCCTTTAACGGTTGCTGGTGGCACGGATGTACCCGTCCTGAGTGTGGAATCGTAGGAGATATCTACGGTAGATCTCCTGCCGAGAGTCTTGTGTGGACCCGCACCCGCGATCAACTTATAGGCTCCCAGTTCACTCACAAAGTCTTGTGGGAGCATGAGTATGATGCAGGGATGGAAACAGATGGACAGTACCGTGAAGAAATAAACACGATCAAACGTTCAATGGTGCTGGATCCTATCAAATGCGGTGATAATTTGTACGTGATGAAGAACAATCCGTAGCCCGTGGGTGCACCTGAGAAACTGGTGGGACCTCACCTGCCCACCATCGAAGTGTTCTCAACAAATTTGAACGGGTACTATTTCGGCCTTTTTTTCGTAGATGTGCTCCCCCTACGCGATTTATGGATGCCGACCTTACCCGACGTTATCGATCACAAGTTCATGTTTCCCCTATGCGTGAAGTGCGCAGAGGAGAACAATGGGGAATGTAATTATACAGGTAACCAGTGTATGATCAGAGGTGTGTATACAAGTCCAGAGCTGGATCTAGCTGTTCGCCATGGCTACAGAGTTTGAAGATACATGAGGTGTGGAGGTTTCAGAAGCTACCCAACCTTTTCACGCCATATATAAACGCTTATTTGAAGGATAAGATCGAAGCATCAGGGTATCCGCGAGGAGTTGATACCGAAGATGAAAAATCGGCCTATATTCAACGTTACCGTGACCGTGAAGGTATACAGCTTGACCGTTCCCAAATTGTAAAGAACCCTGGCAAGCGCTTTAGTGCAAAGTTGTGTCTAAACAGTCTTTGGGGAAAATTTGCACAGAATACTGACAAAGGGAACGTTCATTTGGCACAAAATTATAGTGAAGTCTGGGATTATGCCAACGCTCCCGATAAAGAGGTCATGGAGATTGTGAATGTAGATAATACTTACATAATAAAGTACAACAATACCGAATTGGCCACAGATACCTCACGGGTTACAACCATACCTGTAGCCAGCTTCACAACGGCCTAAGCACGCATCAAACTTCGGGGCCTATTGCATTCTCTTTGGCGGAGGGTTTTGTACGCCGATACAGATAGTGTGATATTCACAGAGAGGGAGGGTGAATACATGCCTCCTATTGGTGAATTCCTCGGGGAGTTGACTGATGAGATCAAGGATGAGTATGGAGACATCGCATACGCCGACTCTTTTGTCTCAACAGGACCAAAAACTTATGGGGTACGGGTGAGGGTGGGGGAGGATATGAAATATATCGTGAAGGCTAAGGGTATCACGCTCAACCAGGCGAATCGGCGGGTCGTTAACTTTGATTCGTTGAAGGATCTAGTGTGCTTGGATGATGATGAGGGCGACCTGCCGCCCCAACTAACTGTAGGTACCCACAATTTTCGGGCGCAGAAGCTGGGGTGTGTGAAGGAACTTAGGGTTACAAAGGTGTGCCGTAACACCTATAGGAAACGTTACCAGGTGCCTGGTACCTATGATACCGTGCCCTTTGGATACCATAATCTTTGATATGCCTATTGTTAACTTATTTATTACACGTATTTGTAAATATATATACACCTTAAATATTTCGTTTATTAAATAAATCGCGTTTCAATTAGCGTTTCACTTTCTCCTTTTTTGTGTGTGTATGTGTGTGTGTGTGTGTGTACACAGGAGAAAATTCTAAGCTCCGCCCAGCGTGTGTACAGGAGAAAGTTCTAAGCTCCGCCCACCTATATGATTGATCACGTGACTTCTGCTAGTACCTGGGCATATCTCTTTCGTGCGTGCTCAGTTGATCGCAGTAAGCCCTGGATCTCAGACGTGTATTCTCCCGCCTAGACGAAAAATAGTAATGGCTACCTTTAATATTGCGTGTTCGACGTTTATGAAGTGGTATTCGGCAAAGTGCCAAAATGTGGTGGATACTGAAAAACTTCCTAGTCCACCCTCCTTTGATAATTTTAAGGCTACATTGAATCGTGCGAAGGAGCTAGAGGTACAAATACTCTACGGCTATTCTGGCAAGAGCATTGTAGGATTTCGTGGTACAAGTGATGTATTGAACTATGTTGTAGGACTAAACTTTATAAAAGCTTACATATACCGTGAAGTAGAAGAAACAGCACGTGCAGAAGAGAAGCAACGGATATGGATAGTGAGTCTTGTTGATGAGTGGTGTGACAAGCGATATTATGTCATGTTACATCACACCGAGTAATCGTACCCTGCGACTGAGAATGTAAATCTTGTCATCATGGCGAATCTTAAGTATTTTTACCACTCTATTAATATATATCATGACAGGTTTGTAGTGAGGTTGTGGCTAATGGCCTGTGTGAGTTTTTAACAGACTTTAGAGACGAGTATCGATTGTTAAGCAAAAAGGAAAAATATGGGCATATGTTTCTCAAATAGTGCGCCGGATTGTGAAGATATTTAGTTTGTGGAAATGAACGTCTGGTGAGTGATAAAACATTAAAACCGATATTGCTTCATGTATCGGAAAATTTCTCAAAACATCTACCCAATATAATAGGATACAAGTATTCTCTTACATGTTGTGGCTAAAGGTCTGCGTGAGTATTTAACAGAATTTAAAGATGAGTATCGCATGCTAAGCAAAAAGGAAACATATGGTCATATGTTTCTCTCAAATAGTGCGCCGGAGTGTGAATAAAATGTGTTTAGCTCGTGAAAATCCCCCTATGCAAAAATGTCTGGTGCGTATTTTGGGGAGTGGGAGTAATAAAACATTAAAACCGATATTTCTTCATGTATCGAAAAATTTCTCAAAACACCTACCCAGTATAATGGGATACAAGTATTCACGTTGGAACAGCGCCATACACATTAGCTTATGGTGTGACTCACTCCTCCCGTTGAGTCGATCCGTTGCATGTGGCTCACATTCATCTCAGAGCTTGAACCGACTGGACGTGCGCTCCTCGAATACGATGGAACTTCCTTTGAGCAGCATTCTCAACGCCGTGTATGATGTGTCCGTGACGAAGTCGTTGCGCGTGTTCAGGCGTAAAACCGGTGCCATTAGCTATGTACTGGAAACGACTTGTAGACAAACAAACAAACGAAATGTTGTTTATTTAAGTGTTGAGGAGATGAATAGAATCTTCGTGGTAGTTGAGAAGTGGAGTGAGGATCGTTATAAAATTCCTGCAGGTGTAGGTACAAGAACAGAGCAGATTAGTGACACCCCCTCATTTGCCGTTGTTTGTACGTTGTGTATAAATAACGATCGGCCATGCATTGATATACGGCTGATGTGGAAGAATGCTTCTGATAATAACGCTCTTGTCCCTACGCGAAACCGTTTCATCCTCGACAGAATGTTTGAAATCGTCGGATTCCGCAAGCTGAAGCCTATATTAGACGCGCGTGTTACGGATATGCTTTATTTTGATACGGTTCTTGAATACGCATACACCGCTCTGCTCGATGGGTTACCGAGTGTAGGACTGAACAAGGTGAGAATGGTCTAGAGCTGGATGCTTATTTAAATGGTTTAGACTCTTTGAAATATCATGAACTTTGGTACAAGGCACTTCAGCGGTACAGGGCTGAGCTCACCTAAGGGGTTCCAAAAAACCTTAGCCCCACCCCCATTTTCAGCTTACATTTTTACTTATATCGAAAGTTTTTAGTGATTATAAAAATATATAAAATTCTTTATTTATTGAAGGTATTAAAATTACTCTAGCTGATAAAGTGATAATATAATGGCTTCTCAATTAATTGGTGATTCGGAGAAGCAACGTGTGATAGATCGCATACGAGCAATAACATTTCGGGAACGAGCAATAACATTTCGGGAAGCTCGTGATGCTGGAGCCACCTTTATAACACGTTCATGGGTTGCCAAAAAGTTGCGAAGAAGTGAGGACTTCGTCAAAAGAAATTAGAATAAAACTTTGGATGAATGTGAAATGGATACAACCAAATCTGGGCGCCCAAATTTGCCACTCTCTCAGGAAACAAAGGACATCATTGAAAGCGGTACGCGTGAGTGGAAAAACAGCTGTGCTAAACTTTCTAGAGAGATCGAAATGTTGAGAGGAAAGATCGTTAGTGGTGACATCATTCGACTGTACCGTCATAGGCAAGGTTTAAAGCCTTGGCATGAACTTCCAAAGCCAAGAAAAACTCAACTTAACATCGATGACAGAATGTGGTTTGCCCATTATCTTGAAGACTGGGATGTGGATGATTTCATGCATTTAGCTGTCTCCGATGAATTTTTTGTTTACGTAACACGTCGGCCTAACTACCAAAATGATCGAGTGTGGGCCACCGTGACCCGACAATTCAGCGCAGGACAATTCAGCGCAAGACAATTCAGCGCAAGACAATTCAGCGCAAAGACAATTCAGCGCAAGACAATTCAGCGCGAAAATACCAACAAAGAAGAAGAAAGAACAAATCCAGAGGGAAGAGAGGCTTGCAACTGTTAGGTTAGGTTAGGTTAGGTTAGGTTAGGTTTCTAGTTTTTGAAATAAAATCTTAATTTTAACAATTCTAACAAATTTTGTTTTTTTAAATAAAATTTTAATAATTATACTCCTTTGAATTTTATCTCCGATTTGTCACTCCTTCGTTATGTCACTCCTTCGTTACGGTATTTATGTCACTCCTTTGTTATGTCACTCCTTTGAAATGTCACTCCTTCGATACAGACCCAATTTAGCATGTATAAATATACAAATTTTTCTCTTTTTTATTTATTGCGATTTATTATTTTTATTTTTAACTAAACTTTTAACTGTACTGACTTGCGCTGAATTGTCGGCGCTGAATTGTCTTGCGCTGAATTGTCTTTGCGCTGAATTGTCGGCGCTGAATTGTCCTGCGCTGAATTGTCGGTGCTCCGTGGGCCACAACACCAGATGAATCGATGACAATGAACATTATCGCGAATTATTAAAAAGTCCAGACTGTGTTGGTGTGTTTGTTTTGTTCACTGCAAAGAAGCTCGTGGGTGCTGAAGCCAAATGGTCAGACTTGGGATAGACAGTATTTTCGTGATATTATTCTATCCCAGCATGTCATTCCTTTTCTAAGAAACCCAAACAATGTTATGGATGTCGATCAGGTCACACTTCTGCACGATAAGGCCCCCTGCTTTAAGGCATTAGCCACTCAACAACAGTTGTTGTGGAACCATGAGATCATCGATTTCTTTGGAAATGAAGAATGGCCAGGAAATTCTCCTGACCTGAACGTCTGTGAACACATTAGATCAGTTATAAAGGACAAGGTTGAATGTCTCTTGTTTCAAGAACCTGCAGCAAATCGATTTTCGAAGGATACAATGACGCAACACATTGAAACTGTTTTAGCAAATTTACGTAACGATCAAGATCTATTCACGTCACTTTTGGCAAGCTACCCAAAGCGAATTCAGGCTGTCTTGGAAGCCAATGGCGGGAACACCAAGTTTTAATTGTTTCTCATTAAATGCAGGATTAAATTCTCTTTTGTAAGGTATGTTTAGTTTTACTGTACCTCTAATGGTTTAGGACATGGGCGGGGGGACTAAAGTTTATTGGAGCCCTATAAACCGTTTACCCTGAAGAACTATTTCTTTATATAATGAGCAGCTGTCGTAACGACTTAGAAGATTATTTCAACTACCGCTATGCAGTGTGAAGAAGAGTTCACGATTGAAAAGCTTGGGTTGGTAAAAATAAACCCTCGATTGGAAAGGAGTGTTTATAAACTTGTATTTAATAATGACGTTGTGGCTAACGATGACCTCTTTGTGCGTGCTTTTGAATGTATTCTAGCTGTATTTAAAGATAACTTGCCAACCGGATGTAAAGTGGGCACAAAAATAGTACTGAACGATATGAAGGCTATTAATATAGAGTATAGGTTTCCCTATAACTTGAGCGGTGAAATAATATTAAGCCGCGTTTACTGCGTAGTGCAAAGCAATAATGATGTGATTGTAGACTCGATTACGTGTGAGTTTAGTGTTTTACGCATTAGAACAGCGCTATCCAATTTGCGGCCCGCGGAATGGACGTTTGCCAAATTTAATTTCTGAATTTTCTTCCCTATTTTGTCAGTTTTAGTAGGGAGAACAACATTCAGCGGGTTCCTAAGTCGTATTAACCAACAGTGTATGATTATAGGCAACATCTTGGCCGCGCTTTATAGAAGTTGGACAGCACTGCATTAGAACAAAGTAAATGTATTTTCATGAATTTTCAATATATTTAATAATTTAACTCTATCGTTTTGTGTTTCTTATTTTTTATTTTTTTATTTTGTGCAGAAGTTAAAGTGTACGTATTTATTTTCAATATATTTAATTATTTAACATAATTGTGTATACATATATTTCTCCTGTACTGTTATATTGATGATTTTATATATATATATATATATATATATATATATATATATATATATATATATATATATATATATATATATATATATATATATATATATATATATATATATTAGGGTGTGTCAATTTTGGGGGTGAAATGACTAAATTGAAAATCATGTGATTTGGTAGCAATTTAAATTTTAATGTAATCATTTGGCATACAAAATAATATCCTTGCTTCAAAAACAATAAAAAATAACTCCTACCTACATCAATTTTAATTAAAAAATTCCATTTTTCCGTAAATTCGTGACAAAATAACAAATGTGCGCAAACACCCTGTCAACATTTAAAGTGGCAATAAGATACCATTCAGAGTCTTTATTTGAAAGTAACCAATGCAGTCATGTCCTTTTTGCTGCGGTTCCTTGACATCAGCATTCGGCTTGCTACTTGCGCTTTGATGTAGCCTTCTCGCCTCTCGTGACTGTAAACTTGACTAGCTGCTTCTGTGACCATTTTCACACATCTCTCCACACTCTGAGTGTGAGAAGGCCACTTTGGCACTTGCATTGGGGTCTCTTTAAGTTGTGTTAAATCTTTGTTTGTTATACATGTTGTCAGTGGTGGCTCCAAAACTTCCGAACTCAAGTTAACTAATTCTGACAATTTCGTGGCATTGACGTTTATCTGAGGTACCTTCCTTGTCTGAACAGAGCAGTCTCCCAGCTGGTCATCATCTAGTGATGTTCCTCTAAGCTTTAGAATGATTTCCACAGCCTTAGTTCGCTCTTTGGTACATTGGCTGCAGAGTATTGCTTGCAAAACTGTCTCTGGCCTAGCATACCAAGCGGACCTTCTCACCACAGGTAACACGATGTCCACCACCACTTTCCTTTGGGTTCTCAGTAGCTGTAATTGAAACAAGATGTGGTTGGGCCGCTCCATCCACATTGGATTAAGTTTTACATTGAACCAGTGAGGAAGATAAAACCCAATAATAAATTCAACAATCACCATCAAATTCTGTAGCATTTTGCCCTTCAGTGCATGTTTGGAAACCCAAATCCTGCAGAAACGAATCGCTGTAGTTAAGCAACGACTGTGACTTACGGGTCCAATCTCCAAGGGAGCCAGATTTTGAGGCAACTCTCCTGATCTGATTGCTCGAACAATACGATAAGTGTAAGATTGATCCGTGCTGAGGTCTTTGATAACTTCTTCAGACAACACTGGAAGGAGAGGGCCTACTTCGACCTTTGGAAATTTTGTATTTATTTCTAATTCCGTTGCTTCATCTAGCATGTTGCCAAGGGAGCCTGACCACTTGTTTTTGCTCTTTGTAGGACCATCAAGTTCCTGGATGAGATGACGAAGAGGTAGTTCCCCTGTGTGCAAATCACATACAATCCAAACAAGCCTTCTTCCAAGTTTTTTCTCTAAATGCGTCATAAAACCGCCCTGCCATCCAATGTTCACCGCAGTTGAGTCTTCACCAACGGCCTGCAGTGAACTGTCGTCTTCTTTCTTGAAGCCAACATATTATTTGATCAGCAATTGCCTCTGCATGTTTCTTGCCTTCTACTTCTGCTTCAGGAACAAAGTGAAACAAATAGCGGCCACCAGGTTCGGAACACACAGAGTAGTGTTCTTCTTTGATGAGACCGGGAAACTTTCTGTCCATTCCCTCTACCTTTAGGAGAACTTTTGTGTCATCTCTTCTTCCATCAAACAAAAGGCAAGAGAGACCTTCCTCCTTCAAATCTTTTTCATGCTGATCAGATATTTCCTTCATTATTTTTTCTTGTGCTCTTCTTATCTTATTATGATCTGTCACTAAGGATGTATCCTCTCGGCTGATGAGGCCTGCATCTATCCAAGCGGCAGTGGCAATCTCTGCAGTCTCTCGTAGCCCCGTATGGTGGCGAATACTGGCAAGGGCTCTGTTTGAGATGTCTTTAGTGTTGTATTTCATTCTCTTCGGCGAAGGTTCAGATGGCATTTTGGAGCTATTATCTGATGTTGCTTCTTTCTGTTCAGCTGAAGAGCTTTCAAAGAAGTGAGAAACCTCTTGATAGAGCTCTTCATCTCTTTCTCTTGTTTTCTTCTCTCATTATTTTTCTTCCTTTCTTCTCTCTCGGATTTTCTCTTTTTTCTTAGCAATAACAATCTGTTTTTTGGTTTCTGAATAATCTGCCGAACCAATCTGCATACTTTCTTGGCCTCCTGCTTTGTTTTCTGCGCCTTTATGAAAGCCAGCTCCAATCAATGTAAGGGTGAGGTTCTCTTCTGCATGAGGGAGAACAATTGGCTTCAGAACACAACTCTATGGGACATTGGCAGTTAAAAATGTCAAGAAGAGTATCAAGTGTGCGCAGAAATTTACTTTTCTTTGCTAGTTTTCTTTTACCAAGTGATGTCTCAACTGCTTTGTGCCACAGCTCTGTTAATTTTAGCTCAATAGTTCTATACTGATTGAGTACAGGTGGTTTGAATAACACATCAGCTTTTTTCCACTGATGCAGAAGAGGGGTAATCATGTCCTTTATGAGCTCTTTCTCTGTGTAGTTCCTTCTATCCTTTGTATTTTGTTCACGAAGGAGTAACCCTAGTCTCAGCATGTCTCGCACTGTTGGTAGTTCTGATACGGGAAGCTCCTTGCCTGTACCGACTAACAGGCTCAAGTGGCATGACGACTGACTTCTTGTCTTCAATTTTGGCATCTTAGGAATATCTGAAAATAAAGAAAAACATTTAAGTATTTTATATCAATTACGATGTTTCAAAGTTTAGTCATTCGATGTTCTAAAATTCAATAAAAAAATATTTCATGGGATTACAACACAATTAGACAGAAGAATATGATAATAATAAATAATTGTAATAATCAATAATCCATACTTACAGTTAAACTGTAGTATTCGTCTAGTAGAATAACTATGAAGTAGGTACAAGAGCAATAACAGCAAACCACCGTCTATGACATCTAAGAGGCAACTGAGGACTGAGAGTGAGGGACAGTTCTATTCATGTTGTGACTTGTGCATTGCACAACAACTATATGACCTTGAAAACACTCCATATGCGATCAGTGGGATAATTTTGTGACAGATGAATAGTTAATCAATTTATGTCCTATTATTTAGTAAAAGAGTCAATTTCTGAAACTTTAAGGTAAAATTGATGTAGGTAAGGGTTATTTTATTTCATTTTGGTTGGCCAGTTTCAAGTTTTGACATGAAAAGACTATATTTTCACTACCAAAATTGATTTGAAAAAAGTTGACAAAATTGACACAACCTAATATATATATATATATATTATATATATAATATATATATATATATTTCTTACACTATTATTATTTTTTATTTTATTTTCTTTATCATCTACAGTATATTCCATTGTATATTTATTTTCTATATATTTCTGATTCCAATAATTCGTCTAAATAAACAGAATGATGTATAATGGTGTTTTATTTAATTCTTTTAGTTGTAAACGATATTATTATTTAATTATACCAAATGGCTGGTTACGCCTTCTAAACCGACTGACGGATTTCTAAGCCAACCGTCAAGAATATATGCTTTAGTTAATTAAATAGCGCTATCTGGCAACTCAACCTGTGCACCTGAATAAGCCATTTACGCCTTCTAAGCCAACTGAAGGATTTCTAAACCAACTGTGTGGTGCGCAACCCCTTAATTTATGTGGTGCCCACCCTTTTCCGATTGCACTTATTTCTTACGCGTGTGTTCGTTTATTTCAGGATGACTCTGCCTATCCACTCGGATGGCCCTTTAATTTTATACGCGTATTTTCTCTCGGCTTACTTGAAGCCCACTTTGGATTTCAACCTTTCAATGTTAATTTACCTTCAGCTTACAAGAGATGCCTATTGCAAGGTAGCATAAAAACGACACACTCCCTCTTATAAAGTTTATTTAATTTCACTCCAATTAGTACATAAATTCAAAGAAATAGGCGGATGTACAATTAAAAAATTTTGTTTAAAAAAATCAAATTATTAATTTAAAGAAAATGTTTGCAAGTATTTAAGTCTCAAAAACCATTTATACCGAGTTTTTTTTATTTGCGTGTAACTTTAAAAAACAGCACTAAATTCAAATTTCATAATCTAAGAAGTTGGAAAAATGGTTTACTTACAAAAATTTTGGAAAGTTACTCTCAACAGTTCTGCGCGAGTTCCGCAGATTTTTTCCAGGAAAAAAGTCCGTCAAATAAATTAGATTTCTTCTCATAATAACTGAATGGTCATGCACTAACTTCCCGGGTTTCCACGGGAACCAACTTCAACACAAGATATTGACTCTTCCCTGAGGACACCTAATATGTCACAAACTTAAAGTTTAACATTTAATTTGAACAAAATTAAATTAGAAGAAATTCTACAAAGTTCTTTTTTTTTCCGGTCGCTAACAATAAAACTCTTACACACAAGTTCGCGTAACCAAAGGCAATTCAAATTTTAAGTACAACGTGAAACAGTTTTAACTCAACTTAGAAATTTTCAATCACGCCACAGAGCCTAAAGATTCATTCTGTACAAGCCACTTTATTTTTACAGGACCGAACTACAGCTAACTTAGAAATCTAAGTTACACCTTCAAATTTCAAGGACTCTGCCTTACAATATTCTGAATGACCTATCAAAAACATTTTCATTACATAAGGTCGTCCCTACGAAAGCTTTCATCCATACATAAGGAAAGAAGGCGCTTTTCTTTTCCCTCACTGGGTGTTATAAGAATCATTGTCCTTTGATTGGACATTGTCATTCCCTTCCAAAAACAAAGCTCCTCCGTTTCCTTAAAATCAACTTAAAATAAAGTTCTTTCTTCGAAGCCACTTGGTTTCTCAAATTTATGACCAACGTCATGGTCCAATTTAACAAGTGGATTCGAAGCCTGTTTTCCAAAAGTTTAACCACGAAGTGAAGAGAAAACAAACCATTTTACCTCTGAACTCGGCCAGCTTGTTTTCCCTTCTCTTTGTAGCTAGGGCCGCTTCTCGACCCTACCATAAATCTCTCCCGCACGGTTGTCCTGGGTTATACCATTCACGTGAGAACACAAAAATAAAAATCGAACGAACGTTAAACAATCTGAAACATTTTTATTTATTTATTTATTTATTATTTTTAACCTTGTAACAAGAAACCTATTGATGTTCTTCAATAACCATAATCTAAACTACCTTGCTTTAGAGAGTTAAACAAAATCTTAAAACTAAAATTTCTGCTCCTATTTTCGTAAGAGATTTCGGCACGCAAATTTGCCGTCACAACAACTGTCAATAACATATGCTTTAATTAAATAAATAGCGCAATCTGGCAACTCAACCTGTACAAGCCATTTTAATAAATATAGCCAACTGGCGGATTTACACCTTATAAGACAGCGGGTGCTCAGATGAAGTCTTAATATGCGCTTGGCTCTTGCCAGGCGAACGCCTCTCCCTCTCTCTCCTCCTCTCTTTTTCTTGGGGGATAACTCCACCTCCAAGTTGCATAACCCCTTGTTGCTCTTGCAACATTCCCCCTCCCCCTTCATTGCATAACCCTTTCCCCCTTTGTTGCATAACTACTTTACAACAACTTGCAACAATTATCAAAATTTGCAATTGCATTGCAACATCCCTGCACTCTCCCATTTTGCGCCCATTCTACTGATGTACATCATTTATATTGATAAGAAAATTATGCACAACTATGACTAATTTATTGATAAAACTATCATACCACATATAATTAGGTCAACCTAAACCTTGATAACCAATTATTACAAAAGCTGGCATATACTTTTAAATTAGTGTCTAAATTATTTTCAATTTATATAATTCAGTACTAATCTGCACTTACACAATTATTATAAACGTTAAAATTTGCTAATGTATTGGGTGCCAGTATTAAACTGACACCTTGACATATAGTTACAGCCCCATTGACAACATTGGATTTTTTACAACACTGTAATAACTCCATATAACCTAACCTCAAAAACAATGTTGATTTTTTAAATCAATTGACATAATGTTCTACGTATTTTATACTATATTTCTTTAAATGCATATATAAACTATTATCTTTTATAGTGTATTCTTAGCATTAGAATTGTGATGTCGTAAATCTTGACATTCACTTCTAACATCTCTACTACATCATTTTTGGTGATGATATAGTACTCAACTGTGGTGTTTTGCTAAATTGCATCGTAAATGTTTCTCAGTATGCATAAAATAATATAAGTCGTTGAATAAAATAATTCAACCAAATTCAACATAATTCAATTCAGCAAAATTCAACATAATTCAATCAAATTCATAATTCAACCAAGCATGATAAAATAATTCAGCGAAACAATTGTTGGATAAATGCACATTGTCAATTCTGAAAAAAAAACATATCGAATCAACACTCAAATTTAAACCAGCGTTGCCAGCGAATAGCCAGATATGCCATCCATATTAACCTGACTTACCTGACTTTTTGAGCTATTTTCATCGGATGATTTTTAGATATAAACACATTAATATGACTATATGTTAATAAAATAACTTGGTGATATTTATGCCATAAAAATCAACATGGAAATAGCTACATAAATTGTTTTTTTTCTTAAATTAGAATAGTATAAGTTTTTATATCGAAATGAAACTTTTGATGATGAATTTTACATATTAAGAGTCAGGCTAATTACAGGCTTCTAGCGATTTTTTTTTACAATTTTTAATTGATGATGTTTTCTAAACCGGACACTCAAACAAATCTGTAATTTGATCAGATGCAGTTATGATGATTACCTATTTACTTTTTACATACAATTAATATTTTACATACAATATGTTTTCTAATCTAAGGGGGGGCGACCGCCTCCTTCGCGCCACCCCCCCCTTGGATACGTCCCTGTGTTAGACCCCGTTATATATTAGGTTAGCAATTAGACATAAAAGGTACTTACAGATGCTTTGCTTTAGATCTTCTTTCGGGCCTATCATTTCTGCCAGCGTCAAACCTCGATCAACCCAGTCCTACTTTACAAATTTAGAAGCTATAGACATAATCCCTAACTGATATAATAATTAATTGGACAACTTAACCTAATAACCAACTAGTCATCTTAGATTAGACACCAAATAGGATTTAGAATGAACGATTCCTGCAGATAGAAAAATACATGCTGCTTAGGTCAGCCCATGAACCGAACAGGCCGCGTCTTAGTGTTTATGTTTTTGTGTTGCCATTTATTTTCCTTTCAGTGATTTTTCCATTCATTGATTTTTAGACTATATATATATATATAGAGGGTTTTATCAGTTATGCTTCATAAATTAGTATACATATTCAGGACGTCAAAGTGAACGAAAAAGTTTCTGTGAATATAAATCTGCAATCGCTTCATTTCTGAGATACGTCGCATGTTTGCCGAGTACGATCCAATTAAAATGAAAGTCATTAAAGTTTATCAAAGTTTACAGGAAGTGCTCAAAATGGTTTTCCTGCATCAGAGTACATGCTTCAACGTGTCGTTGAAAATTTTGCCGCATACGTTCGAAAGCACCTGCATGGTTGCGTATTGTTTCTGAACAATCTTGAACACGTTGCCACAATTCATCTATGTTATTAAATTCTCTTGCATAAACAAGATTTTTTAAATAACCCCACAGGAAAAAGTGAATTGCATTTTGGTCCGGAGACCTGGGTGGCCAAACGACGGGACCTTGCCACCCAATCCACCGCTGAGGATTTTGAGCACTTGCTGTGAATAAACTTTGATAAACTTTAATGACTTTCATTTCAATTGGACTGTCCTCGGCAAAAAAGCAATGTATCGCAGAAGCGAAGCGATTGCGGATTTATGTTCAGAGGAACTTTTTTGTTCACTTTGATGTCCTGAATATGTATACTAATTTATAAAACGAGGTTTGATAACACCCTGTGTGTATATATATATATATATATATATATATATATATATATATATATATATATACACACACACACCTTTCAAAGGTTCCGTGCGATGATTCCTCATTTCACGAAGGTCAAGCTTGTCGTCCCTCCTCTCGAATTGGCCTGGTGAAGTAGTGAGTTGCCATTTATTTTCCTTTCAGTGACTTTTCCACTATATATATATATATATATATATATATATATAAATACCCTCAGAATACGAGCCCCAAAGCTTTTCAATGCCCTACCAAGAGAAGTAAGGAATCTCCAGCACACCGACCTAAATAACTTCAAGAACCAGCTGGACAGATCCCTGTGCAAAGTCCCTGACCAGCCATGCGTGGCTGGGTGCGAGGGCAGGAGGAGATCAGACAGCAATTCTCTCCTTCACCAAATCTCTCAAATGAGGCGGGATGTTGTAGAGGGGTCGACCGCAGGTCGCTCCTGAACCGTCGTTCGAACTCACACAAAGTAACACAAAGTAAGTATACACGTCACCTCACTCCTCTCCTATAAGTTGAGTCTGTCAGGGGGATGGGAGATCCTAGTCGATCTGCGGAGTGGGGTTGATGTAGTAGGAATAGATGCAACCCGCCTAGGTGGGCTATTTGAACCATTTTCAGGCGAATCAGGCCTCCCTTCAGGAGGAGTCTGGTCATTCTGCAGTTCACGTTCCCATATCTGGTCCTGATGGCGTTTAATAGAACGACTATCTTCTAGTTGGCAAATGAAGGAAACAGGATCCGTTCTCTCCTGCACCGTTGCAGGAACCCATTTTGGTCCAGACCCATAGTTGCGAATCATCGTGTGAGGTGTTCCTCATGAGAATGACGCAAGGCCGACTTGAAAGTACGGACCATGTTTTCTGCGAGATCATTAGTAGACGAGTGAAAAACACTAGACCGGACATGTCTAATGCCATTTAGGTGGACAAAAGAACGAAATTCCTCACTGGTAAAACAAGTACCATTGTCGGAAACCAGAACTACGGGTAAACCCCATCGAGCTAAACACAAACGGAGTAGGCGAATAGTAACACCCGAAGTCGTGGAATTGGTTGGGAAAATTTCCACCCACTTAGAGTAGGCGTTCACAATGACTAGGAAATAGAGGTTATTTATTGAACCTGCATAGTCGACATGGATCCTATGCCAAAGTATAGTAGGCCATTCCGAAGATAAAGTGGACTTTTGGTAGATCTCCGTTCTCTAGGCACTGTTGACAGGAACGAACCAACAATTCGAGTTCTCCATTTAAACCGGGCCACCAGAAATAAGCTCTAGCCAGCTCTTTCATTTTTGTTGCGCCCATGTGTTTAGCATAAGTTCCTTCACTAAATTCGACTTGCCTTCATTCGGAATTATTGCTCTATGACCCCATAAGAGAACCATTTTGAATTGAGAGTCCAGAATGACGTTGATGGAAAGGCTGTAATTCACTTTCAACCTTAGTAGACGAACCAACAGAGCAGTAATGGATGACCCTAGACAGAATAGGGTCTGATTTGGTCCATTGTTCTATCTGGACTGCAGACAGTGGAGTGGAGTCCGAAAACTCCACCAAGTGTACCCACTCTGTAGTTATAGGTACGCATTCATTTGGATTTTCTAAGGGCAATCTACTTAGAACATCAGCCGCACCTAGAAGTTTGCCTGACTGATGTACTAAGTCAAATTTATCGGCTTGTAGAATCAGTGCACATCGTTGAATCCTACCTGAGGCCATAACGAAGATTTTTTGTCGGTAAAAATAAACCTAAAAGAGGCTTATGGTCAGTGATTAGTTGAAATTCACGATCCCATAGATAGAAATTAAATTTCTTTACTGCAAATACTAAAGCTAAGGCTTCGCGTTCAAGTTGTGCATATCACCTTTCAGTCTTCAGTATTAAATTTAGCCAGAGTTACAAACTGCTACTGTTTATGAAAAAGTGCTCTAAGTGTGGGAAAGTGTGTTCCTTTGATAAAAATACCAGTTCTTTCGTTGCCAAAAGCGTCGGTCAAATGGTAAAAAGTGCAACTTTAC
The DNA here is from genome assembly GCA_023014485.1 of Bathynomus jamesi. Taxonomy (NCBI): domain Eukaryota; kingdom Metazoa; phylum Arthropoda; class Malacostraca; order Isopoda; family Cirolanidae; genus Bathynomus; species Bathynomus jamesi. The sequence continues at coordinate 557,144 of JAJOZX010000044.1, read as the reverse complement.
GAAGAATACGTTTTTTAAAGGATCCCGGCAGATCTGTAAAAGTAGCAGAAAAAAATCAAGAATTAATGCCCAGTTAGGTCAATTGAATGCCCGGTTAGGTCAATTGAATGCCAGGTTAGGTCAATTGAATGTCCGGTTAGGTCAACTGTACGCCCTTGACGATTGGTTAGGTTAAGTCATGATATTTTCGATAAAAACACATTAATTATTTAAAGTGCTCTAACATGTTTGTTTTTCATTTCTCAAAAAAAAAGTTATTTTTAAAATCGGTGACCAAAACTAAATTAGTATACCGATTTTCATTAAAATTCGCTGCTAGCCCCCAAACGGAAAAGATCCATTATTTTTATTAGTTTGTCTAGTAGGCTCATTAGGTCTGCCAGACCGAGAAGATTTAAAGTTATTTACTTGTTGGGTCTTACTTGTGTGACTGTCAAAAGCTCTAACATCTTTAGCGACTGCTCTAGCCGCAGCTACTTCTACAGCCTGACTAAATGTTAGGTCCGGTAGAGCTAACAGGGCTCTCTGGGTAGACTTCTCTTTGAGTCCCATTACAAACCTATCTCTCAGCATTTCGTCTAATTTGTCCCCAAAAAGTACAAATACGTGCACAGGCTTTTATACCCACAACAAACTCTGAAATGTTTTCATTTGTAGCGTTAGGAAAGCAGGTACTTTCTTAGCATCTGGAATGGAATTAGCCTCGAAAAACAACTTCATCCTAGTGGCATTAGTCCTCCTCCGAGTCTTCGTAGAGAATTACATTGCCAATCACCGACATGCTACGAACAAGACCAATTTAAGTTAGGTAGGGTTTAAATTTGATCAAGTTACTCCTCAGTTAGGTCTGAATAGGAATTAGTATTAGAGTTAGGCCGGAGGGACCTAAGCTATAGCAAAGTAGCTTACCGACACAAGCCAACCAAAGCAAACGACCCACACTAGGCTAGGTTACTTCCAGTTTTCCAAATAAACAGATCTCATCCTCGTCGCCAAATGTAATAACGTGGGGTGTCAGACCCTGTTATGTATTAGGTTAGCAATTAGACATTAAAGGTACTTACAGTTGCTTTGCTTTAGATCTTCTTTCGGGCCTATCATTTCTGCCACCGTCAAACCTCGACCAACCCAGTCCTACTTTACAAATTTAGAAGTTATAGACATTACCCCTAACTGACATAATAATTAGACAACTTAACCGAATCACCAACTAGTTATCTTAGATTAGACACCAAATAGGATTTAGAATCAACGAATCCTGCAGATAGAAAAATACATGCTGCTTAGGTCAGCTCATGAACCGAACAGGCCGCGTCTTAGTGTTTATGTTTTTGTTTGCCATTTATTTTCCTTTCAGTGATTTTTACATTCATTGATTTTGATTTTAAGACTATATATATATATATATATATATATATTATATATATATATATATATATATAAATCTGTTATACACAGCATATTTCCAGGGGTTACAGAGTACTCTCTGGAGTCGATTCCTCATGAGATCACAGAGGATTCTCTAGGAATTCCAGTTCAATTAGTGCAATTCTGTCTGAAGAAAGGGAGTGAGAAGGACATTGAAAGCCATGATGAAGGACACTGGAAGGTCACGGCTCTGAATGAAGACAAAGGCGAAAGGTGGAAAAATAAGGTCAGGAGGAACTCTTTAATGAAGAAACTCCCGACAACATCGTCCAACGCCGCCGGCCTCTGTCTAGACACCGGATGGCCCCTCCGGGCCCAACCTTGAGAACGCGATTTGTTTACCTTCAATAGGAAATCTTTAGAGCTGGCTGAGAATGAGACAAGGCGGACAAAACGTACAGCTCTTAGTTTGGCTTCGAAGGTCTTTAATCCTTTTGGATTCCTGTCTCCATTTGTGCTAAAGTAAAAATTTTTGTTTCAAAGCCTCTGGGAAATTGGAGTTGGTTGGGACCAAGAGTTACCCAATCATATTGTGGTAAAGTGGAAATATTGGTTCAAAGAATTGGCACATCTTGGAGACATTGAAATCCCAAGATGGTACTTTGGAGAGTTGAACAATAGTCCAGATAATTTGGAGCGGCACATCTTTTGTGATATAAGTGAGGAAACCTATGCAACTTGCATTTATATAAGAGGCACATTTGAAGAGGGAGTAAGTTGCAGGTTGGTTGCTGCAAAGAGCAGAGTAGCACCTTTGAAAATGCTTTCTATTGCAGGGTTGGAATTGATGGGTGCAGTCATTGCTAGTCGGCTTGCAGTTACAATGCAAAACTCTGTAGGCCTTTATGAAATTCCAAGCTATTATTGGACAGACTCCACTATAGTTTGGCACTGGTTAAGAAGCTAAGCAAGGAAATGGAAACCATTTGTTGCCAATAGGGTGGAGGAAAGTCAAGCACACACAGATCCAAAGCAATGGAAGCATTGTCCAGGCATCCAAAACCCAGATGATTTACCAACACGAGGAATTTCAGTGGAAGATCCGCAGTCAAGTTTGAGGTGGAATGGGCCAGAGTGGCTAAAACTTGGAAGTGAAAATTGGCCTTCTAATCAGCCTATTGTAGGAGAACCCCAGACTGAAGAAGAATGGGTGAGTGAGATGAGAAAATGCACTGTGAACAGTTGTCAAGTTATGCAGCAGGACCCCATATTGAGGCTTGATGATATTAGCAGTCTGAAAAGGTTGTTAAGAGTGACAGCATGGATATATAGATTTACAGACAACATTAAGGGAGAAAGAAGAAGGGAGGGAATTCTGAACAGTAAGGAGATTCAACACACCAGGCACTACTGGGTGGTATATGTGCAGAAGGAAAAATTTGGTGAAGAGAGAAAATTGCTCACCAGCAGTCCATTACAGGTTCTACCAACACATTCTGTTCTCAAAGGTTTGGATGTGTTTTTGGATCAGGATTGTTTGAGAGTAGGAGGTAGACTACAGTTTCTGGGCTTCCAGAGGAGAAAAGACATCCAATTTTGCTACCTTCTGGGGAGCACTTTGTGGAACTTTTGATTTTGGATACACATGATAAGTTGTTACATGCTGGAGTTAGAGAAGTGATAATAGAGATCAGACAACAGTTTTGGATTCTCAAAATTAGACAAGTAGTAAAAAAGGTCTTGCATAGATGTGTAGTTTGCAAGCGTTGGAGTGCAAAGCTTTATCATGAAAGGGTGGATCCATTTCCAAGAGAACGGTGTGTCTATACTGCCCCCTTTGATGTAGTTGGAGTAGACTTTGCGGGTCCAGTCTATGTATCCCCGGTTGCATTAGAGATAGGCCCAACATTCTGGATTTATTTATTACCTCTCATCCTTCTTCTTACTCTGTGAAACTTTTCTCTTCGTTGGGGACCTCCGATCACAATCTTATTGCTGTTTCCTATCCTATCGCTCCCTTCAGCACTACTATTGGGGCGCCCTAAGGCAGTACTTCTGTGATTTCCCATGGAATGATTACTGCATCCGTGGCCGGGGCCCTTCTGGGTGTGCTGAGTGCATCAAAGATTTGATTCTCTCGGTCATGGAGGTGTACATTCCATATTTTATCCCTACTGCTAATGCTAAAAAACCTTGGTTTAACTTTGCTTGTTCTAATGCTATCCGCAACAGAGTGTATTCAGTATGAATATGTCATTTGTGCAATAAGAAAGGTGTACCTTTGGCGAGGTTCACAGACCCCGAACCAGACTCAGAAAGCTAATGTGTGTGTGTGTGTGTGTGTGTGTGTGTGTGTGTGTGTGTGTGTGTGTGTGTGTTTGGAAGCTGCATGATGGCTTGAGGCACAATGTTTAAAACTCAAAGTTTGAGAAGTATTTCGTACATATTTAATTTTATTGAATTTTTTTTATGGCTTATAATTAGCAGCTATTTTGTAAAATTATTGTCATATCATATAGCTATACGCGTGGATGTGTTTAGGGAAAAACAGAAAGAATCGCGAAATAGGTTGATAAAATATCATTCATATATTAGTATTATAAAAACTAGAGGAGGCCTGGCCTCCCATGCCTCCTCTGAAAAGCCGTCTCTGCCGACTTTTGAAGATTGGGTATGCGTAAATTTCATTCATAAAGTATTACTATTACTATTTTCTTTGCTTTGCTAAGTTCTTTCTTTCTTTGGTGTATGTATATATGTGTGTATATAAATGAGGTGGGCCGCTGCAGAGAGATCGTCTGTAGGTCTACCTGGATCATCGTTCGAACTCACATAAACTACATATATATATATACTTTATGTATCTTCTCGTTAACCTCGTTGATGTTCCGTGTGATGGGCTCTCTTCACACGAAGGTCAAGCTGGTGGTCCATCCCCTAGGCCTGACTTGGTTGAAGAGCGAGTTGGCTTCTTGCTTTATTTTTGTTATCTGATTTTGTGTTTCGAATTTCACATCATCGGTCATTATTACCCAGATCGAGCGCTTTCATGCTTCTCTGATTTTCCACGTCTATCTGGGGTATAATATGCAGTCTGTTTAAGTTCCTCATTTCTACCATATCTCAAGAACTGAAATTTCTCGATGTTAAATGTCATGTTGTTGTCTTCTGACCATTTGTATATTTTATTCGTATCCCCCCTGCAAGCCCTCCACTTCATTTACATCGCTGATTTTTCTGCTGATCTTTGTATTGTCTGCAAAGGATGTTACTATACTGCTGGCGTTTACTTCACTGTCTATATCTGTTATGTTATATCTGTATGATAATGAACAGGAGTGGGTCCCAGTACTGTACCTTGTGGTACTGAGCTACGTACTCCGATTCTGATGATGATATATCTTGAATTTTGACGATCCGTAGACGTTCTCTGAGGAAGCTGTAGATCCATTTTCTCACTTTGCCTGATATTCCCTGATATTTCATTTTATGTGCTATTATACCATGAACACATTTGTCGAAAGCTTTAGCGAAATCCGTGTATATGACATCGTAGTTGTCATTGCCGTCCAGTGCATCTAGGATATTGATATAGTGCTCTTTTAGTTGTGATAGGCATGATCTACCTGTTCGGAATCCGTGCTGATTTTCGGTGAATCTTTCCAGTGTCTCCAAGAAATTGAAGATTTTCTCTCTAACTATTCATTCAATTACTTTGATGAGGTGGGTCGCCAATGACATTGGTTCTTTGCTTGAGATCTACCCCCGTCCTTTATATATATATATATATATATATATATATGGGCAATGTTTGCTCTTTTCAAGATGCTCGATATTTCCCGTGTCTATAGATGTTCTCCATATACAGTACCAAGGTGTAGCTATTTCATATTTCCAATTTTTAATCAATAATGTGTTCCAATTGTCCGGACTTGCAGCTGAATGCGATATTATTTGTCTTATAGCTCTCGCTACATCTTCTGGGGTAAAATCAAAGCTTGTTATGCACTCTCCTTGCAATTTCTCTTCAAAGAATGCATCTATGTCGGGTATTGCTTTGACGCTTTTTGGGGTACTGAAAACTGATTCATACTGGGCTCTCATTGTTTCAGATATTTCTTTTAGATCGTCATTTAGTTCATTATTTCTCTTCCTTAAGATCCCGATGGCTTCGCTTGTTTTTGTTTCCCTTTTCGCATAGAAGTAATTTGGATTTTTCCTTTATTGCTTACAGTATATATATATATATATATATATATATATATATATATATATATATATATATATGATGAATAAAACCACGAAGGAAAGGAAACACAGAATGGTGCTCAAGCGCTTTCGTCTAATGACATCCTCAGGAACACTGAAGTACATAAAGAGTTACAGCCTATATATAGGTTACAGAAAAAAAAAAAAATTATATATATATATATATATATATATATATATATATACAGGGTGTCCCGTAAGTCTGGACCCATAGGGATTTATAATATATTTTTTATTATGTTATTATTATTATTTTATTATTATTATTTTTTTATTATTTTTTATTATGATTTTTATTTGTGGGGCCACTTGAAAGCCAAAGTGTACGAGGTCAAACTTCAGAACATTTTCCACCTTAAAGCACGCATTGTGGAGGCGTGTCAAGAAATTTCTGCGACTGTGATTCAGAAAGTGCTGTCGCAGTGGAGATTGCGTCTTCAACTATGTGTGCGACACAACGGCGGACACTTTGAACAGATTATGTAATAAATTTGTGGACTATTTTGTAATTTTATTATTTTCCCTATGGGTCCAGACTTACGGGACACCCTGTATATATATATATACACAATAAACGGAGAAACAAATTTAAAGGACTGTGGAAGGGGGCACACAAATTTATAATGAAAAACTATCGATTTTTAGCACAAGATTAAATGAATTGTTTCCAACCAATGTTATAGATAAAAAAATTTTTTTTTAATTTACGGTATACTGGAAATCTGCCCGGTTTTTTTTTTTTTTTAATCTATAATATTGGTTGGAAACAATTCATTTAATCTTGTGCTAAAAATCGATAGTTTTTCCTTATAAATTTGTGTGCCCCTTCCACAATCCTTTAAATTTGTTTCTCCGTTTATTGTATATATATATATATATATATATATATATATATATATATATATATAATATATATATATATATATATTATTATTAATATTATTTTTATTTATTTTTTTTCTGTAACCTATATATAGGCTGTAACTCTTTATGTACTTCAGTGTTCCTGAGGATGTCATTAGACGAAAGCGCTTGAGCACCATTCTGTTTCCTTTCCTTCGTGGTTTTATTCATCATAAATATTTTTCACGTGTTACTTTCGTGAAATAATTTTCATATATATATATATGAAAATTATCTCACGAAAGTAACACGTGAATAATGTTTATGATGAAAAGAACCACGAAGAAAAAGGAAACACTTTCGTCTAATGGTTCTTTTCATCATACACACACACACACACACACACACACACACACACACATATATAATACAGGGTGGGCCGAAAGTCTGGATCCATAGGAAAATATTTATTTTAATACATAAATTACAACAAATGGTAAATACTTAAAATGAATATCAACTTTAACTCGTAAATGCGTATCCGTGATACTGTACAGTAGTTCGTACTCCAGTATAAATACTCAAATACTTTTTTTATTTCAGCCCAGAAATGGCTTCGAATCTAACAACAGAAGACCGGGTAGAACTTGTGCTCATGTACGCAAGACAGGGCGCTACACACAGAGAAGTTGCTACCGAATTCAATAGAAATCATCCTGATAAGCATCCAGTAACACATGCGACTGTTGGCAAGTTGTTTAAACGTTTCAAAGAAACAGGAAGTGTACATGATCGACGGCGTTCTGGTCGTCCAAAAACTGCAACTGATGAAAATGCCTCTGCAATGGTATGTGAAACTTTAACGAATAGTCCAGTAAAGTCAACAAGAAGATTATCAAATGAAACACGCATCTCGAGAACGTCAATTCGAAGAATTATTAAAAATCATAAATTCCATCCCTAAGTGTCTCGATGTCAGAGGCCGCCAATTTGAGCATTTGTTATAATTTGTTGTTTATACTGGAGTACGAACCACTGTACAGTATCACGGATACGCATTTACGAGTTAAAGTTGATATTCATTTTAAGTATTTATCATTTGTTGTAATTTATGTATTAAAATAAATATTTTCCTATGGATCCAGACTTTCGGCCCACCCTGTATATATATATATATATATTTAAATTAACGAAAATATCACGACTTAACCTAACCAATCATTAAGGGCGTACAGTTTACCTAACCGGGCATTCAATTAACCTAACCAGGCATTCAGTTGACCTAACCGGGTATTCAATTAACCTAACCGGCCATTCAATTAACCTAACAGGTTAATATTGGTTATTTCACCTAAATATCTTCTGATCTTTTCGTATTAGGCACTCACTGTCACATTTCGAGCAAGTTAAGGATGAGAGAATAACGCCGTAATTGATAAAAACATTCAATGCTTTGTCTTCATCTAGGGCACATGACGAATCAAGTTCTCAAAGTCGAAACCACACGAACGGCACGTCATAATTCTATCACAAACACCACCAAACTGAATCCAATTAGAAAAAAAAAAGCCAGAACAGAAACCAGCAAACTAATTAAGTCGCAGAGTAGCGAAAAAATAGCCCAAAATTATACTCGTCGGACCAAAAATTAGTATCATAATTTTCACCATTAATATGCATTTGCACAAAAAATGAGTGACAAATTTGAATAAAGCGACTAAAACTACCTCATAAAAAGTTATTTTGATTTACAGGTCCAGCCCATGTCATTTAAAGCATACTAACCCACCAGGTTCATCTGTTACCGTACTGGGCCAAACATCTAGTCTTCTTTTGAAGACTTACACTATATATATATATATATATATATATATATATATATATATAGAGCTGAGAAGCACAATCCTAACGAATGGAGTCTTTTTATCGATTCATCAAAGTTGAGTTTGAAAGCTGTACTATCGTACAACAGTAATATTGATCTTTCGGCTTCGTCTGCACATAAAATTCATATAAATGAAACATGTAACAGTATGCAGTTACTTTTGAAACATATTGTCTATGATAAACACTCCTGACATATCTGTAGCAATCTGAAGGTGGTTGCACTTCTCTTTGGCTTAGAGTTTGGATACAAAAAGTTCTCTTGTTTCTTCTACAAGTGGGTCAGCAGAGTTAAAGAGAGTCATTATGCACAGAAAGAGTGTCCACTTCGACAAAATTTGGTTCCAAAGTTGAGTTTGAAATTTTATTTATATATATATATATATATATATATATATATAATATATAATATATATATATATATATATATATATATATATATATATATATATATATATATAATATATAATAATGTTATAATGTTTCAGACCAACAAAGACCCTAGGATCCACTCATGGCTGGTCTACCTAACTGTGTTCGTAATCGTGTATTGTGTATACACATACGAGGAAAAGTGCAGGTGTGGCTGCAAAGACTGTACAGCAATGCAGAAACGCGTGTGCACCCATTATGGGTCTCCCATTTAAAGGTGTTTGTGGGGCAAGTGAAGATCATGAGTCCCTCAACACCTCACAGTACTATGGGGGGCACCGCTCGGCAGAGGAATCTCTTTAAATGGGGTGTGCAAGGACAGAGAGCATCCCCCAACCCAAGACGCTGCCTCCCCATATCCCACAACACCTGTGTTGAGCTGTGGGATCTATCCCCACAAAGCCTTAATTTTACTACCTTAAACTATACCCTTTCTATCAACATGCGCGTCCAATCGATTCTTAAACATGTTTATAGACGTGCTACTAATTACTTCTACCGGCAAACTATTCCAGCTATTTACTATTCTATGCGTAAAAAAGTTTTTCGCAACTGCTGTCTCGAACCTTCTACTTGTCAACTTACACCCGTTATTTCTAGTCCTATTATATTGAGATATTTCGAAAAAGCTATCTCTATCTACGTTATCAAACCCATTCATAATTTTGAAAACCTGGATTAGATCACCCCTTAACCTCCTAGTCTCGAGTGTAGTCAATTTTAACTCTTTAAGCCTATCCTCGTACGACTTTGACCTAAGAGACGAATCATCTTAGTTGCTCGTCTTTGAACTCTTTCGATTTTGTCTATATCTTTGCGCATATGCGGATTCCAAAATTGGACCGCGTACTCCAAATGGGGTCTAACTAATGATTTATAAAGAGGAACTATAATATCGCGCGATTTGTACTCAAAATTTCGAGCTATAAAACCTAACACTTTGTTCGCCTTATTGACCGCCGCTGTACTTTGTTTCGCTACTTTTAAATCACCAGTGACTATAACTCCTAAATCTTTTTCCTGCTCTACGCTTGTTAAATCTTTCCCTGACATACTATACGCAAAATTACCGTTACGCGAACCTATATGCATAATTTTGCACTTATCCACGTTAAATCTCATTTGCCATGTGACTGACCAATCAACGATTTTATTCAGATCTTCCTGAATTTTACCTCTATCTTCGTCATTAATCGCCCTACCACCCAGCTTCGTGTCATCCGCAAACTTTGAAACTGTACTGACTAGGCCGACATCTAAATCGTTAATATATATAAGAAAAAGCAAGGGGCCCAATACAGAACCCTGAGGAACGCCACTCGCTACATTAGCCCAACACGACTCCGCTCCATCAACGACCACCCTCTGTTTCCTGTCTCGCAACCATTCTTCTAGCCAATTTATTACTACACCCCTGATTCCATGAGCCTTAGTTTTTTCAATCAGTCTTTTGTGCGGCACGGTGTCAAACGCTTTTTGAAAATCTAAATACACTACATCAACCGCCCGATGTCTATCGTAAACGTTAACCACGCTTTGGAAAAATTCTAAAAGATTAGTTAAGCAAGATTTGTTTCGCCTAAAACCGTGCTGCGTATTTCTGACCAGATTATGCACTTCTAAGTGTTTGACTATACGATCCCTAATTATTGATTCCAGTAGCTTACCTACAACAGACGTTAAACTGATTGGCCTATAATTTCCCGCCGCACCTTTATCGCCTTTCTTAAAGATAGGTGTTACAAAGACAAAACAGGTTACCTCTTTAATAACTTAGAAATTTTGCATCTTGCCTGTAATAATCCTTGCTCAAATGATTCTCACTGTAAACTCATAGATAGGTATTATAGTAAGATAGTATCCCTGTTAAGAGAAGCAGGAAGCCCCCTGATTAAATCTTACAACTATCATACGAAGATTATTCCTGGATGGAATAATTTTATTGCCCCCCTGAAGAGGGAATCGAAAGACGCCTATGATTTGTGGTGCATTCATGCATTCATGGTAGACCCAGATTAGGACCAGTATACATGATTATGTGTAGAGGTAGGGGTCAGTATAAGGCGGCCATAAGGCGATGTAAACAGGAAAAAGAGTCTATTCGAGCATCAAAAGCCTTTGAAGCTCGCATATAACGACAATAACAAATTTTGGAAATTTGTTAAGAATCAAACGGGTGTCAAAAGTGTCCTCCCTCCGACAATCGATGGGGTGTCCGGAGAGGATGAAATTGCAAAGCTGTGGAAAAACCACTACTCTAACATTCTTAACAGTGTGAGTAGGGATAATCTTAAGATAGATTACAACGAAACGCCTGTGGGAGGGACAAGGGAAAATACTTTGATATTAGTTCCTGAAGTAAAGAGGTTTATTAAAGAGTTAAAGACTGGTTCTGCGTCAGGGGTGGATGATTTATCGAATGAGCACTTAAAATATGCCAATGATGTAGTATGTTTGCATATATTATTGCTCTTATCAGCCATGCTTGCTCATAGCCATATCCCTGCAGAGTTCATGAGGGTATATATCTTGCCCCTGGTCAAAAATAAGTATGAAGACATTCTGTCCAGCAATAATTACAGGCATATTGCTGTCGCTTCCTGCTTCTCGAAACTACTAGAAAAACTCTTGTTACTCCGATTAAATGATTTCCTATGGACATCTAATCAGTTTGGTTTTAAGAGGTCCCACTCAACTGACCTGTGTATTTATGTACTTAAAGAAACAATATCTAAATACATTGACAGTAATTCAACTACATATAGCTGTTTCCTAGATATATGTAAGGCATATGATAGAGTGAACCACAATATTTTATTTAAAAAACTAGAAGACAGGAAGGGTCCCATGTACTTGTACATATTAAATTTATTGAAATTTTGGTATTCCCAACAATCTTTTACCGTTAGGCGGGGCAATGTATTATCCGAATGTTTTGGCTCCTCTTGCGGGGTGAGCCAAGGCGCCTTGCTCTTTCCTGTGCTGTTTAATGTGTATATTGACGGATTAATTGCTTCACTTAATGAGGTAACAGTGGGATGTTGTATAGATAACACAAGGATAAATAACTTAGTTTATGCTGATGATATGGTGTTAATAAGTCCCTCTGTTAAAGGTCTGGATCGGCTACTAAAGTCTGCGAAGTGTATTCGCAGAAACATGATATTCTTTTTAATGTTACAAAAACTAAGGTTATGCAATTTCATCCTAAAAGCTATAATCAGCCAGCTACCATTAGGTTTAAAATGAGATGAAGTAATTGAGGAAGTACAAGAGTTTAAGTATTTGGGTCAAACTATTACCAGCTCCTTGAGTGATGACTCGGATATAAGAAAACAATCTCGAAGCCTTTGTGCTAAAGCGAATATGACTATAAGGAACTTTCGGTTCTGTAAAAGTGAAGCTAAAGACACTCTCTTTCGTACTTTCTGCAGTAATATATACGGACAGCAACTCTGGGTGAATTATAAAAAAGGTTCTGGCAGAACTCTAAATTTGCTGTACAACAGGTCTTTTAGACTCTTACATAAATCACCCCCGAGATGCTCAGCTTCGCAAATGTTTGCTACCCGCAATGTCCCGAGCTTCCCGGAGGTAACAAGACGTGCTCAATACAGTCTAATGCAAAGAATTAAAAAATCAACCAACCCGATTATCCAAGCTGTCCATGAGTCCTGCCGTTTATCCTCTAATATATGGACTTCTTGGTACGAAAACGTCTGTCTGTAGCTCCACTTAAAACTTTGACATTACTGTATTATTTCTAATCAATTGTGTATATTTTTATCCTTAGTATGTGAACTGGCATTGTATTAATAATATTTGTCATATGGACTATAGTTTACCAATAAGCCTTTTCATTTTCATATATATATATATATATATATATATATATATATATTATAATTGTAAGGTTAGTGGAACATTCACTTAATTTCGAGCTAGCATTTTTGGGCTCTTATGGCATCATTATTTGGACACTGGCAGCGTCCTTTCTATTCGTTTGTTGAAAGCGGCACTGATAGGGCGTGGTCTTATAAAGACCTCTCTTGCAATTCAGTTTGGTTGTTTAGAATTTAGATACAGGATTGCTGCATCGTGCAATGGTGGAGGTTGTGTTTTTGTTGCAAGGTTTAGAAAGAAGACCATAAATAGTGCCCTTTTTTTCTTAATTTTATGCTGCTGAGGCCTAAAGTAGGCCTAATAGGACCTCCAATATACAGGCCCATCGAGAAGGTGGGGATACCGTGGAAAAATCCCCTGGGCCCGGACCTCTAGGGGGTTTGGAAAGAGGGAGAGATAAAATCTAAAAATATTAATAAAGCAATTGATTAAATAACAGAGAGGAAATATAATTAATGAACATACATTTTACAGGGATTATCATAGTCAAACTGAAACAGATAAACTATTATCTGCAGTCCACCAATGCCCAAGACCGACTGACGGATCTGGGATCCATTGTAATTGAAAGCCAGTTAGCTCGTACTTTAAATTTCATCAGAATCATTTACCACTTTGCTAGAGAGAAGGCAAAGAAAGTACACTTCTAATTATGGAAATCTTGCAGTAAACAATTGTCTTGCCTTCATGGACTGGTACTGCATTTGTAGTCTGTATGGTGATAGAATTAATAAAATTGATTCGGAAAATAAAATGGTCATTTTCTTCTGAGTTTATTCATACTGTATGTTTTGAATAGTGACTTGGACATATAATTAATCAGTTTGCTTGTTATGTACACAAAAAACATTCATAATAAAATACTGAGTAAACAGGGGGGCCAGGGGGGCCAGGTGTCCGGTATTGAACCGGACAGTCGTGTATTTGGGCTCTCTGTCCGGTTAAAAAATCAAAGAATATCGGACACGTAAAAGTAAACCACGTCTTTATGGCTTTGCTTTTATTTTTGTCTTAATAGGTGTAGCTTCAATAGATCGTCTGTATTTTTTGGTTCTCCATAATTTGTTTTTTAAAGTCAATAATTATTTTACATATTTTTCTATTGCGATCTGATAAAGAATTGGATAGTTTCACAGTGCTGTATTGGATCGAATTTTGTGCATGTAATTTTGTTCGAATAAAAGTTAAATGCAGATAAAGTTGATTTCTTTTCATTAATACCTAAATGTTTTCAATGTTATTTGTAAATCGGTTCCAATATTAATTTCCGGTTAAAGTGTTATTTATCCATATAATTAACTGATTTTATAAAGCATCTAATGAACCGATTTGCGAGTAATCAAGAAAATACATTTTTACTTTTTACCTCCCTCCCGGCTGCTGGTGTCCGGTATTTCTGTGGAGGACATCTGGCAACCCTAAGGGCGGTTCATATACCAATCCTTCCCCTGGGCCCATGGCAGCTCTCGGCAGCCCTGCCAATATATACATGTATATAGATAGGACCTAATAGAACCTCTAAGTCCGTAAGGTTTGTTTTAGTCTAGCCTAACTTAGGTTATAAGTTAAAGTAGCGCTTCAGAGCTTGGCCGTTCAAAGCTCAGCTGGGATTCTGAACCCAATAAAAAATAAAATAACAGCCTTCGTAAGTACGTCACTTTGCCCTAAAAAACATATATATATATATGGGCGATGTTAGGCCACTGTTTAACAGTTTAACTGTTTCAGAAAAAGCAGACATCAATTTGTTTTCAGATTAAAAGCAGTACAATTCATTAATTGTTTTCATATATTTTTTTAGTTTTTCTTCTTCAAAATACGAATAGAATTTACAAGATTCACGTATATTTGTAGCAAATTCTTTTCTGAACGCAACAAATTTTGTAGGATCAACTAAAGTGAAGCATTCGAGATGTTCAATTGCACCAAACTGGTCTTCAGCCTCTTGTAGCATAAGATCACAGCATTCGATTGAATAGTACTTGATGAGGTTTCGAGAGAAAAACAAACAAACAAACATTTCCTGACGAGATGTTGAGTTAAGTAGGAAAAAAATTTCATGGCTCTTTTTACCCAGCGTTCCACCGTGTCCAGTTTTGCGGACTTCGTTAGATTAATTCACGACACTTCTAGTTGCAGCCGTGCAGAAGACGCATTTCTGGAGCACCAGGTTTCTGATGATATATATATATATATATATATAATATATATATATATATATATATATATATATATATATATATATATATCGCCTCAAGAGGGTTCTAAGCTCGTGCTCTTGAGTGCTCTTTGCAGTGGCGTAACTAGGGTGGGGCAGGTGGGGTGCGTGCCCTGGGCGCCAAATTTGGGGGGGCGCCATTTTCATGATTTAAAAAAAAATAATTTAAGAGTAAAAACATGCTCTTTTGGAAATGTACCGGTACCATATCTCTAGCCATCGAATTTCCATGAATTTCAGATTTTTAACTTCATTTAACTTTATTAATAAAATTCTAATAAAAATAGAATGAATTATGAATTATTAATTTATTCTATTTTTTTGTTTCTTTCTCTAGAAAATTTTACCATGAACCGAACATTGCCGATACCGAAAAGTCCGAAAAAGAAGCTGAGTGGAGCGGAAGGCAGGAAGAAAAGAAAAATGCAAGAAGCAGAAGCTAAAAAGTCAAGTGGCTTTATGATGTCATTTCTTGAACAGCAACAAGCTGGTCCTTCATCAGCATTAACTGCATCAGATATGAGTGTTGACCAACCCACCAGTGTATCAGAAGGAGAATTAAGCGTCTTTCAAGAACCAGAAGTGTCTTTCAAGAAGCCAGAAGATACTAAAACTTTGAATAGCGAAAAGCAGGAAAAAACAGCACAGCCTATACCAGATGCGATTCAGCATCACGATGTAGGCTTCTTGGAGTTTGATAAAATATCAAAAAAAGTAATTTTATCAGATGCCCTGAGGACAGAAATGGTCACACTGGGTTCGAAGTATTTTCAAAATAGTGAAGGGCCATTTGTTCCCACACAAACCCGATCAATGAATGAAAGATAGTTTAAAAGAAAGTTGGGAAATGGATGTGGAGAAGAGTTTGGCGGCTCATGGCTTGTTTATTCTCCAGAGAAGAAAGCAGCTTTTTGCTTTTGTTGTTTACTATTTTCTCAAATTGACAATCAGTCTTCATTGGAGCAAGAAAATGGGTTCAAGCATTGGAAAGCACCAGAAAGGCTTAGCACCCATGAAAATGCAAAAAATCATCGATACTGCTTCACCCAATGGAAGGAAATGGAAAGAAATCTTTTAGAAAACAGAGGAATCATTGACGTAGAGCTTCAAGCTCAAATTGCAACAGAAAAACAAAAATGGCGAGATGTTCTCCACAGAATTCTCCATTGCATAAAATTTTTAGCAACTCAGAACCTTGCATTGCGTGGTCACAAGGAATCCCTTAGACAGGAAGAGGAAAGCAATATTGGAAATTTTCTTGGGTTATTAAAATTGTTGGCAAGGTTTGATCCTGTCATGAAAGAACATCTCAGTATTGTGGAAAAGCACCCTGGAAGAACATCATATTTATCTCCGTTAGTGCAGAATGAATTTATTCAGCTGATGGCTTCTACTGTTCGCCAGAAATTGTTACAGAGCATTCATAAGGCCAAATATTTTGGCCTCATGTTTGATTCTACTCCAGATCAAGCACATCGAGAGCAAATGGCAGAAACAGTTCGTTATGTTGATATTGATTTTCAGGAGAAAACAATTTTTATAAGAGTCTTTTCTTGGATTTATCCAATTAAAACGAAAGGATGCTGAAAACATTGTGGAAGTGATTTTGGAACAACTGAAAAAAGACAAAATGCCGTTAGAAGACTGTCGATCTCAATGCTATGACAATGCTGCAGTTATGGCTGGTTATAAAAGTGGTGTTCAACAGAGGATTATTGAAAAAAATAGCAAAGCTATTTTTGTAAACTGCGATAATCATTCTCTCAATTTGGTTGGAGTGCGTGCTGCTAACCACGATGCAGTGATGGTGACTTTTTTTGGTGCAATTCAGTCGCTTTATTCATTCTTTTCACGTTCAACTCTCCGTTGGCAAAAGCTGAAAGATGCTATACCAATAGTTGTCAAATCTGAATCTGAAACTCGATGGAGTTCCAGAACAGAGGCTGTGAAGCCTGTTCATGAATACTTTGATATTATAGTGGAACTCTTGCAAAGCATGGTTGATGATCAAAATGAAACTGCTGATACAAGAGGTGATGCAAGGCAGGTGCTGAATCAAATTTTGACTTTTCATTTCTTGGCTTTGCTTGGATTTTGGAACAAAATTCTTGTTTGGATTGATCGTGTTCAAAAACGACTCCAAGATCATACCATGAACTTTCATGGTGCTGCTTATGATTTAAAAGCCCTTCAAGATTATTTTTTAAGCAGTCGAGAATCATTGGCCAGTGAATCACTTGAAGCAGGGCTGAAACTGTGTGATGAATGGGATATTCAAGTAGAAAGACGCCCCAGAAAGAAGAAACAAATGCCTGGTGAAAAAGCCAAGGATGTGGGGTTAACTGCGAAAGAAGAAATGATGAGAATAATGAAAGAAACTATTGATCGTCTCCATAATGAAATGGAAGAAAGATTTGTCCGTCTCCATGACTTGGATTCTAAATTTGGATTTCTTTTAGATGCTAGAGGATTATTGTTTGACTCAAATGAAAGCAACAGTAGTCATGACGTAAATATCTTAAAGAAAAGTTGTCTCAACTTGGACAGTTTTTATAGCAATGATATTGACGGCTTTGAGCTTTATGAAGAAATCCTGGATTGTAAGATGCTTCTGAAAAGTCGCCCAAATGTTCAGATTTCTAAAGCTGAGGAACTCCTCAAGTTTATTGTTCAGTATGGAGATGAAAATGTTTTTCCAAATTTGAGAGTAGCTATTCAGATAATGCTCACTATTGCAATTTCAATTGCCAGCTGTGAGCGATCTTTCAGCAAGTTAACATTGATCTTATCATATTTGAGAGCTTCAATGGGCCAAGAAAGACTTTCTGCTTTAGCCTTGCTCAGCATTGAACGTGAGGAAACTGAAATAACAAATTTTGATGACATTATTGATAAGTTTGCATCAGCAAAAGTAAGAAAAATACATGTTTAGTGTGAAGTTCCAAATTATTCATTAAAAGAGTCAAAAATAATAGGTGCAAACAAGGCATTTCTTTTAAAGTACCATATAATTGGAATGATTTTTGTCAGTATCTAATATTCTAATTGCTAATTCTGCTATCTGTAATTCAGTAAAATTCAAGAAAACATCAAAGTGTATTCTCATGAAAAGTTATGCCTCTCCTTGTACATATATTAATTGTTTCTGTTGTAATTCGGCAAATAGATAATTAACCATACTTTGGTTCTATAAAATTAAATTGTATTAATAGAAATTTAATATCAACCTTAATAGTAAATATACGCGGTTATGTATATGGATAGAGAAACATTAAAGTATAAACTGTAAAAATAATTTTTATGAATTGTATTTTCATTTCATTTCAATTTATTTTTACATATATTTGTGCAGTTTTATATGTATATAACTGTTTTTCATTTTCATTTGTCATAAAATAAACTTCTTAAAAGTATATTTTGTTAGCGGTATTATTACGAGTAACCAGTTTGAGTACCATTATAAGAATTCAGCCAGAATTTTAAAGAACACTGGTTTTAAGGGCGCCATTTATTGATTTGCCCTAGGCGCGATCAACCCTAGTTACGCCTCTGGCTCTTTGTGCTCGTTTGTACGTGCTTGTTCCTGGAGGTTTCACGTGCGCCCTCCCGGCCCTAGCACTCAAGGATGATGGGGCTCGACCCTGCAGTCCTTGTCATCCTTGGTCTTTTTCCACTTCGACTGTCCCCTCCACCCTTTCTTTTTCCTCTGTCTTTCCTCTCACTTTTTCTTTGTTTTTCCGCCGAGATATGCCCTTTTAAATAGAGGCGAATCGGTTCTTCCCGAAATTGAAAAAAAAAAAAAATATATATATATATAAGGGTGATCCAGAGAAATGGGACCCAAAAGAAACCCCTGTAACTCTTAAAGTATAAGTCCTTTTATAAAATCATACGCATCATTCGAAAGAGGATAGTTACAAGTTTGTACAGGATTGTGTCGCGCATACGTTGTGCGAGCCTCTGCCCGCTTGCGACTTTTTAGGGTTAATGCACTTTGGACAATCCAACGAAAGTGGTCCTCGTTGGGTAAGCTCGGCATTAGCCAGGAGCATCCGAGTATCAATATAAATAGTTTCTACCAAGTTTGTTTTTTTCCCGAAGGGATGAATAGAAACACTTCACTTATAAAATTGGAGTTTTAGTTCACTCATATAAGTTTTAATTCACAAATAATATATACAGGACGAGGCACTGATAATTCAGAAGTTTACAGGGGGAGAGGTTTTACCTCTTACAACAACAGCTCAAGCAGGAATTTACAGGGGTAGAGGTTCGACCCCATTTCACAATAGTTAAGGTGGAAATTGAAAGCGAGGAGGCTTGTCCTCCTCGAGTAAGAGTTACGGCAGGAATTTTTAATGAGGAGGCTTGGCCTCCTTGGTCTAAGCCTCAGGCAGGAATTTAAAGTGAGGGGGGCTCGGCCTCCTCGGGTGAAGGTTCAGGCAGGAATTTAAGATGAGAGAGGAGCCACCTCTGGTAACAACGGCTCAGGCAGGAATTATTTTAGTCAGGGAGGTGCAACCTCGGGTAACAACGGGCCAGACAGGAATTTAAAAGGGGGCGAGGTGCAACCTCTGGTATCAAGAGCTCAGGCAGGAATGATTTAATTTACAATACAAGAAATAAATAAGCCTCAATTTTGGGGAATGCAGTCGAAGGTTAAGCTCCCACTTTAGCTGGAGAGTTAAAGAATTCTGACGTTAAGCATAATTTAAGCAAAAAGTTAACAAAAAAAGATACTAATTTTTGTAAGGTATGCACTTTTGGGTGGCGACATAATGTCGGGGGACCGACATGTACAGAGTACATTAAGTACATAAATTACATTATATTACATACATTAATTACCGTTAATTACAATTTTAGCAATTTGTTAATTGACCTATCTAATACTGAAGTAATCTGAATAGGTAACACAATTTAAACAATGAAGGAGAGTTCTCCGTTGTTTTATAATTTACAGGGGATTAACGACAATTATATATATTTATAGTTAACAGTGATTACGCCAAATTATGTCAAATATTATTAGAAGAATGGTTGGTTATTATAGTTTGAAAGTCTAATTAACCAGCGATGAGGAAAGCGGAGAAAAGATACGGTGTACTTTTCATTTGAAAGTACACGGACATTAATGATAACGTAAGACATAAGTAACGGAATTTGAATGACAATTAGGTAGAAGTAGTAAGTACAGATAATGAGAACGTGGGTAACTATGTGCCTACGTAGATAATAACCAATAGCCTGGCAGGGAACAATATGGTATATTATAATGATATAACATCACATCTTAACGTTATAAATTGGTAGCAGAGGCAAGAGAGAAGAGTTCGAATTCAGAGGCTCGCTTTTGACGACGTAATCGGAATTCGAGCCTCCGTCTCAGCAATAATAGACAACTTGCGAGAGGTGAAATAATAAAAAGAAAATAAAAAAAAAGAATACATGTACGTATCATGATCGTCAATAGACATGTACGACTGCACACGGTAGTGTACACATATCATTCGTCACACAATAGGTTGTGTGCGTAATATAGACACGAGTAAACATAGACTGATAAGTTGATAGAAAATAACTAGACAATGGGTAATAGGTAATAAAATAGGTAATAGGTGATAAAATTAATAAAGGACAACGGTCAAGAAGGAACATGGATGTATGAATGAGTATGGTTGCAAAACACCGACAGGACACAACATATAAATAATGACTTATAGATAGTAAAGCTTTTATTAGTATTAAAGAATGTACCATACATTGAATACTAAGGATAGCCTCATACTAAGCACGTGATCGAAACGTGAAGGAAACTAAGTTACTTTATGACGTCAGAGTGACTTACTCTGTACGTACAGCATAAGTCATTATTTGGGAGAAATCAAAGGAGACGAATTAGAGAGGCACAGCTAAGGGGGGGACATTCGGTGTTTACAGCGGACTTCTAATGGCACAAACATGGATACTGTTCAACCATAGAAATGGTAAATCGCATTGTTGTGACACTATGGTAAATCGCATGGTTGTGACAATTGTATAGGTTTTGACAATACAAGACAAGATAAGATCCAAAACAAAATAAAAGTGTTAGTTAAAACTAACCCTTCAAGATGACTGCATGGACTGTGGAACAGCTGCGTTTCATAACTGAGCAATATTATGAGCATGGAAGAAGTGTAGTTTCAGCTCTTAGAAGGTGATTTTGACATCTGAAAATTTGTCTTGAAAGATCTTTGAGCTGAAACTACACTTCTTCCATGCTCATAATATTGCTCAGTTATAAAACGCAGCTGTTCCACAGTCCATGCAGTCATCTTGAAGGGTTAGTTTTAACTAACACTTTTATTTTATTTTGTTTTGTATCTTATCTTGTATTGTCAAAACCTATACAATCCTGTCCAAACTTGTAACTATCCTCTTTCGAATGATGCGTATGATTTTATAAAAGGACTTATACTTTAAGAGTTACAGGGGTTTCTTTTGGGTCCCATTTCTCTGGATCACCCTATATATATATATATATATTATATAGTGTGTGTATATATATATATATACACACACACAGTATATATATATATATATATAATATATATATATATATATATATATAATGTTAATAGCCGTACCATCAATTTTAAATACGGCGTCGACTTCCGCAACGGCTTATTTATACATTTACTGAGGCGTCCTACCATCATGTTTTACTCACGACAAATATGTAGATCGTGTATCGCAGAGAAATACGCAATAAAGGGTGAAGCCTAGAGAACGATGAACGACATCACGCGTAAAAGTTTAGTTGTCCTGACCGAAGCGCACCTCAATGAGGCTATAAATACATCGCTTGAACTAATCTAGGACTACATCATCATTAGGTTTTCACATCATCTATAGTTCATATTTTAAAAACTGTTTACATCATCAATTCACCTATGAACCATTTAATGTTTGCAAAGTTAGTATATATATATTATAATTTAGGGTGATGCAAAATAACTTATCATTTCAAAAACTTGAAGACACCCTCTAATTTTATTTAATTTAGTGTAAAAACTGAACATGCAAAATTTCAGCACAATTGAAGACATTTTAGAGGTTGCTACCATCCATTGAACATTTTGTATATTGTTATTTTTCAGTTTGTATTTATTGTACATTTATTTATTTTGCAGATTTCATCAAAAATGGTAGTCAGCAACATATAGCAGTCATAACAGACTCTGAACCTCTTTCCGTAAACCTTCTCATCCCTTTCATTGCTATAGACGCCGTGGCCGAACATTCTAGAATCATTTCTTTGCTGTGACGTCACTGTGGCGGCCGCGTCAGTGTAAGTGCGGCGTCACTGACTCAGTATCTTTGCTGCCTTCGCTGAGAGTGGTTGTATAGCAGTTGCTGAGTTGCACTCATGGAGCGGCATACGCGTCACAAAACAGTTGTTTGGCTCATAGGACATCCTATAGAGTCCTTCAAAGAAACCCAGCTTCCATCTAAAAGGGAAACATTAGCATTGTTTATGAACTACAAGATCAATAAAAAGCAACAGGTGAAAACAGCGGCTTTGTTGACTGCTAGAGATGTTATGGATGTGTGGGAAAAGGCACGCATCCCAACAGTGTTGAAATGTCATGGTGGAGAGAGTAAAGAAACTTTTCAACGAGTGGGAGAAACTAAAGAAGAACAGAAATAATAAGAAGAAGCAATCACCTGCACTACTTCAAAAACAAGAGAGCTGGCAAAATGACTTGCAAGATCTGTTTGACATTGCACATGCAAGTGCTCTTGATATGATAAAGATAGATGAAGATCGTGAGTTTTTGATGCTGCAACGACAAAAAGGAAGAAAAGGCAAAATGTCTGGAGTGGATAAAGTTTTTTCACAAATGGAAGAGATTGCTAGAGAAAAGGAAACATTGCTTGAAAAGAAAAGAAAGAGGGAAACAGCCGTTTTCGAAGCAGCAGTGCTCTCAAGTTCAAGTCCTTCAAGTTTGAATGAAGATAGTTCAAAATCAGAAGAAGAATTTGTTGCTGACCCTCAGCAGCCATCAACTTCGAGACAAAGTAGATCAAAGTCTAAGAGTGCAAAGCTTATGGATTCTTCAATGCTTGTATCTCTTGATGCTGCAAAAGTAAGTGATAGAGCTGCTTCGGAAATCTTGATCCCAACAATCAATGCTCTTGGGCAAAACCCTGAAGAATACAGTGTTAGCTATTCATCGATACGGAGAGCAAGACAAAGGAACCGCAAGACAATGGCAGAAAATTTGAAGCAGGATTTCGAAACAAATTGCCCTCTCCAAATACATTGGGACGGCAAACTACTGGAAGATATTACTGGTCATGAAAATGTTGATCGACTGCCAGTTCTAATTTCCGGCCAAGGAGTTGATCAGCTTCTTGGTATTCCCAAACTTGCCAGAGGAACTGGTCAAAACATTGCAGATGCTGTCCATCAGTTAGTATTGGAGTGGAATATATCTGACCAAGTGAAGGGCATGTGTTTTGACACCACTGCCTCCAACACAGGTTCTAAGAGTGGTGCTTGTATGTTACTAGAGCAAAGATTGGATAAAGATATGCTGTGGCTGGCTTGCCGACATCATATTTTCGAAATAGTGTTAGAAGCTGCAGTTTCTGTCTCCTTGCCATCTTCTAGTGGCCCTGACATACAACTGTTTAAGAGATTCAAAGCAAAGTGGGTGGAAATTGACAAGAACAATTACCAAACAGCAACAGATGACCCTAACATTGCAGAGAAAATCTCAGATGCTGAAGAACTCATTCAATTTGCTCAAGCTCAGCTTGATGAACAGCAGCCTCGTGATGACTACAAGGAATTGCTCGAGCTAACGCTCATTTTCATCGGTAGTGCCCCCAAGTCAGGAATCAGCTTTAAAGCACCCGGAGCTTATCACAGAGCACGATGGATGGGCAAGCTAATTTACTGCATTAAAATTTGGATGTTTAAATCTCAGTTTAAACTAACTGAGAGAGAGGAAAAAGGACTGAGAGATGTTTGCTGCTTTTCAGCTGCGATATACATCAGATCGTGGTACCTGGCACCCATACCCTCATGCGCCCCCCGTTCAGATTTGCATTTTGTGCAAAGTCTGCAGCTCTACAAGCAAAAGGATGACAAAATTGCAAGTGCTGCACTCAATAAGTTTTTGAGACATTTGTGGTACCTCTCTGAGGAGCTTGTGGCGCTTGCATTTTTTGATTCAGCTGTTTCGCATGAGACAAAAAACAAAATGAAGCATGCTCTGCAGAAACCAGTTGACTCAAAACCGAGCAAACGAGCATCAATAAATCCTGAATCAGCTGGGCAGAAACAACTGCAGGATTTCGTTACTGCGAACACAAAAAGATTCTTTGAAATCCTAGAGGTGCCTTGCACTTTTCTTGAAAAAGATGCTGAAGAATGGAATGATGATGAAAGTTATGCGAATGCAAGAGATATCGCATATGGACTCAAAGTGGTAAACGACATTGCGGAAAGAGGTGTACGACTGATGGAGGAATACAACAAACTGATAACCAATGATGAAGAGCAGAAACAATACCTTCTTCAAATTGTTAAAAGTTACAGGTCGTCACTCTCAAACAAAAACAAGAAAACATTACTCTTGCTTCACAAAAAACGAAAATAAACATACATAAGTGGTTATGATATGCCTACTGGGGAAACTTCCACATAAAAAAAAGTTAACGCGCTATACGCTGTACCTCAGAGGGTGGTGCGGAAATCAGCGTGCCTATTATTTACTATTTTATGAGCTCACTACGTACTATAGTCTAGAATGTCATCGTTTTTTTTCAAACTAGGTTAACTAGGTACATATCAAACCGGCTCCGGCGAAAATATCAACAAAACAATATTTTTGAGCACAAACTGATATACATTTA
The DNA here is from genome assembly GCA_023014485.1 of Bathynomus jamesi. Taxonomy (NCBI): domain Eukaryota; kingdom Metazoa; phylum Arthropoda; class Malacostraca; order Isopoda; family Cirolanidae; genus Bathynomus; species Bathynomus jamesi. The sequence continues at coordinate 532,318 of JAJOZX010000044.1, read as the reverse complement.
TTTTTAAAGCTTGGTAGCAACCTCTAATTTTCTCTTTTTCAACCCCAAATTTCGCATACAATGCTTTCTTAGGAATATGAATAAAATAGGAGGGTGTCTCCCTGAAAATTGAAAAAAAAAAATTTGACCCCTTTTTTGCATCACCCTATATATATATATATATATATATATATATATATATATATATACCAGTGGCGGCTTTACAGGGGAGGCATGGGAGGTTGTGCCTCCTCGGTTTCAACAGGCTATAAATATTTTTTTCCTAAATTGCAAAATTTAAAAATTTTAATATAATTTAAGTTAAAAATTTTAATTAGCAATGGAATCCCCCTCCCCCTTCGAATATAGTTGTTAAAAGTTTAATTTTCAATAGAATCACTCTCCCCCCTTGAATATAACTGTAACCTTTAGCTATAATGGTCAAATTCAGCACGAGAAATCGAAAGGAAGAAGTATTCAGGAAAACCTCCTTTCAGCTTCTTGGTTGTCATGACAACGTCCTGATGCCACGCTTATATTCTGCCCTGTCAAAAGGCATGAATTCGTGAAATGGAGGCCCAAAATAAAAAATCCTCCGCGAGCTTTATCATGGCTAGCCAGTGGGCGGAGTTAAATGGCTGTTGCCTAGCAACCATATCTTCGGAGTGAAAATCATTGCTAAATACCACGTGAAATTGAATTTTTATTTAGTTATTATAGTTTGTTTACACGAACCTGTTACGTTGTCATTCAACTCTTTATAAGTGAATTTAGTGTTATTTACCAACGTAGGTGTGTCAGTGTTAACTTGTTATTTGTACGTTTTTAAAGGGTACGTTATGGTAGTGTTATGTTATTTGTAAGTTTTTCAAGGCAATATATCAGAGTTTATATTCTTTGTGTGAAGTTACTGACATAATCGTTTCACTATTGGACATTTCTTTTGTTAGAAGAAGCGAAGAAAATAAAAGATACATTTTAAATAAAGGTAGATCAACTCCAAACATATCTTGTGTTCAAATAAATAAGAGCAAAAACAGGTTTGAAATCTAATTGGTATGACAGATATAAGTGGCTGTGTGGAAGTTTGCAAAAAAAACGGTTTGTTTTACTGGTCTTGTCTTTTAGTTGGTGTGAAAAAAAATGTATGGAGTGACGGAGGGTTTCGTAATCGGAAGAACTTGGCAAGGAGCTTGGAGAGACATTCCACTTCGAAAGAGCACATTCAAAATGATATTTGTGTTAAACAGTTATCTAAACAGGCGTTCAGTATTTTTGAACAGCTAAATGAACACTCGAAGAGATCGAAAAATGAGTACAATGCAAAAGCTATCGAATCAACCTTGCTGGTATGAAAATATCATGAATAGGTTTGCTGCTGGAAAAGAAAGGAGAATTGATCTTCTTTTCAAGTAGAAAATGTAAGTAAAACCAAATGATGATTTTTCGTTTTATTTTCTGATATTTTAATAACTTTACTCCATGTTGTTTAGTTAATTTATAATAACGGTTAGTAACTTAGCGGTAGTATCTATATTATGAATAATTTTGTACAGATTAAGCCATCTTAATTTAAGTAATTTATTTATGGGCATATGCCATATATAACTATCCTCGCATTATGTAATAAAACAGCAATAATTCACTGGGCAACAAAAAAATTTTTTTTTGTGTCCCAAGAATGAAAATACCTTATTCTTATAGTATTTTCTGTGCTGAATCCAAATGAGTTTGTAAAATTTCTCTATCAGGTCTGGTTTTTGTGTGACATGCAATTTAATTTGTAAAAACCCATATAGTTACATACTTATTAATTAAAATATGATCGAAAAGACATACCTGTAGTTTAAAAAGTAGCTTGTTTTGATTTTATGCTGTGCTTTGCCTCAGGCATGTCTCTCTTAAGAGTCCAGCAATAGTCAGCCAGCATACTGGGGCTCCATTTGCCTTGGTAACGGTTTTCCATGGCAGAAATATCCTGATGAAAACGCTCACCAGTCACCATGTTCGTCGCTTACCGCACCCAGGTTTTCCGGAAAAAAGTCCAAGTGAGAGTCCAAGAAATGAACCTTTAATGACATATTGCACCCCATTGCTTGGTAAGACTTAGGAAGATCTACTATTTCAGGATAGTTTTCGGCCTTGTGATTTCCCAAAAAATTTGTGCAGACACTTCTGAAACTCTGCCACGCAGCTTTCTCAACTTCATTCAACTCTCCTTCAAATCTCTCATCTCTTAACAATTCTCTGATCTGAGGGCCTACAAAAATGCCTTCTTTAATCTTGGCATCACTGATCCGGGGAAACTTATTTCTCAAGTATGTGAATCCTGTTTGCGCTTTATCCATCGCTTTAACAAAGTTTTTCATAAGTCCAAGCTTGATATGCAAAGGAGGAAGGTACACTTTCTCAGGGTCAACAAGTGAACTATTCACAACATTTTTCTTGCCTGGAACAAGTGAGGTGCGTTTTGGCCAATCCTTCTTAACGTAGTGGTTTTGCTTGTCCCTACTGTCCCACTCACATAAAAAACAACAGTACTTGGTGTAACCTAGCTGCAACCCTAGCAAAAGTGCAATGACCTTCAGATCTCCACAGATATTCCACTTATATTTCTGATACTGAAACTTTTCTAAAAGCAACTTCATGTTGTCGTATGACTCTTTCATGTTTGCAGCATATGCAATAGGTACAGAAGGACTGCTTTCAAGCTGACTTTTGAAGAGTCAATGAACAATCGCCACTCATCCACGTTATGTTCATGACCAAGAGCCCCCATGACTGAATTAACATCTTTACAAAACACAAGTCCATCTTCATGGGAGAACCATTCTTTGAATTCATCATGGCGGCTGCGGAAAAAAACAAACTTTAGTGTCACGTTGTAGTAGATTCCAACCCTTTAATCTTGACCCTAAAAGTTCAGCCTGCTTCTTAGATAATTTCAAATCACGAACTAGGTCATTTAGATCTCCTTGTGACAGTAAATGTGGTTCATTGGAGGAACAGGTAGCCTGGAATGTTGGATCAGAAATGTCTTCATCTTTTTCCTCGTGATATGCTACAGCTACGTTTGATTCCTCATCACTTAAACTTACATGTTCAGGAAGATTTGGTACTGGAAGTTGAGCACTGTGGGGAACTGGTCTCATTGCAGATGGTAGATTAGGGTATTTCATAAGGCTCTTTGTTTTTGAAGTGATCCCCTTTGTATTTACCAGGCAGAAATAGCAGTCTGTTGTGTGATCTTTGGGTTCCCTCCAAATCATTGGAATAGCAAATGGCATGTGACGTGAACCGTTTAGCCATCCTGTAAGTAGTCTTACACATGTCACACAACAAATGTGAGGGGCCCAACTCTTGTCCTGATCGCCTACTTTACATCCGAAATAAAGTTCATAGCATTTTTTTACTAATGGTGTAAAGTTACGTTTCTGGGATTTTAAAGTTAGATCACCACATACATAACAAAAGGAATTAGGATGATTCAGACAGTTCCGCGGCATTACAAAACATCTATATGAATACAACACTGGTGTAAAATTAACAAGAAGCAACAGACACTAGCTGTTAACACTGTGACATTTACAAGCAGACTGACTTGGAGCTGCTCTACACACAGAAACTAGGCTCATGTCTGAACAGGTACAAACATGTTTCAACCTGCACAGTCTGCTGCTCCGACCAAATTTATCCTGCCAGCATTATCAGAACTTTCTCCCCAAAGGAATAAATTGTACTAATTTTACAGAAAAATTAATACAACGTATATATTAATATTATATATTTTATTATAGTTATATTAATTAATATAATATATTATTATATTATTTTTATAATGTTTTATATTATAATATGTTATATACTTAATTATATATAATATGTTATTATTTTTTTATCCGGTGATCATGCTAAATGAGGAAAAAATGAACATAGCGTCACAAGTAAACTAAGCCTGATAGAAAAAATCTGATTTCATATTTAGATTCAGCATGAAAAGGTACACTTAGAACACCCATCAAAACCCTTGTGACAAAATTGTTGTTGACCAGTGTTATTGGTGGGCCTCCCCACCCTCTCAGACCACGAGCCGCCACTGATATATACATGTTAGTGACATTCCATTCCACAAATTAAATATACGTCTGAATGACAAACGTTTAGTTTCATTAGAATTAAGAGGCTTACCCACTAATTTGAGAGCAATACCCTGAGTCACCTCCACTACATTTCTGTAGTCAAAATGTTTTTGGACATCGAGATTATCAAAATCTTTATTCATTATATATATATATATATATATATATGATGAATAAAACCACGAAGGAAAGGAAACACAGAATGGTGCTCAAGCGCTTTCGTCTAATGACATCCTCAGGAACACTGAAATACATAGAGTTACAGCCTATATATAGGTCACCAAAAAAAAAATAATATATATATATATATATATATAATAAACGGAGAAATAAAAAAAATTAAAGGATTGTGGGAAGAGCATACAAATTTGTAAGGAAAAACTACCGATTTTAGCACTTTGCCCGAATCCAACACAAGATCAAATGAATTGTTTCCAACCATTGTTATAGTTAATTAAAAAAATAATAAATTGAAAAATAAAAATAAAACTTGTAAGAGGAGCATACAAATTTATACTGGAAATCTGCCCAGGCTTTAGCACTCTGCCCTTCTTGTCTAAGTCCGATATATATAAAAATAAATTGAAAAATAAAAGTTATTAGAGAACGAATTCAAAACAACGGGATCGAGCTGAAAAAGACCTTTGCTTATGTTGAAGTTATTTGTAAGTTGGATAATGGCAGACTCAAAAATATTTCGATTAACAATGTTGCTAGAGTGAAACAAAACTGAAGCATTATTCCAATCAATACAGTGGGATAACTCTGACAAATGGACAAAAAGGGCACTGGACGACTGTCCCGTTCTAACGGAATATTGATGCTGTTTTACACGTGTGTGAAAATCCTTTCCCGTCTGACCTATGTAAAAGGAATCACATTGTTTACAACCAATTTTATAGATAATGCCTGAATTATTGGTAGGGCTATTTTTTACTATGATATTTTTCACAATATTTTTATATGAAAATACTACATTAATATCCAAAAGGTTAAGTACATTAGCAATGCCTAAAAAGCCCGGGAAAAATGGAAGTACTAAAATATTCTTTGACAAAGTACGAGTGTTATTATTCACACGATAGAAGGTTCATTTTGCATTGTTGAGACAAGATTCCATAAACGCAGGTGGGTAACACAGATCACTTCCAATACCGTTGATTTTTTCCAATTCGGCATCGATGTATTCCGGACTGGCGATCCTAAGGGCGCGGAGAAACATTGAAGAAAAAATGGCCTTCTTAGTGGGGGTGTCATGTCCCGAGTAAAAGTGTACGTAGGACAAATTGTTTGTTTTTTCCGATAGATACTAAACATAAAACCTAGGATTTCCCTATGTACACGCACATCTAAAAACGGGATTGAGTTGTCTTGTTCCACTTCTAAAGTAAACTTAATGGAGAAGACTTGATCATTTAACTGAAGGAGGAACTCATCCAGGTCACGATTCATGGGCCAGATACACAAAATATCGTCAACGTACCGCAACCAATGGATGCCAACCCCCAGGATTCTCGGAATGTAAGTAATTTCGAAAAACTCCATATAAATATTGGAGAGGAGGGGCGACAAGGGGTTGCCCATGGACATCCCAAAAACTTGTTGATAATACTCGTTATTGAAAGTGAATTTACAGTCTTTGATGCAAAGCTTAATAAGTTCCAAAACAATGTGTGCAGGTAGTGGCAGGTCATACTTATGTAATTCTCGGGAGAGAAAGTCAAGCATACTTCGAACGGAATGCATTAAAGTAGTTTTTATCCTTTGCTAAACATAATGGTACATCACACTTTCTGCATTATAGACGAGAGTAGCCCTTCACACAGTTTCTGCATCTCTTTTTGTGTTCTAAATGCTCAGGCCAATGTCCAAAAACTGCCAGATATTGCTACACAGTTAATTGTTATATTCAAATGCCATAAGCCGTCATTGAAGCTAATCTGAGGAAATTACACGTACTTTTTGCTGATGATGCCATATGGAATCGCTGGCAAAGAAAGGGTTAATACTGAGACTAAGTTTACGTCATTAATGAACTGTGAAAAAAATCTGCATTAATAAGGACTGGTGTGTACATATACATCTTTTATTTCCCCATAACTAATATAATGAAGGTTGTTAGAATGAAAAGCAATCTAATACAAAACAAGAAATTTATTATCAGTACAAATACAATACACAGAAAATGGTTAAAAGTGCATGGTAAACAGGGGTACAAAGAACATATAATAAAAGAAAGATGTAACAGATACATACATAATTAAATACGGCTAAGCATTACAAGGGATATATCTAGTCGATACAGTATCCAAAGGGTGCGGTGTCGTAGCTGCCAGGCACCTGGTATCATTTCCTGTAGGTGTTACGACAAACCTTCGTGCCCCTAAGTTCCTTCACGCTCCCTAATTTCTGTGCTCGAAAGTTATGAGTCCCCACAACCAGGTGGAGTGGTTGGTCATTACTAGAGTTAGGATTGATAGGCACTAAAAAATCAATAATAGGTAGGCAAAAAGGCACTAAAGAAGCCCTAAAAAAGTCGCTTAAATAGGCACTAAAAGCTAAAAAAGGCACTTAATAGGCATTTCTATTTTCCCACTTTTCTCTTATTATTGTTGACTTACAGTAAACCCATTTGCAGTTCTGATGAACATCAGGATTTTTATTGTAAAAAATAAACTAAACATCTCAAAAACCATCAAACATTTTATTTGCATCAAAGTAAAATCCAAACATTTAAACTATCTTCTTACAAAAACTGAACTAAACTATAAATTGAAATGGCAATTGATGATTAAAAATTTTTCAAGGTTCTGTGGCGTAAATTGACATCGCCTGTCACTCAATACATTTTTATATCGAGAAAACGACCTTTCGACATCGCAAGACGTAATTGGTGCGAACTTCAAAAATGCTAATTCGTTTGGCTGAAAGTCCAGAACCTCCTGACACTCTCCTTTGAACATTGTTGAAACGTTCACTATGGTTTGCCAACCAGGATTGTGTCTGAGGACATTTTCAAATTTTGCTACCACTTCTTTCCCTACGTTACCAGGAACCTGGCTCAGCTCCTTCCTTAAATTTTGAACTATTTCCACTGCTTCAACAAACGGCAGGCCTCTCTCCTCCGGCTTGGTTATGGTCCCTGGCACCCGTCCGAAATTGGCCATGATGTAGGCCAGGTCTCCTCGAAGGGTTAGACACGATAAGGCCTCCTTCGCTTCTCCTATCACGACTGCCTCATGCTCGTCTAAGTTTTCAACGACCTGCAACAAAAAACAGAATTAAGATGAAATTTGCTTTGCTGCTTTTGAAATGGCTGTAGAAGAATGTACTAATTAAACTGAATATGTTTCGTACCTTGACAATTTCGCTGATATTTTCAGCATAATACATGGCAGCTTGAAGCCAGGAACCCCATCGAGTCAAAACTGGCTGAGGTGGCAGGGGTGTTTCTGGAAGAGCTGCCTTGAAAGCAGCAATTCGTGAAGGTGCCTTGAGAAAGACCTTCTTCACCGACGATACAAGTGCATTTACATTCCGAAAATGTCCCCGGATGTTTTCTGCCACCCGATGGAGAGCATGAGCCAGGCAAGTCACATGCACCATTTTCGGATAGAAAACCTTCAGATTTTGCGCTGCTTTGAACATATATGCTGCTGCATCCGTGACAAGAAGTAAAAACTTATCATCATTGTTCTCACTTGGCCACAGAACTCCTGCAATTAAAAAAATGAATAAATAAGTTTATATGCGCACAAAATTAACAACTTCAAATGTAATTGTCTCTCATTTTAAATGCATATGAATAACATTCATCGACACTTACGGAGAGCATCCCGCACAACTCGAGCTACTGTGGCATTATTAGTTGCCTCGAGTGGTCTCGAGAGGACCCGGTGTGGTTTTCCTGGGCCAGAGCAGTCGAGCTTACCCACCACCACATTGGCAACTTGACGTCCACAGGTGTCTGTCGTCTCGTCAACTGACACCCAGAAGTTGGCATAATTGACGTCTTATCTGATCTCTTCATAACCTAGAAATTTCATGTAGTATTTAAGTTAATAAATACACACAATGTGCATAACTTGATAAAGAGTGATATCAACAGAACGCTCGTTTAGCCATTCTTTTACATTTGACATAATCAAAATTTAATACAGTAAAATGACAAAAATTAAAGAAATGAAGTGAAATAAAACTCAAAATTTAAACAAAATAAATTAAAATATTTAATTATTTTAAATCAATGTGAAATGTATTTAAACCTGTAAAATGAAAATTAAAATGAGGTAAATTAAATCAACATATTTAAACTTACAGATTCATATTTTGGATGGAGGTAGTTTCTCCTCAAAGTAGATTCATCGGGAATTTTCATTTTCGTGTACTTTGCTAAAAATTATTTGTATGCCGCATTTTGCAGCTTGTTAAAAGGTATGTTTGCCGCCACCATTGAAGCACACAAATCAGCATGGAACTGCTGCTGCAACTTATCCGACTCTGTGGGACTTGGAAAGAAGGGCTGGCATGTTGCAGTTTTCTTCTTAGAGTTCATCAAATGCATAGCAGTATTTTTGTGTTGGTCCAAATGGCATTTTTTCTCGCATTTTACCTGCAAAGATGACAAGTATTACTGAAGACCAAACTTAATTACTGCGCCATGCATTAAAATAAATGAAATTAACAACAAACAAAAAGCTATTATTCTCTATTCATTATAAGAACCCAACTTAACTTAATAATTTCTTTAGATACCACTCTTTTTTTTTTTAGAAACTACAGAAAACGACAATTTTTAGGGGAACTAAATTATAAAATGCATTAGTCGAACGTCGAAGTTGGTTGTTCGGTTAATTAAATTAATATTAAAATAATTTAAAACAATTTGTTTTTCACCACTCTTTACCAATTTATCTTTAGGATGCTATTAAATTCGGAAAAGCTCACATTATCACTCATTGTTGGAGCGTCAAATTCCCTCGCATGCATTTGTTTACATCGAGTGGGTTTGTTATTTTGGATAAAGAATAAAAAATGTTGCAACGTACCTCTTTGGAACAAGGTTCGCAGAAAATAACTCTACCATCCGTAGTGAAGTTTGGGTCCTTCTTGATCCACTGCCTGAACAGAACACTTTTGGCTGTCTTGTCCTTAGGCATTTTTTCTCACTTAAAAAAAAGCCGTAAGCACAAACGTGAGATTTTATTTAGCAAAAGCACTTGAACAAAGACACCACGTTGCACGCACCAAACAAACTGATCGAGGCCGAACGCGTCACAATGACGTATTGTGATCTGATTGGCTGTATTTGGCTGACGTATTGTGATCTGATTGGCTGTGCTGGTTGCGTCAGGACTAGCCTCGGTTTTACCATCCCCTGCCCTATTTAGGCCCACAAGTTTTAAAAAAATGCGAGTTATTTTGCTTTACTTAGTACAATAAAATTAAAAAAGGCATATATAGGCAGGTATTTTAAAATTAGGCACTAACCATCAAAATAGGCGTTTATAGGCACTATAACATTTAATTATATACATCCCACAGTCCCGAAATGGATTTCTCTAAAAGAAGCCTATGAATCTATAAACGGGAATAAAAAAGGCAAAAAGGGCAAAATCCGGTCTCTAGTCATTACCACTGTCTTCTAAACTCACTAGATCTTTGAGCGATTCAAAGTTGACGATCTGGCGGTTGGCATGGTTAAGCATGATGCCTTTAGCCTTCACGATGTACTTCTACTCCTTCCCCACCCTCACGCGTACACCGTAAATTTTTGGGGCCTGTTGAGACAAAAGAATCGTCGTATGCGTTGCCTCCATACTCATCCTTGATCTCGTCAGTCAACTCTCCAAGGAATTCCCCAATAGGAGCATATACTGACCTCCCCTCTCCGTGAATATCACACTATATGTATCAGCGTACAGAACCCGCAACAGAGAATGCAACAGATGCCACAGCTTGATACGTGCGTAGGCTGTTGTGAAACTGGCTATAGGTATGTTTGTGACACGTGATGTATCTGTAGCCAATTCGGTCTGGTTGTAACTTATTACGTACGTATTACCCACATTCACGATTTTCATGATTTCTTTATCGTTGGCGTTTGCATAATGCCAGACTTCGTTATAACTTTGAGCTAAATGTACGTTCCCCTTGTCTGTATTCTAGGCAAACTTGCCCGAAAGACTATTTAAGCACAACTTTGCATTAAAGCGCTTGGCAGGGTTCCTCACAATTTGGTCACAATCTAGTTGTATGTCTTCACGACCATGGTAGCGTTGAATATACGCCGATTTTTCATTTTCGGTCTCAACTCCTCGCGGGTATCCTGAGGATTCTACTTTATCCTTCAAAAAAGTATATATGGTGTAAAAAAGTTGGGGAGCTTCTGAAACCTCCACACCTCATATATCTTTAGTATTCTGTACCCGTGGCGGAGGGCTAGGGACAGTTCAGGACTTGTATATACACCGCTGATCTTCCTCTGGTTGATCGTGTGATTACAGTCCCCATTATTCTCCTCTGCGCACTTCACACATAGAGGGAACATGAGTTTGTGGTCTATAACAACAAGCAAAATCTGCATCCATAATTCGCGCGGGGGGGAGCACATCTACGAAAGAAAGGCCAAAGTAACTCTCACTCAAGCTAGCTGAGAACTCTTCGATGGTAGGCATGGCTGGGCCCACAAGTTTTTCAGGTGCACCAACGGGGTACGGATTGTTCTTCATCACGTAAGGGTATAATGAGCAGAAATCGTAGTAGTGAAGCTTCACCCCGTCCGTAGGCTGAAAGTATAGTTTGAAGGGGTTTGTACGTCCTCCAAACAAGCTGTCATCGCATTTGAGGGGGTCCACCACCATTGTACGTCTGATGGCCCTTATTTCTTCGCGATACTGGTCATCGGTTTCCATCCACGCATCATATTCATGCTCCCACTAAACCTTGTGAGTGAACTGGGAACTTATAAGCTGGTCACGGATACGGGTCCATGCGAGGCTGTCGGTGGAAGATCTCCCATGGAGGTCCCCTGTAACGGCGCACTCAGGACGTGGACATCCATGCCAGCAGCAACCGTTAAAGGAGTACACCGTCTTTTCACCATTGGCGGGGTCATCGCTTAGACCAGTGGTGGCGAACCTTTTTTGCTGGTGGGTCATTTTTGTTACTTTTGATTTTTAAAAAAACGAAATTGGGTCACAATAATTTATTTATTTACTACTGTATTTTTAGTGAGAAACTTGGATTTTAGCTGCTAATGTTTTGATCCGATGTTTATATTTAGTCACACACATGCAGCACTCATATCTGTGCCAAGGCGATTCCTAGTGGTAGATTTGACGAAATTCATGGGGAAAAACAATTGTTCACATAAATAAGATGAACCAAACATTGTTAGCAGAGCTAATGCTAGCTTTTTAAATGTATACTATACGTTTAAAAACGTTTCAATGTGTATCAACTGTTTATTTGGGTGGGAGAATAAAATAATTTTAAAACTGTAAGGCAGAAAATATTAAAAATTAAAGTCATATTTTATTTAAATAAGAGGTCGTAGGTCACTAAAAATTGTCTCATGGGTCAGTACTTGACCCGCGGGTCAGTGGTTCGCCATCATTGGCTTAGACCATCTGCTCAAAAAACACGACCATTGATCTTAATGGCAACTTCTCCCGTGTTGCGAGCATGTTTTTTATATACACACCTGTCTGCTGTTGTATGTGTGTGAGCCAATAAATAGCCTTATACCAATAACTGCGCGGTGAGTTTCGGGGAATGACGGCTAGCGTGTCTTTAGGCATGAAGTTATTCTTGAATACAGTAAAACATAAGACGCCATCGTGGTTGCGGCTTGTTGAAACGGGTTGTTGAAACGGGTTATGTACATCCTTCTAAAGGCTTGAAAGCATACTCTAAGTACACGTACGCCATTCACGCAATAACGTTCACATTCATACGCTATATTATAAAGGCTATCTTCATTAAAACTGCTGTAGTAGCGGTCAAAATCCTCGCGTTCACTTGTACTCATACATTCATAGTTAAATACATACGTTGTTCTACCATTTTGATTCAGACCAAACACGACAATCCTAACTTTCATCTGTTCTTGTACCTTTGTCAGCTCTTCAGGACCCATATTATAGTTAAAATCAAGATTACAATCTGTAGTTAGTTTTTGTGCTCTTTCTACGATTGGTTATAGTCGGAAACTTCTAGACGCCTTCTTTAGCATGTAAACATATGAGACAGGATTATAGCTATAGCTCCGCAACCACGCTCGGTGTTTAAATGGCGTTTGTAAATAGCCTGAGAATTGAAGTTAAGTGTATAAGGCGTGGCCGTATGCCCAACAACACGGAATATGTGGTCAATTTCAACCGTGAATTTCTCCAAGCTAAACTTTGAATCACTTTGAGAAGCTTGCGCAAAACGTGAAAGGATGTAGTCAACATCTTCTGCCACCATGTGCCTGTAAGGTATTACTATCCAGAACAGGTCGCTATCCTTGCTATTTGGCTCAAGCCCAAACGCCAACCTTACTCGGGTCTCCCGTTCATCATTGCTCTGAAAAGCATATGCGATGATACTGTACATCGAACTACGTTGCGAAGTCCTTGTTCGAAACCCTCCGAATACGCGACTCGAGGATCAACGGCATTTTGAAGAGTGAGGCCCATGGTGTAATGGTATCGCATCTGACCGGCAATCGGAAGATCCCGGGTTCGATTCCCGGGTGGTTACCTCATTTTTTCATTTGTTTCGTTCTCTCTCTCTCGTCTTGCGCGGAATATCTCCTATACAAGCGTCGTTCTTTACGTTATTTATACTGCGTGTTCTTTGCAGTTGAATGTATATATATATATATATATATATATATATATATATATATATATACACACAATTATACTAAATAATTAAATATATTGAACATAAATACATACACTTTATCTTTTACTGCGCTTAACTAAAATAAAAAATAAGATAAAAATAATGTGAGAAATACAAAACGATGGAGTATAACCATCAATATAGCAGTACAGGATAAATAAATAAATATATATATATATATACTGTATATATATATATATAACCAATTATATTAAATAATTAAATATATTGAAAATAAATATACATCAAACTACATTCACTTTGTTCTACTGCGCAAAACACAACTCACACGTAATCGAGTCTACAATAACCATTATTGCTTTGCACTATGCGGTAAATACGGATTAACATTATTTCACCGCTCAAGTTATAGGGATACCTATACTCTATGTAAATGGCCTTCATATCGTTCAATAGTATTTTTGTGCCCACTTTACATTCGGTTGGCAAGTTATCTTTAAACACGGCTAGAATACATTCAAAAGCACGCACAAAGAGGTTATCGTTAGCCACAACATCATTATTAAATACAAGTTTATAAACACTCCTTTTTCCTCGAGGGTTTATTCTTACCGACCCGAACTTTTCAATCGTGAACTCTTCTTCACATTACATAGCGGCAGTTGAAATAATCTAAGTCGTTACGACTAGGGATTGTTTCCCGGGATCCCGGTTGATTTTATGTGCGGGATATATCCCGGGATTTTTTCGTTCATCCCGGGATATCCCGGTGCTAATTACTTACATAATAATTAGTATATATAGTATAAATACCCTGTTTACACGATCATGCATGGTGTATCATGATCATACAGTAATCGCAAGTGTCGTCACACACCCTTAGTGTGCGGCCACACTGGCGGCGTGCGCGCGTCTTACGTCACAGCGTGAAGACGCCAGTGTGGCCAATGGCCACACGAAGCTGGCGTTTACATACGGCGTGTAAGCGTTTTCACATAAAATCAACCGGGATCCCGGGAAACAATCCCTAGACTCTATACCACCAGCTAGTGTCGAAGCGGAAAGAGCTTGTTCAGCTGCAGGACTGTTTATAACTAAACTTAGAACTCGGCTGAGTGATAAGAGTGTGAATTGTCTATGTTTTCTACGTTCGTATTATAAGTCAAATTAGTTCTTTTAAATGCGCTATGTTTTGCATTTTCATATGTTTAGTTGTTTTTGTGTTTTTACGAGCATGCTTATTCTTTACAAGGATATTATTCTTTACAAGTGTTGATTTTCTTACAAATAGCTGTCTTGTTGCACTCAACTGTCTTTTAAGCTAGTTATTTCACACTCATAGTTACCTAATGGAATATGTTTAAATAAATAAATGATGAAATCTTTATAATTTTTATATTAATTCCTTTTTAAAAGTATAAAAAATTTAAATACATATAAAATAAAAATCCCGGGAAATCCCGGGATCCCGGGACGAAGACAGATTTTATCCCGGAATCCCGGGATAAACAAAATGACTCAAAACGACAATCCCTAGTTACGACAGCTGCTCATTATATAAAGAAATAGTTCTTCAGGGTGATCGGTGTAGGTGAGCTCAGCCCTGTACCGCTCAAGTGCTTTGTACCAAAGTTCGTGTTATTTCAAAGAGTCTAAACCTTTTAAATAAGCATCCAGCTCTAGACCATTCTCGCCGTGTTCAGTTCTACACTCGGTAAACCCATCGACCAGAGCGGTGTATGCGTATTCAAGAACCGTGTCAAAATAAAGCATATTCGTAATACGCGCGTCTAATATAGGCTTCAGCTTGCGGAATCCGACGATTTCAAACATTCTGTTGAGGATGAATCGGTTTCGTGTAGGAACAAGAACGTTATTATCAGATGCATTCTTCCACATCAGTCGTATATCAATGCATGGCTGATCGTTATTTATACACAACGTAAAAACAACGGCATATGAGTGGGTATCACTAATCTGCTCTCTTCTTGTACCTACACCTGCAGGAATTTTATAACAATCTTCACTCCACTTCTCAACTACCACGAAGATTCTATTCATCTCCTCAACACTTAAATAAACAACATTCCGTTTGTTTGCTTGACTACAAGTCGTTTCCAGTACATAGGTAATGGCACCGGTTTCACGCCTGAACACGCGCAATGACTTCGTCACGGACACATCGTACACGGCATTGAGAATGCTTCTCAAAGGAAGTTCCATCGTATTCGAGGAGCGCATGTCCAGTCGGTTCAACCTCTGAGATGACTATATATATATATATATATATAGCGTTCAACATCCATGAATACCCGGTTAGGTTCATTGATTGCCAGGTTAGGTCATCTGTACGCCCTTGACGATTGGTTAGGTTAAATCGTGATATTTTCGTTGGCTTTAACGAAAATATCATGACTTAACCTAATCAATCGTCAAGGGTGTACAATTAACCTAACCGGGCATTCAATTGACGTACCCGGGCATTCAATTAATCTAATCGGGCATTCAGTTGACCTAACCGGCCATTTAATTAACCTAATCGGGCATTCAGTTGACCTAACTGGGCATTCAATTAACCTAACCGGGCATTCAGTTTACCTAACCGGGCATATATATATATATATATATATAGCGTTCAACATCCACCCCGCAACGCCGGGTCGCTCCGCTAGTAAGGTTCTATTATGATTACTGCAAATCTACATACAGTATATGAACAGCTACAACAATAGAACTTTTTATATACAGGGTGTACATAAAGTCAGGATCTATTTTTGTGAAGCACTTGGAAATTATATGGAATTCAATCATAAAATGATAAAGTGGTAACATTTATTAAATAATTAAGAGTAGGATTCGACGTGACGCCCATCAGTATCCCTGCACAGCTCAAATCGTTCCGCAGCATTTCTAAACACATTCTGGAGCATTTGCGGGGTTATGTTATCTGCAGTAGTTCGTATACGTGTACGTAAGTTTTCAAGACTCGTAATCTTCGTCTGATAGACGTGCGATTTGATAAAGCCCCATGCAAAGAAATCTAAAGGGGTTAAATCTGGTGATCTCGCTGGCCAAGGTCTGCTGCTTCCGCGTCCGATCCAGCGATTTGGAAAACGTCTATTTAGATAATCCTGAACAATTTTGGCATAGTGACAAGGAGCACCATCATGTTGATAGACGACGGTACTAACAATCCTATCCCCAATCAGCTGAGGTTCAAGGAATTGCTGCAACATGTCCAGATAAATAAGCCCCGTAACTGTAGCTTCAGCAAAGAAAAAAGGACCATAAACCTTAGATTTTGTTAAACCCATCCAGACATTAACTTTAGGTGAGTCTCTTTCCCAATTTTGGACAAAATCATTCGGTCTTTCATCTGCCCAAATTCGACAGTTATGGCGATTTACTTTTCCACACGTATGGAAAGTTGCTTCATCACTAAAGAGAATGTTGTCCATTAAATTATCACTCCAGATTTGTTCTACGAGATCAGCACACACAGCACTTCGTCGAGGGAAATCTTCCTCATGTAAATCATGTAAAACCTGCAAATGATAGCTTTTCTTCTGCAAATTAACTTTCAGAATTTTGTGCACAGATGACGTCGGGAGGCCGAGTCTGTGTGATGCAGCACGAACGGACGTACGTGGCTCCTCAGTGATAATTCCGCGTACTGCATTCACGGTAAGATCTGACATACACGGTCGTCCTGATCTTGCTTCATCATTTACAGATCCCGTTCGTTTAAATTTGTTCACCAATTTTCGTATTGTCTTGTCTATTGGCCCCGGCTTATGAAATCTCCTTCTAAACTTCTCTCTGATATCATTGTATTTCTTTCCCTCGATTCGCCAAATTACTATTGCCACACGCTCTTCTGTATTCATTCTAAGGGCTTCTGAAAAGAAAAATAGAAAAAAATAATTATTTCACAAAAATAGATCCTGACTTTATGTACACCCTGTACTAGTGAATGCTAAATATTCGCTGCAGGAAATTTTCGCGTAGGCTATAGTTTACGCGAAAATATCTAGCAGCGAAAATTTGACAATTTAAACTAATTTGTGGAAGATAGTAAGAAGATAAAACTTAGATCACAGAGGCGTAACTAGGGTTGATCGCGCCTAGGGCAAATCAATAAATGGTGCCCTTAAAACCAGTGTTCTTTAAAATTCTGGCTGAATTCTTATAATGGTACTCAAACTGGTTACTCGTAATAATACCGCTAACAAAATATACTTTTAAGAAGTTTATTTATGACAAATGAAATGAAAAACGTTATAACATATAAAACTGTACAAAAATATGTAAAAATAAATTGAAATGAAATGAAAATACAATCATAAAAATTATTTTTACAGTTTATACTTTAATGTTTTTCTATCCATATACCATAACCGCGTATATTACTATTAAGGTTGCTATTAAATTTCTATTAATACAATTTAATTTTATAGAAACCAAAGTATGGTTAATTATTTGCCGAATTACAACAGAAACATTAATATATGTACAAGGAGAGGCATAACTTTCATGAGAATACACTTTGATGTTTTCTGAATTTACTGAATTACCGATAGCAGAATTAGCAATTAGAATATTAGATACTGACAAAAATCATTCCTGCGAAAAATGCTCTGTATGAATTGGTCCACAATTAACCCACCCTTATATCTCCAGTCTAACTATAGAGTAGATCAAGTCTAGCCTAGAGGGGTCAGCCTAGAGATTCCGGAAATGGTCCAGAGCGGGCAGATAAATTGAGGTCCACAGTAGGATTCCTCACAAGATTAGGTTAGGGCAATCTACCTTCACCTTGTTAAGCTATGAGTTGAGGCTGGGTCTTAGGCCACAATGTAGGCTAACTTGTCTGACCAGCTTAATTAATGTGATTAACTGTCTGGTGTAAAAAACTCAATTAGTCACTTACTTTTAGTTATTGGAGTCTCTCCCTTCTCCGGTTGTCTCATTGTCGAGAGCGTACTTTGCTGGTACGTCCTCTCGCCCCGTTCTTCGTTTTCGTTCTCCTCTTCGCGGGGCTTCTTGTACCAGCGTTGTCTTGGTTTATTCCTCGGTTGGTTGAGCGGTAATGTATATCCATTACCGAGCACGCTCCTCCCACACAGTATAAAATACTAGTGTGGAGAATAACTCTGGTGAGCAACCAATTGGTTTCTTCCACCCAGTTATTGACATAAAAGGAATTTAATAATTGTTAGATTAACTACCTACCTACTCAGTGAACCATTTTCGTTACCTCCCAACTACCCACTCATCAGTTTTCCATATACTGGGGGCCCTGGGAGATAAAAATTTTGGTGTCATTGTCACCAATTTTTGTCTGAGTGTAGACTAGCTAACTATTTAACTGTAAATGCCTGTTAATCTGATTAACAGTGCCTATCCTCACCTTCTCATGGAGAAGGTGTAGCATTTAATTAGAAGAGAAAATATACATCCATAGAGAAATTGTCTATGGTCTTTACCATAAGAAAAGAAAAAATGAAAGTTAGAAGATAAAATTACAATTCCCCAGCATCTATTTTTTGTTGTAAAAATAGTCGCGCCTTTAATGCTGTTTGTCGCTGAGGTCTGTGTCTGTCAATGTTGTAGTAGGATGCGTTACCACTCCTACTGTCAAAGGAATAGTTACTGGAAGTTCAGTGTCTCCAGTTGTTACTGTCAGTGGAGAAGGTTCTCCAAAGTCCATTGTTTTGGGTCCAGACTCTAAAGGGTACAAAAGAGAAATGTCTCTTGTTGTGTCACCCGTTGAAGTCCTTAATTTGACCACTCTTGTTACCCCGTCTGCCCCTGGTCTGAGTTCTGAAACTCTAGCCAGAGGCCAGTATTGTCTTGGAGTACTGTCATGTATGAGAACAAGGTCCCTACCTTAATTGTGTCAGACCAACCCTTCTTAGTCATTTGTTTATGTCTCTCCCTTAGACCCATCAAGTACTCAGTTTTCCACTGTTTAATGAAATGAGCTTTAACTCTAGTTAAATGTTGTAACTTAGTCTGGAGCTCATCATGTCGTTGAGTCCAGTTTGGGTCTTCTGAAGAGTCTATATTGTAGTCCGGCAGGAGACTAACTTGTTCTCCCCGAATCAAATGATTTGGAGTTAATGGTTCTGGGTCATTAATGTTGTCACTCACATAAGTGAGTGGTCTATTGTTAATGATGTTCTCAATCTCAGCCAGGAGAGTGAGTAACCCAACAAGTGTATCTGTTTTTTGCCAATTGCTTTCTTCAAGCAATTCTTTACTGTTTGATATTCCTCTCCCAGATAGAACCATACCAAGGAGAGGCAACCGGAATATACTTCCACTTTATGTTTGCATTTTGTATATATAATTGTGTGATTTCATTGCTTAACAAGTCGTGGATGACTTGTTCACCAGCTTTGAAATATGTAGCATTGTCAGTCCAAACTGTCTTTGGTACTGAATGTCGTGCACAGAATCTCTTAAAGACAGCAACAAAAGATTCTGCTGTAAGGTCCTCCACAACATCCAAATAAACAGCTCGTGAGGCAGCACATGTAAACAGTACAATGTACATTTTTTGTTCAGTGTCACCCACCCCTACAGTCAATGCTCCTGTATAGTCAATGCCTACAGTCTCAAAGGGTCTGTTGAGAGTAACTCTCTCCTCTGGCAAAGCAGGAGGATTTGGTTTCCTATAGGGCCTAGCATGAATACGCCTACATGTGACACACTCACTCAGGACTGTTTTAACAGTGATCCTTCCTTGGGTATCCAATAAGTTTTTCTTAATGTAGTTAGTGTCTGTGGTACCCCCATATGATATACATCATTGTGTGTTTTCTGATTATTAATGTTGTCAAATAGCTAAATCTAGGTAAAAGGATTGGATTTTTGCTTTTGTATGACAGTTTTGATTTGTCTAATCTCCATTTACACCTTAGAAGGCCTTCCTCATCTCTGAACAAGTTTAGATCCACAACTACTGATGGTACAGGTTCTTTTGTTTGTTTCCATTAGTTAAGAATTCTAACTCTTTATTGTACTCTTTTTGTTGTGCTTGGCCTATCCAGTATTGGGTTGCAACTTCTGTATAATTATGATTATTTTTATTTAGCTGTTTGTTAATTGTAGCTAAACAGTTGTGAGCAAACCTCAAACAGTAGGCTGTCACCCTGACAAGTTTTTTGAAATCAGAATACTGTTCACAATTAGTGATTGGTTCAACCTTTTCATTTGAAAAGATTAAATTTAATATCAAGTTAACTTGTTCCACAGGCCATTGGTCTGTATTACAGAGCCACTTAGGTCCATAAACCAAGTTTTGTTTGACTTCAACAACTTGTAGGATAAACCTCTGGTCAGAAAGTCTGCTGGATTCTGTTAGTTGGAACATAGTGAAAGTTTACTTGTAGGCTTTCATTAGCGTCAGCTATTTCTTTTAGCCTATTTCTTACAAAGATATTCTTACTATTAATGCTATCATTCCGTATCCAGGCAAGACAAATCTGACTGTCAAGCCAGAGTGGATCTGAGTTATGAACACATCATAGTAAGCATCCTTAAGCAATGAAATGGTTTTAATGGCTAATGTAGCAGCCAATAGTTCCAATTGAGGTATGGTTCGGGTAGGTTTTTGAGAGGTGCAACTTTCCCTTTTGCATAAATTAGATGACTTTTGTAGGGCTTACAAGATACGCACAGCACCCATAAGCTTGTGTGCTTGCATCAGCAAACACATGAAGTCTCTGGGGCTTATCCCTAAACAACAGCACCTTTGAATTTTAATGTTCTGCACTTTTGTTAAATCAGTAGCTAACTTCTTCCAAGATTTTTGATTTTCATTTGTTATTGGATCATCCCACCCAACATTTGTCCTCCAAATTTCTTGGAGGAGAATCTTTGATTTTATTGTTGAAGGCAGGAATAGACCCATAGATCAAAAATTTTGGAAGCCTCTGATAATATTTGTCTTTTAGTATTTGCTTCCTCATCAAGTTTAAAACCTTTAGTACAGATTGAATCATGACTGTTAGAAGTTGCATCCAAATACCAGTTCATACCTAAAGTTTTAACTCTGTCTGATGGCTCAGTAAGACCATTATTATCCTTTAAAATCTTTTTGTTTAAATCCTCATCATTTGAAATCCACTCTCTAAGTTCAAAGTTACCTTGTTGCATAATGTTTTGAGAGTGTTCATAGACTTCAGATAATTCAGATTTTGTTGTCGTTGAGCCTATTAGATTGTCTACGTAAAAATGTTCCTTAAGGAAGTTCAATGTTAGAGAGTTATTAAACTGGTTTAAATGATGTCTAATTGTCAATGCTAATAGGCTAGGTGAGCAATTGGCTCTCCCAGAGCAGTGTTTGGGGGATCTTATGGATCCTTGAACCATAAGAACCTTAGTTGGTTCTTATCATATTCATTTTTAAGATTTATTCTCAAAAATGCCTTTGAAATGTCACTTTGTACAGCATATTTGTCTAACCTGAACCTCAGTAAGATCTTCACAAGGTCAGAAATGAGATTAGGACCCTCAATCAAGCAATCATTCAAACTGTGTTTATCACTGTCTTTGAGGCTACAGTATATACTACTCTGAGTTTTGTTGTTGGGGCATCTTGTCGATAAACCCCCCTGTGGGTTAAATAATGACAACCATCTTTTTAAAAGGGTTATCTGTTACTTCTTCAATGAAGCCTTTCTGTAGCTGTTCTTTGAAGACATCATTATATGATAGAATATTATATCTTGTTTGAGTTTTTTCATTACTTTATATAAATGTCCTTTAGCTACTTTGAGATTGTCTCTTAAAGTTGGACAATTTATTTTCCAAGGTAACTCAACAAAATAACTATTGTCTTTGCACTGAATGGTGTCTTCAAATCTTTCTACCATTAACTGATCTTCTGAAGTTTGATTTGTGTCATGTATACCCACAGATTCTAGCAACCATAAAGTTTGAATTGCCTCATCCAAAGTTTCATTTGATAATGATGAATTAATGTTCTCAGTTGAGATATTATTCAAAGTGTTGCTATTCTTACAGGTGTTATGTAGGACTGAGTTGAGGCACATAGTATTTGTTGGTCATGAACTGTTTTGGTTTAGGTCTAGGTTGTATTCTGATAGGTCACCCAAAGGGGCTATCCCTGATGGAGTCTGAATAGCTATACCATTACCTATATCTACTATGCCCTTATGAATAAGATTAATATAATCTGCCCTATTAGCATTTCAATGTTAGCTACTGTGTTGTTAGTGATAGTCTATCAGCTATTTTGTAGTGTTTTCCCAAATGATTTATGGTTTTGTTCTAGTTTGGGTATAACCAGTTTGTTTTGTCCTACTTTAGAATAATAACTGCTTCAATTTTCTTGAATTTACTTTCTAAATGTAGTTCCAGGTCAATTGTCTTATAGCTATTTTTGTCCGAGTTATCCTTAACAAAGGACGCAATATTGAGGTTTTGTTCATTCGGGTTTGGTGTCAAACCCAATTTATTAACTACATTTTTTGAAACAAATGTTTGTTGAGAACAACAGTCTATAAGACATCTCACTGGAGTGGTACTACCCTCACTATTCACTAAGTCCAAAGTAATAGTTGGTAAAAGAATCTCAGTGTTTCTTGTTACATTGTTTGAACAAGCAGAATGTCCCATGAAAGTGGCATTTTCTTGATTACCTTTGTTTGGGGGAGGTATCTTTTGAGTTTGAGTATTATTGTTTGGACACTTTGGTGAATCACACATGATGAGACATGTCGTAAACTTTTACAAAACTTACACTTGAATCTTAACCTAGATTTACAGTCTTTCTTATAATGTCCCTGGCCAGTACACTTTTACACAGGTTCAACTGTTCACATCTTTTAGCCCTTGGTTAAAGTCTGAATATTTGTCACACCCAGTACTACTGTGTTCATTACTTGCACAAAATTTGCAATGTGGTGTGTAAGTTGAGGCAGCAGTTACATTAAAGTTCTGTAATGTAGGTGTTCGTGTATTATAGTTGGTCACATTTGATTCTACAGTATCAAGTTTTGTCTGTTTGGCTGTAGCTAGTTGGTCTCTGGGAACAGTCTTTGGTTTATCCATAGTCTGGGTTTTATGTTGTTGGAAAATCTCTCAATTTGTAATTAATTAGGATATTGGGGAAGTGTTTTCTTATTTGTTCTAAATTAGGATAATTTTCTCCCGTCTTTAGAATTAAAATATCTTTAACCCTCGAAGGAAGGCACCTAAGTACTATGCTTTGTATAAGCCAAGATGAAGTTTTAATATCTATCTCATTGCTAACCAGTTGTCCTATAATAGCTTCTAATTTTGTATAAAAAAATTTCCATATCACTATGGTTATCTTTTATGGGTGCAAATTCAAAAATTTGTTGAGATAATTCATATACAATCAAATCTTTATTAATGTAATTACGTTTTAAAAGATCAATAGCTACTTCATATGAATCCCCTACGGCTGGTAAATAGGCTATTAGGTTATAGGCTGGGCCTTTAAGGGAACTAGTTAAGTAACTAAACTTTTCAACAGTTGAAATATAAGGTTTATTACCTATTAAATTCTCAAATTTGTCAATGAAAGATGGGAATTGTACCGTGTCCCCTTCAAATGTTGGTACTAGCAAAATGGGTAACTGAGCACTCAATTCTTGTGACTCAGGGTTAGCATGCCACTTAAATTTTGTTGAAGGTTAGCCCTACTTTGATTAAAATCAGAATTAGGTTTTTTTGGTGTTAAGTCAGTCAAACGAGACGTAGTCTCCTTATTTGCTGTTCAATTGAGCTTACCTGATCATCATCATCAGCGTAAAGGTCTAAATTGTTCTTCAGCCATTTCGGATTCAAACTAACTCTGAAATACTCTCATTAATGGCTATTATTTCCTTCTTTTTAATTTCCAATTTAATAATTACACTCTCTAAATTTCCTTACCTGGTTGTGTAATATTGTTAAAAGTGTTCACAGCCTTTGTAACAGCTCCCAACTTTGCCCCCCTTTTCTTTTTTAACTTTTTCAATTCCGCACTGTCCATGTCTAAGTCAAATTGTTTAACTGGGGATCGTAATGAAATAGAGGACAAGAAGAAATTACCAGAGAAGAGAGAGCACAGACAAAACAGTCAAGTTCAAATTTGGTTTAATCCCCCCCAAGTACTTGTGTGTCACTCAGGTCTAAGCTATAAGAGAATGAGACTCCTTTAATGTAAATGTTTCCTAGTTAGGCCTAGGTTGTAGACCTAATTAGGCTTGCTCAGGTTAGGCTTAGGCTAGACCATTTAGCCTAATTCTGCAATTTTTGTTAAGTAAGGATAAGGTTTGTAAATTCCCACACACGGACCACCAATGCGAAAAATGCTCTGTATGAATTGGTCCACAATTAACCCACCCCTTATATCTCCAGTCTAACTATAGAGTAGATCAAGTCTAGCCTAGAGGGGTCAGCCTAGAGATTCCGGAAATGGTCCAGAGCGGGCAGATAAATTGAGGTCCACAGTAGGATTCCTCACAAGATTAGGTTAGGGCAATCTACCTTCACCTTTGTTAAGCTATGAGTTGATGCTGGGTCTTAGGCCACAATGTAGGCCTAACTGTCTGACCCAGCTTAATTTAATGTGATTAACTGTCTGGTGTAAAAACTCAATTAGTCACTTACTTTTAGTTATTGGAGTCTCTCCCTTCTCCGGTTGTCTCATTGTCGAGAGCGTACTTTGCTGGTACGTCCTCTCGCCCCGTTCTTCGTTTTCGTTCTCCTCTTCGCGGGGCTTCTTGTACCAGCGTTGTCTTGGTTTATTCCTCGGTTGGTTGAGCGGTAATGTATCTCCATTACCGAGCACGCTCCTCCCACACAGTATATAAATACTAGTGTGGAGAATAACTCTGGTGAGCAACCAATTGGTTTCTTCCACCCAGTTATTGACAAAAAGGAATTTAATAATTGTTAGATTAACTACCTACCTACTCAGTGAACCATTTTCGTTACCTCCCAACTACCCACTCATCAGTTTTCCATATACTGGGGGCCCTGGGAGATAAAAATTTTGGTGTCATTGTCACCAATTTTTGTCTGAGTGTAGACTAGCTAACTATTTAACTGTAAATGCCTGTTAATCTGATTAACAGTGCCTATCCTCACCTTCTCATGGAGAAGGTGTAGCATTTAATTAGAAGAGAAAATATACATCCATAGGATGAAATTGTCTATGGTCTTTACCATAAGAAAAGAAAAAATGAAAGTTAGAAGATAAAATTACAATTCCCCAGCATCTATTTTTTGTTTGTAAAAATAGTCGCGCCTTTAATTTGTCGCTGAGGTCTTGTGTCTGTCAATGTTGTAGTAGGATGCGTTACCACTCCTACTGTCAAAGGAATAGTTACTGGAAGTTCAGTGTCTCCAGTTGTTACTGTCAGTGGAGAAGGTTCTCCAAAGTCCATTGTTTGGGTCCAGACTCTAAAGGGTACAAAAGAGAAATGTCTCTTGTTGTGTCACCCGTTGAAGTCCTTAATTTGACCACTCTTGTTACCCCGTCTGCCCTGGTCTGAGTTCTGAAACTCTAGCCAGAGGCCAGTATTGTCTTGGAGTACTGTCATGTATGAGAACAAGGTCCCCTACCTTAATTGTGTCAGACCAACCCTTCTTAGTCATTTGTTTATGTCTCTCCCTTAGACCCATCAAGTACTCAGTTTTCCACTGTTTAATGAAATGAGCTTTAACTCTAGTTAAATGTTGTAACTTAGTCTGGAGCTCATCATGTCGTTGAGTCCAGTTTGGGTCTTCTGAAGAGTCTATATTGTAGTCCGGCAGGAGACTAACTTGTTCTCCCCGAATCAAATGATTTGGAGTTAATGGTTCTGGGTCATTAATGTTGTCACTCACATAAGTGAGTGGTCTATTGTTAATGATGTTCTCAATCTCAGCCAGGAGAGTGAGTAACCCAAACAAGTGTATCTGTTTTTTGCCAATTGCTTTCTTCAAGCAATTCTTTACTGTTTGTATATTCCTCTCCCAGATAGAACCATACCAAGGAGAGGCAACCGGAATATACTTCCACTTTATGTTTGCATTTTGATATATAATTGTGTGATTTCATTGCTTAACAAGTCGTGGATGACTTGTTCACCAGCTTTGAAATATGTAGCATTGTCAGTCCAAACTGTCTTTGGTACTGAATGTCGTGCACAGAATCTCTTAAAGACAGCAACAAAAGATTCTGCTGTAAGGTCCTCCACAACATCCAAATAAACAGCTCGTGAGGCAGCACATGTAAACAGTACAATGTACATTTTTGTTCAGTGTCACCACCCCTACAGTCAATGCTCCTGTATAGTCAATGCCTACAGTCTCAAAGGGTCTGTTGAGAGTAACTCTCTCCTCTGGCAAAGCAGGAGGATTTGGTTTCCTATAGGGCCTAGCATGAATACGCCTACATGTGACACACTCACTCAGGACTGTTTTAACAGTGATCCTTCCCTTGGGTATCCAATAAGTTTTTCTTAATGTAGTTAGTGTCTGTGGTACCCCCATATGATATACATCATTGTGTGTTTTTCTGATTATTAATGTTGTCAAATAGCTAAATCTAGGTAAAAGGATTGGATTTTTGCTTTTGTATGACAGTTTTGATTTGTCTAATCTCCATTTACACCTTAGAAGGCCTTCCTCATCTCTGAACAAGTTTAGATCCACAACTACTGATGGTACAGGTTCTTTTGTTTGTTTCCCATTAGTTAAGAATTCTAACTCTTTATTGTACTCTTTTTGTTGTGCTTGGCCTATCCAGTATTGGGTTGCAACTTCTGTATAATTATGATTATTTTATTTAGCTGTTTGTTAATTGTAGCTAAACAGTTGTGAGCAAACCTCAAACAGTAGGCTGTCACCCTGACAAGTTTGTTGAAATCAGAATACTGTTCATAATTAGTGATTGGTTCAACCTTTTCATTTGAAAAGATTAAATTTAATGTCAAGTTAACTTGTTCCACAGGCCATTGGTCTGTATTACAGAGCCACTTAGGTCCCATAAACCAAGTTTTGTTGACTTCAACAACTTGTAGGATAAACCTCTGGTCAGAAAGTCTGCTGGATTCTGTTTAGTTGGAACATAGTGAAAGTTTACTTGTAGGCTTTCATTAGCGTCAGCTATTTCTTTTAGCCTATTTCTTACAAAGATATTCTTACTATTAATGCTATCATTCCGTATCCAGGCAAGACAAATCTGACTGTCAAGCCAGATGTGGATCTGAGTTATGAACACATCATAGTAAGCATCCTTAAGCAATGAAATGGTTTTAATGGCTAATGTAGCAGCCAATAGTTCCAATTGAGGTATGGTTCGGGTAGGTTTGAGAGGTGCAACTTTCCCTTTTGCATAAATTAGATGACTTTCTGTAGGGCTTACAAGATACGCACAGCACCCATAAGCTTGTGTGCTTGCATCAGCAAACACATGAAGTCTCTGGGGCTTATCCCTAAACCCACAGCACCTTTGAATTTTAATGTTCTGCACTTTTGTTAAATCAGTAGCTAACTTCTTCCAAGATTTTTGATTTTCATTTGTTATTGGATCATCCCACCCAACATTTGTCCTCCAAATTTCTTGGAGGAGAATCTTTGATTTTATTGTTGAAGGCAGGAATAGACCCATAGGATCAAAAATTTTGGAAGCCTCTGATAATATTTGTCTTTTAGTATTTGCTTCCTCATCAAGTTTAAAACCTTTAGTACAGATTGAATCATGACTGTTAGAAGTTGCATCCAAATACCAGTTCATACCTAAAGTTTTAACTCTGTCTGATGGCTCAGTAAGACCATTATTATCCTTTAAAATCTTTTTGTTTAAATCCTCATCATTTGAAATCCACTCTCTAAGTTCAAAGTTACCTTGTTGCATAATGTTTTGAGAGTGTTCATAGACTTCAGATAATTCAGATTTTGTTGTCGTTGAGCCTATTAGATTGTCTACGTAAAAATGTTCCTTAAGGAAGTTCAATGTTAGAGAGTTATTAAACTGGTTTAAATGATGTCTAATTGTCAATGCTAATAGGCTAGGTGAGCAATTGGCTCTCCCAGAGCCAGTGTTTGGGGGATCTTATGGATCCTTGAACCATAAGAACCTTAGTTGGTTCTTATCATATTCATTTTTAAGATTTATTCTCAAAAATGCCTTTGAAATGTCACTTTGTACAGCATATTTGTCTAACCTGAACCTCAGTAAGATCTTCACAAGGTCAGAAATGAGATTAGGACCCTCAATCAAGCAATCATTCAAACTGTGTTTATCACTGTCTTTGAGGCTACAGTTATATACTACTCTGAGTTTTGTTGTTGGGGCATCTTGTCGATAAACCCCCCTGTGGGTTAAATAATGACAACCATCTTTTTTAAAAGGGTTATCTGTTACTTCTTCAATGAAGCCTTTCTGTAGCTGTTCTTTGAAGACATCATTATATGATAGAATATTATTATCTTGTTTGAGTTTTTTCATTACTTTATATAAATGTCCTTTAGCTACTTTGAGATTGTCTCTTAAAGTTGGACAATTTATTTTCCAAGGTAACTCAACAAAATAACTATTGTCTTTGCACTGAATGGTGTCTTCAAATCTTTCTACCATTAACTGATCTTCTGAAGTTTGATTTGTGTCATGTATACCCACAGATTCTAGCAACCATAAAGTTTGAATTGCCTCATCCAAAGTTTCATTTGATAATGATGAATTAATGTTCTCAGTTGAGATAATATTATTCAAAGTGTTGCTATTCTTACAGGTGTTATGTAGGACTGAGTTGAGGCACATAGTATTTGTTGGTCATGAACTGTTTTGGTTTAGGTCTAGGTTGTATTCTGATAGGTCACCCAAAGGGGCTATCCCTGATGGAGTCTGAATAGCTATACCATTACCTATCTCTACTATGCCCTTATGAATAAGATTAATATAATCTGCCCCTATTAGCATTTCAATGTTAGCTACTGTGTTGTTAGTGAATGTCTATCAGCTATTTTGTAGTGTTTTCCCAAATGATTTATGGTTTGTTCTAGTTTGGGTATAACCAGTTTGTTTTGTCCTACTTTAGAAATAATAACTGCTTCAATTTTCTTGAATTTACTTTCTAAATGTAGTTCCAGGTCAATTGTCTTATAGCTATTTTTGTCCGAGTTATCCTTAACAAAGGACGCAATATTGAGGTTTTGTTCATTCGGGTTTGGTGTCAAACCCAATTTATTAACTACATTTTTTGAAACAAATGTTTGTTGAGAACAACAGTCTATAAGACATCTCACTGGAGTGGAACTACCCTCACTATTCACTAAGTCCAAAGTAATAGTTGGTAAAAGAATCTCAGTGTTTCTTGTTAGATTGTTTGAACAAGCAGAATGTCCCATGAAAGTGGCATTTTCTTGATTACCTTTGTTTGGGGGAGGTATCTTTTGAGTTTGAGTATTATTGTTTGGACACTTTGGTGAATCACACATTGATGAGACATGTCGTAAACTTTTACAAAACTTACACTTGAATCTTAACCTAGATTTACATCTTTCTTATAATGTCCCTGGCCAGTACACTTTTTACACAGGTTCAACTGTTCACATCTTTTAGCCCTTTGGTTAAAGTCTGAATATTTGTCACACCCAGTACTACTGTGTTCATTACTTGCACAAAATTTGCAATGTGGTGTGTAAGTTGAGGCAGCAGTTACATTAAAGTTCTGTAATGTAGGTGTTCGTGTATTATAGTTGGTCACATTTGATTCTACAGTATCAAGTTTTGTCTGTTTGGCTGTAGCTAGTTGGTCTCTGGGAACAGTCTTTGGTTTATCCATAGTCTGGGTTTTATGTGTTGGAAAATCTCTCAATTTGTAATTAATTAGGATATTGGGGAAGTGTTTTCTTATTTGTTCTAAATTAGGATAATTTTCTCCCGTCTTTAGAATTAAAATATCTTTAACCCTCGAAGGAAGGCACCTAAGTACTATGCTTTGTATAAGCCAAGATGAAGTTTTAATATCTATCTCATTGCTAACCAGTTGTCCTATAATAGCTTCTAATTTTGTATAAAAAATTTCCATATCACTATGGTTATCTTTTATGGGTGCAAATTCAAAAATTTGTTGAGATAATTCATATACAATCAAATCTTTATTAATGTAATTACGTTTTAAAAGATCAATAGCTACTTCATATGAATCCCCTACGGCTGGTAAATAGGCTATTAGGTTATAGGCTGGGCCTTTAAGGGAACTAGTTAAGTAACTAAACTTTTCAACAGTTGAAATATAAGGTTTATTACCTATTAAATTCTCAAATTTGTCAATGAAGGATGGGAATTGTACCGTGTCCCCTTCAAATGTTGGTACTAGCAAAATGGGTAACTGAGCACTCAATTCTTGTGACTCAGGGTTTAGCATGCCACTTAAATTTTGTTGAAGGTTAGCCCTACTTTGATTAAAATCAGAATTAGGTTTTTTGGTGTTAAGTCAGTCAACGAGACCGTAGTCTCCTTATTTGCTGTTCAATTGAGCTTACCTGATCATCATCATCAGCGTAAAGGTCTATCAATTGTTCTTCAGCCATTTCGGATTCAACTAACTCTGAAATACTCTCATTAATGGCTATTATTTCCTTCTTTTAATTTCCAATTTAATAATTACACTCTCTAAATTTTCCTTACCTGGTTGTGTAATATTGTTAAAAGTGTTCACAGCCTTTGTAACAGCTCCCAACTTTGCCCCCCTTTTCTTTTTTAACTTTTTCAATTCCGCACTGTCCATGTCTAAGTCAAAATTGTTTAACTGGGGATCGTAATGAAATAGAGGACAAGAAGAAATTACCAGAGAAGAGAGAGCACAGACAAAACAGTCAAGTTCAAATTTGGTTTAATCCCCCCCAAGTACTTGTGTGTCACTCAGGTCTAAGCTTATAAGAGAATGAGACTCCTTTAATGTAAATGTTTCCTAGTTAGGCCCTAGGTTGTAGACCTAATTAGGCTTGCTCAGGTTAGGCTTAGGCTAGACCATTTAGCCTAATTCTGCAATTTTTGTTAAGTAAGGATAAGGTTTGTAAATTCCCACACACGGACCACCAATGCGAAAAATGCTCTGTATGAATTGGTCCACAATTAACCCACCCCTTATATCTCCAGTCTAACTATAGAGTAGATCAAGTCTAGCCTAGAGGGGTCAGCCTAGAGATTCCGGAAATGGTCCAGAGCGGGCAGATAAATTGAGGTCCACAGTAGGATTCCTCACAAGATTAGGTTAGGGCAATCTACCTTCACCTTTGTTAAGCTATGAGTTGATGCTGGGTCTTAGGCCACAATGTAGGCCTAACTTGTCTGACCCAGCTTAATTTAATGTGATTAACTGTCTGGTGTAAAAACTCAATTAGTCACTTACTTTTAGTTATTGGAGTCTCTCCCTTCTCCGGTTGTCTCATTGTCGAGAGCGTACTTTGCTGGTACGTCCTCTCGCCCCGTTCTTCGTTTTCGTTCTCCTCTTCGCGGGGCTTCTTGTACCAGCGTTGTCTTGGTTTATTCCTCGGTTGGTTGAGCGGTAATGTATCTCCATTACCGAGCACGCTCCTCCCACACAGTATATAAATACTAGTGTGGAGAATAACTCTGGTGAGCAACCAATTGGTTTCTTCCACCCAGTTATTGACGTAAAAGGAATTTAATAATTGTTAGATTAACTACCTACCTACTCAGTGGACCATTTTCGTTACCTCCCAACTACCCACTCATCAGTTTTCCATAATTCCAATTATATGGTACTTTAAAAGAAATGCCTTGTTTGCACCTATTATTTTTGACTCTTTTAATGAATAATTTGGAACTTCACACTAAACGTATTTTTCTTACTTTTGCTGATGCAAACTTATCAATGTCATCAAAATTTGTTATTTCAGTTTCCTCACGTTCAATGCTGAGCAAGGCTAAAGCAGAAAGTCTTTCTTGGCCCATTGAAGCTCTCAAATATGATAAGATCAATGTTAACTTGCTGAAAGATCGCTCACAGCTGGCAATTGAAATTGCAATAGTGAGCATTATCTGAATAGCTACTCTCAAATTTGGAAAAACATTTTCATCTCCATACTGAACAATAAACTTGAGGAGTTCCTCAGCTTTAGAAATCTGAACATTTGGGCGACTTTTCAGAAGCATCTTACAATCCAGGATTTCTTCATAAAGCTCAAAGCCGTCAATATCATTGCTACAAAACTGTCCAAGTTGAGACAACTTTTCTTTAAGATATTTACGTCATGACTACTGTTGCTTTCATTTGAGTCAAACAATAATCCTCTAGCATCTAAAAGAAATCCAAATTTGGAATCCAAGTCATGGAGACGGACAAATCTTTCTTCCATTTCATTATGGAGACGATCAATAGTTTCTTTCATTATTCTCATCATTTCTTCTTTCGCAGTTAACCCCACATCCTTGGCTTTTTCACCAGGCATTTGTTTCTTCTTTCTGGGGCGTCTTTCTACTTGAATATCCCATTCATCACACAGTTTCAGCCCTGCTTCAAGTGATTCACTGGCCAATGATTCTCGACTGCTTAAAAAATAATCTTGAAGGGCTTTTAAATCATAAGCAGCATCATGAAAGTTCATGTTATGATCTTGGAGTCGTCTTTGAACACGATCAATCCGAACAAGAATTTTGTTCCAAAATCCAAGCAAAGCCAAGAAATGAAAAGTCAAAATTTGATTCAGCACCTGCCTTGCATCACCTCTTGTATCAGCAGTTTCATTTTGATCATCAACCATGCTTTGCAAGAGTTCCACTATAATATCAAAGTATTCATGAACAGGCTTCACAGCCTCTGTTCTGGAATTCCATCGAGTTTCAGATTCAGATTTGACAACTATTGGTATGGCATCTTTCAGCTTTTGCCAACGGAGAGTTGAACGTGAAAAGAATGAATAAAGCGACTGAATTGCACCAAAAAAAGTCACCATCACTGCATCGTGGTTAGCAGCACGCACTCCAACCAAATTGAGAGAATGATTATCGCAGTTTACAAAAATAGCTTTGCTATTTTTTCAATAATCCTCTGTTGAACACCACTTTTATAACCAGCCATAACTGCAGCATTGTCATAGCATTGAGATCGACAGTCTTCTAACGGCATTTTGTCTTTTTTCAGTTGTTCCAAAATCACTTCCACAATGTTTTCAGCATCCTTTCGTTTTAATTGGATAAATCCAAGAAAAGACTCCTTTATAAAAATTGTTTTCTCCTGAAAATCAATATCAACATAACGAACTGTTTCTGCCATTTGCTCTCGATGTGCTTGATCTGGAGTAGAATCAAACATGAGGCCAAAATATTTGGCCTTATGAATGCTCTGTAACAATTTCTGGCGAACAGTAGAAGCCATCAGCTGAATAAATTCATTCTGCACTAACGGAGATAAATATGATGTTCTTCCAGGGTGCTTTTCCACAATACTGAGATGTTCTTTCATGATAGGATCAAACCTTGCCAACAATTTTAATAACCCAAGAAAATTTCCAATATTGCTTTCCTCTTCCTGTCTAAGGGATTCCTTGTGACCACGCAATGCAAGGTTCTGAGTTGCTAAAAATTTTATGCAATGGAGAATTCTGTGGAGAACATCTCGCCATTTTTGTTTTTCTGTTGCAATTTGAGCTTGAAGCTCTACGTCAATGATTCCTCTGTTTTCTAAAAGATTTCTTTCCATTTCCTTCCATTGGGTGAAGCAGTATCGATGATTTTTGCATTTTCATGGGTGCTAAGCCTTTCTGGTGCTTTCCAATGCTTGAACCCATTTTCTTGCTCCAATGAAGACTGATTGTCAATTTGAGAAAATAGTAAACAACAAAAGCAAAAAGCTGCTTTCTTCTCTGGAGAATAAACAAGCCATGAGCCGCCAAACTTCTTCTCCACATCCATTTCCCAACTTTCTTTTAAACTATCTTTCATTCATTGATCGGGTTTGTGTGGGAACAAATGGCCCTTCACTATTTTGAAAATACTTCGAACCCAGTGTGACCATTTCTGTCCTCAGGGCATCTGATAAAATTACTTTTTTTGATATTTTATCAAACTCCAAGAAGCCTACATCGTGATGCTGAATCGCATCTGGTATAGGCTGTGCTGTTTTTTCCTGCTTTTCGCTACTCAAAGTTTTAGTATCTTCTGGCTTCTTGAAAGACACTTCTGGTTCTTGAAAGACACTTAATTCTCCTTCTGATACACTGGCGGGTTGGTCAACACTCATATCTGATGCAGTTAATGCTGATGAAGGACCAGCTTGTTGCTGTTCAAGAAATGACATCATAAAGCCACTTGACTTTTTAGCTTCTGCTTCTTGCATTTTTCTTTTCTTCCTGCCTTCTGCTCCACTCAGCTTCTTTTTCGGACTTTTCGGTGTCGGCAATGTTCGCTTCATGGTAAAATTTTCTAGAGAAAGAAACAAAAAAAATAGAATAAATTAATAATTCATAATTCATTCTATTTTTATTAGAATTTTATTAATAAAGTTAAATGAAGTTAAAAATCTGAAATTCATGGAAATTCGATGGCTAGAGATATGGTACCGGTACATTTCCAAAAGAGCATGTTTTTACTCTTAAATTTTTTTTTTAAATCATAAAAATGGCGCCCCCCAAATTTGGCGCCCAGGGCACGCGCCCCACCTGCCCCACCCTAGTTACGCCACTGTTAGATTATTAAAATACTTTATTTGAAAAGTAAATTCAGTATATTGTAATGAAACATTGTAAAATAAAAGCAGTGAAAACATTTTAAATTATACTGTATTATTACTGTATAACAAGAATGTCATGAATGCCGCTAATTTTCCAACCCTTCCGGATGGTCTCCCTCATTTTGTGTAGGTCATCCTATGCAGAGACAATCCATTTAGCATGAATAGGTTTCAGTGTGGAGAGCTTCAAATCTATCTTACCGAGAGATTCATTTACGTTGAGTACTGCTGAAACTTTATCCGCATACCAAGATATACGACCTCAACCTCGACCAATCACAGTCCAGAATAAATGTTGTCATTCATGATATCATTTTAATCTGTAAGATTATAACTAGCAACTGCTGACCGCGAAATTATGATGCCACGAACTCGTCCAAGGCTATGAAAGAGCGAAAATTTGCTGCCGCGAAATTAACCTGGTTTACAGCGTGTATCTATACTTATAAATTCATACAATATTATACTAATGTTTGTGAAATGACGTTGATGGGGCCAAACCGAGGTGTTGACATGGTTACTGGCATGATCTATGTTCATACCATATTTCTACACCGTATGACGAACGCTGACTCTGAAAATTAATCCAGCTCAAGATAAAATTGCACGCGAGGCCGGATAATTGATATGCGGGAAGCAGTCCTCTCTGTAGCTAACATAGCCATGGAATTGCGAATTTCGAAGCCTACTGTTCGACGCTGGGTGCAGAGGTGGCAGGAGACTGGGAATCTGCTAGATCGTCCTAATTGTGGGACACCAAGAAAGACCACCTCAGAAGAAGACTGGAGAATAATCAACGAAGTGCAGAACGATCCTATCAACAACGCAGTCGCCATCCGGGAGACACTACATATGGGCGTGTCAGTGAACACCGTAAGGAGACGGTTGCATGAAGCACGATATCACCACCGTACTCCTGCCAAAAAAGAGAGGGTCGAGGAGCGACATCGTCAGGCCAGGCTCTTGTTTGCTCGCCAACATATAAATGATGATCTCGCATACTGGAGCAGAGTTATCTTCTCTGACGAGAAGACGTTTGCATCTACAACTGACGGCCGTCTTCGGTGTTGGCGACAGGACAACACGAGATATGCCCGCCAAAATATTTACGAAGTGGCACGGAGTGGGCACGTGACGGCGAATGTGTAGGGATGGATGCACCTGCAAGGACTAGGAGAGCTGACTGAGATCCACGGGAAGTTTACGGCAGATCAATATATAGAGATCATGGAGGAGGTGATGCTGCCTTCTGTACGCGCGTATGCCTTGCCCTATCCTGAGCAGATTATCTTTATACAGGTACGTTGTATTTATGTGTTATAGAATATTATACTATTACTAGAGTAAGATTTATGTGTTACACGCATTTGTATGTCCGGTTTCCACATTTACATGGGACGAATAATGGTCATAAAATTGTTCTTTAACTCTTTCAGTACTATGACAACATTTTAGGAGTTTATTCTAGACTAGCTAAAGTGGGCCCTACGGGCCCATTTAGCTACGCCCGTGGTGCTGGGGCCTTTGGCCTCAGTAATTGGGGAGCCGCAGGCCCCCCCAGTTACCGGGGAGTCAATTATTCAGTCAATAAAACTATAGAAAAGAATGCAGCCATAAAAATCTTAAGCTTCACAAATCTTGATACAATGTTTATTCTGTAATGGTTGCAGCACCAGTATGAAAGTGCATAAAAAGAACTCATTTGGTAAATTTCTGAACTTAGCCGCAGATTAAATTTCGGCTCAAAGCTGAACGCAAAAGCAAATATTTTTTACACTTTTTAAAATTATAATTAAAAGTAGAATTCATTACGCCTTTTTCTAATGCATTAAAATACAAATATCGCCCATATTAATACTATGCGTGACCGACTGACAGACATTCCTGGGTGTTTATAGTATTAATAGCTGCAGACTGTATTATTTGTATAACGGCGCACAATTATATTTAGCTGAGAAAAACCCCTAATACGTAGGAGTTAAAACCTACCTCGAATAGTGGGTTACTGATGAAGCGTATGGATGAGATATAATTCTAATTTTAATATTTAAAATCCATTTGCAGGACAACTCTCCCATCCACACCGCCAGGATTGTAAGAAGGTGGTTCGAGGAGCAGTGAAATCTAGAACTAATGGACAGGAGCGGACCAGCTGCCAGCTGCTGGATCACACTATAGCTGAGTGAGAGATGTTCCGAAGGAACCCACACATCATACATAACCATGTTGCATCTATGCCTCACAGATTACAAGATGTAATGGACAATAATGGGGGATGGACCAAATACTAGGGGCACTCAATATTTTGCCCTACCCTTTTTTCTTAGCTAAATAATAGGCCATGGGGCTGAAATGTCTTTTGGGCCATAAGTTTGAACTTTCTGCGCTTCACATAACCGGATTTTTCCAGTTTGAACCTCCCCTCCTTTTATAAAACGGTTTTTAAACGCCCTTGTATAAAACCGATGGTTAAGGCAGTTTCGAAAATGGCGTCTGACAGTGATGTGCGTCGTAAACAGAGAGCTGTTATCGAAATATCCACAAACATCTACAAAACGTTTACGAAAATGCTGTTGTTGATCGAAGCACAGTTGGACGCTGGTCTAAACGTGTGAGATCATCGGAGAGAGGGAGAACCAGCCTCGATGATGAGCCACGCAGCGGTCGCTCGGCATCGGCTGTGACATCTCACACTGTACAACGTGCTAACAGCATTATTTGATCAAATCAGTGCGTCACATACAAGAAGCTATCAGTGGAGCTAGGAATTAGTGAAGGAAGTGTGAATACGATAATTCAGCAACTGGGATACTCAAAAGTGTGTTCACGGTTTGCTCCTCGCGAACTGACTGAAGATCACAAAGCCCAAAGAAAAGAAATTGCTTCTGAGTCGTTTGTTCGATACAAGACAGAAGGGG
Source organism: Bathynomus jamesi (assembly GCA_023014485.1). Lineage (NCBI taxonomy): Eukaryota > Metazoa > Arthropoda > Malacostraca > Isopoda > Cirolanidae > Bathynomus > Bathynomus jamesi. The sequence goes on along the minus strand of JAJOZX010000044.1, from coordinate 494,698 downwards.
ATGATTTCCTTTCACAAACTGTGACTGGGGATGAGACTTGGGGATGAGACAGGAAAAAGTTCAAAATGGCTCCTTCTGCAGGGAAGGTTATGGCCACCACCTTTCAAACATGAAAGGGGTGATTCTGGTGGACATTATGAAGAAAGGTCAAACAATCAACTCAGAGGCATATATTGCCACCCTACAGAGACTCCAGAGACGTATAAAGCGAGTTCGACTGGAGAGAAAACTGGAAGACGTTCTTCTTTTGCACGATAACGCAAGACCACAGAACAGTTTGCAAACAAGAGAGGCCATCACAAAAATGCGCTTAACTGTGTTACCCCACCCTCCATACAGCCCGGATCTGGCACCTTCAGACTTCCATTTGTTTGGACCAATGAAGGATGCTATTCGTGGAAGAAAGTTTCAGAGTGACGATGAGGTTGTTGAGGAGGTTAAGAGGTAGCTCCAGCGGAACCCAGCGGACTTTTACCAGCAAGGAATAAAGGCCCTTGTTTCGAGGTGGAGGAAAGCCATAGAAAAGGATGGAGACTATGTGGAAAAATAAAATAAAAACTTGTAACAAAGGTATGTAACTACTTGTGTACAAAATTTCTGGAACTTACAAGGAAAATTGGAAAGAAAAAAAAAAAAGGTGGGGCAAAATATATTGAGTGGCCCTCGTACTAACTATGAACCGGGTATAGCTGTGCCATTTATGTTAATCTATGGCAAATTGTGAGCATTTTGTATGATAAACTATTTAGTAAAACATTCTCAACCATTGCATATTTGTTGTAATAAAGAATTGGTGTTTTACTGTATATATATATATATATATATATATATATATATATATATATATATATATATATAATATATTCCTTGTTAAGATCTAATAATATCTCCACATTGATAATGCAACAGGAAATCTGGAAAACATTAATAGGTTTATCTGTCCATCGTGATTAAATTCTCTCCACAGTGATAATACAAATACAATCTGGAAAACACTATTAACCCTTTGTCGCGCAGTGTGACTTAATGAGTTTGTTCTGGCTAACGCCAGACGATTTTATTCAGTCTCGGTAAAACCTCTGTGCAGTAAAGGGTTAAGAGACGTTTGCTTAATCCTTTACTGCACAGAGGTCTTTCCGAAACTGAATAAAATTGTCTGGCGTTAACCTAAACAAAATCAGTAAAGTCACACCGTTCGACAAAGGGTTAATATAATAGGCATCAGCCACAAACCGCCGTTACTCCCAACACTGCCCATATGTAATCTCTCCTGGACGGCGACAGCAAGTAACCATGTCAACACCACGGTTTGGCCCATCAACGTCATTTCACAAACATTAGTATAATTTGTATGAATTTATAAGTATACAGTATATAAATATGTTTATGCTAGTATAACCGTGGATTATTCTTATATGATTTTGATAATCAGTTACTGTTATTCAGATCGAAACTGTTAACAAGTTCTTTGTGTAACAATCGATAAGCCATTTCCTACTAACTCTCTCTACCCCTCTACCTCGCTCTCTCACACTGTCTCAATCTTTTTCTCGCTCAATGTCAAAATATATATGAGGGTAATTCAATTAGTATCCGCACTTTTTATTTTCACATGATAGATTATAAACACATCACTTCTCAGCATAGTTTCCCTGTTTCTCAATACACTTAGTCCAGCGATCTACAAGCTTCCTAATGCCATCACAAAAGAATGTTTATGGCTGTGTGCTTAGCCAGTCATGCACCGCCTCTTTCAAGTCATCATCGCCTTGGAATCGCTGACCTCCCAAAGCGTCTTTTAATGGTCCAAACAGGTAAAAATCCGAAGGTGCCAGGTCTGAACTGTAGGCTGGATGGTCGAGAACTTAAAATTTAAGTTCTTGAAGGCATTTTCTAGTCTGTACAGCGGTATGAGGGCGCGCATTGTCGTGTAACAGAATAACACTTTCCGACAATCTCCCTCTCCGTTTTGTGCGAATTGCTTGCTTTAACTCATTCCGAAGCATGTCAGAATACGAATAATGATAATGATAACCTTGAACATTATCTAGAGCGTGGAACTATAGTAACAAGTGCATCGTATTCTGGCATGCTTCCGAATGAGTTAAAGCAAGCAATTCGCAGAAAACGGAGAGGGAGATTGTCGGAAGGTGTTATTCTGTTACACGACAATGCGCGCCCTCATACCGCTGCACAGACTAGAAAATGCCTTCAAGAACTTAAATTTGAAGTTCTTGACCATCCAGCCTACAGTCCAGACCTGGCACCTTCGGATTTTTACCTGTTTGGACCACTAAAAGACGCTTTGAGAGATCAACGATTCCAAGGCGATGATGACCTGAAGGAGGCGGTGCATGACTGGCTACGCATAACAGCCATAAACATTCTTTTGTGATGGCATTAGGAAGCTTGTAGATCGCTGGACTAAGTGTATTGAGAAACAGGGAGATTATGTTGAGAAGTGATGTGCTTATAATCTAGCAGATTGTGAAAATAAAATTGTGAAAATAAAAAGTGCGGATACTTATTGAATTACCTTCGTATATCAGGCATGGGGACGAGGCCTGGCTTCAGGCCGAGGACATACATTTTTCAAAGGCCTCGAGACTGAGGTTGAGGCCTTTTTAGGGGAGGCCTCACGAGGCCTTAAGATTGTTAGGCTGAAGGTATTTGTACGCATAGGTGTGATATTCGGATGCAAATAACGAATGCTGTATTTGCACCTCTGGGTGGAGATACTCACTTCGAAATCCTTTACGAATAAGCTCCTCCATGCTTTGGGAAGGCTCAACAATCTAACCTAGCCTTGACCTAAAGCCAGTGGTGTAGTGCTGTGGGAACGCGTGGGAACGGCGTTCCCTTACTTTTTTTGGTAGACGGAACGGCGTTCCCTCACTATTTCAAATAAATCCGAACTTACAAATGTCTAACGTCATGAAATTTTAATTCCCACCCCTAGAAGAAATATGAGAAAGAATCATTAACTGTTTCATTTCTTTTAGCTTCGACGGAGGCAATGCTAGCCTATAAAGATCTGGTGAAACAGTCACCACGGCGTAACAGTTGTTAACTTTTTTTTAGTTAATCATTCCAGTTGTTAGCTATTTTTATTGATCGTACTGGATGTCATATATCTAATGACACTGGAAATACTGCATCTTCAACCTTGGAATATATCCTAATATCCAGTGCATATGACCTCAAAATATCCCTGAAATTGGTCAGATTTCAAAAGATTTCCCCGGGGGCTTACAGTGCCCCCGGACCCCCAGCTGTATGGGCTCGCCGCGCTCGCCATTGTCCCCCCCGCATCTGAGTAACACTTTCAAAATGCGTTCCCTCACTTCTTTATTTAGCACTACACCACTGCCTGAAGCTCTTCCAAAGGTGACCTACCGTAGCCTCACACTGGCCTGTATCTCTTCCTCTTTTGAAATCCATAGGGAAAAGCAAGATTCTACTCAAAATTAATAAACAAAGACATAGCTCACTTCACTTACCTAATAAAAGGGAATTATTAAGCATTAAGCTCGTTCATCTATCACGTGCGGCCACACCACAACACCGACACGCCGTGTGTTTACACTTGCCAGGTTACACAGTCAGACACAGTTGCCAGAACAAGATTTCCTGGGCACCATACATTAGCCCAATAACTTTTTATTTCTCATTTCATGCATTTCTTATTTCTCATTTTAATATACCCAGAATATTTCAAATATTTATGATAATATAGAAAGTTATGATGTGAAGATGATCTAACAAAATATTTCAAGATTATTCTAACTCACTGAGTGTTGATCGTATAATTTCTGAATGGCTACAATTATTAGCGACTCTCGCGAGCATTGCAAACAGAGCTACATTTGGAGATGCATTATTTATTTTAAGTTTTGCATTTTTATGTATCTTGACAATAAGAAATTATGATCTTAAGGTCTACCAAAGATCACTAATGTAATTGTAGCTTGTACTGTATGTGAAAGATGTTTCTGATGTACGGTAGGCCTATAGGTATGAAGTTTATATCATGCCATTCAGGGCCGGATTAAGACCTTTAGAGGCCCTAAGCACTTAAAAGATTTTGGTGCCCCATATATATGTAATTCAAAATATAAACAAAAATAAACCATAAAATAAAATTTTATTTTTTGAAATGAAACAAAACTTACAGTAAGATGGAAAATAATGTTTATTTTTGTATACTTCCACTTCATTTATATTTGAAAAGTTTTCTCCTACTTTTTTTAATTGCAAAGTCTTTGATCAGATCCTCAAAACTAATCTTACGTAACACATCTGCTTCTATACTTAGTAGAGATAAGGCATCCAGCCTGCCTTGTTGCATAGTTGTTCTGTTGGTATTTTTAATATACTTCAACTGAGAAAATGAACGCTCAGCTGAGCAATTTGTGACCATTAATGTTAAAAATATACGAAAGGCAATTTCTACATTTGGGAAGGCACACTCAATATTGTCTTCTACAATTATTTTATAAAGTTCAGCATGACTGAATCTTGTTTTTACATTTTTTTTTGCACTGAACTTATGGCACACATATGAGTGAAACTGCTGAAGCTCAGCAGAGAAATTAGTGTTCAAGTCCTCTGGGTAAGCATCAATCATCTTTTTACAACCCTGAGAATACCTTTCAATTTCAGTAGATGATGAAGTGGTGACATTATGTGGCACATCACTTAGAAAAGAAAATCTCTCTGCTATTTCTTTGTATATCTCTCCTCTTCTTCTCATCTCAGTTTCAAGTTTGTCAACAATTGTGTAAAAGGTGGTGATAAGAAATTTATCTCTGGCATTCAGATATACTTCTGGTGCATCTCCGTCATTGGGTACCTTCTTTCTGATACGTTTGCGAGTTTGAGCTGCCTTGTAATCAACATCTGGTAGCATTTCCTTTGTAGCTGCTTCATATCTTTCAAATTCATCTCGTGAAGTGCACAGTTGGTCAGCTAATGATCCATACAGATCTGCACATGTTTTTAAGTTCACATCCTTATTCTGTAGAACTTTGCTTACTCTATGAAAATTTTGCAAAATCTCATCCCAAAAATTCAACATAAAAACGAATTCTAGCTCTTGCATCTTATTTGCAATATTATTTGCTTCTCTTCTAGTGTCTCCCTTTTGTGACTGGTCTTCAGCTATACATTCTAACGCTTCTGTAATTTTAAGGAAAGATTTCAAAATTGCTGCTGTTGCCATAGCATGTGCCTCCCATCTGGTATCAGAGAGGGATTTTAAGACACTTTCATTTCCAATACAACCTTTAAGAATTTCCCACCTGCTGGTTGAGGCTAAAAAAAAGGTATAGAGCAACTGCACTGTAGAGAAGAAATTAACCGCCTCTTGACAGCAGTCAACAGCACTTCGGCCTACCAGATTTAGTGAATGGGCTGCACAGGGCACATATATAGCAAACTTGTTTGTTTCTAAAAATTTTTGCTGCATCCCCTTATAACTCCCAGACATGTTGGCAGCGTTGTCGTAAGATTGACCCCTACATTTTGAAAAGTTTAGCTTACAAACTTCACGTAAGTACTGCAACACCTGATTTGCCATTTCCTCACCAGTATAGCTTTTCATTTTCAGAAAGGTTAAAAAGCGTTCAATAGGCTGTCCATCTTTTAAGTACCTAAGTACAACACTTAACTGATCGATATGTGATAGATCTGGTGTTGAATCAACTGACAAACTAAAATAACCAGAAGATTTTACTTCGTCAACAATGAGTGCGTGGACCTTTTTAGCCATTAGTTGAATGAGTTCCTCACAGGTGGTTTTGGACAGGTAAGAAGGATTTCCTTTGCCAGAATTTCCATATTTCAAAATGTGACCTGCTAAAAATGGATCAAACCGGCTTATGAGCTCAAGCAGCCCTAAAAAATTCCCATTCTGCAATGATCCAAATCTTTCTTCTGTTCCTCGAAAAGACAAGCCACGTTCAGCTAACGTACAAATAACAGCTATGACACGCCTCAAGACATGTTCCCAGTAATCACACTCTTCCTGAATTTGTTTTTCCAACTGTTGTCCCAACCCCGCACCTTGTCTGCGAGTTAAGTATGTTAGCATAGAGTCTCGGTGAGTAGTGCTTTTTTCATGATGATCAATTACAATAGTATTTCGCCAGTCACTGAACCCTTCTCTTATAACAAAATGTGAGACATTTTTAGGAGCAAACAGTTTACAAACATAACAGTAAACTGATCCTGTTGATGGTGAATACAATAACCACTCTCTCTTGTATTTCTCACCATTGGCTTTTGTCCCAACGAAAAGTTTTTGTGAACAGTATCTTGCTGGTTTGCCACTACTGAAATGCCGGTAAGACTTGTCAAATGGCCCATTGTGGTGTTGACAGTCACTGGGTCCACAAGCAATCCAATAAACCACATCATCAGCAGAGAAATCAAGCCACAACCCTGGATCTTTGCTATATTTACTTCATCTTCTGCAGACTGATTCATTTCACCACCATCACCATGGTCCACTAAACTTTCATTTTCAGCAATTATTTCAACCCAGAATGTCTTGTAAAGCAACTTGAATCAACATTTGCAGTAGAGGTATCAAGAGAATTTACAGGCAAAGTGAGATCAGTAGTGAGACATGTGGTAGATGAACCTGCTTGTGACACCTCGGTGATTCCAACGTCATCATATTTTGAATTTGAAGTGATCAAAGTGGTATTTGTGTCCACTTCTGATGACGGAGATTGGTTTTGATTCAGAATCGGTATATCATGTTGACGTTGTGGTCGTGGAACTTGTGTGAAGAAATCAGTCAGCTTTGCAGTCTTGGACTCTAAATCCAGTCTTCTCTTGTTTCTCTTTTGATAGTTTTCGCTGTTGTGCACCACTTAACTGAACACGTTTCATCTTGGTTCTTGGGGTCTGTAAAATACAGAAATAAAAAGAATATTTTATTTGTATATTATGTGGCAATCAACACAGTTACACATATCACAATCTTGGCTTTGTTCTTTTATTCTCAGAAAGACAAAATGGGAACCGTACACAACCAAAGTGGCAATTTAAATATAAGTGGCAATTAAATATAACTCAACCGAAATATCAACTCGAAATGTTGAATACAAATCAAATCGAAAGAAGGAAAAAAGAAGGAACCGAAAGAAGGAACCGAAACCTATAAAATAAAAATACTTAACATTAGAATTAATAATACGCAATCTATAAAAATATCAATATTAACATTTCACTATTAACGAGCCACATTTTATATTTACATTTATTTATTTATTTAAAACACAATATTTAATTATAGGAAATATGAACATTTGCTTAGGGCCTAAATTGTCCTAACTACGTTTGATGTTATATATACATTACAAATTATTCACTCTGGTTATTACAATCTAAATTCTTTTATACTGTTATGACAATAGATAAATAAATTATAAAATAAAGATACGTGTATGATAAAATATTGTTATATATACAAATAAAGTACACTTCATAGACTTACCCTAGAGAAGAAGAGAGAGCAACAGATAAACTTCTTCAACGCTAATTAACTTCGGTCAGTATATCTTATTATTATAATGGCCGTGATAAACATCACTTGATACAACAGCAATATAGAGAGTTTATAGTTTCTTTTATTTTAATATTAATTTATATTACAATTCTATAAACCTAAATCTTTCTGTAAAACAATACCAAATGATTATGTAAAATATATATTTAATATTATATGCACAAATCACACGTTCAGAATAACTTCCTATAGCACACGAAAATATTTAATCTATATGTATTTTTAATATGGCGCTCAAAGATTTGATATAAACAAAATAATAACGCAAAGCGTAAAGTGTGTGATTACAACGAAATATATTTATTCTCTCAAAAGGGTTGTTGTTCACTACAAATTCAAACAATGAAAAAAATAAATACTATATATGAATATATATAATTCAGTTTTCAACAGCTTATAGGCTATAAGCCGCGATTATAATAGTATAATAAATCCATGGTAAATCCGACAATGGAAAATTTCTGTGGTGCCCCCCTTCCCTTGATGCCCTAAGCACGGGCTTATTTTGCTTAATGGTTAATCCGGCCCTGATGCCATTACTATATAATTATATATACGATAATAATATAATAATGATAATATTAAGAATATATTTGTACCTGATATTTCAACATGTTATTATATATGTAATTTGATTGAAGAGTATATTTGCACCTGATATTATCCATTATCAGACATTTTTAAAGTTATATGTATAATACTTTATATTATTAAAGTAAATGAAAACAACCGAAGAAATTATTTGCAAACAATATAACAATTTACATCTCAGTTATAATACCGATATTAGCAAAATTATTATTTGCATCCGATCTTGTATATTCATTTCAAATCATATTATTTAGAAGTTTATACGGTATGTCACAATTTATGACGGGCGAAAAACAAAATTATCGATGCTAGTAGCTAGTTATCAATATACCAGGTGGGATTCTTCTCTAGTTTGGCATATTTTTTGTCATATAAATAGATACAGTACAATAGTTTATACACATAAATAACACAAACACATTATATGAGCTCAGTTCAACTGATGACCAACTGATAGATTGCTTTCCCACACTAGTTTTGCTACCTTAAGTCATTTGGTCTACTGCTGACTGACTGAATAATATTTATATACCGTGACATATAAAATATTTATGTACTTAACGTCACAGTGACCTGTCACTAATTCGTTGGTCACCTAGCTGAATAGTATTTATCAAAGACTGCCGCCTGATTAGTCACCTGTCTGAATAATATTCATCAAAGTATGCTGCCACATACGGTCACCTGTCACGTCATAGTCCTCACCTGAAGAATATCCACACCGAGCGCTCCCACCTGAAAATATCCACCCCGAGTGCGCCCACCTGAAGAATTTCCACCCCAACGCTACTGGGGATTGAAAATTACAGAACAAAACAAATCAGGATTCCCTAAGGCCTCACAAAAGTCACGATGCCTTTCCACTTTTCAGCTGGCCTCGAGGCCGAGGCCGTGGCCAAGGCCACTTTTGAGGTCCGAGGTCGAGGCTAGGCCTCAGCCCCATGTCTGATATATATATATATATATATATATATATATATATATACCAATTTATGGTTACCAGTTTAATGCGTGCGTAAATCGGCACTATAATGAATGATGCAATTACGGTTAATTGATAGTTAATGACTGATTGTTAACGATAAATGCTTTGGCCGAGGTCACCAGATCGTTTGCAGATCACATTATGTTATTAAGTTATTGATTAGGTTGATTGATAGAATCAGTTTTCTTCCTTTATTATACAAAATAAATGATTTATGAATGAGACAGAATACGTTGATTGATTACAGTCGAAATAATGTGTACACTTGAAATAATGCTTTCAATATAACCAGGAGCGGCTCGCAGGTAGGCACTGTGGAACTGCAGCACCCCCATGATCTTTATATTTAAATATTTAAAATAGCCTCTCTGATTGTTTTTTTTCAATGAACTTTGAGTTTTTAAATCAGATTATATCCTTTTTTCCTTAAACTATTTCAATGCCGAACGAATGAATCACGAAAGTAGCTTCAGCCTTCCCGTGGAACTGCGTACTTAACAGTTCCAGATTTTGTTCGAAACGCTTGAAACCTCGGTGGCGGACGTACGAAGAGCGAGTCAGAATCGCGGGTTTAAGAGGATCCAAAGCACTGTGGACAGAGCAGTGCCGATTTGTTTGTTTGACGTGGTAGGTGTGTTGTTGTATCGTTTGCTAATTCGAAATTTAATTTCCGAATTGCATTTATCAATGATTCATTATCATTTACTTTTTGTCGTGAGATTGAAGTTAATTATATAATAATTGGATTATTTACAATATATAGCTTTCATTTCTTAGAATATTTTTTTCGGAAGTGACTTTTTGTTTTTTGAAATTTTAACTAGGCGCCTATTCTATTATCATGGCTGCGCTAGCCCCAGAAGTGAGTCGGGTGACAGTGAGTAAAATTTAGTCTCGTAATTTTTCACAGTTATCTCTTCAAGAAAAAATAGCTATTAAAACTGAAGGACGCCCTACACCAGAAATTCAAATATCTCAGCCAGGAATAAGTAACAATAAGAAATATATTCGTAGTTTTAATTCAGAATGGTACCAAAGAAAAAGTTGGCTTTGTGGTTGTAAAGTTAAAAATGCATTATTTTGTTTCCCGTGTCTACTACTCGGTGGTGACTTGACGTGGACAAAAAGTGGTTTTACAAATATAAACAAAATGAAAGAAAAAACTGAAAAGCATGAGCTCATAAAAATTCTTTTGACCATCCCCATGACTACATCCGAGGCCGAACGCTGCCATTCAACATTAAAAAGAATAAAGACGTTCTTAAGGAGCACTATGAATCAGGAAAGACTAAATGCTCTTGCAATGATTTCAATAGAGAAAAATTTGATCAACAGTACACAGAATTTCAATGAAAAAGTAATAGACCTTTTCGCTCAGAATAAAAACAGAAGAATGGAATTTGCTTATAAATAAAATTTTAGGCAAATTCGAAATTACCCGTTAAGCGTAAGTACCCTATAATTGATTTTATGATACTATTTTACTTATTTTTATGACTGAGTAGTGAGTAGTTATCTATTTATCTATTCGACTTTCTCTCTCTCTCTCATATATCTATACTATAATATGTAGTAATGCCTAGTTAAGAATATTAATTTTTGTTTAATTAAGATAATGTTTAATGTAAATCATTTACTAATAATTATGAAATTACGAAAAAGTATGTTAGATTTAAATTGTTTAAAATGGGTAGAGTTGGCAGTCCTGAACGGAGGCCGACAGAGCGGGCTACCCCAAGGGAGTCAGTCTCTTAGGCGGCGCGTTAAGCGTGAGGTTGGCGTCATGTAACGTAAAATTTAATTAATTGTTTGTGTTCCTCTCCGACGTAAATTATTATAATAGAAATTCCGTACTCGCATCCCCCTAAATTACTTAAACCATTTTCGGAAGTAAATAAAAGAGTTAAAAAGTGTTAAAAGAGTGTTAATAAACCCCCCTTTGTTTTGTAACGGCTTTTCATAGTCTCGGCGTGGCTACCATGAATATAATTGTAAAGTAGTGTTGAAATGAGTAGAGAAAGCAAGTGATAAATGAAATAAAGAGCCGATAGATAGAATAAATAATGAAGAAAGTAAAATAATAAAAGGTGTTCACTATATTTGGTGGCAGTTAACCTTATTAAATTGTTATCAATTTAATAATACGAACCCATGCATTCCGTTAGGCCTATGCATTATTTTTTTCGTTTCTGATAAATAGGAATTCAAAATTTGTGCGTGTGTTCTTTCGACTAATCACGATCGTTTTCACGTTTTCCGTATAAAGAAAATTAGTAGATATTCTGTTTCGCTACCCGTTTTAGAGTAATTATCAAATTAAACAAAAATTCAATGTAATTTCAAAATGGCGCCCATTGTTTTCCAAATTATTCTGAGTCACGTCGCTTCAAAAATTTTTGCGCGTCAAAATTTGTTGTTTGAGATCGAGTCTAGACTCAAAACTTATTTTAGTCGTTACAGGGTCGGTAGAAAAACTTGTCCGACTCAATATTGCGAGTCATTATTACGTTAAATTTCGTTCATTAGGTCGGAGAGAACATAGTTTTGAAAATTTATCGTGCTGCCTGAGGACTCAATTTTTCTTTTTTTTTCGTCTCTTCCACTGTTATGCCTGTTCAGCTTACCTTTGTTTACTTTTTGTGTTTAAACTTTTGGAATTAGAAATTGTGATAATAATAATAAGAATAACGATTAATAAATAAATTTTACTAAATTTGTACGTAAGTAAATTGTTAATTTAAATACAGTGTGATACACATTTTATGCGGCCATTTAAAAAAATGTTTGAGCGAAAATTTGTACCGCATTTCTAGGTATATATACATATATAGTATTGTAAAACATTTCATGAACATGTAAAATTTTCTGGCCTTCATTGGTAGATTTTTGATTATATTTCGATTGCTTGTATATAATAATAGGATTATTTTATTGTTTATATAGGTTTACGGGCTTTTTGCTTCGCTCGCTTCACGCTAAAATAGGATTACGTTATATTTTAAGGGACAATCGAAAAATAATCTTAAACATATTAATTTGTCAGATTATAGGATGGTGTTAGACTTCAAAATAAGCTAAATTCGTTTAACTGAAATAGAGAAATTGTGTGAAATTTTCTATAAATTTTTGTTGGATTTTTTTATATATTCATTAATTATACACTTACATATTAACTTATACGTATATATTAGTTATATATATAATTTTATATATTTATATACTCATAAAGTTTGGTAGGTAGGCTGATTTATCTATTTTTTTTTTCCGTTCCTTTCGTTCAATTTCACGACAATTCCGACATATTTTGTAAAATGGCTATTGTATTGTACTAAAGAAGGATTTCTTGTAGGCCTATCGTTAAATATTGTTCGGAGATTAACCGTTACTACGGTATATGTCTATTGAGTAGTAAATTCTTAGTTATTTAACAAAATTTTAAATGGTTTAACAAATAATCATGGGATTTTTTTTTATAAGCACAAATGTTATGCATTACGAAATTTGGATATTATTATAATTTTTTAAGAATTACAAAAATTTGTGCAGAAAATTCTTTTCATAGCCTATATTTACGTTTTATAAATGCATTCAATGTTATTTTTATAGGTAGGCCGATTTTTATTTCTTTCTTCCAGTTCAATGACAATGGTAAAATTTTTATTTGGAATTTATTGTATTACAAAAGAGGTTTTGATTTGATATTTTAATTTGGGTATTAGAAATGAAAAATGCCCTTTTTTTTTAGTTCGAGCGTTTGCATAGAAAAAATTACAAAATTGTCAGGATATAATGCAGTTTCATTCGGTTAGGGATATTTGTATAGAGGTTCGCTTACAAACAAAGCGACCGCTCTTAATTATGCAATGTTTTGTTTTTGTTTACAGTAGGTTGTGTGTATTTTTGAGTGCATATTATCTATTCGTATTTAGTATAACGATGCAACTTTGTAGTTTCACTTGGAAACGATAAATTACTGGGATTTTTGTGATTTGCAAGTTACTGGGGTTCTTGTTGAAGGAGAGAGTTGTATCTCAGATGTAATTTGTTAATTGCGAGTTCAATTCGTATGAAATTTAACGTTTCAAGTTGGAATTACTGTATTAAAATAATTTTTGGTAGTAATATTTAAATTTTTTTTACTTTTTAATAACTGTTTTGGAAAATTATTATTGTTTAAACCTTCAGTCGGGGTTAACTAATGCATTTGAAACATTGGCTCAAGTGTACACTCGGAAATGGAGCCTTCTAGATAGCCAGTAACGTTTTTGTGGCGTCTTTGTGTGCTCCTCCTCAAAGGGCAAGAGGGTTCATGATTGTCAGAGAATGGATGACATGAAGTTTCTGGGGTTCATTTTTGTCTTTTGTATTTAAAAGTATTGATGTGATTTCTGACGGTAGTTTGAACAATAATGTTCTTAAATTATACTAACAGTTACTATGTATGGGCGCTTTTATATTTATACTGTACAATTTTGTTTCGTACGTTTTATGACTTTTTTTATCTTCGCTGTAACTGCCATAAGTGACCTTATTGGTAGCTAGATTGATTAAATTTTTGCGAAATTCTGATATTTGTCCTTTTTTTTTTTTTCCGTGAATTTGGCCAGAGCAAATGTGTAGTTAGTATTTCGAAGTAACTGTCGAGAAAATTCGATAAATTAAATATGAAATGATAAGCAGTACAGAAACACGTTTCGAATAAACTTTTTTTTCAAAATTTCAAAGGCTCGGTTGGGAGGCAACCAAGTTGAATCCGAGTTCCATCCAGTGAGTTTAGTCGACCGGATAGGTGATCGATCACCAGTGATGAGAGAGAAGAGAAACCAACTGCGCAGGGACTTGGCGCAGGGTGGTTTCGGAAGAGAAGAGATAGAAGAGAGGAACCGAATGCGCAGGGACTTGGCGCAGGACAGTTTCGGAAGAGAAGAGAAATTTACGTGTGCAGGGTTTTGGCACACGAAAGTTTCGATCGAAGATGGTCTACTGGTATTTTTCGGGCAGTAGCTGGTCACGTTGCTCGAATGCTTCGCTAAATATGTGTTGTAGCACGCGGTAGGCAAGCCACGTGAGCTTGAACGGGTGCCTACGACTGTACTGTCCATACAGACATACAGTAGGTTCGTTGGGAAACGGCCTACGGCGGAGTGATCGGTTGATTGTTGCCAGTAGAAGAGTCTTTCAGCTGGACGTAGGAAGAGCAGCGTTCACCGACAAAAGTGGAGATGAGACAAGGCGAGTTTCTTCATCGACTTCTAGAATTGCAAATTCCGTCCAATTCCGGCGCGTGGTCCCGCTTTCAGATATCTCCCCCCCTGATCCTTTTAGAATTGGACGTCTCTTGTTTTTTTTTTCGCCATTTGGAGAGAGAGCGGAACCATATAGCGTGCTGCCCTGTTGCATGTTGATTGATGCAATCCCTTGCATTCTAGCGAAGTGAGCAGGAGAGCTGCGATTGAAAATTGAAGTCCGTTGTCACGTGCGGATTGTGATCTAAACGTCCAGCAAATTAATGTACTGATTATTATGTAATGAAATTATGCGTGAAAGGGTGCGATTATTGCCCATAGTAGTTGTGTTTTTCGTGAAATAGTATGTGCGCTCTTGGTCAGTATTTTATGTAAACTTTTTCTTATTTTTTTTCTATGTCGCCCTGATAGTAACTGTATAACTATACAAATAACTGTTTCAAATGTAAAGCGATCGTTGATGAGGAATCGCGGGAATAGATTGTGAACTTGAGATTTGTGTAGCCACTGTAAGAAAATTTTCCGTTATTTTTTTTGGCATGTAGTTACAGGTTGTAATTTAATTATTAGTGTGAAATGTTATTTTATGCAAATGTGAAAATTATAAAGGTTTCGGTTTTAATATGATACAAAATATATGTGTGGAATTTGTCATTCTAATTATTTCTTGTCTATCAACTTTGAAATTGTTAAAGAAAAAAAAAAAAAAAATTGCAAAATATATAAATTTGTTGAATAAATTTATTAAAATTGTTAAACGATATTAATAAGTTTTACTAATGGAAAAACTTATTTTCAAGGGGGTGATGCGAGTGTAGTAATGCCTAGTTAAGAATATTAATTTTTGTTTAATTAAGATAATGTTTAATGTAAATCATTTACTAATAATTATGAAATTACGAAAAAGTATGTTTGTTAGATTTAAATTGTTTAAAATGGGTAGAGTTGGCAGTCCTGAACGGAGGCCGACAGAGCGGGCTACCCCAAGGGAGTCAGTCTCTTAGGCGGCGCGTTAAGCGTGAGGTTGGCGTCATGTAACGTAAAATTTAATTAATTGTTTGTGTTCCTCTCCGACGTAAATTATTATAATAGAAATTCCGTACTCGCATCCCCCTAAATTACTTAAACCATTTTCGGAAGTAAATAAAAGAGTTAAAAAGTGTTAAAAGAGTGTTAATAAACCCCCCTTTGTTTTGTAACGGCTTTTCATAGTCTCAGCGTGGCTACCATGAATATAATTGTAAAGTAGTGTTGAAATGAGTAGAGAAAGCAAGTGATAAATGAAATAAAGAGCTGATAGATAGAATAAATAATGAAGAAAGTAAAATAATAAAAGGTGATCACTATAAATAAGAGAGCTGTCCGTCAGTCCGTCCGTCCGTCCGTCATCCGTCCGTCACACTTTCAGAAATTGTGAGAAAAAATTGCGAGAAAAAAATTCAGAAATTGTATTACGGGCGGAAATGTGAAGCTCAAGATTTTCATGACTGTGTTCTTTTCTGTAGTTTAGCATGTCTGTTTGTCTGTTTGTGAAATTTATCCCGGGCAGTAAAGGGGGAAGGGGGGGTGGGGTAATGGGGAGGGGTGGGGGTAATGGGGAGGGGTGGGGGTAATGGGGGAGGGGGTTAGCCCCAAGTTGCATGGGGGTGAGGAGGTTTTGGGAGATACCAGATTCAGAAATGTTGACACAATGTGAAACTCAAAATTTTCACGGCTGCGTTCTTTTCTGTAGTTTAGCCTGTCTAACCGTCAGCGAAGCGACGGGAACTGTACTAGTATAGTACTATAGTAGTATATATAATCGACACAATTGTTCGCAATTTCTGAGGCAGCACCCCCATAACTGAAAGTCACGAGTCGCCACTGAATATAACAATGGTTTGATATTTAATAACGCGCGAGGTAATGATTAGTGTTTATATAAAATTAGTTGAATGAAACCAGGCCTAAGGGGCCTGCACAAATGGTGTTCACATGCTGATTTGCATGATATTGCGTCAGTGGTGGACTGGCACATAAAATTTTGTCTGCCAAAGGGGTCAGGGGGCCCATAACCCCATTACATAATTCAATTCCAGTCCTATCCTAATAGGCCTATTTATGAGTTAAGTTTGTTTAAATAAAAAAGTTAATTTTTTTTTATAAATTTATTTTACCAATAAGTACAAATATTTTACAAGTACTGCCTCCATATACATACATACATACATAAATACATGCTATACTAAGAGTAGTTTTTTAAGTTCATTACTCGAGTTTGCAAATCGGTCTATTATAGTTTCCATGTGTAACTCATCCAACATTACCTTTTCTATAGACATCAACATCTATGCTTCCAGATTCTCCTCCGACAAAGAATTTCATAATCTTGTTTTTATTATTTTAAGCTCAGAAAATGCCCATTCACACTGAACTTGAGTCACAGACAGTGTACAGATAGCTTTGTACATTTGGTAAAGATTATCATATGCCTTGTCATTAAGTTTGTTTGATGCAAGAATATACAGAAAACATGATGGACAATTGCCACAATATTTAGAGCATGAATTCATTTTACTGCTGCTCTCTGCATTATCATCATTCAGCAAAAGCTTAAATATTTAAAAGTTCGATGCAAAAGACTGCAATTCTAATGTTACTTCACTTCTATTTATCCTTGGAGCAAGCTCAAGAATACCTTCCAATGCTTCTTCTTCAAGACCATTTTTAGTAATATATTCATAATTTGATGGATCGAGGCATGACATATCCTTATATAGTTGTCTATGGTCAATGAAACGAGATTCCAGTGATTGTACAACACGATCCATTATCAAGTTGAACACATGCACACGATAGTCTGACAAAGAATCAGATGTGTTTTTTTCATCAGCAGCTAGTTCATCTGCTATTCTCTTTGTTTTATGTTTCCTCTTGATTGGTAACTCAGTTTTTACAAAATCAATTTTCACTGTTTGATTTTCATCATTATTGAATTGTGCAATGTGCTCATTGGATTTGTTGGCAAATTTCAAAGCCTGACTATATACTTTATCAAATTCTCTTGATCTTTTCTTCAAATCTGTAATGGATTTTTCTACCATATTCCATGCAGTAAACATATTTAAGCCACTTGTCTGTAGATAGCTTGACAAAGGGGCTGAATTTGAAAATATATAAGTATGTGAATGCTGTCAATATTGTTTGAAATTCTAGAAGGCTAGACAGTAAAACATTTGCCTCCTGTTTGTTTTTGCATCAAAATTATTAGAGCTTTGAATAATGGATAAACATGTCAGAAGATCCACAAAAATTACTGATACATATCTCGTCAAAATTTCCAAATATAGTAGTTGCTGCATTGGACTTCCCTGACCACCTGGTTTCACCAATTAGCTTTAATCGTTTCATCTTTTCTTTCCCCAGATGATGTCCAACAACTTCAATCCAGATGGCCATTCGCTTATATGATACCTTCACAAATTTTACTAAATTCTGGAGTAAATTGAAGAAGGAAACTGCTGGTACACAACACTTCGTGGTTTCAGTAACTACTAAATTGAGTACATGGGCATAGCACCATACATGAACATGCTGATCAGCGACATCAGCAATTTTACTCTGTAAGCCATTATATTGTCCATGGTAGCTTGCAGCGCCATCTGTGCTATCTGATAAGCAGTTTTTCGGATCTATTTCAAGACGTTGTAATGTTTCATTTAATAGGTCAAAAAGTCCCTGCCTGTACCATCATTGCTTGGAACAATTGCAAGTAGTCGTTCATGGATAGTACCATTAGTACATATCGAATAACAATACTAATTGGTCAATTGATGAAATATCTGGGGTTGAATCTACTTGTATGGGAATACTTGGCCTCAGCAACGTCTTGAGTAATTTTTTCCTGTATCATATTCTTCATAATTTGGGTCAAAAGAAGAGATGGTTGTTTTACTCAAGAATGTGACAAAGCTACCACGACCTTTACTTTGTGCCTTTCTTTGTTGTTTTCCAATCTTTCACATCGTTGTTCAGACTTTCCTTCACCATGGAAACATGAGAAGCCATAATAGGATCATATTTTGCCATCAACTGCACAGTAGCCAAGAAATTTCCATGATTTCTGTTTCATCAAGAAGAGAATATGCTGACTCATTTCTGTGTCATGAAAAGGAAGCGCTTGTTTACCTAACATCTTTATTATATCTACAACTCTGGCAACAATATCTCTGCTTTAGTACTTCATCTTTTCGCTTCTGCAATGATGCAGCGAAAAACGAGCTAAACCACCATCATTTACTACACTGATATATTCCGAGCATGCTTGCTATGTATGCCAGTTGATTCATGCTCTGATAAGCACTGGCTAATGCGTCTTTAATCATTAAATCCTATCCTCGCACAAAAGCAGATAGGTTAGAAGAGGTTGGTGACTCAAATGCCAAAGCAAAATGAACAATATAGTGATCTATTCTTCTTATTATAGTTAACCAGTCGTGAGACAGTCACCATAATTTTTCGCTTATATAACTTTACATTAAATGGCAGATCATGATCATGTGCTGAATTGGATGCTCTTTGAAAAAGATTTAAATCTGTTCGTGCAGATTATTGAAAGAGCTTATCCTGTCTAAATGTTGGTTGATTCCATCATTATTTAAATCAGCTACTAGATCGTTTTGATTATGTACATGTACAGGCCCAGGTTCAGTTGTTATTCCACCAGTTAATTCAGAATCATAAAAATCAGCATCTACAGTCTCAAAAACGTTAGGCATACCTTCATCTTTATGTCCTAGATCTACAGTATCAGCATGAACAGTTGTAGTTGAATTTCTCTGTAAGTCGCTTTCCTCTTTCTGACATGTAGATATAGGTGTTGATATCATAAATGCTGTTATAGGCCTGCACTTTTTTGCTGAATCATTTCTTTCTGCTTCTCGTTTATCTTTCCGTTTCTGTGCTCCAGATTTCCGTTTCATGTGTTCCATTTCCTTATGTGGAAAATTCAGCAGCCTAAAAAGGGTATCCCCACGGCTACCCGCGTCCACCCTTACCTCAGTTTCGAAAAGGTATTGTTTAAATTAAAACTTAGGGTTCCCACTACTTGGACGCTTTTAATTGTTTAATTCGGACAAGTTGGATAAATTTAAATCGGTTTAATTTAGACTGAAATTGAGTAGATTTAAATCAGTTTAATTTAGACTGAAGTTGAGTAGATTTAAATCAATTTAATTTAGACTGAAGTTGAGTAGATTTAAATCAGTTTAATTTAGACTGAAGTTGAGTAGATTTAAATCAGTTTAATTTAGACTGAAGTTGAGTAGATTTAAATTTGTTTAATTTAGACTGAAGTTCAGTAGATTTAAATCAGTTTAATTTAGACTGAAGTTGAGTAGATTTAAATCAGTTTAATTTAGACTGAAGTTGAGTAGATTTAAATCAGTTTAATTTAGACTGAAGTTGAGTACATTTAAATCAGTTTAATTTAAACTGAAGTTGAGTAGATTTAAATTTGTTTAATTTAGATTGACAAATAAGTTAGTCTTTACAAGTCTAACTATAAAGTAGCGATTTAGTTTGCGACATTATGCAATTGGTTGTTCCACAATATATACCGCTAGTCAGATTAAGCTCGTGTATCGCAATTAACTCGTTTCAAGCTGATAACCACAGTCAACCTGTCGAAGGTTCAACTTGACGAACGTTAATGAAATTCCAATTCAATCTAAATAGCTACCCCTGGATGGTTCTCCTCGTGTAAGACAATCCACAATGGCGTTCTCAAACACTTGGGTCAACGATTAACACCCGGGTGTGTGTATATTAGGGTGTTTCATAAATTAAAAGTTTGGAAACATTTTATCCACATGGATCCCTTGTTCCATTTGCTGAGGAGACTGATAAACCGAAGTATTAATTCAATAGTTTAAAGTTTACGGGTCCCCAGTTGATGCTCTGGCAGATCATAACGGAAAAATTAAACAAAAATCTGTCAATGAATTTTTATTCAACAAACGAGTACCATTTCACTACACATTTTCACAAAGATACAAAAAACATAACCACTTCTTGCGAATCATTTGTCCATGAAATCCTTCTTGGTTTTATTCGGGTATTCGCCCTATGCTGCATCACAGTTTTGAGCAAATACTGCTTCTGCTCTTCGTTCTTCGTCAGAGAACAGTTGAACTCTTTGGTGAGCGCGATGGCTCTTTCGGCCCGATCGTTGACGACAGAGATTTTGTTAACAGTTGCCGCTGCTTGCTTGAAGCCCTCTACTTCAGTCCACTCGGCAACTGGCTTTTTCAAGAATTCTGTGTCCAAGTCGAATGCATGGAAGAAAGCCATTGTCTTTCCTGTCACGAACTCCGCCAGGTGTTTCGAGGCAAGATTCCTGACGTTCTTCCCTTGGGGTCGCTTGAGTTCCTTTTTCGATGCGGGCTTACCCAAACTGACGACCATCTGAGCCTTTTCTTCATCTGCCACATCTGCGTCGAAGAACGCCATGGCAATAAGCGTCTCAGAGATGACCATAGGTGTCGAGACATGGCTTCTTGCGCAGCGTAACACACGAATATCCCGACATGGCAAAGGCTTCCGCGTCCACGCAGAAATTCCAGATCAACTGCGGCAGCCTTGCTTGAGGTTGCAGCACGAGTCCATCCTCGGATGTAGACGAGGGACACGAAGAGACCTACGGCTGTCAGAGCTTCCAACTCGTGACTCGACATCTTGAACTGCTTCTTCAGTAGAATTACTTTCAAGGAGTAGATGGCTATCGCCATCCATCGAGCGTGATGGTAAGCGCCAGGGGCTCTAAGAGGGAAATCCACCACTTTTGCTTCTCCCAGGAAGATGAGAACCAACTGTAGCAGTTCCTTGTAGTCATCGCGCTGATGCGACGTGCTCACCATCCCTCTCACCAGCAGGACTGACTTCTCCCTCAGTTTCCCTCATAGAGTCATTGACTTGAGCAAAATCGTACGGCCGCACGTCCAACCGGTCGATGAACTTCCATTGTGCCTGAAACCTCTTGAAAAACGGGTATATCGGGGCCACTTGAAGGGCCGTATGCACGCTTGAAGACGGAGCTGAGGATGACTTCATAGATGTGATGCCGACAGGGGAAGTACATGAGTTCTCTGCCAAGACCTTTCTCAATCAGGACGCAGGCCCCGATATGAATCCCGGTGTTCGACGCTGTCGTGTCGAAAGACAGTCCCCGCACGCGCTCTTCATCCTGTGTTCCTTGACCAAATCCAAGCAAACTCGCGCTATCTTCTCGCCGGTTCCGGACGTCACCTTAGGAACGCCGAGGCAACTTCTCCTTGCCGTCGCCAGAGACGAGGACGGCGATCCGGTCAACGCTCTCCTTCCATTGCTCATTGTCAGGTAGGAGCTTACCGTCCCAATGCAAGACAAAGCTGGACCAGGACAAACTTCGTCGGATTGATAACTTTCAGCAGCCACCTTCCTGAGAGCCTTGCGTGTGCGGTACATGGTACTGGCAGAAATGGACAGTTCATCCAAGTCAAAACCTAGTGATTTAGCCGCTACAGCGTACGACATAGCTGAATCGCGGTACGAAATATTCAGCCGATCGTAGGTAGTCGTCACATCCTTGTGAGATCAGATTCCTGCGTCGCTTCTTGGTATTTCCCTTGGAGGAGGATGGAAAAACTTCCACGGTTGGGTCAACGACATCTGAGTCAGTCTCTGACGAAGTTGAAATCACTAAAGCCCCCGTATCTTCTGCAGCTCCTTGTTCCTTCCTGGCCTTCTCCTGTTGTTCCTTAATCTTGTCCAGCCTCTTCCTTTTCCTAATCTCCTTATAGTGAAGCTTCATGTCAACAGGGCCCATGCTGCAGGAATTTGGATCTTCACGCTGCATGTCGAGAAAGTGGATGTCCTCCTGATTCTTCATCATTTCCTTAGCCTGTGAATGAGCAATGTCCATGATCTCCTTCGCTATTGCCTCCTTGAACATCGCCTCCTTCACTCGGAAGGACTCTGCTTTATGTGACTTGTGCTTCACAAGCCGGTCGTATTCCTTGAGAAGGGATTCCATCTTCCTCAGGCCGAATCTCGACGCATCATGGGGATTCTCGCTCTCTCCCAAAATATGAGACAGGCATCCAGGCACAGGTTCAGGCATTTAGTACGTCCAAATTTTTGCTCCTTTTGGTGGTAAAAGTACTTTTGAGTACTTGCAACTGAGTTGGAAGGCCACTTGATGTGATGTTCGCATCCGTCTGGCCAATAAGAACACTTCTGTTTTCGCTCTGGTAGACACCTGGAAAAGAAAACAAACTAAATAATTCCACAGAAATAATTCACATCGTAATTAATTTCATTAATTAAATAAAGAAAAGCAGTAACTGGGACTCGAACCAGTGTCATAGCCGTTTGGCGGCATCGCTCAAGTCGGCGTACACAGCACGCTATCCACTACACCACTAGGGAGTGGATAGCGTGCTGTGTACGCCGACTTGAGCGATGCCGCCAAACGGCTATGACACTGGTTCGAGTCCCAGTTACTGCTTTTCTTTATTTATAAAACTGATACGTGTACACTACGTTCTCTTTGACAATTCATTAATTAAATAAATTTCAATACCGCAGTAAAATTACATTAATTAGTATCATAAATAATTACCAGCTTAGTTGTCCAATATGCAACAGACTAATTAATTTCATGTAATATTAATAATAAATATCACTACCACAGTAAAATGACAGAAATTAAATAATATAAATTCAATACCACAGTAAAATGAGATAATTAGTAGCATATATAATTACCTCCATAGTTGTCCAATAGGCTATACAACACGAACCGCTCAAGTGACGAAAAAAACCGTCTTCACTGCAGGCAGCGAGAATGAACTGACAAAAAGTCGTCAAAGTTGGGACCTCTAAATGCAGCGCGATCTGGTTCAAACTTGCACAAACGTGTTTTCTTGTTCTTTAGAATGCGGAGAAACGTGTGGATTAAACTCCAAGCTCATTTTTATTTACCCTATAGTATGAAACACCCTAGTGATATATATATATATATATATAGTGGAACGACGAGTGAATAAAATGAATTCTAGATCTTAAAAGAATTCGACATTTATTAGAATCATTAGTGAATGATGTTAAATCTTGGCATTTTAGGACCTTTTCCAGTTTGTGTACCGTTTTTCATATAATTTATTTTTGCTTCTTTTCAGATCAAAAATGAGTGATAATATCAATCTCTTTAGTTAGGCTTATAAGGCTAACTAACGAAAATATCACGACCTAACCTAACCAATCGTTAGGTTAACTGTACGCCCTTGACGATTGGTTAGGTTAGGTCATGATATTTTCGTTAGTTAGCCTTATAAAGCAAAACTAAATTATATGAAAAACGGTACACAAACTGGAAAAGGTCCGCATTTTATTATAAAACGAAGTTAATTGAAATAATAACGGGCTAAAATTACGGAGTCAAACCGATACGTATTACTCATAGTAGAACTTCGAACGAACTAAGATGGCGACTCCAGCTCTTTTCGCCGGCATCAAGGTGCGTCAGAGCGCGCCAAAAGAGGAGTACAACATTGTCGCCCAGAATTTCCAAAGGTTGGAAGGAATTGAGAGTCAGTACTCTGGCGGCGTACGATTTTGGTTATATTTTTAGCGATTGGTCGATTAACGCTGTTTTTATGAAATAATACAATATATATATATATATATATATATATATATATATATATATATATATTATGGTTTTATATAGACTTTTAATAGAATTCCTGAACCCACTGTCTAAATATTTTAGACACCTTACCTGAAATATAAAAAAATAAATAAAATTAATAAAGTAATCTGATTTACTAATTGCATTTAATATAATCAAGATCAACAAATTTCAAAACAAATAACAATGCTTGAATTATACTATAATGAATGAATATATGTATTCTGTAACTGTATTGTAATGTAATTGTAATGTAATGTATTGTAATCTTTTCTCAATACTATTACATGTATTTTCTTATTTATTTTTATATCTATCTTTATATATAGCAGCTTTATATAAAATATATACATAACTCTATATATCTTTTATATATGGACATAGAAATGGGTAAAATATAATTATACATATATAACAGCAGTGGTGGGCACGCGCAACGATTTTTGTAGCGCCGCAACCGCAACCGCAACTCTGCTGAAATAGTTGCGCCGCACGCGCAAGCGCAACCCTTTTCAAAAAGTTGCGCCGCACGCGCAAGCGCACCAAAAATGTTCGCCGCAAGTTTGCGGCGCACTGCCCACCTTTGCATTTAACGTATATCTGCAGTGGTGGGCACGCGCAACGATTTTTGTAGCGCCGCAGCCGCAACCGCAACTCTGCTGAAATAGTTGCGCCGCACGCGCAAGCGCAACCCTTTTCAAAAAGTTACGCCGCAAGCGCAAGCGCAACCAAAAATGTTGCGCCGCAAGTTGCGCCGCAACTTTTTGCGGCACAACTGCCCACCTTTGTATAACAGCAATAACAAAAATAAAAGACTTACTTTGATAAATTGGAATTGATTTTAATGAAGCATGTAGGCAACTATTAAATAAACTAATGCAGTTAAAAATGTCGTAGTGACAGGCAGGTTGGCAAAACTGTATTTTAGGCTGGTAAATTTATTAATTTTTGCTACTTTCTAAGTTTAGAACCTGCAATAATTTTAACAAATTAAAGAAGTTATTAATACATTTACCTCTTTATATACTATTAATAAATACAAAATAAAAAAAAATAAAAAAAATTACAATATTAATAAATACAAAATAAAAAAAATACAAACAAATAATTACAAAAATCTAAAGAAATTATATCTATTTCATGTAATCGAAATACTGTCAACACCCTCAATTAAGATTCTAAGATAGATCTCATCAGGCCCAACTGACTTATGTTTATTTAAACTTTATATACGAGTATAATAGATTGGCTGCCAATTTT
Source organism: Bathynomus jamesi (assembly GCA_023014485.1). Taxonomy (NCBI): domain Eukaryota; kingdom Metazoa; phylum Arthropoda; class Malacostraca; order Isopoda; family Cirolanidae; genus Bathynomus; species Bathynomus jamesi. Next base: position 469,331 of record JAJOZX010000044.1, on the reverse strand, counting down.
TTTTACCTCAGGTCTAGGGGGCCAACTTCCCTTTTTTCTAGGGGGTCCCATCTGCCACATGGCAGACTGACAGCCTAGCCAGTCCGCCACTGGATACGAGTAGGGTGCTGTACACTCTGCTCTAGGTCATTTAGGATAGAAAAGTTTTCACCAGGGATGTCAGTGAAATGGGAGGAAAGCCAAAGGTGGTGGTGAACATTGAAATCTCCTAAAATGGAGATTTCAGCAAAGGGAAAGCGGGAAAGAATGTATTCCACTTTGGAAGTGAATTAGTCAAAGAATTTTGGATAGTCAGTAGAATTAGGAGAAAGGTAAACAGCGCAGATGTATTTAGTTTGAGATTGGCATGTAAGCCGTAGCCACAGGGTATAGAATTCGGAAGATTCGAGTTCGGGAATACGAAAACAAGTTAGGTCATTGTGTACATATACGCAACATCCACCTTTGGAGTGAAATTAAGTATAGAGAAAGTAAGAGGGGACAGAAAAGGGGTTGCTGTCAGTCGTCCCAGACACCTGAGTTTCAGTGAGGAAAAGAAGATGAGGTTTAGAAAAGAGGTGGTATTCAACAGATTGAGAATTTGAGAAAAGGCCACAGTAGTATAGCCGAAAAAGGTTAGAGTGCAGGGATGTTGCAATTTATTACGCAATGTTGCAAAGGGGTGGGGTGTTATGCAACATGTTGCAAAGGGGGTGGGGTGTTGCAAAAAATCCCTGCAAAGGGGGTGGGGGATGCTGCAGGTGCAACAAGGGGTCATGAAACTTGGAGGCGGCGTTATCCCCCAAGAGAAAGGAGAGAAAGGAGGAGAGGTGTTCACCTGGCAGGAGCCAAGTGCATATTAAGACTTCAGCCGAGTAGGTGTTGTCTTATAGGCTCCTAATCAGCCAGTTGGCTTAGAAGGCGTAAATGGCTTGAATTGCCAGATAGCGCCATGTATTCAATAGAAGGCTGAGTTGCCAGTTTGTGCTATATATTTAATTAATTAATTCTAATCGAAGACTGAGTTGCCAGATACCACTTTTTATCATTATTATGGAGAGTTGCCAGATACCATTATATACATTATTATAGACTCCTAATCAGCCAGTTGGCTTAGAAGGCGTAAATGGCTTGAGTTGCCAGATAGCGCCATGTATTCAATAGAAGGCTGAGTTGCCAGTTTGTGCTATATATTTAATTAATTAATTCTAATCGAAGACTGAGTTGCCAGATACCACTTTTTAGCATTATTATGGAGAGTTGCCAGATACCATTGTATACATTATTATAGACTCCTAATCAGCCAGTTGGCTTAGAAGGCGTAAATGGCTTGAGTTGCCAGATACCACTTTTTAACATTATTATGGAGAGTTGCCAGATTGTACCATTTATTTTCTTAAAAGTTGGTTTAGAATTCCGCTAGTAGGTTTAGAAGGCGTAACATGATATAATTAACCAAAAGAATTAAGTAAAACAACATTGCATCATTCTGTTTATTATAAATATATAGAAAATAAATATACATTTCAATAATAATAGAAATGAGGAATATGCATATAATCCGTCAATATAACAGTACAGGAGAAATATACACACACACACACACAATTATGGAGATATATAGAAAATAAATATACATTTGAATGATCAATAATAATAGAAATGAGGAATATGCATATAATAAAAAAATATATACACACACACACACACACAATTATGGAGATATATAGAAATAAATATACATTTGAATGATCAATAATAATAGAAATGAGGAATATGCATATAATCCTTCAATATAACAGTACAGGAGAAATATCACACAAATATGTATAAATACATTTCACTTTTTTTTCAAAATACTAAACTCGCACTTAATCGAGTTACAATTACATCATTATTGCTCTGCATTACGCAGTATATGCGGTTTAATAATATTTCACCGCTTAAAGTATAGGGAAACCTGTATTCGATATGAAGGGCTTTCATATCGTTCAGTACTATTTTTGTTCCCACTTTACAACCGGTTGGTAAGTCATCTTTAAATACGTCTAGAATACAATCAAAAGCACGCACAAAGAGTTCATCGTTAGCTACATTATTAAACACAAGTTTATAAACACGCTTTTCCAATCGAGGGTTTATTTCTACCGACCGAGCTTTTCAATCGTGAACTCGTCTTCACTCAACATAGCGGCAATTGAAATAATCTTCTAAATCGTTACGACAACTGCGCGTTATATAAAGAAATAGTTCTTCAGGGTGAACGGTGTAGGTGAGCTCAGCCTTGTACCAGTCAATTGCTTTGTACCAAAGTTCATGGTATTTCAAAGAGTCTAAACTTTTTAAATAAACGTCCAGCTCTAGACCATTCTCACCTTGTTCAGCCCTACACTCGGTAAACCCATCGAGCAGAGCGGTGTATGCGTATTCAAGTACTGTATCAAAATAAAGCATATCCGTAACACGCGCGTCTAATATAGGTTTCAGCTTGCGGAATCCGACGATTTCAAACATTCTGTCGAGGATGAAACGGTTTCGCGTAGGAACAAGAGCGTTATTATCAGAAGCATTCTTCCACATCAGCCGTATATCAATGCATGGCCGATCGTTATTTATACACAACGTACATACAACGGCGTATGAGGGTGCGTCACTAATCTGCTCTCTTCTTGTACCTACGTTAGCAGGTATTTTATAACGATCTTCACTCCACTTCTCAACTATCACGAAGATTCTATTCATCTCCTCGACACTTAAATAAACCCGTTTGTTTGTTTGTCTACATTCCGTTTCCAGTACATAGCTAACGGTACCGGATTTACGCCTGAACACGCGCAACGATTTCGTCACGGACACATCGTACGAGGCGTTGAGAATGCTGCTCAAAGGAAGTTCCATCGTATTCGAGGAGCGCACGTCCACTCGGTTCAAGCTCTGAGATAACTATGAGCCGTGTGAGGCACGCAGGTAGGCAGGAACGGTTCGATGGGCGGCTGACTCGATGATACGTGAATGGGTTGTTCGAACTCGTATGATCCGCGAGTCGCACCATAATCGAATTGTTGTACATATTGGGTAGGTGTTTTTCCGCTACAAGAATTAATTTCGGTTTTATCACTACCAGACTACGCACCAGACAGTTTCCCTCAGGATAATTTTCACGAACTAGGCACATTTTAATGTTTTACTAAACATCTTCACACTCCGGCGCACTATTTGAGAGGAACATATGCTCATATTTTTCCTTTCTGCCCATCAAACGATACTCGTCTCTAAAGTCTGTTAAAAACTCACGCAGGGCACTAGCCACAACCTCACTACGAACCTCATCATGATATACATTAATATAGTGATAAAAATACTTAAGATTGTCCATGATCACGAGATTCACATTTTCAGTCGTAGGGTATGAGTAATCGACATGGTGTAACATGACGTAATACCGCTTGTCACACCACCCATCCACAAGACTCATTATCCATACCTGCTGCTTCTCTTCTGCACGCGTTGTTTCTTTTACTTCACGGTATATGTGAGACTTTATAAAGTTTAGCTCTACAGCATACTTCAGCACATCGTCTGTGCAACGAAAGCCTTCAACGGTCTCACCAGAACATCCGTAGAGTATTTGTACATCTTGCAACTTCGCACAATCCAATGTGGTTTTAAAAGAGGCATAGGAGGGGGGAATAGGAAGTTTTTCGGTATCCACCACATCTCACACTTTGCTGAATACCATTTCATAAAACATTTGAATACACGTCTGATCTCCTTTTTTTCTTCTACGCTGGCGAATACACGTCTGATCTCAAGGGCTTACTGCAGTCGACTGACCACGCAGGGAATCCCAGATAGTAGCATGACTCACGTTGCTGTCTTACAGTGGGCGGAGCTTAGAACTTTCACCTGCGCACACACACACACACACACACACACACACACACACACACACAAAGGAGAAAGTGAAACGCTAATTGAAACATGATTTATTTAATAAACGAGATATTCAAGTTATATATATTTACAAATACGATTTAATAAACGAGATATTCAAGTTATATATATTTACAAATACGTGTAATAAATAAGTTAACAATAGATACATCAAAGATTATATACAAGACAAATACGTGTCATAAGTAAGTTAACAATAGGCGCATCAAAAGTTATGGTATCCAAAGGGTACGGTATCATAGGTACCAGGTAACTGGTAACGTTTCCTATAGGTGTTACGGCACACCTTCGTACCCCTAAGTTCCTTCACGCCCCCCAGCTTCTGCGCCCGAAAATTGTGGGTGCCTACAGTTAGTTGGGGAGGTCGTTCGCCTCTCATCGTCCAACACACTAGATCCTTCAACGATTCAAAGTTAACAACCCGCCGATTCGCATGGTTGAGCGTAATACCCTTTGCCTTCACGATATATTTCATATCCTCCCCCACCCTCACCCGTACCCCATAAGTTTTAGGTCCTGTTGAGACAAAAGAGTCGGCGTATGCGTTGTCCCCATACTCATCCTTGATCTCATCAGTGAGCTCGCCGAGGAACTCCCCAATAGCGGGCATGTATTCACCCTCCCTCTCTGTGAATATCACGCTATCTGTATCGGCATACAATACTCTCCGCCCAAGAGAATGCAATAGACCCCAAAGTTTTATACGGGCGTAGGCTGTTGTGAAGCTGGCCACAGGTATGTTTGTAACCCTTGAGGTATCTGTGGCCAATTCAGTGTTGTTGTACTTTATTATGTAAGTATTACCTACATTCACGATCTCCATGACCTCTTTATCGGGAGCATTGGCATAATCCCAGACATCACTATAACTTTGTGCCAAATGAATGTTCCCTTTGCCGGTATTCTGTGCAAATTTTCCCCATAGACTGTTTAGACACAACTTTGCACTAAAGCGCTTGCCAGGATTCTTTGCAATTTGGGCACGATCAAGTTGTATACCTTCGCGGTCGCGGTAACGTTGAATATAGGCAGACTTTTCATCTTCGGTATCAACTCCTCGCGGATACCCTGATGCCTCAACCTTATCCTTCAAAAATGCGTTTATATATGGTGTGAAAAGGTTGGGTAGCTTCTGAAACCTCCACACCTCATGTATCTTCAGTATTCTATCCATGGCGTACGGCTAGGGCCAGCTCAGGACTTGTATATACGCCTCTGATCTTACGCTGGTGGGGTATATGGTTACAATCGCCGTTATTCTCTTCCGCGCACTTCACGCACAGGGGAACATGAGCTTGTGGTCGATAACGACAGGTAAGATTGGCATCCATAAATTGCGTGGGGGGAGTACGTCTACGAAAGAGAGCCCAAAGTAACGATCATTCAAATTTCTTGAAAATTCATTGATGGAGGGCAGGTTAGGTCCCACCAGTTTCTCAGGAGCGCCCACGGGGTACGGATTGTTCTTCATCACGTATGGGTATAAAGAACAGAAATCGTAGTAATGGAGCTTCACGCCCTCCGTAGGTGGAAAGTATAGTCTGAATGGATTTGTACGTCCTCCAAACAAGCTATCACCACATTTGAGAGGATCCAGCACCATTGAACGCTTGATCGTGTTTATTTCCTCACGGTACACCTCGTCTGTCTCCATCCGTGCATCATATTCATGCTCCCACAAGACTTTGTGAGTGAACTGTGATCCTATAAGTTGATCGCGGGTGCGGGTCCATGCAAGACAGTCGGCAGGAGATCTACCGTGGATATCTCCGGCGATTCCGCACTCAGGACGGGGGCATCCATGCCACCAGCATCCGTTAAAGGAGTACACAGTCTTCACACCAGTGACACGGTTTTCACTTAACCCATCAACCCAAAAAACACGTCCATTAATCTTAATGGGTACTTCACCCGTGTTGCGGGCGTGCTTTATGTATACACCTGTCTGTTGCTGTAGGTGTATGAGCCAGTAAATAGCCTTGTGTCCGTAACTGCGGGGTTGTTTCGGTGAATAATGGCTAAGGTGTCTTTAGGCATGAAGTTATTCTTGAACACCGTAAAACATAATGACGCGATGGTGGTTGCGACTTGCAGCGGATCGCATTTGAAACGGCCTATGTACATCCTTCTAAAGGCCTGGAAACATACTCTAAGCACGCGCACATCATTCACGCAATAACGCTCACATTCATCAGCTATATTATAAGGGTTACTTTCATTAAAACTGTTGTAGTATCGATCAAAGTCTTCACGTTCATCTACACTCATACAGTCATAGTTAAAATAATGTTTGGGTGGTGGTGGGCCTACGTAGTTTAAAGTCTCGCTGGTGAGGAAAGTGTAAGGGAAGTATCCTTTGGAAACTTCAGCTGCTACTCCCATCACCTTGGGTAGCTTTGCTAATTTACAAGGTGTGAATAATAAAGTGTCTTTAAATTGTACATTGCCTCTTATTTGCATCTGTATTAATTTGTTGCCTCTTTTCAATGGATCACCTGTAAATATCTCAGAGGATTCGTGTTCAAGCAACTCCTTATAAAGGAACTGCGTGTCAAACTTTGCCCCGTTATGGGCGAGAATATACACAGTCATTTTTTTGAACTTGTCGGCTAACTTGACAATATAGGACACAAATAGTTTCACAGGACTATCGCGGACATTCGTTTTAAAAACGTTTGTCCGTTTACCGCATTTGGGGCACTCGTCACATTCGATCCCCATACACTCATCACAGATGGTCTGGCTCACAAGTAAATGTGGAATTACCTCTTTGGTTTCAGCGTTCGTATATGTTTCTATATCGTAGTATACAGTTATACAAGGGTTATTTTTAGGCTTAGCATCTTTCATATAACATACATGCTTTACTCCATCCGCCTTATATTCCTCCTGGCATGTAGGACAGTGAATTTCGTCACACTTGTGCTTAAATTTCCCCCAATTATCCATTGTGTGAAACATACCACATTCACAGATTCTCATTTTCCTGCACGTGCCAATTGATTTATGGAAATCAAAACAGCTATTATTGAAAATGTGCGTCTACACACATCACAGTCTCTCTTCTCAGCTTCAACTACACGGCTTTCACATTTGGTGCTTTTACACTGTTCACATACCATGTGACATTCTTTACAATGTCTCACTATATCATCCGCAAACTCGAGGCACCCCTTACACAAATCATGATGTCTCCCATATTTTCGACTTTTGTCATAACTCGCGTAAAGCCACCTTATATTACGGATGGGGAGATACGTTGTCCCTGACAATCCTAAAATAAGTAGGGGTCTTGTACGATCTCTCACACAGCTTTTAAAAACATACACAGTCCTACGACGATCATCCAACCCAAATACAACTATACGGACATTCATTTCCTGTTCTACCTTCTCAGCTCTTCAGGACCCATATTACAGTCAAATTCAAGTTCACAGTCTACAGCTAGTTTACGGGCACGTTCCACGACCGTAGGCACCAAATTTTTGAGCCGTGTATTTTGTACAGTAAACATACGTGCAAGAGTACTGCTATAAAGCCGCAACCACGATCGACGTTTATATCGGTATAAATATCGGAGAATTGAGTTAAGAGTATACGGTATGGCACTATGACCCGCAACACGGAATACACGATCAATATTTACCGTGAAGTTGTCCATATTAAAGGCTATACTACTTTGGGCGGCTTGCATTATACGTCCTAATATATATTCTACATCTTCAGCCGCCAAACGTCTAAATGGCACTACACCCAATAATCATCTACATCACCGTCATCTGACCCGAATCCGAAGGACAGACTCGTCCTGACTTCACGCTCGTCGCGTTCTGAAGAGCAAACTCTACAATACGCTGTACAACCCGGCGTAGCCCGCGCTCAATTCCATTGCTATACATGGCTCTAGGGTCGACCCTGACTCTATACCGATTTCTAGTCAAGGCTGGGGTGGGGGCTGCGGAGCGCACCAACTCAAACGTTATATCATCCTCAACAGAACGGGGGGCAACTGTGGCGGATGAATTAGGGGATATATTAGCGGAAGGTGCTGCTGGGGGGCCTGTTGCGTAGGAGGTTGAGGGTTGGGGATCTATTATTGTAGACTTAACAGAACGGGGGGCAACTGTGGCGGATGAATAAGGGGATATATTAGCGGGAGGTGCTGCTGGGGGGATTGTTGCGTAAGAGGTTGAGGGTTGGGGATCTATTACTGGTGCAACAGGCGCGTATTTCGGTCGCTTTATACCTGACGTGGGGTTCTCTTCATCATACCTCCGCTTTGGACGTGCTACCGGTATCGCTGGTGAGGGTTCGTTGGCAGGGGAGGAGATCACAACTACACTGTCGTCGAGGTCATCCGTAATGTCAATGATGGGGTGCTGTACCTCATCGTCATTCACGGTTCTGTGGGAGAAGAAAACAAAATATAAGGAACAGCACTCAAAATTTGTAATATTTTGTAAATGATCCACTTAGGAGTGTGACGTGTTAGAAATGGACTCTGTAGAAAAATTCAGATTCACGAGCCCATCCACATGTATTATATCTGGACCTACAGGATGTGGTAAAACTGTGTTTATGCTTAAAATCATTAAAGAAAAGGGAGAGATGTTCTCGAAATTTGTGCATAAAGTTATATGGTGCTATTCGACGTATCAATCAGTGTTCAACGAGTACCAAGATGATATTTTGTTCCACAAAGGCGTATATGACGTTAATTCGTTAAAGGGAAATGAACATACAGTCATTGTAATTGACGATCTCATGTTGGAGATGGATAAAACGTTTGCCGAGACATTTACAGTATTCTCCCACCATCTTAACATAAGCGTGTTCTTCATCAATCAGAATCTATTTTTCAAAAATAGATACATGCGCGATGTGTCGTTAAATACGCAATATCTAGTCTTATTCGCACAACGTAGAGATGTATCACAAATTGGGGTATTAGCCAATCAAATGTTCCCGAATCAGCGTAAGGAGTTTTTGGAAGTTTATAAAGAAGCTACAAGCACGCGTTACGGATATTTGCTTTGCGACCTTCATCCGCGAAACACGTTTAGAGTGCTTCTACGAACGAATATATTTCCAAACGAGCCTGAAACGGTGTATATTCCAGAATGACAAAGAGACTAAAGAAATACCGTGAATTAATAAAAATCTATCATCGACTGCCCCGGGCAATGCAGCAGATGTTTATTAAAAATATCGACGCCGACTTTTTAAAATGCATCTGTGAAATCTGTCTTAACGTTATAAATTGCAATGTATCAATGAAAACCCCTCAGAAGGCTCGCCTACGCCGTTACAAGAACATAATACGTGCACTCGCTCGTAAAAGTCAAACTGTAGCGAAGAAAAAACGAATTATTGTACAAACAGGAGGGTCATTTCTCCCCATCTTATTTTCAGTTTTGGGTCCTTTACTGACTAGATTAATATAATGAAGAAAGTGGTAGTGATTCCCCACGAGGTGTACGCTTCACTGCAAAGGAATCCAGACACGGTTCTAGATCCCCGTAAAAGCAGACTTAAAAGAATGGAAAGCGAATTGCTAGCCCTATTAAACAGTGAAAAAACACCTGATGAGAAAAGAATCTTATACCAAGAAGCTCTGCAGAAATTTCTTCACGAGTACGAAAATTATAAGAACCCTACAGAGATTCCTGTGGTTATTAGGCACAGCACGGGGGACGATGGACATGGCGACATAGGATCTGTGCCCGACGATACAGCTGACCAACCAAAAATTAAGGGATTAGCCACACAACATATCGAGCATGTATTAAAAAGCACCCTCCCACATACATTGAGGAGTAAAGGCTTAAGTCTTTATAATCTATTGAATGAGGATCCAGCCATACAATGGACCGATACAGGCGAGATCATTGTGGAAGGATCAAAGGTACAGGGATCGAATATCGTAGACATTGTCCATGATCTGGTGAGAAAGTGGGATAGGCCATCACCATCAGGATGGAAGCATATTAAAGCAAGACTACAACAAATAAATGTCCCTAAAACGTTGATAGGAAATCTGAACAGGTTAAAAGACTTGGAACATGCAACGCATGTGACACAATTGAAGACGCCGTCACCCCCGGCGGTAACACCTTTGAAGAGGAGAAAGAAGAGGTTAAACAACGGTCAACCCTACCCACGTGCCTCTAAAATACGCAAATGGCTAACGTATTAACTAAACGCTATTATGACATTTCTAACCCATCCTCTTACGGCGGCGTAGATAGACTGTACAGAAGTGTTTACGGAGTAGGAAAAAAGATGTTGAAAGATTTTTGAGGGAGCAGGACGCTTATACGCTTCATAAGCCTGTGAGAAAAAGGTTTAAAACAGCCAAGACAACGGCTTCCTCGATTGATTCTATTTGGCAAGCAGATTTAACAGACATGCAAAGATATTCTGTGTATAACGATGGTTACCGCTACATTCTATTCATAATAGACGTATTCTCTAGATATCTGTGGCTAGTTCCTCTGAAAAATAAATCACCTGAAACAGTTGCTAAAGCCACCAAAACGCTAATGTTAAAAGAAAACAGGGTTCCTGGCTATTTTTGTACGGATATGGGGAAGGAATTTATAGGCCGTGCTTTTCAGAACATGTTGACAGAGTTTAATATCAGCTATTACACAACCAATTCTATACATAAGGCTTCTTTAGCTGAAAGAGTTCAGCGCACCATAAAGGAACGCATGCACCGTTATTTTACACATAAAAACACATACAGATTTCTAGACATTCTGGAATCATTGGCATCATCCTACAACCGCTCACACCATCGCACGATTGGGACAACACCTAACGAAGTTTTAGAAAGAGGTACGCTCCCGAGAAGAGATGGATCACCAACACCACCACCACACTCGGCGCGCTTCAAAATCAATGATTATGTAAGGCTGTCGCGTTCGGGGAATAAATTCGCAAAGGGTTTTGAGCAAGGATGGACACGCGAGATTTTTAAAGTTAGGGCTATGAGACCTAAAGGTGAGATAATGATGTATTACATTGAAGATTTGAATGGGGAAGAAATCTCAGGAGGCTTTTACCGCGAGGAATTGCAGAAAGTTGCGTTTAATTTAGGAAAAAATGTGTTTAAAATTGAGAAAATTTTAGGAAGCAAAGGTTCAGGAAAGAGAAAAATGTACCTGGTGAAATGGCTAGGGTACCCAGAAAGCTTCAACACCTATATAAAAGCTGATGCAATAATGAAGCTTAAATAGTATGCAACATGGCTCCTAACCATTTCTACGTCACACTCCCGTCCTCCTCGTCCCTGTCTGTACACCCTAACAACACACTAGCCAACTTTGTAACAGAACTCCACGGGCACATTGAATTGGGTCGTGATTCGTATGAGGTGGGGATATGCGAAATTCAGCTGGACACCATCTTTTTAAATATTGAACATAAAGAAACCGTTTTTACGATTCTTAGAGACATTGACGAGTGTGAAAAAGCTGGGGTAGCTATGGATGAAACTATACGTATCGCTCGGACTAAGGTTGCACGGTATTACAGTACAGAAGTAAGACTAGGACCGGGTCAATATGGTTCGGTCGAGGATGTTGTGAGAGCTTAAACGTAAGTTTAAGAAACTCAAACCTTACGAATGATTTAGTATACGAAATCGTAAACAAAGGAAACCCTGCACATACACTAATCCTAAAATCAAAGACTAACAGACGTATTAAAGACCATAGAATGTTCAAAATTCTAACCAATGGCCGATATAGCGCAGCCTTCCAAAGAGACACATTTCACGAGACACAGCATGACTTGTCCAGATTAATGTATCAATTGAAGATGGAGAAATTGGCTGAAAGGTCCCCAGACATGTGCTATATTTACAGTAATATAGTGGAGCACCAGTTTGTTGGGGATACCCAGGCACGCCTGCTGCGCATTGCTCACATCCCCAACCATAGAGGAAGGAGTTTGAGTATTACATATGACAGACCCCATTATGTGAATGTCGCAACTAATTTAATAACCAATATCTCAATATATATAAGAACGATTGAGGGTGAAAACTTCCCATTCGGTAACGGGAGCTTAACAGTGAAGCTACACTTTCGACGCACTGAGTTATAATGGATAGAAAGCCTTTCACCGTCTATCGAGGGGTGAGATACCAGCGCGGTAGTGGACTTGGATCCATTTTTTCATCCATACTACGTACGGCTGTTCCTTTGCTGAAGAGGGGTGCCAGATACCTCGGAAGGAAAGCGCTACAATCAGGTCTTAACACTGCAGAAGACATATTGGCCGGGGCTAAACCTAAAGAAGCTCTAAAAAAACATTTAAAGCGTACACGGGACGAAATCATCAAAGATGCAAAGAGAAAAATGCGTGGTGGCGGGAAGAAGAAGAGGGCTGCCCGGAAGAAGGGGTCACGTGGTATTAAACGTAAAAGGATATCAAAAAAGAAGTGCTGTAAGCGAATGAAACCTATGGTTGACCACTTTTTTGACTGATATAAGCTAAGGACATTGATCTCATGAATCATAGTTTGTTTACTACTTGTCGAGAGAGGAGGCACTATTTCTAACTCGCCATGGCACGCTTCATCCACCCATGTAGTTCACAATGCTGTAAATCGGAGCTGTCCCTTTTTGAGCTGCCTCCAACTCAAGTTTCTATTGAGCACAGTGATTTTATTACAATTAACCCTTTAAACACAATTAGTTCCCCGAGTGCACCTATAGAATTCGTGATACCCAGCTCAGGCCCTTACTTTTTTGATCCAAGCTGTGTGCACATGTACGCTAAGCTACGTATAGCCCATTCTGATGGAACGGTCTGCGATGACAAATATGCTGTATACCCTGAAACAAACTTTCTGCACTCCATATTCAACCAGTGTGACGTATATTTAAATCAGACCAACATATCGGCAGGCACGGGGTACTATCATCTACGAGCCTATCTGGGAAATGTCCTCAACTTTTCCAAAGAAGCGAAGGCTACCTTTTTAAGTGCCGAGGGATATTATCAAACTAAAGATGAAAGTAGTATAAAGGACAAATTTAAAAATTCTAAAAAGAAAATTTACGAGTGTTTTGGACGGCTGCACACAGATTTCACTTTCCAAGAGAAGTTGCTTGTCAACGGGGTGGATATGAAAATAAAGCTCACCCGCACGAGGCTTGAGATCTGCTTAAATCTGGATGCTGATCAAGAAGAGGGTGCAAACCCCGTTGTGGTTCACATTATGGACACATTCCTCCGCGTATGGCGAGTGAAATTAAGTTCACCAAAACAACTAGAAATTGAGAAAAATTTACTAAACGCTGCAGTGAAATATCCTATTAAGAGAGTACAAATCAAACTATATACAGTTCCTGCAAGGTTGGCATCGAAGCAGATAGAAAACATTGCCCTGGGAAATCTTCCTAAAAGGGTATTAATCTGAATGGAGGACCATGCTTCGGTGAATGGAAAATAAAAAGAGTGCCTTTAAATTAGAATTTCGGACTTAAAAATATAACTCTATACGTTAATGGCATGCTTTGGGTGGAACAATGGGTACGGACTATTCATCAGACGCTGTGTTACCTCTTTGTGCCAGAGCCTATAGTAATCTGACCCATATTGCAGGTGATTGTGATGAGCTTGGTAATGGGGTAACGCAGGAAGAATTCATTGATCAATTTAACCTTTATCCGTTTGACATTACACCTGACTTATCTGCTAGCGTAAATAAGCATTTAAGCCCACAGCAGAGCGGAAACATCTCAGTGAGGCTGGAATTCAGAAAGCTTATAGACGCGCCTATTAGTGTACTAGTATATCTCGAATCGCAAGCCCTAATAGAAGTAGATAGATTTAGGAGCGTTATCACTGACTTTTAAAATGGATGCTAATACACTTCAGAAAGTAATGAATAGTGAACGCGTCACACATTCCAAATTTATCGGCGTGTTTGCGAAGAATGAAACATTGAGTTTGCCAAGTACGCGAGAATGCGGTAGTCTTATTGTGAACACAGATGTCATCGGTAATGAAGGGATTCATTGGATCGCTGTCTATTTTAAAAATAGACAGCGCCTGTACTATTTTGATTCACTCGGTACTCAACCCTGGAGTGACCCTATTATTGTAAAATTTCTCGCTCAGTTACATATTCCCGAAGTTGTATGGAACCCGTTTCGTATACAAGGATATTTTAGTAATGCTTGCGGAATGTACTGCGTCTCATTTCTCATGCGGATGTCATGTGATAAAGAATTTATAATTTTTTTAAATTTATTTGACCCGTGTCACACTCGCCGAAACGATGAAATGGTATGCAGACAGATAAAAATCCGTTTTCCAATTGTACGTACTCGTTGTATAGTATTAATGTTTTTGTTCGTGTGTGTATATTTGTAACGGTATATTATTTTAGTTTAAGATGGTTATTGTACTGATTTCTTTCATTTAATAAATTTATGAAAATATATTGTCTTCTTACCCCAAAAAGATCGAAAAACACTTACATTATTTCGGTGTGACATTCATTATGCTGACTGATCAGTATATCCTCCGTATTCATGACACGAGATTCTTCATAAGATTGTATAACACGTGTCAAATCCACATCGGACCTTAAAGGAATAATGTTCATTCTTTTTTAATAAAAACATATACAGAGTATACAGACAGACCCCATTATGTGAAGATATCTTTGGTTCGAAACTCATTTAAGAGGTAAATCCAAATAACATTTAAAACGATTGCCATAAAAAATTTCGGTTTTAGCATAATGGTGAGTATCTAAATGAAGTATTTGACGAGATACTACAACCCTCCATATATATAAAATCATGTTTCTTGTGAATAAATTATAGACACTTTCATTTCTATGGTAGTCCTTGCGTCGGATTGTAAGGAGCGTCACTGCAAATATCTTCAACGGTTTGCGTTGGAATAATTCATCACGGTCAATCGCGTTAAAAAGATTAATTGCAGTTAATGCTGCAGTGCACCTTCTTCATACAAATCCGGTAAAGCGTACAGTTCGTGGTCCATGGTGGAGGGAATGCACTGGCAGAGGGAATGATTATTCACTGACGCGAAAATAGCTACTGTTTACTCCAAACTGAAAAATATTTCCTTTTATATGCACAATCGCCAAGCTCCGCCCCAAAAGATTAAGGCCAGATGTTCGTAGTGATTAGTTGCCAGTGTAGCTGGTGGAGCTATGAAAGTTTGTGTACCAATCGTAACACCGCTATAACGGGTCCGGACGAGTAATGGCATCTTTATATTTTCTCCAATAGATTTAATGCTCGTATTACCCCTTGCTCTTTACCATGTCAATATTTTTCCCCCACTATTCCTGGATCATTAGTCACTAATGTAATCGAGAGGATTTTATAATAAAGAAATTATAAATATATCCTAATTATATTTTTAAAAAAGAAAAGAGCATTCGGTTTCCACATTAAACTGTGGGTCTAAGGCGGAGTGAAAACCTTAACCGTTGTTACAATTCGGGGAAGAGCTAGTTGTTATTATTACTAAAGAGAAAAATCGTGCATGTTTTGCGGTCATACTACCCACGGATCAAATGATCCTGTTATGTTGAAATTATGATGAGCAACGACTCCCTGACGAGATGTATTTCTTGAACTGATCCACAAAGCAGATGTTCACATCTTCTGAAGACTGCATGTTCCACATTTTATAATAAAGAAATTGTAAATATATCCTAATTATATTTTTAAAAAAGAAAAGAGCATTCGGTTTCCACGTTAAACTGTGGGTCTAAGGCGGAGTGGAAACCTTAACCGTTGTTACAATTCGGGGAAGAGCTAGTTGTTATTATTACTAAAGAGAAAAATCGTGCATGTTTTGCGGTCATACTACCCACGGATCAAATGATCCTGTTATGTTGAAATTATGATGAGCAACGACTCCCTGACGAGATGTATTTCTTGAACTGATCCACAAAGCAGATGTTCACATCTTCTGAAGACTGCATGTTCCACATTTTATAATAAAGAAATTGTAAATATATCCTAATTATATTTTTAAAAAAGAAAAGAGCATTAGGTTTCCACGTTAAATTGTGGGTCTAAGGCGGAGTGAAAACCTTAACCATTGTTACAATTCGGGGAAGAGCTAGTTGTTATTATTACTAAAGAGAAAAATCGTGCATGCTTTGCGGTCATACTACCCACGGATCAAATGATCCTGTTATTTTAAATCTGTACCACCCTATATACAGTGCCCGCGAAAAGTATCCGATCACCCTTGAAATTTGTATTTTTTACATAAAAAACAATGTTTAAATGTATACTAACCTTATATTAGTATTTTGTCATCTGTCCTTTGGTTTGGATGACTTGTTCTAGACGTTTTGGCATGGATTTAATCAAGTTTTGACAAACTTCCACTGATATTTCCTTGCACCATACCTTTTTGATGGCCTCTTGTAATTTTTCGACTGAGCCAGTGTCGTGGCATTCAACCTTATTTTTTATTATTAGCCACAGATTTTCTATCGGATTGAGATCTGGACTATTACCAGGCCAATCTAAAATATCAAATTTATTGTCAGTAATCCATTTTGTCACTATTTTGGCCCTGTGACATGGTGCACCATCATGCATGTATGTTTTTGTCCTTTGGATTGCCATTGCCATTGGAAGTTTATCCTGTAGCATTGCTAAATACCGTGCACCATTCATAGTTGTGTTCTTCGGAAGAAAATATAAGTTTCCACCCATAGTAACCGAAACAACCCCAAACCATCACACTTGGAGGGTGTTTCATTGTCTTTAGGGTGTATTTAGGGTCCATCCTATTTGAGCCAATAGGCCGGCGAACCTTTTTGGACAACTTCTGAATGTCAAAAATGTCGACTCATCGCTAAATAAAACCTTCTTCCAGTCATCAACAGTCCAATGAATGTATTTTTTACAAAATGCGACACGTTTTTTACGCATTTTTTCATTAATGAACGGTTTCTTAGCAGCATGGCGAGATGGTAATCCGAGTTCTTTTTGGAGCCGCTCCTGGATAGTTCGTTCAGAAACACCAGATAACAAATTATTCATATTAAATTTTATTTCTTTCGCAGTTATTGTTGGGTTTTTCAAACTAAACGTTTCATAAGTTTGTCTGTTCGCGAATTTGTTTTTCTCGGTCTGCCAGATCGTTTTTAGGACTGGCGTGGTTAGGCCACCATTGTTCTTAGCCCGTGAAACCCATAAATTAACGGTACTTTGGGATATGTTTAATTCCTTAGCTATCTGTCTCTGTGATTTCCCACATGCATGCAAAGCAACAATAGCACCTCGACAATCACTCTTAAGTTGTTTTTTAGCACACATTATATATAAATTTTATTTACACCACTTTCTGTAAAAAAAAAAAAAAAATCAAGAAATTTACACAAACAGTGAAATCTGACAAATTTGAGACACAGCCACCCGCAACGAAGGCTACCAGAACACTAATTTGAGAATGCGTTGGATAGCTCTCATATCAGCGAGCAACCTCAAAGTTACCAGATGTCGCTAGAACAAATAGAAAGTGAATTACGTGTCTCTGAATATCAAGGGAAAATATTGTATTTTCTTGAGTGATCGGATACTTTTCGCGGGCATTGTATATATATATTCCATTCCTTTATTATTTTAAAAGAATGAACAAAACTCTCTCTCTCTTTCTTTATATATATATATATATATATATATATATATATATATATATATATATATATGTGCACAATATAGAAAGAAAAGAGCATTCGGTTTTCACGTTAAACTGTGGGTCTAAGGCGGAGTGAAAAGCTTTTCCAATTCGGCGAGAAAGAGTTAATTATTATTACTACTGTAATTTGTACCACCCTATATATATTATATATCCATTCCTTTATTTATTTTAAAAGAATGAACAAAACTCTCTCTCTCTCTCTCTCTCTCTCTCTCTCCTCTCTCTCTCTCTCTCTCTCTATATATATATATATATATATAATATATATATATATATATATATATATATATAATTATTAGTACTTTCAGGTTTGCCCACCTTATTTCTTTCGCTGATTATTATTTAATATAATTGTGTGTATATCTTTCAATAACAGAGATGTTATGTAAGAATATGACACCATACAAATTACGCGTAAATAAAAATACAACAGCAAAAATAAGAATCGGAGTGAAGTGAGGTTTATCCCGAGTAGACTGGAAGAAAGGTCAAATTGTGGTCATTTCAAAAAGGCCTCTGGGCAAACAGGTGTGATTCGAGTCGGGAAACGATTCCTCGTGTGGTGTGTGTGTGTGTGTGTGTGTATATAGATTTGAGAATACGACCGTGTGTTTTGGTTTATTTTTACCAATCTTCGCAAGGTTTCTTTTCCTTTCGGTTTTCCCACTGTTATTCAATTGTGATATTTATAATAAAAATAGGAATTAAGTAATAAAGTTAATGTTTTAATTAACTTTAAGGTGAAAATCAATTTATATATATATATATATATATATATATATATATATATATATATATATATATATATATATATATATAAGGAATGACAAAATATACGTTTGGCATTTTTTTCTGATTTTCATTCACATGATATGTACAGAGGCGTGTGTGTGTGTGTGTGTGTGTGTATAGATTTGAGAATACGACCGTGTGTTTTGGTTTATTTTCACCAATCTTCGCAAGGTTTCTTTTCCTTTCATTTTTCCCACTGTTATTCAATTGTGTATTTAATAAAAATAGGAATTAAGGAATAACGTTAATGATTTAATTCACTTTAAGGTGAAAATCAATTATATTATATATATATATATATATATATATATATATATATATATATATATATATATATATATTATATAGATGGAATGAAAATATACGTTTGGCATTTTTTTCTGATTTTCATTCACATGATATGTACAGAGGCGGCGTGTGTGTGCGTGTGCGTGTGTGCACGAGTTGTTCATTCGTTTATATATACAAACACAGATGGGGGTGAGGAGTTTGGAGGAATGGACGACCGTGTGTTTTGGTTTATTTTCACCAATCTTCGCAAGGTTTCTTTTCCTTTCGTTTTTCCCACTGTTATTCAATTGTGATATTTATAATAAAAATAGGAATTAAGTAATAAGTTAATGTTTTAATTCACTTTAAGGTGAAAATCATATATATATATATATATATATATATATATATATATATATATATATATATATATATATATATATATAAGACAAAATTAAATAGACACGGTTATTATGATTCTTTCTATATATATACATATATATATATACCGTATATATATGTGTATATATATATATATATATATATATATATATATATACAAACACCGATGGGGTGAGGAGATTGGGGGGAATGGACGACCGTGTGTTTTGGTTTATTTCAACTTTCTTCGTAAGGTTTCTTTTCCTTTCGTTTTTCCCACTGTTATTCAATTGTGGTATTTATAATAAAATAGGAATTAAGTGATTTATTGTGTAAAGAGCGTGTGTTTAAATTATTTATTTAATAAACAGATGAATCTTCTTAATTCCAACAATTAAAAGAAATTCTGTATTGATTAACTACCATCATATAAATATATTGTGGTATTTTGATTAATATATGGTTTTAAATATTGCTATCTTGCAACTCAGCATTCTATTGAATACATGGCGCTATCTGGCAACTCAGCCGGATTAGAGGTCTATAAAAGAGTGAGAAGCTGATGACGGAGTCATTCAAGCTCGGCTCCCAGCCGAGCAAGGACCTCTGGTCCTTTCTCTTTCTGGCCCTTTGGGAAAACCCCTTAGAGGCCTCTTAGGTTAGGTATACGAAAATAGCTTGGGGGAGAACTCCGCCTCCAAGCCCTTGCAATCGGCAACAAAGGCCGATACTCTCTCTCTCTCTCTCTCTACCCCTTCAGGTGTACCCCTCCCCCCTTGGCTCCTTCTAAGCCAACTGGCTGACTCAGCCAACTGGCTGATTAGGAGCCTATAAGACAACGCCTACTCAGCTGAAGTCTTAATATGCACTTGGCTCCTGCCAGGTGAACGCCTCTCCTCCTTTCTCTCCTTTCTCTCCTTTCTCTTGGGGGATAACGCCGCCTCCAAGTTTCATGACCCCTTGTTGCACCTGCAGCATTCCCCACCCCCCTTTGCAGGGATTTTTTGCAACACCCCACCCCCTTTTGCAACACCCCACCCACCCTTTTGCAACATGTTGCACAAAAACCTCACCCCCAATTTGCAACATGTTGCATAACACCACCCCCTTTGCGACATGTTGCATAACACCTCGCCCTCTTTGCAACAACCCCATCCATCCCTTGCAACATGTTGCATAACACACCCACCCCATTGCACCATTACGTAATAAATTGCAACATTCCTGCACTCTAATCTTTTGCGGCTATACTACTGGCCACGAATGTTGCAGAAGTTTAAGAAAAGTGAATCAGACTGAGATCCAGAACATCCCGAATGGCGGTAGCAGATCCAGCCCCGCTGCCCAGGTCTGCGTTCCCAGTATCGGCAGCGGGAGGGCCAGAAGTGGGGACATTTATGGTCCCTTCCCCAGGGGACTCCGAGGCCCTTGAAGTTGATGCCATTTTTTTTTTAATTTTGAAAAGATTATGTAGTGTGTAAGATGCATATGTACTGTATGTAGTGAGGAATAGGGAGAGAAGTGTGTGTTTGAGAGCATGCTGGACTCCTCACGGGGTAGATGAGACACGGAAAAAGATCAGCTAAGGAGGACAGTGACAGGAGAAACGGGAGTTCCCTTACTCCCTATCTTCTGTCTACCGTCCTCCCCGGAGTAATTTCCTGGTCGATTGGTGCCTACAATCTCCTCCTGCTGATTTATTTGTGAACCAGCGAAAATTCCTCTTTTATTTTGGCATCACTAATCAGATGAAATTTTTGTTTCAAGTACTGGAATTCATCTCCTGATGTTTTCATTGCCTTAACAAAAGTTTTCATCAATCTTAGTTTGACATGTAAAGGTGGCAAGTAAACTTTTTCAGGATCCACCAATTTATGGTACGTGTTAGAAAATCTAGAAGACGAAGAGCCATTGTTGTCCCAAGGTGATATAATGACTAAGCTGACTGATGCAGCATTGCTTGTATATATTAAGTTAAGGTGTATATATATCCATCTCATAATTGTAAGGTTAGTGAAAAATTCACTAAATTTAGAGCTAGCATTTTTGGGCTCTTGTGGCATCATTGTTTGGGCACTCTTGTGGCATCATTTTTTGGGTCACTGCGCGTCCTTCCTCTCGTTTGTTGAATGCGGCACTTATAGAGAGCTCTCTTGCAATTCAGTTTGGTTGTTTAGATACAAGATTGTTGCATCGTGCAATGGTGCTGGTTGTGTTGTTGTTGCAAGGTTTAGAAAGAAGACCATAAATAGTGCCCCTTTTGTTTTTTATCTTAATTTTATGCAACTGAGGCCTAAGGTAGGCCCACATCGAGTCAGCAACCATGAGGTAGGACCTAATAGGACCTCCAAGTCCGTAAGATTTTAGTCTAGCTTAACTTGGGCTGTAGGTTAAACTGGCCCTTCAGAGCTTGGTCGTTCACGGCTCAGCTGGGATTCTGAACCCAATAAAATAAAAAATAACATGGTCCTTTGGAACCGGATTCTAGCCCAAGAGTGAGTCAGTGACTATTTTCTGGCAAAGTTCTGATTATGCAAATTGTAGCCCAAGTTGGGCCTGGACGGGTTGAGCATAAGTGAGTTAAGTTCCCAGGGTAGAAAGTTTGGTCACCCAATTGCGAAACTTGGCCACTAGTCTGTCGTTGTTTTGGGCCTACATTTTACCGGTTTGGTTAATTTTGGTTTATTGTTCGTAGGCGAAGGTTGCACACGTCAGTGTGCCAGTTACTTGGGTGGAAAATTTGGTATTCCATATTGGTGGTTGGTCATTACCCCACCCAGCAATTCAGTTTATTTGAAAAAAGCAAAATTTGAGTTTGATCAGTTTCTTAAGTATTTTCGCCAATTCAGCTTATTTGGTATTGAGCCCAATTGTTGTTTGCATTGAGCATGAGTGCAGCTGAATTGAACAAGGTTAGAAAAAGGAGAAGCGCCTACAAAGGTCTAATTACAAATTACAAAGGTCACTGCCACTATAGATTCTGCCATAGAGCAAGATGATTTAAACTTAGTGACTGGGCAGCTTTCCATATTAGAAACTAAAAAGGTTGCTGTAAGCGAAGTAAATGTTAAAATTGAGGCTCTTATAGAAGAGGATGAAATAGAAAATAACGTAATTTTCTTTGAAGAGATTACTGATGCCATAATTAAAGTATGCCACAGAGCAAAATTGTTGCAGCTCAGTACAGTTAGAGACCAGGTCTAATAATGAAACACAACACTCAACAAATGGTGTTTGTGAAGATAACATTAACAGATCTACAGTTCAATTACCGAGGCTTGTACTCAAAACATTTTCTGGGAGTATTCAGGAATGGCAAGGATGGGCATACAGTTTTCAATCAGCAGTTCATTCTAGTCAAGTGTTAAGTGCGGTGGAGAAGTTTAATTATTTCCAGTCCCTCTTGGAAAGGGAGGCAGCAAAGACAATAGCAGGATTAGCATTAACGGAGGCTAATTATAATGTACCTTGGGATATATTAAAGAAACAGTTTTGTAAACCAGAAATCTTAATTAAAAGCCACCTCTGCGAACTTTTAGCTATGCCTCCTGTTAATAATCCCAATAGTGTCAAGGAGTTACGGCAGTTATATGATGAATTTGAAGTTAGAACTAGATCCCTGGACAACTTGGGTGGAGGAATGAAAAGGTATGGTATAATGTTGGTCACTATACTGGAGTCTAAATTGCCTAGCTCAATTTTGCTTGAATTAAGTAGGGGACACTCTACAGAACATGTGTACATCCCCCTTCAGCAGATGTTAAGTCTTTTAAGCACAGAATTAGCAAGACGAGAGGGAAATGAGTTTGCACAGTGGGATGTTAAACAAGGGGACAAAGGCAGGCACAGCTCCAAAGTTTCTACAAAAAGGAATAGCCCAGGTACAGTGTCAGCTCTACATGCATCCTCTGAGAATAAATTAAAGGGAATCAAGGAATGCATATTTTGCGAAGGCAACCACAAGTCATATAAATGTGAGGTGGCTGAGGCTTTACCTTTTGAGGAGAGAAAGGACAGGGTAACTAAGTCCACAGCATGTTTTAAATGTTTTTTGGAAGGTCACAGAGGAAGGTTTTGTAAGTTTAAAATTTTGTGCAAAAAATGCCATGGCCGGCATCAGCCATTATTGTGTGAAAACACTCCTATAGGACTACCCCAGAAGTAGAGACATCAGTGGCACATGCTACTGCTATGAAAGGGAGTAAAAGTAAAGGAGGATTATTGCAAACAGCTGCAGCATTATCAATTGGGAATGATGCGGAAGCTACTGTAAGAGTGTTGTTTGATAGTGGTAGCCAGTGTAGCTTTATTAAGGCCAGAATTTCCAGAAAATTGAAGTTTAAAGAACTTAAGAAGGAAAATTTAAGAATTTCTGGGTTTGGGGGTTCCGTTCAAAACCGAACCAAAGTTAAGAAGGTAGAAGTTTTGGTTAAGGGGTTGTTACCACAAAGTCCCACTATCAGGGTCCAAGCTGTAGAGATTGAGGAACTTTGTGCTCCAGTCACTACTTGTTTAGATATGGCACGTGTCCAAGAATTGCAAGTTAAAGGAATTAATTTGGGCAATAATAAGTTTGAAGGAACAGAAGATATTAGTCTTTTGATTGGAGCTGACTATTACTGGGACTTCATCACTGGTAATATTGTCCACACATCTCGAGGTCCGGTAGCTATTGAAAGTAAGCTAGGCTGGATGCTACATGGTAGCTATTACAATGAAATGGAGGTTAAAGCTCTTTTTGTTAAAATTGAGGAGAACAGCCATGGTTTGGAGAGGCATTTGAAAGCCTTTTGGGAACTTGAATCCATTGGCATAAAGGACAAAGAGGAGAAGCAAGCGAGTACAGTGAACAGTGATGTTTTAGAGCAATTTGAAAAAGGGATTGGGTTTAGAGATGGTTGCTATGAAGTTGGCCTCCCTTGGAAGGATTCTTGCAAACCCAGTTCAAACCTTCAGCTAGCTAATAGGAGGTTGGAGACTTCATTGCACAGGCTAAGAAAAAATGAGGATTTGTTAAATGAATACAATGAGACCATCCTAAGCTGTGTAAAGGAGGGCTATGCTGAAAGGGTGCAAGGTGAGCTGGTGAGCCAGGAGGCTCATTATCTGCCACACCATGCAGTCGTACGGCGAGAGAAAACTACCACCAAACTGAGGGTATATTTTGATGGCTCAGCCAAGGAGAAAGGTGGTGTGTCCCTGAATGACTGTTTGGATGCTGGGTCAAATTTAAATGCAGATTTATTTTCCTTGTTACTGAGATTCAGGTTTGGTAGAGTAGCATTGACTGCAGATGTGAAGCAAGCAGGCTAGAGTTGTAATGAGGGAGGCTGGCATGGAGCATAGAAAATAGCAGACCAATCATTCTCAATTACAACAGTTTATGAGTCAGTCCTGTGTAGAACCTGATGCAGCAGAAAGTTTTGGGGATTCTGGTATTAAGGAGTTGTGGGCAATAGACACAAAGGTGCTAGGTATTGTTTGGCAGCAAGGAGAAGATTCGTTTACCTTCAATGGGAAATCTTTAGTAGAGCTGGCTGAGAATGAGACAAGGTGGACAAAACGTACAGCTCTTCGTTTGGCTTCGAAGGTCTTTGATCCTCTTGGATTCCTGACTCCATTTGTGATAAAGTCAAAAATTTGGTTTCAGAGCCTCTGGGAAATTGGATTTGGTTGGGACCAAGAGTTACCTGATCATATAGTGGTAAGGTGGAAATACTGGTTCAAAGAATTGGCATATCTTGGAGACATTGAAATCCCAAGATGGTACTTTGGAGAGTTGAACAATAGTCCAGACAATTTGGAGCTGCACATCTTTTGTGATGCAAGTGAGGAAACCTATGCAGCTTGTATTTATATAAGAGGCACATTCAAAGAGGAAGTAAGTTGCAGGTTGGTTGCTGCAAAGAGCAGAGTAGCACCTTTGAAAAGGCTTTCTATTCAAAAGTTGGAATTGATGGGTGCAGTTATTGCTAATCGGCTTGTAGTTACAGTGCAAAAGTCTTTGGCTCTCTATGAAATTTCAAGCTATTATTGGATAGACTCCACTATAGTTTGGCACAGGTTAAGAAGCCAGGCAAGGAAATGGAAATCATTTGTTGCCAATAAGGTGGAGGAAATTCAAGCACACACAGATCCAAAGCAATGGAAGCATTGTCCAGGCACCCAAAACCCAGCTGATTTACCAACACGAAGAATTTCAGTGAAAGATCTTGCACAGTCAAGTTTGTGGTGGGATGGGCCAGAGTGGCTAAAACTTGGAAGTGAAAACTGGCCTTCTAATCAGCCTATTGTAGGAGAATGCCAGGCTGAAGAAGCATGGGTGAGTGAGATGAGAAAATGCACTGTGAACAGTTGTCAAGTTATGCAGGAGGACCCCATATTGAGGCTTGAGGACATTAGCAGTTTGAAAAGGTTGTTAAGAGTGACAGCATGGGTATATCGATTTACAAACAACATTAACCCTTTACTGCCCAAGTATTTTGTAGGGTTAAGTTATGAATGCGTGTATTTGAAAGGTTACAAATTTGTCCTTTTGGGCAGTAAAGGGTTAAGGGAGAAACAAGAAAGGAAGGAATTCGGAACAGGAAGGAGATTCAGCAAACCAGGCAATACTGGGTGGTATATGTGCAGAAGGAAAAATTTGGTGAAGAGAGGGAATTGCTCACCAGCCGTCCATTACAGATTCTACCAACACATTCTGCTCTCAAGGGTTTGGATGTGTTTTTCTATCAGGATTTATTGAGAGTAGGAGGTAGACTACAGTTTTCTGGGTTTCCAGAGGAGAAAAGACATTCAATTTTGCTACCTTCTGGGGAGCACTTTGTGGAACTTTTGATCCTGGATACTCATCATAAGTTGTTACATGCTGGAGTTAGAGAAGTAATAATAGAGATCAGACAACAGTTTTGGATTCCAAAAATTAGACAAGTAGTAAAAAAGTTCTTGCATAAATGTGTAGTTTGCAAGCGTTGGAGTGCAAAGCCTTATTATGAAAAGGTGGCTCCACTTCCAAGAGAACGGTGTGCCTATACTGCCCCATTTGATGTAGTGGGAGTAGACTTCGCAGGTTCAGTCTATGTGTATGAGTGTTATTTTATTTATTTGTCGGGTTCAAAATCCTAGCTGAGCCGTGAACGGCCAAATTCTAAAGGGCAAGTTCTACCTAAAGCCCAAGTTAAGCTGAATTAAAACTTACGGATTTGAGATCCTATTAGGTCCTACCTCAGGGTAACCTCAGGGTTGCTGACTCGATGCGGGCCTACCTTAGACCTTAGTTACATGAATTTTATGTAAACAAAAAAGGGTACTATTTATGGTCTTCTTTCTCAACCTTGCAACAACAACGCAACCTGGACTATTGCACGGTGCAACAATCTTGTATCTAAACAACCAAACTGAATTGCAAGAGAGCTCTCTACAAGACCACACCCTGTACGTACGACATCCCACAAACGAGTAGAAAAGACGCGCAGCGTCCCAAAATGATGCCAACAGTGTGACCAAACAATGATGCCACAAGAGCTCAAAAATGCTAGCTCTAAATTAAGTTAATTTTTCACTAACCTTACAATTATGAGATGGATATATACACACCTTAACTTAATATATATACAAGCAATGCTGCATCAATCAGCTTAGTCATCATATCGCCTTGGGCCAACAATGGTTCTTCCTCTTCTAGATTTTCTAACACTCCCCACCGAAGAGGCATTGTTGTCATTACCTTCTGCAAGGTCAGCCAAGCCTTCTCCATGAGGCTGTAACTCAAATGTTTCATCTTGACTATCTGTGTTTTTGCTGATTTCTAAAGCATAGAGTTTTTGTATAGGTCTCTTTAACTTTCCTCCTGAAGTCTTTACCAGTGCAGACCTAACTAAATTGTCTTTGCCAACAAACAACTCTTCAATTATGCCAAGCTTCCAGCATTGCCTTGGTCTTTCATCCCCAATCATTACCACGTCTCCCACCTTGATACAATTTGCATTGGAGCCCTTTACCTTGCCTGATGGGTAATAATTGAGTTCTGGCAAGTATTCCATCTGCCACCTCTTCCATAACTGATCTTGTAGCTCTTCAAGGTACCTGAACCGTCTGGTTAACTCTCCTTGAGTGCTCTGAATAGGCTGCAAGTCTTCTGGCACACTGGGCTTGATGTTATCGTTTACCACAAAGAAAATGATTTGGTGTCAATGGCTCTGCATCCTGCATACTGTTGTAAACAAAAGTGATAGGCCTACTGTTCACCATTGCTTTTACTTCACATAAACAGTGCAGAATTCTTCTTTGCTCAAATGAGCATTAGCTAAAGTTTCTTTAATGGACACTTTACACTTCTCACTAGCCTTTCCCAAAATCCTCCCCACCATGGTGCTCTCTCAACAATAAACTCCCACTGTACCCCTTGGTGTGAAAAGTAGGATTGGAATCCTTCCTTTTTAGCAAGGACCAAATTCTTGGAGTTCCTTTGCAGCCTTTTTGAAGGTTTTGCATTATCCGATATGATTTTATTTGGGAAACCCCTTCTGTTCACAAACCTTTTAAAGGCCAAAAGAAATACATCACTACTTAAGTTGCTTACCAACTCCAAATGGATTGCTCTGGTGGTAGCACAGGTGAAAAGACATATATAACCTTTGTTAGACTCCCTCGCTCATACACATAGACTGGCCCTGCAAAGTCTACTCCCACTACATCAAATGGGGCAGTATAGACACACCGTTCTCTTGGAAGTGGAGCCACCTTTTCATAATAAGGCTTTGCACTCCAACGCTTGCAAACCACACATTTATGCACGACCTTTTTTACTACTTGTCTAATTTTGGGAATCCAAAACTGTTGTCTGATCTCTATTATCACTTCTCTAACTCCAGCATGTAACAGCTTATGATGAGTATCCAGGATCAAAAGGTCCACAAGTGCCCCCAGAAGGTAGCAAAATTGGATGTCTTTTCTCCTCTGGAAGCCCAGAAAACTGTAGTCTACCTCCTACTCTCAATAAATCCTGATCCAAAAAACACATCCAAACCCTTGAGCGCAGAATGTGTTGGTAGAACCTGTAATGGATGGCTGGTGAGCAATTCTCTCTCTTCACCAAATTTTTCCTTCTGCATATATACCACCCAGTATTTCCTGGCTTGCTGAATCTCATTACTGTTCAGAATTCCTTCCCTTCTTGTTTCTCCCTTAATGTTGTTGGTAAATCTATATACCCATGCTGTCACTCTTAACAATCTTTTCAGACTGCTAATGTCCTCAAGCCTCAATATGGGGTCCTGCTGCATAACTTGACAACTGTTCACAGCGCATTTTCTCACCTCACTCACCCATGCTTCTTCAGCTTGGCATTCTCCTACAATAGGCTGATTAGAAGGCCAGTTTTCACTTCCAAGTTTTAGCCACTCCGGCCCATTCCACCACAAACTTGACTGTACAAGATCTTTCACTGAAATTCCTCGTGTTGGTAAATCAGCGGGGTTTTGGATGCCTGGACAATGCTTCCATTGCTTGGGATCTGTGTGCGCTTGAATTTCCTCCACCCTATTGGCAACAAATGGTTTCCATTTCCTTGCCTGACTTCTTAACCAGTGCCAAACTATAGTGGAGTCTGTCCAATAATAGCTTGAAATTTCATAGAGGGCCAAAGACTTTCGCACTGTAATTGCAAGCCGACTAGCAATAACGGCACCCATCAATTCCAACCTTGGAACCGAAAGCCTTTTCAGAGGTGCTACTCTGCTCTTTGCAGCAACCAACCTGCAACTTACTTCCTCTTGCAATGCGCCTCTTATATAAATACAAGTTGCATAGGCTTCCTCACTTGCATCACAAAAGATGTGCAGCTCCAAATTGTCTGGACTATTGTTCAACTCTCGAAAGTACCATCTTGGGATTTCAATGTCTCCAAGATGTGCCAATTCTTTGAACCAATATTTCCACCTTGCCACCATATGATCAGGTAACTCTTGGTCCCAACCAAGTCCAATTTCCCAGAGGCTCTGAAACCAAATTTTTGACTTTATCACAAATGGAGCCAGGAATCCAAGAGGATCAAAGACCTTCGAAGCCAAACTAAGAGCTGTACGTTTTGACTCATTCTCAGCCAGCTCTACTAAAGATTTCCCATTGAAGGTAAACAAATCATCATCTTGCTGCCAAACGATGCCTAGCACCTTTGCGTCTATTGCCCACAACTCCTTAATACCAGAATCCTCAATACTTTCTGCTGCATCAGGTACTACAGAGGAATGACTCATAAACTCTTGTAATTGCGAATGATTGGTCTGCCATTTTCTAAGCTCCATGCCAGCCTCCCTCATTATAGCTCTAGCCTCCATGAATATCTGTTTAGCCATTTCTGTATTATCCACGGAACATAGCAAATCATCAACATAAACATTTTTCCTTATGTGTTCAATAGTGTTAGGATAGACTTCAGAATATTTCTTAAAATGGTACTGCATAGTAGCTGCCAACAGAAATGGACTAGACTGAGGCCAAATAACACTGACTTCATTCTATATGCTTGAACCTTAGGTTCATTTTCCAACAAGTCTTTCGTATCCACCCACAGATACCTTACTGCATCTCTGTCCTCTGGTTTTAACTTTATCCGCAAAAAGGCTTGCTTCACATCTGCAGTCAATGCTACTCTACCAAACCTGAATCTCAGTAACAAGGAAAATAAATCTGCATTTAAATTTGGCACAGCATCCAAACAGTCATTCAAGGACACACCACCTTTGTCCTTGGCTGAGCCATCAAAAACTACCCTCAGTTTGGTGGTAGTTTTGTCTCGCCGTACCACTGCATGGTGTGGCAGATAATGTGCCTCCTGGCTCACCAGCTCACCTTGCACCCTTTCAGCATAGCCCTCCCTTACATAACTTAGGATGGCCTCATCGTATTCAATTAACAACTCCTCATTTTTTCTTAGTCTGTACAATGAAGTCTCCAACCTCCTATTAGCTAGCTGAAGGTTTGAACCGGGTTTGCAAGAATCCCTCCATGGTAGGCCAACTTCATAGCAACCATCTCTAAACCCAATCCCTTTTTCAAATTGCTCTAAAACATCATTGTTCACTGTACTTGCCTGGTTGTCCTTTATGCCAATAGATTCAAGTTCCCAAAACGCTTTCAAATGCCTTTCCAGACCATGGCTGTTCTCCTCAATCTTAACAAAAAGAGCCTTAACTTCCATTTCATTGCAATAACTACCATGTAGCATCCAGCCTAGCTTACTTTCAATAGCTACCGGGCCTTGAGATGTACGGACAATATTACCAGTGATGAAGTCCCAATAATAGTCAGCTCCAATCAAAAGACTAATATCTTCTGTTCCCTCAAACTTATTATTGCCCAAATTAATTCCTTTAACTTGCAATTCTTGGACACATGCCATATCTAAACAAGTAGTGACTGGAGCACAAAGTTCCTCAATCTCTACAGCTTGGACCTTGATAGTGGGACTTTGCGGTAACAACCCTTTAACCAGAACTTCTACCTTCTTAAATTTGGTTCTGTTTTGAACGGAACCCCCAAACCCAGAAATTCTTAAATTTTCCCTCTTAAGTTCTTTAAACTTCAATTTTCTGGAAATTCTGGTCTTAATAAAACTACACTGGCTACCACTATCAAACAACACTCTTACAGTAGCTTCTCCCTCATTCCCAATTAATAAGGCTGCAGTTGTTTGCAATAATCCCCCTTTACTTTTACTCCCTTGCATAGCAGTGGCATGTGCCACTGATGTCTCTACTTCTGGGGTAGGCCTACTAAGAGTGTTTTCACACAATAATGGCTGATGCCTACCATGACTTTTTTGCACAAAATTTTAAACTTACAAAACCTTGCTCTATGACCTTTCAAAAAACATTTAAAACATGCTGTGGACTTAGTTACCCTGTCCTTTCTCTCCTCAAAGGGTAAGGCCTCAGCCACCTCACATTTATATGACTTGTGGTTGCCTTCGCAAAATATGCATTCCTTGATTCCCTTTAATTTATTCTCAGAGGAGGCATGTAGAGCTGACACTGTACCTGGGCTATTCCTTTTTGTGGAAACTTTGGTGCTGTGCCTGCCTTTGTCCCCTTGTTTACCATCCCATTGTGCAAACTCAACTCCCTCTCGTCTTGCTAGTTCTGTGCCTAAAAGACTTAACATCTGCTGAAGGGGGATGTACACATGTTCTGCAGAGTGTCCCCTACTTAATTCAAGCAAAATTGAGCTAGGCAATTTAGACTCCAGTGTAGGAACCAACATTATACCATACTTTTCCATTCCTACACCCAAGTTGTCCAGGGACCTAGTTCTAATTTCAAATTCATCATATAACTGCCGTAACTCCTTGATACTATTAGGATTATTAACAGGAGGTATAGCTAAAAGTGCACGGAGGTGGCTTTTAATTAAGATCTCTGGCTTACCAAACCGTTTCTTTAATATATCCCAAGCCACATTATAATTAGCCTCTGTTAATGCTAATCCTGCTATAGTCTTTGCTGCCTTCCCTTCCAAGAGGGACCGCAAATAATTAAACTTCTCCACGGCACTTAACACTTGACTAGAATGAATTGCTGATTGAAAACTGTCTGCCCATCCTTGCCATTCCTGAATACTCCCAGAAAATGTTTTGAGTACAAGCCTCGGTAATTGAACTACAGATCTGTTAACCTTAACTTCATTATCAGACCTGGTCTCTAACTGTACTGAGCTACTAAACTCTTTTGCTCGGAGGCCTACGTTAATTATATCATCAATAATCTCTTCAAAGTAAATTATGTTATTTTCTATTTCATCCTCTTCTATAAGAGCCTCAATTTTAACATTTACCTCACTTAGAGCAACCTTTTTAGTTTCTAATATGGAAAGCTGCTTAGTCACTAAGCGTAAATCCTCTTGCTCTATGGCAGAATCTATAGTGGCAATGACCTTTGTAATTAGACCTTTGTAGGCGCTTCTCCTTTTTATAAATTTGTTCAATTCAGATGCACTCATCTTCAATGTAAACAACCCTTGGGCTCAATCCAAATGAGCTGAATTGGCAGAAATACTTAACCAAACTGATCAAACGCAAATTTTACTTTCAAATAAACTGAATTGCTGGGTGGGGTACTAACCAAACACCAGTATGGAATACCAAATTTTCCACCCCAGGACCTTATTCAATAATGACCCAAAATTAACCAAACCGGAAAAAATGTAGGCCAAAAACGACAGACGACTGGCCAAGTTTCGCAATTGGGCGACCAAACTTTACCCTGGGACCTTAATTCAATAATAACCCAAAATTAACCAAACCGGAAAAAATGTAGGCCAAAAACGACAGACGACTGGCCAAGTTTCGCAATTGGGCGACCAAACTTTACCCTGGGACCTTAATTCAATAATAACCCAAAATTAACCAAACCGGAAAAAATGTAGGCCAAAACGACAGACGACTGGCCAAGTTTCGCTATTGGGCGACCAAACTTTACCCTGGGACCTTAATTCAATAATAACCCAAAATTAACCAAACCGGAAAAATGTAGGCCAAAAACGACAGACGACTGGCCAAGTTTCGCAATTGGGCGACCAAACTTTTTACCCTGGGACCTTAACTCAATAATACTCAACCCGTCTAGGCCTAACTTGGGATACAATTTGCACAATCAGAACTTTGCCGAAAAATAGTCACTGACTCAGTCTTGGGGTAGAATCCGGTTCTGAAGGACCATGTTATTTTATTTATTTGTCGGGTTCAAAATCCCAGCTGAGCCGTGAACGGCCAAATTCTAAAGGGCCAGTTCTACCTGTAGCCCAAGTTAAGCTAACATTAAACTTTACGGATTTGAGATCCTATTAGGTCCTACCTCAGGGTAACCTCAGGGTTGCTGACTCGATGCGGGCCTACCTTAGACCTTAGTTACATGAATTTTATGTAAACAAAAAAGGGTACTATTTATGGTCTTCTTTCTCAACCTTGCAACAACAACGCAACCTGGACTATTGCACGGTGCAACAATCTTGTATCTAAACAACCAAACTGAATTGCAAGAGAGCTCTCTACAAGACCATACCCTGTACGTACGACATCCCACAAACGAGTAGAAAAGACGCGCAGCGTCCCAAAATAATGCCAACAGTGTGACCAAACAATGATGCCACAAGAGCTCAAAAATGCCCGCTCTAAATTAAGTTAATTTTTCACTAACCTTACAATTATGAGATGGATATACATATACACCTTAACTTAATATATATACAAGCAATGCTGCATCAATCAGCTTAGTCATCATATCGCCTTGGGCCAACAATGGTTCTTCCTCTTCTAGATTTTCTAACAATGAGCAAGGGGAGTCTAACAAAGGTTATATATGTCTTTTCACATGTGCTACCACCAGAGCAATCCATTTAGAGTTGGTAAGCAACTTAAGTAGTGATGTATTTCTTTTGGCCTTTAAAAGGTTTGTGAACAGAAGGGGTTTCCCAAATAAAATCATATCGGATAATGCAAAAACTTCAAAAGGGCTGCAAAGGAACTCCAAGAATTTGGTCCTTGCTAAAAGAGCAGGGATTCCAATCCTACTTTTCACACCATGAGGTACAGTGGGAGTTTATTGTTGAGAGAGCACCATGGTGGGGAGGATTCTGGGAAAGGCTAGTAAGAAGTGTAAAGTGTCCATTAAAGAACCAGAGTCATTGACATCAAATCATTTTCTTTGTGGTAAACGATTAACATCAAGCCCCAGTTTGCCAGAAGACTTACAGACTATCCAAAGCACTCAAGAAGAGTTAACCAGAAGGTTCAAGTACCTTGAAGAGCTACAAGATCAGTTATGGAAGAGATGGCAGACAGAATACTTGCCAGAACTCAATTATTACCCATCAGGCAATGTAAAGGGCTACAATGCAAATTGTATCAAGGTGGGAGAAGTGGTAATGATTGGGGATGAAAGACCAAGGCAATGCTGGAAGCTTGGCATAATTGAAGAGTTGTTTGTTGGCAAAGACAATTTAGTTAGGTCTGCACTAGTAAAGACTTCAGGAGGAAAATTAAAGAGACCTATACAAAAACTCTATGCTTTAGAAATCAGCAAAAACACGGATAGTTAAGATGAAACATTTGAGTTACAGCCTCATGGAGAAGGCTTGGCTAAATTTGCAGAAGGTAATGACAACAATGCCTCTTCGGTGGGGAGTGTTAGAAAATCTAGAAGAGGAAGAGCCATTGTTATCCCAAGGTGATATGATGACTAAGCTGATTGATGCAGCATTGCTTGTATATATTAAGTTAAGGTGTATATATATATATCCATCTCATAATTGTAAGGTTAGTGAAAAATTAATTTAATTTAGAGCTAGCATTTTTGGGCCTTGTGGCATCATTTTTTTGGGGTGCTGCGCATCCTTCCTACTCGTTTGTTGAATGCGGCACTTACAGGGTTTGGTCTTATAGAGAGCTCTCTTGCAATTCAGTTTGGTTGTTTAGGTACAAGATTGTTGCATCGTGCAATGGTACAGGTTGTGTGTTGTTGCAAAGTTTAGAAAGAAGACCATAAATAGTGCCCCTTTTGTTTTTTATCTTAATTTTATGCAACTGAGGCCGAAGGTAGGCCCACATCGAGTCAGCAACCCTGAGATAGGACCTAATAGGACCTCCAAGTCAGTAAGTTTTTAGTCTAGCTTAACTTGGGCTGTAGGTTAAACTGGCCCTTCAGAGCTTGACCGTTTAGGGCTCAGCTGGGATTCTGAACCCAATAAAATAAAAAATAAAATAAAAAACAATGTTTAATATTAAGACTCAATGGTCTTTGCAATGCAAGAAAAATGTTATCTCAAATTGTAAATGGCGATTGTAATAGAGTTAATACTACTAGTGTATGGCATTATAAGATATTCTAAATTATCATAAGCAACAATCCCATACAATATCAGGAGCAAAAATGTCGCTTTTGAGAGTTTTGCAGTAACTATAAGTATTGATGCTAATTGCGATCATAAAAAGCAACAAGGTACTAACGTACTAAACGCGAGTAGTATAGCCGAAAAAGGTTAGAGTGCAGGAATGTTGCAAGTGAATACGTAATGTTGCAAAGGGGGTTGTTGCAAATGGGGGTGGGGTGTTGCAAAAAAAAAAAAGGAAAAAAGAAAAAAAAAGAAAAAAAAGAAAAAAGAAAAAAAGAAAAAAGAGTACTGGCCTTTGTTGCCAACCGGGGTTGCAAGGGGCATGCAACTTGGAGGCGGAGTTCTCCCCCAAGCTATTCCCCCCAAAGGGCCAGAAAGGAGAGAAAGGAGGAGAGGTGTTCACCTGGCAGGAGCCAAGTGCATATTAAGACTTCAGCCGAGTAGGCGTTGTTTTATAGGCTCCTAATCAGCCAGTTGGCTGAGCCAAGGGGGGAGGGGTACACCTGAAGGAGAGAGAGAGAGTAGTTGCCTTTGATTGCAAGGCATGCAACTTGGAGGCGGAGTTCTCCCCAAATTATTTTCATTTACCTAACCTAAGAGGCCTCTAAGGGGTTTTCCCAAAGGGCCAGAAAGAGAAGGACCAGAGGTCCTTGCTCGGCTGGGAGCCGAGCTTGTAATGACTCCGTCAGTCGTCTCTCGGTCTTTTATAAACCTCTATTCTGGCTGAGTTGCCAGATAGCGCCATGTGTTCCAGATAGCAAAAACCATATATTAATCATCCATTTAAACCACAATATATATTTATATGACGGTAGATGAATCCAATTAAATTCTGTTTATTAAATAAATAATTTTTACACACTTAATTTTTATTATAAATATTTAAGTCACGAATAACGAAACGAAATGAAAATTTACGAAACACACGAGCCTCATTCCCCCCAATCCCCTGCGAAGAAAATTGAAAAAAAAACGAAATCTAAAGCAATTAATCAATTGAAATTAACCAAAACACAATCCGCTATAACCGGGTCAGACGACTAATGACATCTTTATATTTTCGAAGAACACCTGCTGGTTGAGAGACCATTGTCATTCCCCAAACCCGTATATATATATATATATATATATATATATATATATATATATATAATAAAAACGAATAAACAACTCGTGCACACACACACACACACACACACGCGCACGAGGAAAGGCAGAAACTAGGTCATTTCGAATCGTCCCCCTAGAGACCTTTTTCTGACCGAGAGTCAACCTTTCTTCGTCTACTTGAACAAAAACCACCTTTCACAACAATTCTTATTATTATCATTATTATTATTATTATTTCTACAATGAAAATATTTTATATTTACGCGTAATTTGTATGGTGTCATATTCTTATAACTACATCTTAACTGCTTAAATCTTTGATTTTTAATATTTAGTGTTAGAAGTGAAAATTAAGCACAATTCATACTAGACCTCGATTGCTCACTATTTCATCGAGATAATTAAAGCTCAGGACCTGCATAGTCTATAAGATCTGCGGGAAACTCTGAGTAAATGGAAATATTATTTTCTCGAAAACTATGGGTGATAGAAAAATTCTGAAACCATATTTGGAATCAGTAACAAAAGTTCTATAAGAAACACCAAATAATTTTTAAGAAATGTTGTCCTCTAGTGTAATTTCTCGCCGAATTGGAAAGGTTTTCACCCCGACTTAGACCTACAGTTTAACGTGGATTCAGAAATACATCTCGTCGATTGCTCACTATTTCATCGAGATAATTAAAGCTCATATACAGGACCTGCATTGTCTATAAGATCTACGGGAAACTCTGAGTAAATGGAAATATTATTTTCTCGAAAACTATGGGTGATAGAAAAATTCTGAAACCATATTTGGAATCAGTATCAAAAGTTCTATAAGAAACACCAAATAATTTTCAAGAAATGTTGTTCCCTAGTGTAATTTCTCGCCGAATTGTAAAGGTTTTCACTCCGCCTTAGACCCATAGTTTAACGTGGAAACCGAATGCTCTTTTAAAAATATAATTAGGATATATTTCTTTATTATAAAGTCCTCTCGATTACATTAGTGACTAATGATCCGGGAATAGTGGGAAAAAATATTGACATGGTAAAGACAGCAAGGAGTAATACGAGCATTAAATCTATTGGAGAAAATATAAAGATGCCATTACTCGTCCGGACCCGTTATAGCGGATTGGTACACGTCATAGCTCCACCCAGCTACACTGGCAGCCAATCACTACGAACATATGGTCTTTTGGGGCGGAGCTTGGCGATTGTGCATATAAAAGGGGATATTTTTCAGTTGGGAGTAACAGTAGCTATTTTCGCTTCAGTGAATAATCATTCCCTCCACCATGGGCCTGTACGTCTCCCCGGATTTGTATGAAGAAAGTGACACTGCAGCATTAACGGCAATTAGTCTTTTTAACGCGATTGACCGTGATGAATTATTTCCAACGCAAACCGTTGAAGATATTTGCAGTGACGCTCCTTACAATCCGACGCAAGGGACTACCATAGAAATGTAAGTGACTATAATTCGATTTATATATATGGAGAGTTGTAGTATCTCGTCAAATACTTCATTTAGATACTAGCCAAAAATCGAAATTTTTTATGGCAATCAATGTTATTTGGTTTTACCTCTTATACCCATTATGCTAAAATCGAAATTTTTTATGGTAATCAATGTTATTCCTCTTAAATGAACCAAAGATATCTTCACATAATGGGGATCTGTCTGTATACTCTGTATATGTTTTAAAAGAATGAACATTATTCCTTTAAGGTCCGATGAGGATTTGACACGTGTTATACAATCTTTTGAAGAATCTCGTGTCATGAACACGGAGGATATACTGATCAGTCAGCAATGTCACACATCCTCCACCATGGACCTGTACGTCTCCCCGGAATTGTATGAAGAAAGTGACACTGCAGCATTAACGGCAATTAGTCTTTTTAACGCGATTGACCGTGATGAATTATTTCCAACGCAAACCGTTGAAGATATTTGCAGTGACGCTCCTTACAATCCGACGCAAGGGACTACCATAGAAATGTAAGTGTCTATAATTCGATTTTATATATATGGAGAGTTGTAGTATCTCGTCAAATACTTCATTTAGATACTAGCCAAAAATCGAAATTTTTTTTATGGCAATCATTGTATACGAAATGGGTTCCATACAACTTCGGGAATATGTAACTGAGCGAGAAATTTTACAATAATAGGGTCACTCCAGGGTTGAGTGCCGAGTGAATCAAAATAGTACTGGCGCTGTCTATTTTTAAAATAGACAGCGATCCAGTGAATCCCTTCATTACCGATGACATCTGTGTTCACAATAAGACTACCGCATTCTCGCGTACTTGGCAAACTCAATGTTTCATTCTTCGCAAACACGCCGATAAATTTGGAACGTGTGACTCGTTCCATTACTTTCTGAAGTGTATTAGCATCCATTTTAAAAGTCAGTGATAACGCTCCTAAATCTATCTACTTCTATTAGGGCTTGCGATTCGAGATATACTAGTACACTAATAGGAGCGTCTATAGGCTTGGCGAATTCCAGCCGCACTGAGATGTTTCCGCTCTGCTGTGGGGTTAAATGGGTATTTACGCTAGCAGATAAGTCAGGTGTAATGTCAAACGGATAAAAGTTAAATTGATCAATGAATTCTTCCTGTGTTACCCCATTACCAAGCTCATTACAATCACCTGCAATATGGGTCAGATTACTATAGGCTCTGGCACAAAGAGGTAACACAACGTCTGATGAATAGTCCGTACCCATTGTTCCGCCCAAAGCAGTGCCATTAACGTATAGAGTTATATTTTTAAGTCCGAAATTCTCGAATTTAAAGGCACTCTTTTTATATTTTCCATTCACCGAAGCATGGTCCTGCATACCGATTAATATCCTTTTAGGAAGATTTCCCAGGGCAATGTTTTCTATCTGCTTCGATGCCAACCCTGCAGGAACCGTATAACCGTATATAGTTTGATTTGTACTCTGTTAATAGGATATTCACTGCAGCGTTTAGTAAATTTTTCTCAATTTCTAGTTGTTTTGGTGAACTTAATTTCACACGCCGTACGCGGAGGTATGTGGCCATAATGTGAACAACAACGGGCTTTGCACCCTCCTCTTGATCAGCATCCAGATTTAAGCAGATCTCAGGACTCGTGCGGGTGAGCTTTATTTTCATATCCACCCCTTTGACAAGCAACTTCTGGAAAGTGAAATCTGTGTGCAACCGTCCAAAACACTCGTATATTTTCTTTTTAGAATTTTTAAATTTGTCCTTTATACTATTTTCATCTTTAGTTTGATAATATCCCTCGGCACTTAAAAAGGTAGCCTTCGCTTCTTTGGAAAAGTTGAGGACATTTTCCAGATAGGCTCGTAGATGATAGTACCCCGTGCCTGCCGATATGTTGGTCTGATTTAAATATACGTCACACTGGTTGAATATGGAGTGCAGAAAGTTTGTTTCAGGGTATACAGCATATTTGTCATCGCAGACCGTTCCATCAGAATGGGCTATACGTAGCTTAGCGTACATGTGCACACAGCTTGGATCAAAAAAGTAAGAGCCTGAGCTGGGTATCACGAATTCTATAGGTGCACTCGGGGAACTAATTGTGTTTAAAGGGTTAATTGTAATAAAGTCACTGTGCTCAATAGAAACTTGAGTTGGAGGCAGCTCAAAAAGGGACAGCTCCGATTTACAGCATTGTGAACTACATGGGTGGATGAAGCGTGCCATGGCGAAATAGTGGCTCCTCTCTCGACAAGTGGTAAACAAACTATGATTCATGAGATCAATATCCTTAGCTTATATCAGTCAAAAAAGTGGTCAACCATAGGTTTCATTCGCTTACAGCACTTCTTTTTTGATAGCCTTTTACGTTTAATATCACGTGACCCCTTCTTCTTCCGGGGAGCCCTCTTCTTCTTCTTCCCGCCACCAGGCATTTTTCTCTTTGCATCTTTGATGATTTCGTCCCGTGTACGCTTTATATGTTTTTTTAGAGCTTCTTTAGGTTTAGCCACGGACAATATGTCTTCTGCAGTGTTAAGGCCTGATTGTAGCGCTTTCCTTCCGAGGTATCTGGCCCCCCTCTTCAGCAAAGGAACAACCGTACGTAGTATGGATGAAAAAATGGATCCAAGTCCACTACCGCGCTGGTATCTCACCCCTCGATAGACGGTGAAAGGCTTTCTATCCATTATAACTCAGTGCGTCGAAAGTGTAGCTTCACTGTTAAGCTCCCGTTACCGAATGGGAAGTTTTCACACTCAATCATTCTTATATATATTGAGATATTGGTTATTAAATTAGTTGCGACATTCACATAATGGGGTCTGTCATATGTAATACTCAAACTCCTTCCTCTATGGTTGGGGATGTAAGCAATGCGCAGCAGGCGCGCCTGGGTATCCCCAACAAACTGGTGTTCCACTATATTACTGTAAATATAGCACATGTCTGGGGACCTTTCAGCCAATTTCTCCATCTTCAATTGATACATTAATCTGGACAAGTCATGCTGTCTCGTGAAATGTGTCTCTTTGGAAGGCTGCGCTATATCGGCCATTGGTTAGAATTTTGAACATTCTACGGTCTTTAATACGTCTGTTAGTCTTTGATTTTAGGATTAGTGTATGTGCAGGGTTTCCTTTGTTTACGATATCGTATACTAAATCATTCGTAAGGTTTGAGTTTCTTAAACTTACGTTTAAGCCTCTCACAACATCCTCGACCAAACCATATTGACCCGGTCCTAGTCTTACTTCTGTACTGTAATACCGTGCAACCTTAGTCCGAGCGATACGTATAGTTTCATCCATAGCTACCCCAGCTTTTTCACACTCGTCAATGTCTCTAAGAATCGTAAAAACGGTTTCTTTATGTTCAATATTTAAAAAGATGGTGTCCAGCTGAATTTCGCAAATCCCCACCTCATACGAATCACGACCCAATTCAATGTGCTTGTGGAGTTCTGTTACAAAGTTGGCTAGTGTGTTGTTAGGGTGTACAGACAGGGACGAGGAGGACGGGAGTGTGATGTAGAAATGGTTAGGAGCCATGTTGCATACTATTTAAGCTTCATTATTGCATCAGCTTTTATATAGGTGTTGAAGCTTTCTGGGTACCCTAGCCATTTCACCAGGTACATTTTTCTCTTTCCTGAACCTTTGCTTCCTAAAATTTTCTCAATTTTAAACACATTTTTTCCTAAATTAAACGCAACTTTCTGCAATTCCTCGCGGTAAAAGCCTCCTGAGATTTCTTCCCCATTCAAATCTTCAATGTAATACATCATTATCTCACCTTTAGGTCTCATAGCCCTAACTTTAAAAATCTCGCGTGTCCATCCTTGCTCAAAACCCTTTGCGAATTTGTTCCCCGAACGCGACAGCCTTACATAATCATTGATTTTGAAGCGCGCAGAGTGTGGTGGTGGTGGTGGTGATCCATCTCTTCTCGGGAGCTGACCTCTTTCTAAAACTTCGTTAG
Organism: Bathynomus jamesi; assembly: GCA_023014485.1. Lineage (NCBI taxonomy): Eukaryota > Metazoa > Arthropoda > Malacostraca > Isopoda > Cirolanidae > Bathynomus > Bathynomus jamesi. Next base: position 427,778 of record JAJOZX010000044.1, on the reverse strand, counting down.
GTGTTGTCCCAATCGTGCGATGGTGTGAGCGGTTGTAGGATGATGCCAATGATTCCAGAATGTCTAGAAATCTGTATGTGTTTTTATGTGTAAAATAACGGTGCATGCGTTCCTTTATGGTGCGCTGAACTCTTTCAGCTAAAGAAGCCGTATGTATAGAATTGGTTGTGTAATAGCTGATATTAAACTCTGTCAACATGTTCTGAAAAGCACGGCCTATAAATTCCTTCCCCATATCCGTACAAAAATAGCCAGGAACCCTGTTAACATTAGCGTTTTGGTGGCTTTAGCAACTGTTTCAGGTGATTTATTTTTCAGAGGAACTAGCCACAGATATCTAGAGAATACGCCTATTATGAATAGAATGTAGCGGTAACCATCGTTATAAACAGAATATCTTTGCATGTCTGTTAAATCTGCTTGCCAAATAGAATCAATCGAGGAAGCCGTTGTCTTGGCTGTTTTAAACCTTTTTCTCACAGGCTTATGAAGCGTATAAGCGTCCTGCTCCCTCAAAAATCTTTCAACATCTTTTTTCCTACTCCGTAAACACTTCTGTACAGTCTATCTACGCCGCCGTAAGAGGATGGGCTAGAAATGTCATAATAGCGTTTAGTTAATACGTTAGTCATTTGCGTATTTTAGAGGCACGTGGGTAGGGTTGGTTTAACCTCTTCTTGCTCCTCTTCGAAGGTGTTACCGCCGGGGGTGACGGCTCCTTCAACTGTGTCACATGCGTTGCATGTTCCAAGTCTTTTGACCTGTTCAGATTTCCTATCAACGTTTTAGGGACATTTATTTGTTGTAGTCTTGCTTTAATATGCTTCCATCCTGATGGTGATGGCCTATCCCACTTTCTCACCAGATCATGGACAATGTCTACGATATTCGATCCTTGTACCTTTGATCCTTCCACAATGAGCTCGCCTGTATCGGTCCATTGTATGGCTGGATCCTCATTCAATAGATTATAAAGACTTAAGCCTTTACTCATCAATGTATGTGGGAGGGTGCTTTTTAATACATGTTCGATATGTTGTGTGGCTAATCTTTTTGGTTGGTCAGCTGTATCGTCGGGCACAGATCCTATGTCGCCATGTCCATCGTCCCCCGTGCTGTGCCTAATAACCACAGGAATCTCTGTAGGGCTCTTATAATTTTCGTACTCGTGAAGAATTTTCTGCAGAGCTTCTTGGTATAAGATTCTTTTCTCATCAGGTGTTTTTTCACTGTTTAATAGGGCTAACAATTCGCTTTCCATTCTTTTAAGTCTGCTTTTACGGCGATCTAGATCCGTGTCTGGATTCCTTTGCAGTGAAGCGTACACCTCGTGGGGAATCACTACCACTTTCTTCAACATATTAATCTAGTCAGTAAAGGACCCAAAACTGAAAATAAGATAGGGAGAAATGACCCTCCTGTTTGTACAATAATTCGTTTTTTCTTCGCTACAGTTTGACTTTTACGAGCGAGTGCACGTATTATGTTCTTGTAGCGGCGTAGGCGAGCCTTCTGATGGGTTTTCACTGATACATTGCAATTTATAACGTTAACACAGATTTCACAGATGTATTTTAAAAAGTCGGCGTCGATATTTTTAATAAACATCTGCTGCATTGCCCGGGGCAGTCGATGATAGATTTTTATTAATTCACGGTATTTCTTTAGTCTCTTTGTCATTCTGGAATATACACCGTTTCAGGCTCGTTTGGAAATATATTCGTTCGCAGAAGCACTCTAAACGTGTTTCGCGGATGAAGGTCGCAAAGCAAATATCCGTAACGCGTGCTTGTAGCTTCTTTATAAACTTCCAAAAACTCCTTACGCTGATTCGGGAACATTTGATTGGCTAATACCCCAATTTGTGATACATCTCTACGTTGCGCGAATAAGACTAGATATTGCGTATTTAACGACACATCGCACATGTATCTATTTTTGAAAAATAGATTCTGATTGATGAAGAACACGCTTATGTTAAGATGGTGGGAGAATACTGTAAATGTCTCGGCAAACGTTTTATCCATCTCCAACATGAGATCGTCAATTACAATGATTGTATGTTAATTTCCCTTTAACGAATTAACGTCATATACGCCTTTGTGGAACAAAATATCATCTTGGTACTCGTTGAACACTGATTGATACGTCGAATAGCACCATATAACTTTATGCACAAATTTCGAGAACATCTCTCCCTTTTCTTTAATGATTTTAAGCATAAACACAGTTTTACCACATCCTGTAGGTCCAGATATAATACATGTGGATGGGCTCGTGAATCTGAATTTTTCTACAGAGTCCATTTCTAACACGTCACACTCCTAAGTGGGTCATTTACAAAATATTACAAATTTTGAGTGCAGTTCCTTATATTTTGCTTTCTTCTCCCACAGAACCGTGAATGACGATGAGGTAGAGCACCCCATCATTGACATTACGGATGACCTCGACGACAGTGTAGTTGTGATCTCCTCCCCTGCCAACGAACCCTCACCAGCGATACCGCTAGCACGTCCAAAGCGGAGGTATGAGAACCCCACGTCAGGTATAAAGCGACTGAAATACGCGCCTGTTGCAGCGGTAATAGATCCCCAACCCTCAACCTCTTACGCAACAACACCCCCAGCAGCACCTCCCGCTAATATATCCCCTTATTCATCCGCCACAGTTGCCGCCCGTTCTGTTAAGTCTACAATAATAGATCCCCAACCCTCAACCTCCTACGCAACAGGCCCCCATCAGCATCTTCCGCTAATATACCCCCTAATTCATCCGTCACAGTTGCCCCCCGTTTTCTGTTGAGGATGCTATAACGTTTGAGTTGGTGCGATCCGCAGCCCCCACCCCAGCCTTGACTAGAAATCGGTATAGAGTCAGGGTCGACCCTAGAGCCATGTATAGTAATGGAATTGAGCGCGGGCTACGCCGGGTTGTACAGCGTATTGTAGAGTTTGCTCTTCAGAATCGCGACGAGCGTGAAGTCAGGACGAGTCTGTCCTTTGGATTCGGGTCAGATCGGTGATGTAGACGATTATTGGGTGATAGTGCCATTTAGACGTTTGGCGGCTGAAGATGTAGAATATATATTAGGACGTATATTGCAAGCCGCCCAAAGTAGTATAGCCTTCAATATGGACAACTTCACGGTAAATATTGATCGTGTATTCCGTGTTGCGGGTCATAGTGCCATACCGTATACTCTTAACTTCAATTCTCCGACTATTTACCGAAAGAATATAAACGTCGATCGTGGTTGCGGCTTTATAGCAGTACTCTTAGCACGTATGTTTACTGTACAAAATACACAGGCCCCAAAAATTTGGTTGCCTACGGTCGTGGAGCGTGCCCGTAAACTAGCTGTAGACTGTGAACTTGAATTTGACTGTAATATGGCTCCTGAAGAGCTGAGAAGGGTAGAACAGGAAATGAATGTCCGTATAGTTGTATTTGGGCTGGATGATCGTCGTAGGACTGCGTATGTTTTTAAAAGCTGTGTGAGAGATCGTACAAGACCCCTACTTATTTTAGGATTGTCAGGGACAACGTATCTCCCCATCCGTAATATAAGGTGGCTTTACGCGAGTTATGACAAAAGTCGAAAATATGGGAGACATCATGATTTGTGTAAGGGGTGCCTCGAGTTTGCGGATGATATTGTGCGACATTGTAAAGAATGTCACATGGTATGTGAGCAGTGTAAAAGCACCAAATGTGAAAGCCGTGTAGTTGACGCTGAGAAGAGAGACTGTGATGTGTGTAGACGCACATTTTTCAATAATAGCTGTTTTGATTTCCATAAATCAATTGGCACGTGTAGGAAAATGAAAATCTGTGAATGTGGTATGTTTCACACAATGGATAATTGGGGAAAATTTAAGCACAAGTGTGACGTAATTCACTGTCCTACATGCCAGGAGGAATATAAGGCGGATGGAGTAAAGCATGTATGTTATATGAAAGATGCTAAGCCTAAAAATAACCCTTGTATAACTGTGTACTACGATATAGAAACATATACGAACGCTGAAACCAAAGAGGTAATTCCACATTTACTTGTGAGCCAGACCATCTGTGATGAGTGTATGGGGATCGAATGTGACGAGTGCAAAGTTTGACACACAGTTCCTTTATAAGGAGTTGCTTGAACACGAATCCTCTGAGATATTTACATGTGATCCATTGAAAAGAGGCAACAAATTAATACAGATGCAGATAAGAGGCAATGTACAATTTAAAGATACTTTATTATTCACACCTTGTAAATTAGCAAAGCTACCCAAGGTGATGGGAGAAGCAGCTGAAGTTTCCAAAGGATACTTCCCTTACACTTTCCTCACCAGCGAGACTTTAAACTACGTAGGCCCACCACCGCCCAAACATTATTTTGACTGTATGGATGAATGTGAAGACTTTGATCGATACTACAACAGTTTTAATGAAAGTAACCCTTATAATATAGCTGATGAATGTGAGCGTTATTGCGTGAATGATGTGCGCGTGCTTAGAGTATGTTTCCAGGCCTTTAGAAGGATGTACATAGCCCGTTTCAAATGCGATCCAAAGCAAGTCGCAACCACCATCGCATCATTATGTTTTACGGTGTTCAAGAATAACTTCATGCCTAAAGACACCTTAGCCATTATTCACCGAAACAACCCCCGCAGTTACGGACACAAGGCTATTTACTGGCTCATACACCTACAGCAACAGACAGGTGTATACATAAAGCACGCCCGCAACACGGGTGAAGTACCCATTAAGATTAATGGACGTGTTTTTTGGGTTGATGGGTTAAGTGAAAACCGTGTCACTGGTGTGAAGACTGTGTACTCCTTCAACGGTTGCTGGTGGCATGGATGCCCCCGTCCTGAGTGCGGAATCGCCGGAGATATCCACGGTAAATCTCCTGCCGACTGTCTTGCATGGACCCGCACCCGCGATCAACTTATAGGATCACAGTTCACTCACAAAGTCTTGTGGGAGCATGAATATGATGCACGGATGGAGACAGACGAGGTGTACCGTGAGGAAATAAACACGATCAAGCGTTCAATGGTGCTGGATCCTCTCAAATGTGGTGATAGCTTGTTTGGAGGACGTACAAATCCATTCAGACTATACTTTCCACCTACGGAGGGCGTGAAGCTCCATTACTACGATTTCTGTTCTTTATACCCATACGTGATGAAGAACAATCCGTACCCCGTGGGCGCTCCTGAGAAACTGGTGGGACCTAACCTGCCATCCATCAATGAATTTTCAAGAAATTTGAATGATCGTTACTTTGGACTCTCTTTCGTAGACGTACTCCCCCCACGCAATTTATGGATGCCAATCTTACCTGTCGTTATCGACGACAAGCTCATGTTTCCCCTGTGCGTGAAGTGCGCGGAAGAGGATAACGGCGATTGTAACCATATACCCCACCAGCGTAAGATCAGAGGCGTATATACAAGTCCTGAGCTGGCCCTAGCCGTACGCTATATGGTTATAGAATACTGAAGGTACATGAGGTGTGGAGGTTTCAGAAGCTACCCAACCTTTTCACACCATATATAAACGCCTTTTTGAAGGATAAGGTTGAGGCAACAGGGTATCCGCGAGGAGTTGATACCGAAGATGAAAAGTCTGCCTATATTCAACGTTACCGCGACCGCGAAGGTATACAACTTGATCGTGCCCAAATTGTAAAGAATCCTGGCAAGCGCTTTAGTGCAAAGTTGTGTCTAAACAGTCTATGGCGAAAATTTGCGCAGAATACCGGCAGAGGGAGCATTCGTTTGGCACAAAGTTATAGCGATGTCTGGGATTATGCCAATGCTCCCGATAAAGAGGTCATGGAGATCGTGAATGTAGGTAATACTTACATAATAAAGTACAACAACACTGAATTTGCCACAGATACCTCAAGGGTTACAAACATACCTGTGGCCAGCTTCACAACAGCCTACGCCCGTATAAAACTTTGGGGTCTATTGCATTCTCTTGGGCGGAGAGTATTGTATGCCGATACAGATAGCGTGATATTCACAGAGAGGGAGGGTGAATACATGCACGCTATTGGGGAGTTCCTCGGCGAGCTCACTGATGAGATCAAGGATGAGTATGGGGACAACGCATACGCCGACTCTTTTGTCTCAACAGGACCTAAGACTTATGGGGTACGGGTCAGGGTGGGGGAGGTAATGAAATATATCGTGAAGGCAAAGGGTATTACGCTCAACCATGCGAATCGGCGGGTTGTTAACTTTGAATCGTTGAAGGATCTAGTATGTTTGGACGATGATGAGGGCGAACAACCTCCCCAACTAATTGTAGGCACCCACAATTTTCTGGCGCAGAAGCTGGGGGGCGTGAAGGAACTTAGGGGTACGAAGGTGTGCCGTAACACCTATAGGCAGAGCTGGGCACTTGCGGTTTTTTTTGCGTTTTTTTGCGGTACTGCGGTACTGCGGTACTACTACCGCACTACCAAACCGGTACCGCATAACGCAGTACCGTAAAGGATCGCTGAAAGTACAGCAGTACCGCTACCGCATTCAAATTTCCCGCGGTACTTTCCGCGGTACCGACCAACACGGTAGTACCGCAGTACCGCAGTACCGCAAAAAAAACCGCAAGTGCCCAGCTCTGCCTATAGGAAACGTTACCAGTTACCTGGTACCTATGATACCGTACCCTTTGGATACCATAACGTATGATGCTTCTATTGTTAACTCACACGTATTTGTCTTGTATATAATCGTATCTATTGATTTATTACATATTTGTAAATATATATATAACTTGAATATCTCGTTTATTAAATCGTATTTCTAAAGTATCTATTGATTTATTACACGTATTTGTAAATATATATATAACTTGACTATCTCGTTTATTAAATCGTATTTGTAAATATATATAACTTGAATATCTCGTTTATTAAATAAATCATGTTTCAATTAGCGTTTCACTTTCTCCTTTGTGTGTGTGTGTGTGTGTGTGTGCGTGTGTGCACAGGTGAAAGTTCTAAGCTCCGCCCACTGTAAGACCGTGAGTCATGCTACTATCTGGGAGTCCCTGCGTGGTCAGTCGACTGCAGTAAGCCCGAGAGATCAGACGTGTATTCAGAAGAAAAGATCAGACGTGTATTCAAATGGCTACCTTTAATATTGCTTGTACAACGTTATGAAATGGTATTCAGCAAAGTGTCAGGATGTGGTGGATACCGAAAAACTTCCTATTCCCCCCTCCTATGCCTCTTTTAAAAACACATTGGATTGTGCGAAGTTCCAAGATGTACAAATACTTTACGGATGTTCTGGTGAAACCGTTGAAGGCTTTCGTTGCACAGACGATGTGCTGAAGTATACTGCAGAGCTAAACTTTATAAAGTCTCACATACACCTTGAAGTAAAAGAAACAACGCGTGCAGAAGAGAAGCAGCAGGTATGGATAATGAGTCTTGCGGATGGGTGGTGTGACAAGCGGTATTACGCCATGCTACACCATGTCGATTACTCATACCCTACGACTGAAAATGTGAATCTCGTGATCATGGACAATCTTAAGTATTTTTATCACTATATTAACGTATATCATGATGAGGTTCGTAGTGAGGTTGTGGCTAGTGCCCTGCGTGAGTTTTTAACAGACTTTAGAGACGAGTATCGTTTGATGGGCAGAAAGGAAAAATATGAGCATATGTTCCTCTCAAATAGTGCGCCGGAGTGTGAAGATGTTTAGTAAAACAAAAAATGTGCCTAGTTCTTATCCTGAGGTAAAATGTCTGGTGCGTAGGCTGGTAGTGATGAAATTAATTCTTGTACCGGAAAAACAAATATGTACAACAATTCGGTACGACTCGCGGATCATACGAACAACCCCATTCACGTATCATCGAGTCAGCCGCCCGTCGAACCGTTCCTGCCTACCTGCGTGCCTCACACGGCTCATAGTTATCTCAGAGCTTGAGCCGAGTGGACGTGCGCTCCTCGAATACGATGGAACTTCCTTTGAGCAGCATTCTCAACGCCTCGTACGATGTGTCCGTGACGAAATCGTTGCGCGTGTTCAGGCGTAAATCCGGTACCGTTAGCTATGTACTGGAAACGGAATGTAGACAAACAAACAAACGGGTTTATTTAAGTGTCGAGGAGATGAATAGAATCTTCGTGATAGTTGAGAAGTGGAGTGAAGATCGTTATAAAATACCTGCTAACGTAGGTACAAGAAGAGAGCAGATTAGTGACGCACCCTCATACGCCGTTGTATGTACGTTGTGTATAAATAACGATCGGCCGTGCATTGATATACGGCTGATGTGGAAGAATGCTTCTGATAATAACGCTCTTGTTCCTACGCGAAACCGTTTCATCCTCGACAGAATGTTTGAAATCCTCGGATTCCGCAAGCTGAAACCTATATTAGACGCGCGTGTTACGGATATGCTTTATTTTGATACAGTACTTGAATACGCATACACCGCTCTGCTCGATGGGTTTACCGAGTGTAGGGCTGGTGAGAATGGTCTAGTGCTGGACGTTTATTTAAAAAGTTTAGACTCTTTGAAATACCATGAACTTTGGTACAAAGCAATTGATCGGTACAAGGCTGAGCTCACCTACACCGTTCACCCTGAAGAACTATTTCTTTATATAACGCGCAGTTGTCGTAACGATTTAGAAGATTATTTCAATTGCCGCTATGTTGAGTGAGTTCACGATTGAAAAGCTCAAGTCGGTAGAAATAAACCCTCGATTGGAAAAGCGTGTTTATAAACTTGTGTTTAATAATGTAGCTAACGATGAACTCTTTGTGCGTGCTTTTGATTGTATTCTAGACGTATTTAAAGATGATTTACCAACCGGTTGTAAAGTGGGAACAAAAATAGTACTGAACGATATGAAAGCCCTTCATATCGAATACAGGTTTCCCTATACTTTAAGCGGTGAAATATTATTAAGCCGCATATACTGCGTAATGCAGAGCAATAATGATGTAATTGTAAACTCGATTAAATGCGAGTTTAATACTTTGAAAAAAAAGTGAAATGTATTTATATATTTTGCGTGATATTTCTCCTGTATTGTTATGATTATATGCATATTTCTATTATTATTGAAATGTATATTTATTTCTATTTGAAATGTATATTTATTTTATATATATATATCTCCATAATTGTGTGTATATATTTCCTGTACTGTTATGATTATATGCATATTCCTCAATTATTATTGAAATGTATATTTATTTTCTATATATTTATAATAAAAAGAATGATGCAATGTTGTTTTACTTAATTGTAATTGTTACGCCTTCTAAACCTACTACCGGTATTCTAAATGTATACAATGGTATCGCTAAAAAGTGGTACGAACAGATTTGAAATCTTTTTTCAAAGAGCATCCAATTCAGCCACATGACCATGATCTGCCATTTAATGTAAAGTTATATAAGCGAAAAATTATGGGTGACACTGTGTCACGACACTGGTTAACATATAATAAGAAGAATAGATCACTATATTGTTCATTTTGCTTGGCATTTGAGTCACCAACCTCTTCTAACCCATCTGCTTTTATGCGAGGATTTAATGATTACAGACGCATTAGCCAGTGCTTATCAGAGCATGAATCAATTGGTATACATAGCAAGCATGCACAGGAATATATCAGTGTAGTAAATGATGGTGATTTAGCTCGTTTTTTCGCTACATCATTGCAGAGGTGAAAAGATGAAGTACTAAAGCAGAGAAATATTGTTGCCAGAATTGTAGATATAATAAAGATGTTAGGTAAACAAGCTCTTCCTTTTCGTGGACACAGAAATGAGTCAGCATATTCTCTTCTTGATGAAACAGAAAATCATGGAAATTTCTTGGCTACTGTGCAGTTGATGGCAAAATATGATCCTATTATGGCTTCTTATGTTTCCATGGTGAAGGAAAAGTCTGAACAACGATGTGAAAGATTGGAAAAACAAAGAAAGGCACAAAGTAAAGGTCGTGGTAGTCTTGTCACATTCTTGAGCAAAACAACCATCTCTTCTTTGACCCAAATTATGAAGAATATGATACAGGAAAAAATTACTCAAGAAGTTGCTGAGACCAAGTATTATTCCATACAAGTAGATTCAACCCAGGATATTTCATCAATTGATCAATTTAGTATTGTTATTCGATATGTACTAAATGGTACTATCCATGAACGACTACTTGCAATTGTTCCAAGCAATGATGGTACAGGGCAGGGACTTTTTGACCTATTAAATGAAACATTACAACGTCTTGAAATAGATCCGAAAAACTGCTTATCAGATAGCACAGATGGCGCTGCAAGCTACCATGGACAATATAAAGGCTTAGAGTAAAATTGCTGATATAGCTGATCAGCATGTTCATGTATGGTGCTATGCCCATGTACTCAATTTAGTAGTTACTGAAACCACGAAGTGTTGTGTACCAGCAGTTTCCTTCTTCAATTTACTCCAGAATTTTGTAAAATTTGTGAAGGTATCATATAAGCGAATAGCCATCTGGATTGAAGTTGTTGGACATCATCTGGGGAAAGAAAAGATGAAACGATTAAAGCTAATTGGTGAAACCAGGTGGTCAGGGAAGTCCAATGCAGACTACTATATTTGGAAATTTTGACGAGATATGTATCAGTAATTTTGTAGATCTTCTGACATGTTTATCCATTATTCAAAGCTCTAACAATTTTGATGCAAAAACAAAACAGGAGGCAAATGTTTTACTGTTTAGCCTTCTAGAATTTCAAACAATATTGACAGCATTCACATACTTATATATCTTTCAAATTACAGCCCCTTTGTCAAGCTATCTACAGACAAGTGGCTTAAATATGTTTACTGCATGGAATATGGTAGAAAAATCCATTACAGATTTGAAGAAAGGATCAAGAGAATTTGATAAAGTATATAGTCAGGCTTTGAAATTTGCCAACAAATCCAATGAGCACATTGCACAGTTCAATAATGATGAAAATCAAACAGTGAAAATTGATTTTGTAAAAACTGAGTTACCAATCAAGAGGAAACAAAACAAAGAGAATAGCAGATGAACTAGCTGCTGATGAAACAAACACATCTGATTCTTTGTCAGACTATCGTGTACATGTGTTCAACTTGATAATGGATCGTGTTGTACAATCACTGGAATCCCGTTTCATTGACCATAGACAACTATATTAAGATATGTCATGCCTCGATCCATCAAATTATGAATATTACTAAAAATGGTCTTGAAGAAGAAGCATTGGAAAGTATTCTTGAGCTTGCTCCAGGGATAATAGAAGTGAAGTAAAATTAGAATTGCAGTCTTTTGCATCGAACTTTGAAATATTTAAGCTTTTGCTGAATGATGATAATGCAGAGAGCAGCAGTAAAATGAATTCATGCTCTAAATATTGTGGCAATTGTCCATCATGTGTTCTGTATATTCTTGCATCAAACAGACTTAATGACAAGGCATATGATAATCTTTACCAAATGTACAAAGCTATCTGTACACTGTCTGTGACTCAAATTCAGTGTGAATGGGCATTTTCTAAGCTTAAAATAATAAAAACAAGATTATGAAATTCTTTGTCGGAGGAGAATCTGGAAGCATACATGTCGATGTCTACAGAAAAGGTCATGTTGGATGAGTTAGACATGGAAACTATAATAGACCGATTTGCAAACTCGAGTAATGAACTTAAAAAAACAACTCTTAGTATAGCATGTATGTATGTATGTATGTATGTATGTATGTATGTATGTATATGCAGGCAGTACTTGTAAAATATTTGTACTTATTGGTAAATAAATTTATAAAAAAAATATTAACTTCTTTTATTTAAACAAACTTAACTCATAAATAGGTCTATTAGGATAGGACTGGAATTGAATTATGTAATGGGGTTATAGGCCCCTGACCACTTTGGCAGACAAAATTTTATGAGCCAGTCCGCCACTGACTGCTGGTGAGCAATTTTCTCTCTTCACCAAATTTTTCCTTCTGCACATATACCACCTAGGATTGCCTGGCTTGCTGAATCTCCTTACTGTTCAGAATTCCTTCCCTTCTTGTTTCTCCCTTAATGTTGTCCATAAATCTATATACCTATCCTATCACTCTTAACAACCTTTTCAGACTGCTAATGTCCTCATTCCTCAAGCTTCAATATGGGGTCCTCCTGCATAACTTGACAACTGTTCACAGTGCATTTTCTCATCTCACTCACCCATTCTTCTTCAGCCTGGCATTCTTCTACAATAGGCTGATTAGAAGACAAGTTTTCACTTCCAAGTTTTAGCCACTCTGGCCCATTCCACCACAAACTTGAGTGTGCAAGATCTTTCGCTGAAATTCCTCGTGTTGGTAAATCAGCTGGGTTTTGGATGCCTGGACAATGCTTCCATTGCTTTGGATCTGTGTGTGCTTGAATTTCCTCCAACCTATTGGCAACAAATGGTTTCCATTTCCTTGCCTGGCTTCTTAACCAGTGCCAAATTATAGTGGAGTCTGTCCAATAATAGCTTGGAATTTCATAAAGGCCCAAAGAGTTTTACACTGTAACTGCCAGCCGACTAGCAATGACTGCACCCATCAATTCCAACCTTGGAATAGGATACACTTTCAAAGGTGCTACTGTGCTCTTTGCAGCAACCAACCTGCAACTTACTTCCTCTTTGAATGTGCCTCTTATATAAATGCAAGTTGCATAGGTTTCCTCATTTGCATCACAAAAGATGTGCAGCTCCAAATTATCTGGACTATTGTTCAACTCTCCAAAGTATCATCTTGGGATTTCAATGTCTCCAAGATGTGCCAATTCTTTGAATCAATATTTCCACTTTACCACCATATGATCGGGTAACTCTTGGTCCCAAACAAGTCCAATTTCCCAGAGGCTCTGAAACCAAATTTTTGACTTTATCACAAATGGAGCAAGGAATCCAAGAGGATCAAAGACCTTCGAAGCCAAACTAAGAGCTGTACGTTTTGTCCACCTTGTCTCATTCTCAGCCAGCTCTACTAAAGATTTTCCATTGAAGGTAAACAAATCCTCTCCTTGCTGCCAAACAATGCCTAGCACCTTGGTGTCTATTGCCCACAACTCCTTAATACCAGAATCCTCAATACTTTCTGCTGCATCAGGTTCTACACAGGACTGACTCATAAACTGTTGTAACTGAGAAAGATTGGTCTGCCATTTTCTAAGCTCCATGCCAGCCTCCCTCATTATAGCTCTAGCCTCCATGAATATCTGTTTAGCCATTTCTGTGTTATCCATTGAACATAGCAATCATCAACATAAAAAGTTTTCCTTGTGTTCAATAGTATAAGGATAGACTTCAGAATATTTCTTAAAATGGTACTGCATAGTAGCTGCCAACAGAAATTGACTAGAGCTGAGGCCAAACAACACTGACTTCATCCTACAGGGTGTCCCATAAGTCCGGCATCATTGGAGAAATTCATATTTTTCTATTTCTACAAACCATAATTCATATTTTTCTTTCTACAGGCCATAATGTCTATGCTCGGGATGCCAATTTTCCGTCCACCATTCTGTTCAGTGATGAGGCTGTTTTTTTATGGAAATGGTGAGGTAAATCGACAGAACACCCGCTACTGGTCTCAAAACAACCCTCACTGGTATACCTCTTCAAAGGAACAAGGTGCATCTCGGATTCTCGGTGATGGTATGGTGTGGCATTTGGAAGGATCGCATCATAGGCCCCCCTCTTTTTCGATGAACATGTCACTGGAGGCACCTACCTACGTATGCTCAAGGAAGAAGCATTTCCCAGTGTCTTGAACGAAGAAGGAAATTTCCCAACATGGTTCCAGCAAGACGGCCCTCCTTCACATTACAGCACCCAAGTAAGGGGATACCTGTACCAACAATTCCCTGGTCATTGGATAGGACGTCGAGGGCCTGTGGAATGGCCAGCTAGAAGCCCGGATCTCACGCCACTAGATTTTAATCTCTGGGGCCACTTGAAAGCGCTGGTATACGCAGAGAAATTAGGAGTGTTAAACATTTGCGGCAGCGCATTATTGGGGCATGTAACACCATTACTCCTGACATTATTCACCGTGTGCTTGCTGACTGGGTATCACGTCTGAATTTGTGTATTGAAAACAATGGTGGACATATTGAGCACGTTCTGTAAATAAAAGCTTTTGTTTTCCCTTTTTTTATTATTTTTCCTATGATGCCAGACTTATGGGACACCCTGTATATGCTTGAATCTTTCGTTCATTTTCTAACAAGTCTTTCGTATCCACCCAAAGATACCTTACTGCATCTCTGTCTTCTGGTTTTAAATTTATCCTGAAAAAGGCTTGCTTCACATTTGCAATCAAAACTACACTACGAAACCTGAATGTCAGTATCAAGGAAAATAAATCTGCATTTAAATTTGCCCCAGCATCCAAACAGTCATTCAAGGACACACCACCTTTGTCCTTGGCTGAGCCATCAAAATATACCCTCAGTTTGGTGGTAGTTTTGTCTCGCTGTACCACTGCATGGTGTGGCAGATAATGTGCCTCCTGGCTCACCAGCTCACCTTGCACCCTTTCAGCATAGCCCTCCTTTACGTAGCTTAAAATGACCTCATTGTATTCATTTAACAAATCCTCATTTTTCATTGAACCGTGCAATGAAGTCTCCAACCTCCTATTGGCTAGCTGAAGGTTTGAGCTGGGTTTGCAAGTATTCTTCCAAGGGAGGCAAGCTTCGTAGCAACTATCTCTAAACCCAATACCTTTTTCAAATTGCTCTAAAACATCACTGTTTACTGTACTTGCCTGCTTCTCCTGTTTGTCCTTTATGCCAATGGATTCAAGTTTTCCAAAAGGCTTTCAAATGCCTTTCCAAACCATGGCTGTTCTCCTCAATCTTAACAAAAAGAGCTTTAATCTTCATTTCATTGCAATAGCTACCATGTAGCATCCAGCCTAGCTTACTTTCAATAGCTACAGGACCATGAGGGAGATCCGACAAAACCCCTACACGAAAAAAAAACCACCGACAAAACCCCCGGCGACAAAAAACCCACCGACAAAACCCCCACACGAAAAAAACCACCGACAAAACCCCCGGCGACAAAACACCCACCGAAAAAAACCCTAGTGACAAAACCAGGGCCCCCAGCCTTCATTAGGTAGCCTTATAATCGTTTTTCTTTTTCTTTTTCCTTGTGGGTTTGCAGCATATATATATATATATATATATATATATATATATATATATATATATATATATATATATATATTGACGATTGGTTAGGTTAAGTTGTAATATTTTCGTTCCATCCATAAACCAAATATCGGACTTACCTAAATGTTGCATACATTCTTCTGTAGCAAACACAATGACTCGATTCCTGGCTTCAATGCCACCTGTCGTGGCATTTTTTAGCATACATATAACCACTATAACACAGCTTTTCGCCACCTTTATTATTCCGAATGACTTCCATGATGGGTAAAAACGGAAAGAAAATATAATTTGCGGTGAAAATTTCAGAGATACTGCTGCAGTGAAGCTTATTCAGAAACTGAAACTGGAATTTCTCAAAACCTATAACCTAGACTCTGTCACCTTGACCTTGAATTTAAATACACATTATATATTTATTTTTGTGAGTGGGGGTTTTGTCGCATTACCCTATTTCGGGGGTTTTGTCGGTGGGGTTTTGGTCGCCGGGGGTTTTGTCGCCGGGGGTTTTGTCGCCGGGGGTTTTGTCGCCGGGGGTTTTGTCGGTGGTTTTTTTTCTTGTGGGGTTTTTGTCGTACATTCGACCATGAGATGTGCGGACAATGTTACAGTGATGAAGTCCCAATAATAGTCATCTCCAATCAAAAGACTAATATCTTCTGTTCCTTCAAACTTATTATTGCCCAAGTTAATTCCTTTACCTTGCAGTTCTTGGACACATGCCATATCTAAACAAGTAGTGAGTGGAACACAAAGTTCATCAATCTCTACAGCTTAGACCTTGATAGTGGGACCTTGTGGTTACAACCCTTTGACCAGAACTTGTACCTTCTTAACTTTGGTTCGGTTTCGAACTGAACCCCCAAACCCAGAAATTCTTAAATTTTCCCTTTTAAGTTCTTTAAACTTCAAATTTCTGGAAATTATGGTCTTAATAAAACTACACTGGCTACCACTATCAAACAACACTCTTATAATAGCTTCTCCATCATTCCCAATTAATAATGCTGCAGCTGTTTGCAATAATCCCCCTTTACTTTTACTCCCTTTCATAGCAGTAGCATGTGCCACTGATGTCTCTACTTCTGGGGTAGTCATATAGGAGTGTTTTCACACAATAATGGCTGATGCCGGCCATGGCATTTTTTGCACAAAATTTTAAACTTACAAAACCTTGCTCTGTGACCTTTCAAAAAACATTTAAAACATACTGTGGACTTAGTTACCCTGTCCTTTCTCTCCTCAACAGGTAAAGCCTCAGCCACCTCACATTTATATGACTTGTGGTTGCCTTCGCAAAATATGCATTCCTTGATTCCCTTTAATTTATTCTTACAGGATGCATGTAGAGCTGACACTGTACCTGGGCTATTCCTTTTTGTAGAAACCTTGCTGCTGTGCCTGCCTTTGTCCCCTTGTTTAACATCCCACTGTGCAAACTCAATTCCCTCTCGTCTTGCTAATTCTGTGCCTAAAAGGCTTAACATCTGCTGAAGGGTAAAGTGACCATATTTTTAGAAGCTAAAAGCGGGACATTTTTCTATTTTTGGAGTTATAAACTAAAATGACTATATTTTCAGGAGCGAAAAGCGGGACACCTCTCTACCTCATATATATATATATATACAGGGGTTAGACAAAATAATATGAACACCTGCCGATTTCACCGGTTATCTTTACGGACTGCTCAGACACAAAGTAAACGGTCAAATGACTGGCAAACCTATTTAAATGCGTAACAGAGAGTGTATACGTCATGTTATAACCCTCACGTTGTTTTTACAGATCTGAGTGAATTGTGAATTAGCAGTTATGAAAGACCTGTCAGACTTCCAAAGAGGGCAAATTGTCGGAGCGCGGATGGCTGGTGCATCGGTGACGAAAACCGCTCAGATGTTCAATGTATCCAGAGGAACTGTCTCTATGGTCATGTCTGCATACCAAAACCATGGAAAGACAAGCACCGACAAATGTAATAGTGGACGCAAGAAGAAGCTGTGTGATCGAGACCGCCGGGTGCTAAAGCGCATTGTGACAAAGAACCATAAGACCACAGCTCCAAAAGTGACTGCAGAGCTTAACCAGCATCTTGCAAGCCCGGTATCGACCAGAACTGTACGTCGCGAGCTCCATGGAGCTGGATACCATGGGAGGGCTGCAATTGCCAAACCCTTCCTTTCGCACATCAA
This sequence comes from Bathynomus jamesi, assembly GCA_023014485.1. Lineage (NCBI taxonomy): Eukaryota > Metazoa > Arthropoda > Malacostraca > Isopoda > Cirolanidae > Bathynomus > Bathynomus jamesi. Next base: position 410,362 of record JAJOZX010000044.1, on the reverse strand, counting down.
CATTGAGCGGCGCAGAAAATGGTGTAATGATCATAAGAATTGGTCAGTGGACCGGTGGAAGAATGTAGTCTACTCCGACGAATCCTCCTTTACGCTATTTCCATGTTCCGGTCGAGTTTACGTCTGGAGACAGCCTAAAGATGCTTATGACCCCGACTGCCTGACCCCAACCGTTAAGCATGGAGGCGGATCTGTGATGGTTTGGGCAGCAATATCGTGGAATACTCTTGGCCCAGCTGTAGTACTGCATGGTAGGGTTAACGCCCAGGTCTATCTGTCAATATAGGCTGACCAGGTCCATCCCATGGTCCAAACGCTGTTTCCCAATGGCGGCGCCGTCTTCCAGGATGATAATGCACCAATCCACACCGCTGGGGTCGTTAAAAACTGGTTTGAAGATCATGTTAGTGAAGTAGAACGCTTGGATTGGCCTCCACAATCCCCGGATCTTAACATTATCGAGCATCTGTGGTGTCAGTTGGAGCAGCAGGTCAGAAGCTGATTCCCACCGCCGGCGTCTTTGGAGGAACTGGAGCAGGGTTTGCTCGAAGAATGGCTCAGGATTCCTCTAGCCACTGTCCAAAAGCTGTATGAATCAATTCCCCGACGCATTGCAGCTGTTATTGCCGCTAAAGGAGGACCAACTCCATATTAAGAATAAAAACCGCCATTTATCAAGGTGTTCATATTATTTTGTCCAACCCCTGTATATATATACACATTCAACTGCAAAGAACACGCAGTATAAATAACGTAAAGAACGACGCTTGTATAGGAGATATTCCGCGCAAGACGAGAGAGAGAGAACGAAACAAATGAAAAAATGAGGTAACCACCCGGGAATCGAACCCGGGATCTTCCGATTGCCGGTCAGATGGTATCGCATCTGACCGGCAATCGGAAGATCCCGGGTTCGATTCCCGGGTGGTTACCTCATTTTTTCATTTGTTTCGTTCTCTCTCTCTCTCGTCTTGCGCGGAATATCTCCTATACAAGCGTCGTTCTTTACGTTATATATATATATATATATATATATATATATATATATATATATATATATATATATATATATATATATATATATATATATATGGAACATAATTATTACGTCACTGCTTGTATTTTTCTCTTGAGTATATAATTATGAAAAAAATACACAATATTATCATATTATCGTACTTGCTTTTCAATTCCCGTACTTTTCAGTAGATGAAATCTTCTGAAGTAACTCAACATAGTGTAGAACTCCATACAGGTTTGATTGAAGTTTATTTTAGTTAAAGTAAAGCTTTTAGAGTTGAGACTTTCAGTTGTGCTTTCTCAGATGTCCACGTCTTATTCATTTGAGAGAAAGCACGTTCAGTCGAAGCATTAGTTCCTGGAAGACAGAGTATGAACTGAACTAATGCTGACATTCGTTGATGACTGACATCTCTGGCCTTGAAATGAGTGAATACTTCCACCCAGCGCTGGTCTGTTGATAATTTAGATGCATTCCACTCTGCTACTTTCTCATCACTAATGTACTTTGCAAAACACGTGAACTCATCAAGTAATTCAGTGTCAAATTTAAGGTCAAATTGTTGTTTTTCAGCAGCAAAATCCATTGTTTTCTCAACAACTGACCACTTTGGAATTTGTTTTAATAAAGCCCACTGCATACATTCAACGTTTGGCAAGTGACCCGACCACTGATCCAAGTACTTAACACATGTGTCATAAAACTCAACTAATATTTTCTTTACAGATAAGGAATCATTAGAATCAATCAACCCATCTTGTTCAAGTTTGTTTACAATACTCCTGACTGAGAGTGGCACAAACACATTATCTTTCTTTGATTGCAAATTATCCTTCAGATCAGAAATTGCACTCATCACTTCCAAAACTGATATATGTTCACCCTCAATCTTTAAAATCACTTGGTGAAAGGTGGCTGCTTGACAGTGCACAAAGTTGAGCCAGATCTCTGATTGTGGGTTTTCCAAAAAGTTTTTCAGTATCACTGGACACTTGCTTTGGCTCAGAAAGTATGATCTTAGACCAGGAAACAACTTGAGTATTCTTTCAACTGCAGGCATTAATGCCAACCACCTTATTTTACTATATCCCAGTAACTGTTTATATTCAATGTCCACAAAATCACAAAACTCTTTCAGCTCTTCTACTCGAACAGTATAGATGTAGAAATATGAATATATTTTACAACCACTGTTTCCACATCAATTGGCAGACAGTCACTGGCAGACTGTACAGCATTATGTACAATATGTGCAAAACAACCAATCCCAATTAGTTCTCTGCCAATGTAGTCATTTAGCTTCCTGAAAATGTTATTCACTCCTTTTCTTGCAGCACCACCAAATTACAGTTAGTGTTATCACCACAGAAAGCAACTAATTTTCTGCCCAGGTCATGCTCTTCAATAATATCAGTTAAATATTTCACCACAATATCTGAGGTTTCTCCAGGCTGAGATTTAAAGTCAATAAGCTTCACTTGAGCACCTTCATATGGCTGAAAGAAGCGAATTAAAACAGGAAACAGCTTGATGTTTCCATGGTTGCTTGCATCAGTTAGCAATGTTATGCAATGAGCATCCTTTAATTGTTTTTTTAATTCTGTTTCAGCATATGGGGCAAATACACTTGAAACAATCGCTTCGCACTTTGTTCTGGCACATGAAAATTTTGGTTCAAAGCATGTTTTCAAAATTTTGTTGCACAGTCAGTAGATCTGAAGCTTTGATTTTCCCTGACTGTATGGTAAGCCCACAAACCCTCAGCAGCAGCTACTTCTAAATCCTTATTACTAGGCGTCACACTTTTAAAATAATCACTCACTATCTTACTAGATGAAGCACCGATACCAACCGATTTGTGTCTTTTTGAGCCAAGATGCTTAGTAATATCATTAATCCCACCATGTCCAATGCTGAAGTCACTTCTACATTTCTCACACCGTACATCACTTTCTGTTGTTGGTTTTGTAATAAATGGATATTTAGACTGCAGATGGTGCATTAAATGTACACTTCTTTTTAGTTTTAGACATTTTGTGTTGTCAAACTAGGCCTACGACCTTACGTACGATACAATTAATAACTTTCCTTATCCTTCAAACGAAAAAGTTTAACCTAGCTGCAAAAGAAAAAAAAAGGATGCAGGGATAAAAATTTATTAAGGTTATTAATTAAGCAAACATAAAAACATAAAAGCGTTACACTACAACACAACTTTACACAGAAGCCGCTAATGAAACACTGAAACGCTAGTCGGGAATCACGGCACTGCCGCACGGCGACATGTATCGTACCAGTTCAGTTTGCAAGTTAGTATTTAGATTTGGAATTCGGAATGTGGCATAATTCTATTAATTCATAAAAGACATCTAATGTCTAATGTAACAGTAATTTTAATAAGGCGGGACATTTATGAAAATTTGCTCCAAATGCGGGACATTTTGAAAAGAGGGACACATGTCATAAATTCGGGACTGTCGCGCCCAAAATCGGGACTTTGGTCACCTCACTGAAGGGGGATGTACTGTACACATGTTCTGTAGAGTGTCCCCTACCTAATTCAAGCAAAATTGAGCTAGGCAATTCAGACTCCAGTATAGTGACCAACATTATACCATACCTTTCCATTCCTACACCCAAGTTGTCCAGGGATCTAGTTCTAACTTCAAATTCATCGTATAACTGCCGTAACTCCTTGACACTATTGGGATTAATAACAGGAGGTATAGCTGAAAGTTCACGAAGATGGCTTTTAATTAAGATCTCTATCTCTAGCTTACCAAACCGTTTCTTTAATACGGTATATCTCAAGCCACATTATAATTAGCCTCTGTTCATGCTAATCCTGCTATTGTCTTTGCTGCCTCCCTTCCAAGAGGGACTGCAAATAATTAAACTTCTCCACCGCACTTAACACTTGACTAGAATGAACTGCTGATTGAAAACTGTCTGCCCATCCTTGCCATTCCTGAATACTCCCTGAAAATGTTTTGAGTACAAGCCTCGGTAATTGAACTGCAGATCTGTTAACCTTAACTTCACAAACACCGTTTGTTGAGGGCTGTGTTTCATTATTAGACCTGGTCTCTAACTGTACTGAGCTGCTAAACTCTTTTTGTTCTGTGGCATGCTTTAATTATGTCATCAATAATCTCTTCAAAGTAAATTATGCCATTTTCTATTTCATCCTCTTCTACAAGAGCCTCAATTTTAACATTTACTTCGCTTAGAGCAACCTTTTTAGTTCCTAATATGGAAAGCTGCGCAGTCACTAAGTTTAAATCCTCTTGCTCTATGGCAGAATCTATAGTGGCAATGACCTTTGTAATTAAACCTTTGTAGGCGCTTCTCCTTTTTCTAAACTTGTTCAATTCAGCTGCACTTATCTTCAATGCAAACAACAATTGGGCTCAATGCCAAATAAGCTGAATTGGCGAAAGTACTTAATCAAACTGATCAAACTCAAATTTTGCGTTTTTCAAATAAACTGAATTGCTTGGTTGGGGTACTGACCAACCACCAGTATAGAATATTAAATTTTTCACCCAAGTAACTAGCGCACTGAAGTCTGCAACCTTCGCCTACGAACAATAAAATCAAATTTAACCAAACCGGTAAAAATGTAGACCCAAAACAATGACAGACTAGCGGCCAAGTTTCACAATTGGGCGACCAAACTTTCTACCCTGGGACCTTAACTCAATTATGCTCAACCCGTCCAGGCCTAACTTGGGCTACAATTTGCACAATCAGAACTTTGCCGGAAAATAGTCACTGACTCAGTCTTGGGCTAGAATCCGGTTTCGAAGGACCATGTTATTTTATTTTATTTGATTGGGTTCAGAATCTCACCTGAGCCTTGAACGGCCAAGCTCTGAGGGCTACTGCAACCTACATCCCAAGTTAAGCTGAACAAACGTACGGGCTTGGAGATCCTATTAGGTCCTACCTCAGGTTTGCTGACTCGATGTGGGCCTACCTTAGGCCTCAGTTGCATAAAATTAAGATAAAAAAACAAAAGGAGCACTGTGTATGGTCTTCTTTCTAAACCTTGCAACAACAACACAACTTGCACCATTGCACGATGCAACAATCTTGTATCTAAACAACCAAACTGAATTGCAAGAGAGCTCTCTATAAGACCACGCCCTGTAAGTGTCGCATTCAACAAACGAGTAGAAAGGAAGCACCAGTGCCCAAAAAAAATTATGCCACAAGAGTGCCCAAACAATAATGCCACAAGAGCCCAAAAATGCTAGCTCTAAATTAAGTGAATTTTTCACTAACCTTACAATTATGAGATGGATATTTAACTTAATATATACAAGCAATGCTGCACCAATCAGCTTAGTCATCATATCGCCTTGGGACAACAATGGCTCTTCCTCTTCTAGATTTTCTAACAATTAGTTAAGCAAGATTTGTTTCGCCTAAAACCGTGCTGCGTATTTCTACTCAAGTCATGCAATTCTAAGTGTTCGACTATACGATCCTTAATTATCGATTCCAGTAGCTTACCTACAACAGACGTTAAACTGATTGGCCTATAATTTCCAGCCGCACCTTTATTGCCTTTCTTAAAAATAGGCGTTACATTAACTTGAAATTATCTAGTACGCACCCCTCAGAAATAGACGCATTATAAATCTTTGTTAACGGCACAACAATGCCTTCCTTTAATTCCTTTAGTTGTATAGGATATATAGAATCCGGCGGAACCGGTGATTTATCATTTAAGCATTTTAATTTTGCAAATATAGTGCAGTATCTCCCTTTCATTCACCACAATATTATCTATAGTAGGCCTAATATTGGCCGAGTGAGGTGATAATGATTGGGCCTACTATAATTACCTAAATGAAATTATATTGAATATGATATGATGTTACGAATGCTTCGAGGTCACCAGCTTGGAATACACCCAAGCAGGGACGTAACTAACGGGGGTGGGGGGTACGGGGGACATGTCCCCCAACTTTTGAACTGAGGGGGATAATATAGGTTTTGTTCCCCCCAACTTTTGATCGAAGTTAGCTTACGTGAAGGGAAATATTTAGTTCTTGAAATAATCTATGATGAGTAAATCTTTAATTATATTAGTCCTATTAGTATGCTGGAAAGTATTACTGATTCAGTACTAATACTGCAGTGATAGATACTTTAATGAGACATCTAGTTATTTTTTACTTTAATTATTGCATAATTTAGATATCATTGTTATATATTCTACCGAAAAAATATGCCTTGGAAAACCAAATTTAAGACATAAATAAGATGCTGCAGCCTAATAATGACTGGAAGGAATGCACGTAAGTTGGTACACTGTAAGTGGATTACGTAATACGCTGATTTAGGTAGCTAGAGAGTTACGCATAAATGGAACCTAGAATGGGCCTAGTAATGATAAAAAGAATGCACGTGCGTTTAGTACACGGTAAGTGGATTCGGCCGTCAATAATGAAATGCTTAAATAAATCACAAAAATAAATGGATGCAAAGTATTTCTGGATTACATGAATGAACACAATAGCAGGATGGTACACGATTACGGTATTTGGAATGACCAGGGCCTGGTTAAGGCGTACGCCATACGGTAGACTGTGTCGTATTCCCAAATTAAAGGCAAGACAGGGAACATCCTTAAACCTGAGAGAAAATAGTTTTGTTGTGAGAGGACCAAAACTGTTTAATCAGCTGCCCAAAGACCTAAGAAACACGAAGAGAGTTGCAGTAGACATCTTCCAAAGAAGATTAGACGCCTGGCTCAGAACAAGCCCCGATGAGCCGGGCGTACCTAGCTATATGAGGTGGAGAGCACAAGAAACCAACTCACTACTTCACCAGGCCAACTCGAGAGGAGGGGCGACAAGTTTGAAATTCGCGAAATGAGGAATCATCGCGCGGAACCTTTGTAAGGTTGTAAGGTAAGGTGTATATATATGTAAAGACCGATGCTTGTTTAGAAAAGTGTCCGCACAAGAGGAGGAGAAAAAACGAGCAATGAAAAATGAGGCACCTCCCGGGAATCGAACCCGGGATCATCCGATTGCCGGTCCGATATGCTAACCATTGCACCAAGGTCGTCCATGAATCAGAACTCATAATTCTCCTCCGTACGAGCGGAGTCGAATGCCAGTAGTATGACCGCAAAAGGTTAGAGTGCAATGCAATTGCAAATGTTGATCAATGTTGCAAAGGGGGATGGGAATGTTGCAAGATGTTATGCAACAACGGGAGTTATGCAACACGGGGGAGGGGTTATTCTCCAAGCTGCAATGAAGGGAACTCTGGGGGAGTCCACCTGACCTCTTTTGGGGAGAAAATGGAACTGCCTCACACCCCAAAGGGGTATATCTAACCTAAGAGAGGGAGAGAAAGGAGAAGGGTCTTTGGGGGAGATGTTGGGACGGCCTCACCCCCAAATGGAAACCTAACCTAAGCCCTAACCAAGGGCCTGGTTAAGGCATACGCCAGTTACGCCGCGGCGTAGGGCCCCCCCCATTTTGGGCCCCCGAAATTTCCCCTCCCCCTCTAGTTTTATCGCTTGCCGTACTCACCTTAAAAACAAATAAAATAAAATCTTTTAACATCTGTAAATACAAGATTGTTTAGAAACCGAAAAAAAGACAATCGTTACGACCACATAATAAAACAAATTTGCGTTAAGTACAGTGCGTTCAAAAAGTATCTCCGCAGTCAACCAACACTTTAAAAAAAGTGTTTGACAACAAGTGTAGATGAGTTGCTCTGTGCCTGCAAAATGGTGGAAAACACTTTCAACATATGCTGTAAAATCAAAAGGTTATGTAATAAAATCACTAAATCATGGTTGAATGAAAACATTGTAGTTTTTCAATTTCCTATGCGTTTAACATAGCACTGCGGAGACACTTTTCGAACGCACTGTATAATAGTATATTGTTTTTTATTGTGATAGCCATGTTTCTACTATAAGCGTCTGCAGGAATCAAGCAATTGCTAAGGGGAACTACCCATTTCGTCAAGACATTAGACTACCAGTTATTTTGTAGTACAGCAAAATCTGACTATATTTGTTTTACGACTTAACTAAAAGCTTATCCCCATTTCGCAACTATGACGTCACAACCCTGTGTTAAATTTTAACATGGAAAGCGTTATTTGAAACTACATTAATGCAAATGACAAAATTTTATAAGATTTTAGTTTTTCTTTGATGTATTCAATCCGCCGTGAATGCATCGAGTTTCTTGCGTATATTGAGGGTCTGAATGTAGTAGGCTAGTTGTAAGCTGTAAACCCTACATCCTATCCCAAAGCTGGATCCTATTTGCTTTGCAGATAGCTGGTGAGGGAAGCTATATTTTGGGCCTCATTGCGAGTAACCCGGTGCTCACGTTGGGCTTTCCATCATGAAAAAGAAAAAACTATTGTATTTTTCATTTATCATTACTTATTCGAACTATAGTGGATATAATTTCCCAGAAGAGTTCCTTGTTCCATGCACGGTCTGTGTTTAACATATATATATATATATATATATATATATATATATATATATATATATATATATATATATATATATACATACAGGGTGTCCCATAAGTCCGACATCATAGGAGAAATTCATATTTTTCTATTTCTACAAACCATAATTCATATTTTTCTCTTTCTACAGGCCATAATGTCTATGCTCGGGATGCCAATTTCCCGTCCACCTTTCTGTTCAGTGACGAGGTTGTTTTTTATGGAAATGGTGAGGTAAATCGACAGAACACCCGCTACTGGTCTCAAAACAACCCTCACTGGTATACCTCTTCAAAGGAACAAGATGCATCTCGGGTGATGGTATGGTAGGGCGGGTCGTACTCAGGTGACAACATGAATCTGAAGGAAATCCTACCATCAGGGGTGTCTAAATTATGTGTTTTTACATGGGGAATTCAAATATGAGCTTCTTTTTTGGATAGGATAACTCTAACCTACATCATTTTGTATTTCTAAATTGCCAATTTTACCCTTTTGAACCCCTTTATAATATATTAAAAGATATAAGGTAAATCATTTATATTGACAAGGCCAAATCAACTTTACATATATTTATTAATAGGTGAACTGCATGTATATCACTGGATATAATTACAAAGATCATTCTCCTGACATCTTGAACTTTGCCAGGTTGCACAAATCCTGCTTTGACTCAGACTTGGACATCAGCTTCCTGCTGGTCTCCTGAGCCCTGATCCCTCCATCCCTCTTTTCCTGTGAGAAGTACTTAGCAGAAGCCTCAGTCACCATTTTAACAACCCTCTCAATGCTTTGTGTGTGGCAAGGCCAGTTGCGCACCTCCATGGGGGTGTTGATGAAGTTTTTCACCTCTGAGGTGCTTAGAGAGCAGGTGAGAGGTGGCTCTGACACACCTTCTGACCAGCTGATCAAGTCACCGATGCTGGAAGCATCACAATTGATGTCAGGTGTCCTTCTGCTCCTAACAGAGGAGTCCCCCAGCTGAGTGTCCGGGTCCCCCTCTCCCCTGATGGCCAGGATTCTCTCCACCCCTTCAATCCTCTCCTTCTGATCCTCAGAGCAGAGTAGTGTTTGGAGGATGACTTCACTGTGGGCATACCAAGCAGATCTTCTCACAGTTGGCATCACAATATCCAGCACCTCCTTTCTCTGGGACTTGAGGCAGTCCAGCTGAAAGAGGATGTGCCTAGGCCCTTCTATCCAGGAGTGCTTGACCTTCACGTTGAACCAACATGGGTAATACACTCCAATGATGAATTCCACAATGAATTGCAGAATCTTCAGGTTCTTTCCTTTAAGTCCGTGCTTTGACACCCAGAGCCTGAGAAGTCTGTTCGCTGTGGTGAGCCAGCGGCTGTGGTTTACTGGTCCTATCTCTAACAGAGCCAGCCCTGCAGGAAGTACTCCATCCCTGACTGCACAGACAATTTTATAGCCATAGTATTGATCAGTTGAGAGATCTTGAATGACCTTGTCAGGAAGCTTGATCAGTGGAGGGCCAACAGAGATTCGGGTGAAGTTTGGATTGATATCAAAGTCTGTAGCAGAATCAAGGAGCTTTCCTATTGGCCCGGATAATTTTTTGTCTGACAGAGTAGGGCCATCAAGGTCAACAATGAGATGGCGCAGGGGAAGTTGAACAGTGTGCAGGTTGCACACCAACCAGACCAGCTTTCTCCCCAGGTGCAGCTCCAGCTTCCGCATTACTCCAGCTTTCACACCAGTGTTGACATTCGTTGAGTCTCCTCCAATGGCGAACAAGGTCTTATCATAACCCCTCTCTTTCAGCCAGGCAAACAGGACCTTAGCAATCTTCTCCGCATGTGACTCCTCTTTAGTTGCTTTCTCTGGGGTAAAGTGGAACAGATAGTAGCTGCCAGGCTCACTAACAACACTATAGTGTTCTTCCTTGATCTTTGCGGGAAAAGATTGGTCACTGCCCTCAGCTTCCATCATCACATTGGTCAGGTCAATCCGCCCATCAAAGAGGATGCAAGAGATCCCCCCCTCCTCCCTGCACTTCTTCTCGAACTGTTCCCCCAGCTCTCTCATCAACTTCTCCTGTGCTCCCTTGACCTTGCTCTTATCAATCACTTTACTTGTATTGTCTTCTGTGATGATTCCTGCGTCAATCAGAGCTGCTGTTTGCTATCGCTGCAGTTGGCCTCAGCCCTATGCCATACCTTACACTAACAAGGGCAATGTTTTTGAATCTCATCATAGTTTTTCTGTACCTTTGCCGAAGCTGCTGGCTCAGGGTCAGTTTGAGGGAAGAGCTCAACTTCAGGAACAAACTCATCTTCATCACCACTTCTCTCCAAAATAGCTTCATAAATCATGAGTCACTTCAAATATTTCAAAAAACGTTTTAGAATGTTCTGAAACGTTACATTCTAGCCTCTGAGAAAGGTGGCTCAGAAATGGCCTTATGCGCGCCAGAAAACCGTCAAAATATTTCATATACCAAACTGTATGATAATTACAATTAAGTGGAATGGCACACCTTTTATTTGAGTATTTAAATATTATTATTATTATATGAATTACATTATATGTGTTTATATGAATTAGTTAGAACAATGCTCTGTGAGAGATAACGTGAGCAGCCATGATAGAAAACGTGAGAAGATATATTCTGGGGTAACTACAATAGTAAAATAATCAACAATTTAATAATAATCAACTGCAAAATGATGTAGATTAGGGTTATCAGAATTAAATATTTTCTTCAGAATTGTGTTCTATACACCAAAATATGTCATTTGAACACCCCTCTCCATTGATTTAAAAAAAATGCATAGTATGACCCGCCCTAAATTGGTATGGTGTGGCATTTGGAAGGATCGCATCATAAGCCCCCCTCTTTTTCGATGAACATGTCACTGGAGGCACCTACCTACGTATGCTCAAGGAAGAAGCATTTCCCAGTGTCTTGAACGAAAAAGGAAATTTCCCAACATGGTTCCAGCAAGACCGCCTTCCTGCACATTACAGCACCCAAGTAAGGGAATACCTGTACCAACAATTCCCTAGTCATTGGATAGGACGTCGAAGGCCTGTGGAATGGCCAGCTAGAAGCCTGGATCTCACGCCACTAGATTTTTATCTCTGGGGCCACTTGAAAGCGCTGGTATACGCAGAGAAAATTAGGAGTGTTGAACATTTGCGGCAGCGCATTATTGGGGCATGTAACACCATTACTCCTGACATCATTCACCGTGTGCTTGCTGACTGGGTATCACGTCTGAATTTGTGTATTGAAAACAATGGTAGACATATTGAGCACGTTCTGTAAATAAAAGCTTTTGTTTTGCCTTTTTTTATTATTTTTCCTATGATGCCAGACTTATGGAGTTTTTATTGGCCATTTGTTCAATGCTGCTACTACATGAGAAAACAATGTACTGTAAATATTAGGTCATTCAGATAATATTTAAGGGTGTCTCAAGTGAGGTAAATAATTCTCCTTATAACACAAATTAATTGTTCATTACCTAGTAAAAATAAATTAATATTTTTTTTAATTAATGTAAATAAACGTTAGTTTTAGTTCATAAAGTTTAAGTGCAGGCGTACTCCAATCGTAATAAGTAATTAATAAAAATATTAATGAATAAGGAGAATTATTTACCTCACTTGAGACACCCTTAAATATTATCTGAATGACCTAATATTTACAGTACATTGTTTTCTCATGTAGTAGCAGCATTGAACAAATGGCCAATAAAAAACTCCAACTTTCGATTTTTATTGTCACCCTAGTAGGAGACAATAAAAATCGAAAGTTGGAGTTTTTTATTGGCCATTTGTTCAATGCTGCTACTACATGAGAAAACAATGTACTGTAAATATTAGGTCATTCAGATAATATTTAAGGGTGTCTCAAGTGAGGTAAATAATTCTCCTTATTCATTAATATTTTTTTTAATTACTTATTACGATTGGAGTACGCCTGCACTTAAACTTTATGAACTAAAACTAACGTTTAGTTACATTAATTAAAAAAATATTAATTTATTTTTACTAGGTAATGAACAATTAATTTGTGTTATAAGGAGAATTATTTACCTCACTTGAGACACCCTTAATATTATCTAAATGACCTAATATTTACAGTACATTGTTTTCTCATGTAGTAGCAGCATTGAACAAATGGCCAATAAAAACTCCAACTTTCGATTTTTATTGTCACCCTACTGTACATATATATATATATATATATATATATATATCAAGGGCGGATCCAGATATATATTATATTAGGGTGACAATAAAAATCGAAAGTTGGAGTTTTTTATTAGCCATTTGTTCAATGCTGCTACTACATGAGGAAACAATGTACTGTAAATATTAGATCATTCAGATAATATTTAAGGGTGTCTCAAGTGAGGTAAATAATTCTCCTTATAACAAAAATTAATTATTCATTACCTAGTAAAAATAAATTAATATTTTTTTTAATTAATGTAAATAAACGTTAGTTTTAGTTCATAAGGTTTAAGTGCAGGCGTACTCCAATCGTAATAAGTAAATAATATATTTACTAAATATATTCCAGGGTGTCTTTCATTCAATTGTAGACCACCCATTAATTCTTTCTTTTCCTCAAGCCATACCCCTTTTTCAATGTACCAGGCTGAGACTTCCTATGATCCTCAACAACCTGCAAGAGATGTTGGCGCTGTTCTTCATTCTTTGTAATCTTTGTATTGAAGGCCTGGATCAAGGCAATTCCCCTCTCTGCCATGTCATTGACGACTTTTAGTCCTTCAACTATAGTCAACCAGTCTTGAAATCTTCGTCGTCCGGCCAGGTCTCTGGTTCCTTGGACAAGAAACCATCATTAATTTTTAGAAGTTCAAAGAGAAGCTTTGATCCTTTCGAGGCAAAGTCCGAGAGCTGCTTTGTTGAAATGGAAGAAACAGCAGGTATTGGGGCTCGCTTTGGAGGATCTTCAGCAGCTTCTTTTTCGAGGGTATCGAGCGATATTCTTTTTCGTCGTTCCATTGATACCTTTATCAAAGAGTGCGAGACCATCAAGTACTCGCTGAGGTACCATAATGACGACCGAGGACACTAAGGCAGGATGCTGAGATCTTTTCATCGTGGTACTTTGCTAGGTCTTGAAGAAGCTTCAAATCGTTCGCGGGAGCAGATGAAGGACTGCTGGCCGTGAACCACGCGCTGACATATAACTCCAGGGCAAAAAATACAAATCGTTTTAAGCCTGACATTTCACGAGTTGTAAGTCTGAACTGATGGGAAAGCAGCAGGATTTTTAATGAATAAATTACTTTTGCCATCCAACGTGCTCGGTGAAGTGCTCCAGGTCGCCGAAACCTAAAGTTAGGTAAATTACCTCCAAGGATTGTAATCGACAACTCCAAGAATTCACGGTAATCATCCCTCGGCTGATATTTTGTCAGATATAGATTCCAGCAAGCGATCAGTTCTTCTCGATTCTCATTCAGACTCGATGGAAGGTCTGACAGGGTCTTGTACTTATCTTGGCAAATTGTATTCCACGTCTCTTTGAAGCGGGAGAATAGGAGGATATCTGGACCAGATGATGGTCCCATGCATTCCATGTACGCCTTCTCAACGACAAGTTCTAGGATGTGATGGCGACATGCAAGGTATAAGAGTCGGCGGCCGAGTTTCTGCTCCAAAATTACGCATGCCCCAGACAAGTAACCAGTATTTGAAGCTGTAGTGTCGAAGCTCATAGCCGATACCTTTTCTGACACATTCCATTCTTTGAGCGCAGCATGTACCACCGAGGCGATGACCTCAACCGTTCCTGATGTCAGCTTAGGTATACCCAAGAGCTTCTCGGTATCAACTCCGGTTACGAAAATGGCTAGTCGGTCACACCGACCACCTTCATCGTCTGGTAGAATTTTTTCGTCCCAGTGAACAGTGAGCACTTTTAAGCGTTGTTTTCAGTCAGGCAGTCGTATGCAAAATGAACTTGAAGCACCAAAAGCTGATCATCCAAAGATTGATACACATCATATTATTTAACGATTTATTTATGAAAATTTTAATTTAATGAAATAAATTAATCGATTTGCATAATCTATAGTATGAAATAAAGGAAACAATTCTAATAAATTATATAATACACTTGCATACTCGAAACATTTTTGTTTTTGAAGCGTTGTCGAAACTCGTTCATTCTTGAAATTTCTTCCGCGCGACAGTTTCATTCATGTGACTCGAGGCACCCCTAAATGCTTTCCGAATTCCATGAGATTTCGTCTACGGTGTTTCCTCATAGGGTGGCAGCATTGGACAAATGGCCGCAAATTTTTTTGAATTTCAAATTTTATCCCTATAAGAAGTTGTCACCCTAAATTATATATATATATATATTATATATATATACACATTTTAACTGCAAACACAAACAGTATAATTAATGTAAAGAACGACGCTTGTGTAGAAGAGCGTTCCGCACAAGATGAGAAGGGAGAACGAACAAATGAAAAATGAGGTACCACCCGGGAATCGAACCCAGGATCATCCGATTGCCGGTCAGATATGCTATCCACTATTGGAGTCAATTTTATTTATTAAAGTATGGTTAATGCACATAATAAAGCAAAAATAGTTTAAGTCAAGAGATTATATCATAAACTACGAGAACCTAGCCCTATCAGGTTAGGTTAGGTAGGGGTATATATATATATATTATATATTATATATATATAATATATATATATATATATATATATGGGAATGAACTCAGAATGGATCCCTGAGTTTTTTATGATACACACAGACCGTGCATGGAACAAGGAACTCTTCTGGGATAATTAAATCCACTATAGTCCGAATAAGTAATGGTAAATGACAAATACCATAGTTTTTCTTTTTCATGATGCAAGCCCGACGTGGGCAACGGGTCTCTCGCAAAGAGGTCCCATAAATATAGCTTCCCTCACCAACTATCTGCAAAGCAGACAGGATCCAGCTTTGGGACATGGATCTAGAGTTTAAAGCAGCCTAGCCCCACTACATTTAGAACCTCAATATAAGTAAAAGACTCGTTGCATTCACGTCGGATTGAATAAATTAAAGAAAAAGGGGTAACTATTATATTTTTAGCCAAAACCAAAACTTAAACCTCAACTGGCAGAATTGAGCGTCCACTTTTCAAGGCACATAACATGTCCGTTTCATGATGGGAATGAACTCAGAATGGTTCCCTGAGTTTTTTATGATACACACAGACCGTGCATGGAACAAGGAACTCTTCTGGGATAATTAAATCCACTATAGTCCGAATAAGTAATGGTAAATGACAAATACCATAGTTTTTCTTTTTCATGATGCAAGCCCGACGTGGGCAACGGGTCCCTCGCAAAGAGGTCCCATAAATATAGCTTCCCTCACCAGCTATCTGCAAAGCAGACAGGATCCAGCTTTGGGACATGGATCTAGGGTTTAAAGCAGCCTAGCCCACTACATTTAGGCTGCTTTAAACCCTAGATCCATGTCCCAAAGCTGGATCCTGTCTGCTTTGCAGATAGCTGGTGAGGGAAGCTATATTTATGGGACCTCTTTGCGAGGGACCCGTTGCCCACGTCGGGCTTGCATCATGAAAAAGAAAAACTATGGTATTTGTCATTTACCATTACTTATTCGGACTATAGTGGATTTAATTATCCCAGAAGAGTTCCTTGTTCCATGCACGGTCTGTGTGTATCATATATATATATATATATTAGGGTAGGTTGATTTTGGAACTGTGATCTTGGACTAGTCTAAATAGAAAGGTATTAATGTATAAAAAACTTTGCACCAACTCATATTTGTGAAAATGATTGTATTTTTTTGAGGATTGTTAATTATTTTTAAGTTGTAAAATTGCTGAATTTTACGCGTAAAATCGCGCGCGCGGCATTCGCGCAATGTAAACAAACAAAATATCGGACCTTATTTCATCAAAATAATCAATTAAAATTCGGCTTTTTTAACAAAACGATGCTTGAAACTTATTGTAAATGCATTATAGATGTTTATTAGTGTATTATTTTGTATTTTTTAATGATATTTACCTATAAAATGTGTATTAAATTAAGTTATTTTATGATGCGTTCATTTAATTGTGTTATTTTCAGATATTTCATAAAAATGGGTAAAAAACGGAAGTCTGCAGTGTTAACTCGAAGTGATAGTGCCAAAAAATTCAGTGGCCAGCCTTCCCCTTTGGATAAAACAGAGCCTCCTACCCTCCGCCAACTTATTCAGTACAGTTATTTCCTCCAAAACAGCCACCCGGACTTGAAAGACTATGATATTGCTAAAATGATAGCAAAGGATGTGATTGAGATCTGGCAGGCAGTGAACCCGCGGCTGCCCCTGTATGAGGAATATTATGTAGTGAAATTGGTGGATAAAGTGTGCTTCAAGAAAGCAAAAGAGATAAACAGGAAATCTCTTTCTAAAGTCCAGGAGCAGAATCTGGAGGAAAAGCTGGATAAACTTTTTTGACATTTCTGCTTGCACCTGTAAGCTACCTGTTCGTCCCTGTGATGACAATGCTGTGAAGTGCAAGAAAGAAAATTGTCAAACACAGCACATAATCTGCACTTGTCCTCCCAGTGAGAAGGTAATGCTATTATTTTTTAACTTTTAACTGGCCTAACTTAGTGCGATTAGGTGCCTTTTAAATGGAAGGAAATTCAATGCTTGTAATTGAAAAATATCCGCATTTTCTTCCTGTAATCTTCCTTCCCCCCCCCCCCCCCCCCCCCCCCCCCTGGTAATAGAAATTAATAATCATTTTTTTTTCAGGATTTTATCTCTTATTTTAGATCCGCTATTTAATATACTTTAACCCTTTAAGCTCTGAATTTTTTGTAGGGTTAAGTTATGAATGCGTGTATTTGAAACGTTAACAATTGGCATCTTCAGTCCTTAAAGGGTTAATATTTCAGGTTCCAGTAGAGGAGAGGGAATACTTGAGAGATCAGAGGGCCAAAATAGGACCCAAGGGCTCTTTCCAGCTGGGATCTGTGGATAAAGCTGCTGTGAAGAGAGACCAGAGGGCTGCAGCTGAAGCAGAAAGATTACAGAGCCAGATTCAACAGCAGCAGGAAGTGGATTTGGCCACTTTTGCCTCCACACCTTCACAGGATATTTCTTTTGAATCCAGCTTAGGAGAATCAGGAGAGGTAATATATTTTTTTTCTTATATCTTATCCCATTTTTACCCAAATTTATCCCTACTTTTTGTCCTTATTTTCCCCCTTTTTCCCCCCATTTTCGCTTTAGTAATTTATTATTTTTTTCGCCCATTTTCGCCGACTTTTTACCTGAATTTTTACCCATTTCTACCCCCCCCCTATTTTCCCACTTTTTCCCCCCATTTTCTTTTAAGTAATTTATTCTTATTTCCGCCCATTTTCGTCGATTTTTACCCATATTTTTCCCTACTTTTTCCCCTATTTTCCCCCATTTTCGCTTTAGTAATTTATTTTTTATTTTCATTTCAGCCATCTGGTGATATTCTGTGTCACCATGCCAGTACTTTATAAATTAATATTTCTATAGGCTTTATAATTTTTTGAGAAGCTCTACAGAATGACTTAGGGCTACACATTTTTAGAGAGAGGTCGGGAGCTCAAAACTCAGATGGTCTTTAACTATTCTACCCATAAGAGCCAAAAGTGTACAGTACTGTACTAATATGACCGGCCAATTATGAAATGCACAAATCCACCGTTTTAACCTAACCTAACCTAGTAAAATAACCAAGTAAATATCCAGTAAAATATCTGTAGTTGTATGATGTACTCATGCCGTAATTTTTTGTGTACTTCATTTCGTTTTACATTTTATACTGTATGTGTATATATATATTTTTGTAAATTATTGTGCATTTTAAGATCACACATATTCTACAAGCTACATTATAGTGTTAATGATGAGCTTGGGGCCCCCTAACTTTAACCAGGCCCTGCCCTAACCTAAGAAGGATAGATGAGTGTTCGCATGGCTCCTGCCAGACACATAATGTTTGTTTTTTCTGTTTAAGGTGCTTTCAACCCTGCTGGATTATTGACACCATTTTTTTTTTTTTTTGTAGAGAAAGGTGGTGAAAGAAAAGTAGTAGAAGTGAAAAGTCGCGTAGTTGTGACACATAATGAGTGTTCATCCGAGCGCCTGCTGTCTTATAAGGTCCTAATCAGCCAGTTGGCTTAGAAGGCTTCTTAGAAGGCGTAAATGGCTTGTTCAGGTGTACATTATTAGGGTTGAGTTACCAGATAATAATGTTATAATGTTATAATGTTTCAGACCAACAAAGACCCTAGGATCCACTCATGGCTGGTCTACCTAACTGTGTTCGTAATTGTGTATTGTGTATGTCCTCCGTGGTGGCGGAGGGGACCTACAATTTTACGTGGGTTCCGAACCACAAGAACATAAGAAATTTATGTAAAAACTGCCTGTACATTGGCAACGACCAATTTTTACAAAACTAAATAATTATCAATTTAAAACTAATTAATTATCGATTTAAAACTAAAGATAGAATCTCTGGATCCAGAGGATCAAGTCATAATAGACTACTATCCACAAATATGTTACACTCTATATCTATTTATAACCGACATGCAAATATATCAGATCCAAAGAATCCAGTCAATTTCATTACGGTATCCATCAATACTAGTACCTTGCCAACAAAAATAAGTCACGGTCCATATCGATTGCGGACCAAGTCAAAATTTACACCATATACATTACAATATATATACTTAGGAGGAAAAGTGTAGGTGTGGCTGTAAAGACTGTACAGTAATGTAGAAATGTGTGTGCACCCATTTTGGGTCTCCCATTTCAAGGTGTTTGTGGGGCAAGTGAAGATCATGAGTTTTTCAATACCTCACAGTACTATGGGGGGCACCGCTCGGCAGAGGAATCTCTTTAAATGGGGTGTGTAAGGACAGAGAGTATCCCCTAACCCAAGATGCTGCCTCCCTATATCCCACAACACTTGTGTTGAGCTGTGGGATCTATCACCACAAAGCCTTAATTTTACTACCTTAAACTATACCCAATCTATCAACATATGCGTCTAATCGATTTTTAAACATGTTTATAGACGTGCTACTAATTACTTCTACCGGCAAACTATTCCAGCTATTTACTATTCTATGCGTAAAAAAGTTTTTGGCAACTGCTGTCTCGAACCTTCTACTTGTCAACTTACACCCGTTATTTCTAGTCCTATTATATTGAGATATTTCGAAAAAGCTATCTCTATCTACGTTATCGAACCCATTCATAATTTTGAAAACCTGGATTAGATCACCCCTTAGCCTCCTAGTCTCGAGTGTAGTCAATTTTAACTCCTTAAGCCTATCCTCGTACGACTTTGACCTAAGCGACGGAATCATCTTAGTTGCTCGTCTTTGAACTCTTTCGATTTTGTTTATATCTTTGCGCATATGCGGATTCCAAAATTGGACCGCGTACTCCAAATGGGGTCTAACTAATGATTTATAAGAGGAACTATAATATCGCGCGATTTGTACTCAAAATTCCGAGCTATAAAATCTAACACTTTGTTCGCCTTATTGACCGCTGCTGCACTTTGTTTGGCTACTTTTAAATCACCAGTGACTATAACTCCTAAATATTTTTCCTGCTCTACGCTGACATACTATACGCAAAATTACCGTTACGCGAACCTATATGCAAAATTTTGCATTTATCGACGTTAAATCTCATTTGCCATGTGACTGGCGATTTTATTCAGATCTTCCTGGATTTTACCTCTATCTTTGTCATTAATCGCCCTACCACCCAGCTTCGTGTCATCCGCAAACTTTGAAAATGTACTGACTAGGCCGACATCTAAATCGTTAATACATATAAGAAAAAGCAAGGGGCCCAATACAGAACCCTGAGGAACGCCACTCGCTACATTAGCCCAACACGACTCCGCTCCATCAACGACCACCCTCTGTTTCCTACCTCGCAACCACTCTTCTCCAATTTATTACTACACCCCTGATTCCATGAGCCTTAGTTTTTTCAATGAGTCTTTTGTGCGGCACGGTGTCAAACGCTTTTTGAAAATCTAAATACACTACATCAACCGCCCGATGTCTATCGTAAACGTCAACCACGCTTTGGAAAAATTCTAAAAGATTAGTTAAGCAAGATTTGTTTCGCCTAAAACCGTGCTGCGTATTTCTAACTAGTTTATGCAATTCTAAGTGTTCGACTATACGATCCCTAATTATTGATTCCAGTAGCTTACCTACAACAGACGTTAAACTGATTGGCCTATAATTTCCCGCCGCACCTTTATCGCCTTTCTTAAAGATAGGTGTTACGTTTGCTAACTTGAAATTATCTGGTACGCACCCCTCAGAAATAGACGCATTAAAAATCTTTGTTAGCGGCACAACAATGCTATCTTTTAATTCTTTTAGTTGTATGGGATATATGGAATCCGGCCCCGGTGATTTACGCGTTTTCATTTTATCAATATAGCGCATTACCTCCCTTCACTAACACAATATTATCCAAAATATTACCATTATCAAAAGGTATTATGTCTATGACCGTAGGGATATTCGTTACATCTTCTATAGTAAAAACTGACGTAAAAAATTCGTTTAGCAAGGTAGCCATTTCCTTGTTTTCAGAAACTAGATCTCCGTTTACATTTTTCAAAGGCCCCAAGACACTTTTTACTGGATTTCTATTATTGACGTATTGAAAGAATCGCTTGGGGTTTTCTTTACCGTCACGAGCTATGGAGATTTCAAATTCGCGCTTGGACTTTTTTATTACACTTTTCGCTTCACGCCTTAGAGATATGTAGTTGTTTCGTAACCACAAATTGTCTTTATCGCACTTATGTAGCCTATAAGCCCTATCTCTACTCTTATAATGTCTCCTACTCTAGAAGTAAACCACAAGGGCTTGTTTACTTTCGCACGCTTAATTTTGTACGGTACACATTCCTCATTTATAGTCCTAAATACTGTTTCGAACGATTCCCACATTAGTTTTGTTGGAGTTCCCCATTACGTTTTCCCAATTGACGTGTGACAATTTATTTCGAAATTTAAAAGTCTGCGTGCTGGAAGTTAGGAATTTTAGTCGAGTTAGTTGGTTTCGAGTGACTTACTGAGAGGACAAACTCTACCATATTGTGATCGCTATTGCTTAACGGTTCTATTACTTGAAGATCAGTAATTAGCCTATCATCCGTAGTTATTACTAAATCTAAAATACTGTCCAACCTCGTAGGTTCCCCAACCTTTTGAATAAGAAAGCTATCCTCGAGAAAATTAACTAAACGATTACCTTCCGCGTCTCCCTGCATTGTATCGTAATTCACGTTGGCGCAATTAAAGTCACCCATAACTAAAGCCTGCTCACTACCGATTATTCTCTTTAGTTCACGATATAACGCTTCGTCCGTATCAGCTGTTTGATTAGGGGGCCTATATATAACCGCAACAAGAAGTTTGAAATCGTTCAATTTAAGTTCTGCTATAGTCGAATCTATCGGTTCTGGAATTGTGTGCTTTACTTCTATAACGTTCGCAATATTATCTTTGATATACAACATAACACCGCCTCCTCGCCTACCTATTCTGTTTTTAACAAAAAGTCTATAACCTTTAATTTGATACTCCCCTACAAAGTCACGTGTTTCAGTGCTAAGCCACGATTCACTTATCGCAATTAATCATAGTCTTTACAAGCAATTAAAGAAAAAAATTCGTTTATTTTATTTCGTAGGCTACGAGCATTTAGGATAGAACCTTCAAATTGTTTGTAACTGCGACACCTTCGCGAGCGCAGGGGAAATTTGTGGAATTTACGCTGGGACCGTTCGAGTTACGGCAGCCTGAAAAGAAGAGACAGTATTATGAAATAGTCTTCCTAAACGCGCAGCTCCAACGTCATTAAGATGAAGTCCATCCGAGGAACAAGTCCCTCCTGCCGTAGAAACTGTTCCAAAAATTCGCAAAATGCACTCCTTCCTGTTGGCAAAGAGACTTTAGGTTATTGTTAATATAGGTCGCCTTGCTGTAGAAATCGTTACGTTGGATAATTCGAGGAAGTATACCTGTTAAGACAATCTTATTAGTTTTCTCCTTTAGTCGCTCTAGTAAGTCCCTGTACCTAGCCAGCAGTTCTTCCGATCTAGAATTTAAAACGTTATTAGTACCGACATGAATAACATACGTTGTGTCCTCGGCGGTACCGTCTGTAAAATGGTCAACACTATTAGTTATATCCTCCACCCTTGCACCAGGGTAACAGTAACGGCGCCTACGACGAGGGTTTCTCCCACAGAATTCCTCGAGCTGCCCTCGAACAATGGAATCGCCAACGAGTCGTATTTCCGGTTCATCAGCATCTTCGAAACCTAAAACAGAAAACTTTTGTTATTACTGGTAGACAAGTCTTAGGTTTTCTCAATGGGGCTCCATTACGCACTCGAACGAAGGGTTGGGAACTAGGGGAAGAGAGAGGGCTATTAATACTATTTATATTATTAGTAGAAACTGAGGCAGGAGGGGTCGTAACTGGAGTCTCAAGGGATTCTAATTTTGCCGTCAGGAGCATCACGCTTTCTTCAAGCCTCCCTGGCCTCCCTCTCACGTTCTGACTCGTTCCTCAGGACTTCCATGCTTAAGCACCACCTGCAAACTAACTGTTCATTACTTGACGGGGGTGTCATGCTTTTAATTAGTTAAAAAAACAAAAAAAAAACGAGCGTTTAGAAATTAATAAATTACAACGTAGGTCTACCGCGTGCTTATTGTGCCGTCACCTGCGAAAACCCGCAAAAATGTTCTTGAAACACAGAAACAGGTTCTTTTAACACAATTTTATGCTAAATGAATATATAATTAAGCTACCGACGAAAGATCTGTTAAAGAAAAATATTAAATGAAACTTATCTGACTGCTGTTCGACCGACTTAATTCCTTTTATCCCACGGTGGGTGACCCTTCGGGAGGTCAGGTAGAGTGTGAAGGGAAAATGAACCTTAAGAAACCTCGTTTCTGATAATTTGAAAAACACAAAGGCAAACCAAGGGAATTTCAACCTTATGAAACCTCGTATAGTAATAGATTCGGGAACAAACAAGGCACTAGCCTTGGTTTAGTCAAGTAATATAGTAATGAATAAATTCAATAAATGAAATATATTCGTTAATGAATGATTAGTAACACGAAGTAATTTAGTTAAGAATGCACCAAACTATTTTTTTTTAAAGACACTTGAACGAAAACCACTTATTCACTTGGTAACACTGGACACTCGATAATACACGTCTGTTCACAAGGAAAGACTGATCATGAATGAGGAAAGACTGATTGCGCTATTTATTTAATTAAAGCATATATTTTTGACAGTTGGCTTTTCGCCAGTTGGCTTAACCTGCCAGTTGGGGTAGAAGACCTAGAAGGCAGGGGTATATATTAATTAACTTTTCAGCTGCCAGATTGCGCGATTCCGATATCCTTGACAGTTGGCTTAGAAATGTCAGTCGGTTTAGAAGGCCTAACCAGCCATTTGGTATACATATAATTAAATAATAATATCGTTTATATATACAACCAAAAGAATTAAATAAAACACCATTACATCATTCTGTTTATTTAGACGAATTATTGGAATCAATTTCACGAAATATATAGAAAATAAATATACAATCCTGTACAAACGAGGAATACATGCAATAAAAATTAATAATAATATAAGAAATACGAACGAGAAATATATATATAATAAAAAAATTAACAAATAATAATATACAAAACGATGGAGTATAACCATCAATATAACAGTACAGGAGAAATATACATATATAACGACAAGAGATACGACTCTCAACATTTATCGGCCAAACGTTTCGGTCCACTCAGGGGCCATCTTCAGTGACTACATGAAAGCATCTAAAGACAATCAAAAGTATAACTAAAGTAAATACAAATGTCGGAAAATTCACTATACAAAATAAAACTTAATACAATAAGCAAATAGTTAAAAAATAGCTCTAAAAAAATTATCTGGAGTAGTAAGAGAATAAAACAAAAAAATAAAACCCATTAAAAATAAAACAAAAACTTTTAAAAAATTTAAAATTTTAAAAATTTTAAACATTTTAAAAAAATTTAAAAAAAGGACAAACCTGAATGGTAAGAGTTGCAAATAACAACTGGAGAAGAGGAAAGGAGAAAGACCCTAAGTTACTGCGTTGTATTGAAAAGGTGTTAGTTGGTTGATTAGGAAGCAAGTAATTTTATCGATGAAAGGCTATCGTTTAATTCTGGATTTAACTTCTTGATAAAAAGGGATTCTAAAATTTTGAGATCAAGAAAATTAAAAGTAGACGACAGAATCGTAAAAGAGTCTTGGGCAGGGTCGGATTAACCATTAAGCAAAATAAGCCCGTGCTTAGGGCATCAAGGGAAGGGGGGCACCACAGAAATTTTCCATTGTCGGATTTACCATGGATTTATTATACTATTATAATCGCGGCTTATAGCCTATAAGCTGTTGAAAACTGAATTATATATATTCAATTATTCATATATAGTATTTTTTTTTTTTCATTGTTTGAATTTGTAGTGAACAACAACCCTTTTGAGAGAATAAATATATTTCGTTGTAATCACACACTTTACGCTTTGCGTTATTATTTTGTTTATATCAAATCTTTGAGCGCCATATTAAAAATACATATAGATTAAATATTTTCGTGTGCTATAGTAAATGTAAAAACAAGATTCAGTCATGCTGAACTTTATAAAATAATTGTAGAAGACAATATTGAGTGTGCCTTCCCAAATGTAGAAATTGCCTTTCGTATATTTTTAACATTAATGGTCACAAATTGCTCAGCTGAGCGTTCATTTTCTCAGTTGAAGTATATTAAAAATACCAACAGAACGACTATGCAACAAGGCAGGCTGGATGCCTTATCTCTACTAAGTATAGAAGCAGATGTGTTACGTAAGATTAGTTTTGAGGATCTGATCAAAGACTTTGCAATTAAAAAAAGTAGGAGAAAACTTTTCAAATATAAATGAAGTGGAAGTATACAAAAATAAACATTATTTTCCATCTTACTGTAAGTTTTGTTTCATTTCAAAAAATAAATTTTATTTTATGGTTTATTTTTGTTTATATTTTGAATTACATATATATGGGGCACCAAAATCTTTTAAGTGCTTAGGGCCTCTAAAGGTCTTAATCCGGCCCTGGTCTTGGGTCTCTGAATGATGCCGATAGCAGAGGATTCAGGAGTGGAAAGAGGGCGAGAAGTTCGATAAGAAAAACCCAAATGCTTCGAAATCCTAAGTTTTAACTGCAGGGCAGTCTGCCCTACATAGCGACTTTGGCAGGTCGCACATGTATATAGATAAATAACAAAAGATCTCAAAAGTACGGGGAGGTGATCTTTATGGCGAAAAAAAGATTGCAAAGAATTAAGATTGGAATTGATAATTATGAAGTTGCATTGAGAGAAGTGTCTGTCGAAAATCGAGTGGACATCTTTATTTAGTTGAAAAGTTAGTTGGTCTAAAAAAGGAAGCTTAAGATAAACCTTCTGTTTCGAAACCGTGGACTTAATTATTTTGGGCGAATATAAGTTATTTCAAAATTTTGAAATTAAAGTCTCAGTAGTCGATATGAAAAAACTATATAGGGCTATGGGTTGATTGCCTGATACCCTCATCCGTTGGAAATTTCCAGCAGATTTCAGTGGAGAGTTAAACGACAAAAGCCCTATGTTTTTTCTTTAGAGAGTTATGAATATGTAGGTCTTTAAAGGACCTCTTTACATTTAATTGTTTATGGTAATTTTAGCTTCGGGATTTTAGATGCCTATATGTGAACGAAATAAATTGTCCCACCTTATTTTTGCTGGGCCTTAGTTTGCTTCGATGTAGGGCGTCACGATCGTTTTCGGTGTAGGGCCGCCACGATGGAGTTACGCGATGAGTTAACTTGATGTAATTAATATAGGCAGTCACAATATAAACACTTGAAGGTATAGGCCTATCCTATCTGTAGTAATTAAGTTTATTATAAGGAATTCACTCAGAACTTTAGGGAAGACAAAAGCACATCCTCCCTGTTTAAAGCGTTCGCTGTACAATAAACAGCTCCGAGAGCCGTTCCTTCGCGTTGTATTTTCATTATTTGCCGATCTGGCAAAATTTTGTTTGGTCTACTGCTCTGTGGTAGACTAAACAATAAATTGGGTTTTCTTGTTGCTATGTGAGGCTCGATGCATACATACAGGTTCTTTGTACGTATGGCAATTATTTAATTCCCAATAGGCTATGTCGCCAATCCCGAGGCAATTTTGTATAGATATTTAATTCAATTAATTAATAATTTATATTTAATTATGAAATAAAGGTACCACATATGATACTATGTTGTGAGCGCGTATAGTTTTTCCATAGTCGAAGTGCAATAAAAATTATAGTTAAAAAATCTCTTAAGATACTGCATTTCTAAATTAAATGAAGACCAACTTGAACAGAAGTGATAGGCTTTAAAAATACGATTTTTAATACTAGCCAGCTTAAAACTAAGTGGGATATTGCTAAAAAAATGAGTACCGAGTTGGGTGGTGGTTGGTTTTCTGTATACCTGTGTTGAGAATCCTGTACTATGTTTATTTACGGTAACATCAAGAAACGAAATTCTATTGTATTGTTCTACTTCCATAGAGAATTTAATATTAGGATACTTAGTATTAATGTAATTTAAAAATATTTTTCATTGTCTTTAGATGCTTTCATGTAGTCACTGAAGATGGCCCCTGAGTGGACCGAAACGTTTGGCCGATAAATGTTGAGAGTCGTATCTCTTGTCTTCATATTCCTGTTGAGGATAAGGTTCCCGAAGAACACTTCTATCGTAACTATATATATATATTAAATAATTAAATATATTGAAAATAAAAAATAATATTAAATATATTGAAAATAAAAAGTAATATTAAATATATTGAAAATAAAAAAATAATAAATAGTCAGGTTCACTATGTATTTTTGTTCAAATTTTATGGAGATTAGCAAACCAGTATATTTTTGAGAAGCTTATGGCATCAGGAATATGAAAAGTAATGCTTACATTTGCGCAGATGCCTGTTTGGCGGCCATTTTGGCGGCAGTTGCAACAGTGTTTATAAATCCTGATGCTTCAATAATTTTGCAGTATTTTTGCAGTAGTGTTGCAATATTTAATTTTATACTGTAAAAATGTATGTTAATACAACTAGTACACAATTATCTTGGTGTTAGTTAATATAGTGGTGGCTCTCTTTCTTTTCAGTGCCTGAGTCATCATGAGTTAAGACCCTGGAACCAGCAAGTTGAGTTCGGTCAAGTCGTCCATGGACACAGTAGACTGGAAGCAGTGCATTCTTTGTCAGGAGTCCACTGCCAGCAAAGGAACACTTGTTCAGTATCCCAGAACAGAATCATACCAGAAACTACTCGATGTAGTGGAAGAAAGAGCCAGCTTACAGGATGGAAAATATGTTGACATCTAAAGACGCCTCAAAGACTTTACCAAAGAAATATTGATTAAAAGGAAACCCATGTGGCATCGCAGTTGTTATTCTGATGCCACAAATCAAATATCCATACAGCGAGCGAGAGACCGCTTGCAGCATGCCATGTCTGCAGGAACCTATGCTGTGAAAAAACGTGGGCATAAAAGAACAAGCTCTAAAATGGAGCAATCAGCAACCCCTGGCACCTCAGCACCTTTCACTAGATCTGCGACAGAACCGTTGACAAGGGATCACTGCTTCTTATGTCAAGAAGATGATGACCAGCGTCTCTTCACCGTACGAACTGAAAACGCGGGGAAGGCACTTACTGTAGACGAGCTGTGGATATTTCCCAAGATCCAGTATTGATGACAAGACTAAGCAATGCACTCTCACCAAGTGATGTCCATGCGATAGATGTAAGGTACCACAAACCATGCTGGACACGATATGTGTTCCATGTCCTGAGGGATGATGCCAGCAACTGGGCCAAGTCTACAAAGACAGACCTACCAATGCAAGTACCATGCCTGATTGAGCTGATCAATCTCATTGAATATCAAACCCAAAATAAGGCTCATCTACCCATGGATGCCATCGAAAAAACTTACATATCTATGCTTGGTGGTAGTGATGAGGCACAGAAGCACACTCCGACACTGACACGACAGTGGCTAAAGGACAAAATTCTTACAGAGTTACCAAGTGTGAAGTCAGTGAGGCAGAAAGACAGAAGAAAACCATCTGTTCTTTACTGTGCTGAAGCCTGCGAAGAAGATATAGTCTACACTTCCTTGATGCAAGATGCCACAAGTGAAATGGACAAGACAATGATGATATACAAGAGAGCTAAGCTAATACGCAACAGCGTTGCCAATTTCGCTGAGGAGAAGGAAACACACACAATTACAGTATCCAGCACAAGAGAGGATGTCCCGACCGAGCTGTACACTGTAGGGTGGAGCGAAAAATACTTTTTTTCTAGTATGAAGTTCTAATAGTGATTAAAAGTTGCATTTAGTGGACGATATATACCTGCCAAAATATGAGTTCATTTGTTTAATATTTTCAGCTGCCACCAGGGGGCTAAAGGTAACACAATTTTGGGTAAAAAGGGAAAAAATGCTTCTATTTTAGGTTTATCAAACTATTATAAAATTTTATCTTAGAATTATCTAATAGTTTGATTAAGATTCCTAAATGATAAGAATTCGTTTTGTAAAAATGCCTTTTCATATGCTTAATATCTTCAGCTGCCACAAGAGGGCTGAAGTTAACTTAAAAATGACAATTAAGTATGATTCTGTATTTACTTGAAAAAGGGAACAGTAATAAATTAGGATGTCTCTCCTCCTTTATACTAGCTTGAGACAGTTAAGAAACGTTATTTCGTGCCTTAGCGGAGTTACCACCCTTTCCCCAACCAACCTCCCTCTAGAAAGGGTTCTTGCTGAAGACTATTTAGTAATTTGCTTTTGTGTCAAATTTTGGCTGTTTTTTCCTTGATTCTAATGTAGCACGAATCCAACCGTCTCTGTTTGTAGGTCCGCAGACTGATCCAGCAGCGTCTGTAACGAGCTTGACGCATCTCTCTACGGCTTGTGATGACATGGAAACTGAAATAATTCTGAATGAAGAGTAGTACCATGTTTGATGCATGATTCAATATCATCAAGAGAAACTCCTTTGGTTATCGGTGGTTCTGCTATCTGAAAATCTTGCCACATAATGAGATCTGTATAGTCTTTGGCATAAAAATTTATTTCTGGCACCTTAAAATACCTGATAACATCTGTTTCTTGAATGCATGCCCTTGCTTTTATGATACGCCTAAATCCCAACTGACGCACATGCTCCCTTTTATCAGCTATCATTGCAATGAGAATGTTTTCTTGATTTGCGTAATATGCATTTCGCTGAATGACTGAGTCATGTACTCTCCTAAGCTCTTCACGGAGATACCGGCTTCTTGCAATCATATGCCACATATGTTTAGCACCATATTGGCATAATGGTTTACGCTTTATCTGAAACCACATTGGTGCGTATACCCTAACATGAAAGTAGCTAATTCTTGTAAATTGCCTGAAGGATTCTCTGTGCTTGCATATAACCGCAGAGTCCTGTTTGCTGTGGTGAGCCACCTTGAATGTGATATATTGCCTGGACTCTTATGACTAAGACTCTTTGAGAATGTTCCACTTGATATAGCCTTGTGAATTTCAAGAAGGTATTTCTGGTCAGTACTTATGTCATCTACATCAACTTCACACATGTCCTCTTGAATTTCAATGGGTTTGAAGTTAACTATGGGAAGCTTTTCACAGTCTGAAAGTGCTCGGCCAATTTCTCCTGAAAATGCTCTTGGTCCAGTAGTGGTACCATCCAAGTGATGAAACAGATGGCGCAATGGAAGTTCATTAAGGTGTAAAAGGCATATCAGCCACTGCAATGGCTTATTAAAGGCTTCTTCCAGTAATCTTATTGTGCCTCCAATACTACCAGTGATAACCACTGTCGAATCACAGCCAACTGCAACGATGTTCCCTATATCAACATTCCTTTCTTTCAAGCAATTCACTAGCGCTGTGCAAATGTATTTAGTTTTGCCACTGGAAGGTGTCGCATGTGCAAAGTACAGAGAGTGTGGTTCAGATATTATGCTGATATGCTCTTCGCGTTTGGTTCTTTGGTGGTTAGAGCCATCACTCTCCTGGACTTGAATCATTGTTTTATCCTTTCTGCCATCAAAGTATAATCCCCGCATAGTTTTTGGCTCTCCTATCTGTTGTAGTTCCTTTCTCTTTTTTGTCTTTCACGTCTTAGCTTACTTCTGTCTATAATATTCCCTTTGTCTTCGGGAGTAACAATTTTAAGATCTGCCAATACTGCAGAAGCAATAGCAGCCCCAGCTCTGTCCGACATTTTAAATCTATCACAAGTAATTGCTAATGAAGGCAGTGGCTCACGCATGTTGTTCTGATATTACATATTGAGTCGAGGTTGTATCTTCCTCATTATCTTCAGATATCTCTTCTAGTTGTTGAAGTTCACTTGTCTCTGTTTCGATTTGTAAGTTGGACGTATTGGTTATAGCAGCACTAGTTGTTTGTGAGGATTCCAGACGTGCTTTTCCATTTCCTTTCGATGTTCTCTTGCTTGTAATCGTCTTGTGTGTGCTATGTCAATGCTTCCTATCACCATTATTCTGCGTGTTCGTTGGTCATTTAAAAAATCCTGCTCTTTTGGAGGGACTTTCTTACTCGTTTCACATGAGCATCTCCTAAACTCCTTACATTTGCAGGTGCAGATGTCAAACAAAGTGCATTTTGAAGAGTTTTCAAATTCTTCAAGCTGATTTTTGTACTTAGGCTGATCCTTGCGTGACTTGTATGGCTTTAATAAGGACCTGTATTTATCATGGTACACTCGCATCATCTGTAAAACGCGTGTATGTGAAA
This sequence comes from Bathynomus jamesi, assembly GCA_023014485.1. Lineage (NCBI taxonomy): Eukaryota > Metazoa > Arthropoda > Malacostraca > Isopoda > Cirolanidae > Bathynomus > Bathynomus jamesi. The sequence goes on along the minus strand of JAJOZX010000044.1, from coordinate 378,798 downwards.
CTATTGGCAAAGAGGCCTTCTTCCAAATATTTTCTACCTTTTTGGAAACTGCCTCTGCTATTTCAGAAAATGAAGGCTCCTTGTATTCATCTGCTCCTTCACTAAATGTTTTGTGAACAGGTAATCTTTCATAATGCAGTTATAAGTTGGTAGTTGCATATCACTCATCTCACAAGGTACTTCAAATATGGCACACACTTCATATGTTCTCTAGTGAAATGTTTATATTTAGTATTTGATGCCATAATATTTTTAAGAAAATTCACAATCACAAAATATCCTGTAACATCAAAACATTATATAATTAATATATATAATATATTTTATAAGTATATATAATATATTATATAAATATATAATATAATAATAAATAACTAAATTATATAATACATTATAACAAGCATTTTATAATAAAATGAATATTATCTCTATATAAATCACTTTAAAATAAAGTTTTATAATATTCCGATCATATTAAAAAACTCTCCGATCAACTGAGCGACTAGGCCTACTACCTAAGAAGACAAGTGTTAACACACTGTTCTAATGACTCCTGAAAGAAATTCCTTCACACCAAAACCCTCCCCCACAACCCTCCCCAAACCCTCCCCCACAACATTCAGTGTAGTCTCAACATGACTCAGTTACTCTAAATTGTGTTAACTTCAGCTCTCTTGTGGCAGCTGAAGATATTAAGCATATGAAAAGGCATTTTTCCAAAACGAATTCCTATCATTTAAGAATCTTAATCAAACTATTAGATAATTCTAAGATAAAATTTTATAATAGTTTGACAAACCTAAAATAGAAGCATTTTTTCCTTTTTACACAAAATTGTGTTAAATTTAGCCCCCTGGTGGCAGCTGAAAATTTTAAACAAATGAACTCATATTTTGGCAGGCCTATTTCGTCCACTAAATGCAACTTTTAATCACTATTAGAACTTCATACTAGAAAAAAAGTATTTTTCGCTCCACCCTACCAGTGTACAGCCTTATACGGTGGATTTTGGTGGGATCTGAGGAGGAGCTGCAAACGGAGATGAGGAGCAGGACAGTTGACAGGTCAGCATTGACCATAAGTCAGAATATCATGTATGCTTTCAAGACCAGGAGACAAGTGCACCACGTGCCCAAGAAAGCCACTGACACATTTCGGACACCACACACACGAGAAAACCCACAGGTTGTAGGGTTGGCACTCACTGTACATCATGACACCAGGAACAAGGCGCTGATGGACCTCCTCCATGTACAGAACTACTGCGTATCACACAGCCGTGCCTTGCTCCTAGAAACAGCAATTGCCAATGCTGTTGTGGAAAACACAAAACAATTTGATGGATTGTATGTACCACCTTTCCTCAAGAAAGGTACATTTGTCTTCTTCGCTGTTGATAATACAGATTTTGCAGAGGACACTGTAGATGGCAAAGGCACCACACATGGCACAATCACCGCAGTGTATCAGAAGGCAGATGCGCCTGGAGAATCAATCGCACCCAATTTGGAAGTTAGTGAGGCAAAAAACCTGTCGGTTGTCCCTTATCATGTACCCATCGAGCCTTGCAGTAAACCAAAACCTGGGCCAGTCAAGAGAGCAAAGGAATTCAAGGCGTGTTCCACAGGTGTTGCTGAATCCTATGAACTAACCAATCTTGGTTGGATGATTGCATCTGCTTTGTCTAGATCAACCGACAGTGAATCACAAAGCAGTATCCCAGGCTGGGCAGGCTACAAATCACTTGTGTCATCTAGTCAGTCACTGACTCAAGTCGGTGCCTTGCCTCTACTTCCAGAGGTCGCACATGAGTGGTCTACCATGCTGACTGTGATGTTGCAAGCGTCTCAGTTGAAGAGCTTGGCAGTTGGTGAAAACCACCCAACTGTCATAACCTTTGACATGGCCCTGTACGAGAAGGCAGTACAGTTGCTAGATGCAAGACCTAACTTGAAAAGAGAAGTTGTTCCGAGACTTGGGGAGCTGCATGCTGTGATGGCTGCACTGAGGGCACTCGGAGCCTCAATAGAAAATTCTGGCATAGATGATGCATGGATTGAGGCAGATGTATATGGGCCTGCTACAACGAGACAGATCCTCAAGTGCGGCCACTACAAGAGAGCACTCCGTGCACACATCCACACTTACATGGCTCTGTATGAACTTGCTCTAGAACAGTTCTTCACAGAGATGCCACAACTAAAAGAAATCTGCTCGAAACCAGCAAATGAATTGCAGGAAGCCTGCACAAACACAGCTTCTGGGACAAGTGATGGAGCAGAATGCATCAGAATTGCTAACACTCACCTGCTTCAAGTCTTGACCAACGAAGATGTCATTCAACAGCTGAAGAAGTGGGAAGCTCAGAAATCATCTAACGCTATGTTCAAGTCATTGATGAATTACCTCCACCGGGTTGAAACCATCTTGTTCTTTGTTGAAGCATCCAGAAATGCTGATCTCGTTCTCCATCTGGAGGCTGGAGAAGCACTCAGCAAGCTGTTTTTCGCAATGGATCGAATAAAATACAAACGCCTCTGGCCAAGGTACATCGCCGACATGCACGAAATGAAGACAAGCCATCCAGCAACATGGCGAGAACTTCAAGATGGAAACATATCTGTCACCAAGAGTGAGATTCCGTTCGTCTCAATAGGTGCAGACCATGCCTGCGAACATCTCAACAAGATGATGAAGGTTCATTCTGGCCTAATTGGCATTTCCAATAATGCGAATGCTAGGCAGCGGTTCTTCTTGGCTTCTCCAGAGATGTCGTGCCTCTCAACAGAGTTTAAAGGACAGTTCGGGCTTCAAGTAAACAAGCCAGAGGAACACCATGATGTACGACCCAGTGCTGTCAGGAAAGAACATGAAGCTGTTGACAAAATCAAGGCTGCAATACTGAGCCACGGGAATCCCTTTGCTGTTGAAGGTGATCAGCTATACAATTTCATCACACATGCATATGTACGACAAGAGTATGTTCCACAAATCTTGAACATTGATGACATCGGACAGAAGCTTTATGAAGATTATGTCACTGAACGTATCAATGGAGATGTTAGTCTCTGGGCACCAGTCAAAAAGCAGAACAACAAGATGTACATGTCTGGCAGCAAGAAACAAACTTTCAAGTTCCGTGACCAGACAGTTGACCTAAAAGAGACCAAAGATCTCTATGGTCGGCTGATGGTTCTCACCAGGTCGAGCAGGGACATCGATCAGAAGAATGCAGTTGGCAACTATGAGTTCACATTGACTCCGAGAGCACTATTTGCACCAGACGGCTCAATGCTGCCATGCACTGACAAGTCCAAGCTGATACACAGCCTTGAGAAGCTGGCAAAAACAGATGAAACCCAGGAACAGACAGAAGCTCTAGCGGCCAAAGAGCAGGATGATGACAGAGGTCCTGTATCATCATCTCCATCGTCGTCATCAAATCAAAAGATCGCCATTGTTGATGGAATGGTGCTTGTCCAGAAGATGACAAAGAAATCAGGGACAATCAGCACAGTCAAAGATCTAGCCCAGTGTTTCAATGACAGGCTCGTGAGCTTGACAGCAGGGTTCAGTGAGGTCATCCTGGTCTTCGATACATACAAACCTGACTCACTAAAGGAGGAAACTAGAGAGAGACGACGACAAGGAAAAGCTCCTATACAGTATCAGGTTGCAGATGATACGAACATCAAACACATCCTACTGGCACGGTTTCTATCGCACGAAAAAACGAAAGCAGATTTGACAGACTATCTCGCCAAAGCAACCCTTGATTACAACAAAAACTCACCTCAGTTAGTCATCACATCAGCATCAGGTCACACCAGAAGCAACAGAAACATGCACTTTGAAGACAACAATCACGAGGAGGCTGACACATTGATGATCTGCCTGGCAGCGGAGGCATCACAGCGGTGTCCTGATGCACAGCTAGTATTCTTCACTCCTGATACTGACGTCTTGGTTCTGGCTGTGGCACACTATGACAAGCTCTGCAAAAAGACATCTATTTTGATGGTATCAGGTACAGTCGAAATAGAGCCAATCTGGAGAGCTTTGGGCAAAGAAAAGGCGCAAGCTTTACCTGTATTCCACGCATTCACTGGAGCAGACAATGTTGGAAAATTCTCAGGAATAGGCAAAACAAAATGGTTTCAGCAGTATATGAAAGCTGACATGCACTTAGTCAGAGCACTGATGAAACTACCGGAGAAAGGTGACCTAACACAGGAGGTGAAAGACGTATTGGCCAAATTTGTGTGCTCAAGCTACTGTCCCAAGGGTATTCACATTGCAAGTATCCCTGATCTAAGATGGTATCTGTTTTGTAAACACCTAGCTGAAAGCAACAACTTACCTCCTACACTCGGTGCACTTGAGGAACACATCCAGCGTGTGCGGTTACAAAGCCGAGTATGGTGCCAAGCCAATGTTATGCAGCAACAGCCTTTTGACCCCCTGAAATTTGGTTACTATCAGGACAAAAGTGGCCAAATACTGCCAGTCACCACAAAGGTTCCTCCTGCCCCGCAAGCCATCATCGAGTTGGTCAGATGCCACTGCAAAACCAACTGTTCTACACAGAGATGTTCATGCAGAAGGAATAACTTGCCTTGCACAGAACTATGCTTGTGCGGCACAGAATGCGAAAACGATGCAGACTGTAATGTTGAATATGACACTGAGAGTGATGATGATGTGTAATGATGTGTCAAACTGAGATAGGAAATACGTCTATACGTATGCTGTTGTCACTACCAACAATTTGAGTGTGCATTTTTTCATCAAAATACAAACATAATTTCACAAACTTCTTTTCTTGGTTTTTGGTGTTCATAATCACTAATTTGACATAAGCTTTGGATTCCTTGGGCCTGGAAACATAGGATTAGCATTTAGAATGAAGTTTCCATGTCAATTATAAGCTGAGATATTCGGAAATTCTTATTTTATGGCGGCCATTTTGAAAATCAAAAATGGCGGCTATGCAGGCATCTGCGCAAATGTGAACATTGATTTTCAGATTCCTGATGCCATAAGCTTTCCAAAAATGCACTGGTTTGCTAATCTCCATAAATTCTGAACGAAAGTGTTTTTATTGACATAGTGAACCGGACTATAATATACAAAACGATGGAGTATAATCATGAACATATTAGTACAGGAAATATATATATATATATATATATATATATATATATATATATATATATATATATATATATATACAGGGTGGGCGGAAAGTAGCTCCCTATTTTGGATTGGTAAAAAAATACGTATATTATCCATTTATTTCAGAAGAAATAATATGAAAAGGTAGGCATACATGGTAGGTTTTCTCTAAAATTCAATGTGGGCTCCAACTCTTTCCACCAGCTTCTGGAGCCGCCCAGGAATGGCGTCCACTGACTTTAGCAGGAACTCCGGCGGGATGGAGGACATGACTTCCCGAATTCGGTCCTCCAGTTCTTCCAATGTCCTCGGTTTGGTGCGGTAGACTTCTTCCTTTACCCACCCCAAAGAAAGAAGTCGCACGGTGTCAAGTCGGGGCTCCTGGCTGGCCATTGATGTGGACCACGACGACCCATCCAACGCCCAGGGAAGTGGGCATCCAGCCACTCACGGACAACAAGAGCGAAGTGCGGAGGGGCGCCATCTTGCATAAATATCAGATCGTCGATGTTCTCCCATGTGCTGACAACCGGCCAGACCTCGTTTCGCAACATAGCAAGGTACCGCTCAGCATTCATGGTGTTGCGCAGAAGGAACGGGCCCACAACCTGATCTGAGGTCATACCACACCACACCGTTACACTGAACCGATTCTGCCGTTTTTCAGCGGTAACCGTGCGACTTCTTTCTTTGGGGGGGGTAAAGGAAGAAGTCTACCACACCAAACCGAGGACATTGGAAGAACTGGAGGACCGAATTCGGGAAGTCATGTCCTCCATCCCGCCGGAGTTCCTGCTAAAGTCAGTGGACGCCATTCCTGGGCGGCTCCAGAAACTGGTGGAAAGAGTTGGAGCCCACATTGAATTTTAGAGAAAACCTACCATGTATGCCTACCTTTTCATATTATTTTTTCTAAAATAAATTAATAATATACGTATTTTTTTACCAATCCAAAATAGGGAGCTACTTTCCGCCCACCCTGTATATACAAAATTATATTAAATATATTGAAAATAAAAAATAATAATATTAAATATATTAAAAATAAAAATAATAATATACAAAACAATGGAGTATAATCGTCAACATATTAGTACAGGAAAAAAAAATATATATATACACAATTATATTAAATAATTAAATATATTGAAAATAAATATACATCAAAATACATTCGTTCTACTGCCCTTAACTAAAACACTAAACTCGCATATAATCGGGTCTACACTCACATCATTATTGCTTTGTGCTACGCAGTAAATACGATTTAACATTATTTCACTGCTCAAGGTGTGCGGGCGCCTATACTCGATGTAAATGGCTTTCATATCGTTCAATACTATTTTTGTGCCCACTTTACATTCGGTTGGCAAGTTATCTTTAAACACGGATAGAATACAATCAAAAGCACGCACAAAGAGGGTATCGTTAGCAACCACATCATTATTAAATATAAGTTTATAAACACTCCTTTCCAATCGAGGGTTTTTTTCTTACCGCCCCGAACTTTTCAATCGTGAACTCTTCTTCACAACGCATAGCGGCAATTGAAATAATCTTCCAAGTCGTAACGACAGCTGCTCATTAATAGCGGTACAATTCTTCTGGGTGAACAGTGTAAGCGAGCTCTGCCCTGTACCGCTCAAGTCCTTTGTACCAAAGTTCATGATATTTCGAAGAGTCTAAATCTTTTAAATAAGCATCCAGCTCTAGACCATTCTCGCCCTCCTCATTCCTACATTCGATAAATCCGTCGAGCAGAGTGGTGTATGCTTATTCAAGAACCGTGTCAAAATAAATCATATCCGTAACATGCGCATCTAATATAAGTTTCAGCTTGCGGAGTCTGACGATTTCAAACATTCTGTCGAGGATGAATCGGTTTCGCGTAGGGACAAGAACGTTATTATCAGATGCATTCTTCCACATCAGTCGTATATCAATGCATGGCTGATCGTTATTTATACACAGCGTACAAACAACGGCATATGAGGGGGCATCACTAATCTGTTCTCTTCTTGTACCTACACCTGCAGGTATTTTATAACGGTCCTCACCCCACTTCTCAACTATCATGAAGACTCTATTCATCTCCTCAACACTTAAATAAATAACATTACGTTTACCAGAGTTTGCTTGTCTACAATTCGTTTCAAGTACATAGTTAATGGCACCGGTTTCATGCCTGAACACGCGCAATGACTTCGTCACGGACACATCGTACGCGGCATTGAGAATGCTTCTCAAAGGAAGTTCCATCGTATTCGAGGAGTGTACGTCCAGTCGGTTCAAGCTCTGAGATGACTATGAGCCACGGCTGGGCGGATCGGCTCGACGGGGGAGCGAGTCACACCATAAGCTGTTGAATCGTGTACGGATTTGTTCTAGCATGAATCATACGAGTACTTGTGGCCATTATACCGGGCATTTTTCCGACACATGGAGTAATTTCAGTTTTAATGTTTTATGCGCACTAGATGTTCTCCACACATTAACAATCCGGTGCATTATTTGAGAGAAGCATGTGACCGTATTTATCCTTTTTGTTTAACAATTGATACTCGTCTCTAAATTCGATTAAAAACTCACACAGTCCTTTAGCCACAACCTCACTGTGAACCTCGTCATGATATATAGGGTGAACCAAATGTAGGTGGACAGTAAATGATAACGTTTATTTTGAGAATACATATTTAATTTTTTTGTATACTATAATACAAAATAAAATTTAAATAAATTTAGTTATAATATTTAATATAATAAAACACAAACACCATAGTTATAATGAACACCATAGTTATAATATAATATAACACAAACCGTATTCAACCTACTGTCCACCTACTTTTGGTTCACCGTGTATATGAATGTAGTGGTAAACGTACTTTAGCTTGTCCATGATGACAAGATTCACATTCTCAGCCGCAGGGTACGCGTACTCGGTATGATGCAGCATGACATAATACCGCCTGTTATACCACTCATCAACAAGACTCATTATCCATATCCGTTGCTTCTCTTCTGCACGCGTTGTTTCTTTCACGATATACGAGTATGTACGCTTTTATACAGTTTAGCCCTACAACGTAGTCCATTACGTCGTTTGAGCCGCGAAATCCGGCAATACTCTCGCCAGAATATCCATAGAGTATTTGAACATCTTGTTCCTTCGCGCGATTCTATATAGCCTTAAAAGTCTCAAAGGAGGGTGGGATAGGTCGTCTTTCAGTATTCACCACATCTTCTGACTTTACCGAATACCACTTCATAAACGTCGAACATGCAATATCAAAAGTAGCCATCACTATTTTTTCGTCTACGTGAGAAAATACACGTCTGAGCTCCAGGGTTTGCAGAGGTCAACTGAGCACGCCGGGGTAGAGATATGCCTAGGTAGTAGCAGGAGTCAAATGACCGAGCTCACAGTGGGCGGAGCTTAGGATTGTACACACGCACGCACACAAAGGAGAAAATAAAACCCTAATTGAAATAAATATGCGTAATAAATAAACATATCGTTAACAATACACATATACAGATATAAGCCATCAAGGATTAAGGCATCCAAAGGGCACGGTATCATAGGTACCAGGCACCTGGTAACGTTTCCTATAGGTGTTACGGCATGCCTTCATGCCCCTAAGTTCCTTCACACACCCCAGTTTTTCTTCGCCCGAAAATTGTGGGTCCCCAGAGTCAGTTAGAGTGGATGGCTGTCCTCATCTTCCAAGCACACTAGATCCTTCAACGAGTCAAAGTGAACGACTCGTCGGTTCGTATGGTTAAGCGTGATACCCTTAGCCTTCACGATATATTTCATATCCTCCCCCACCCTCACCCGTACCCCATATGTTTTTGGTCCTGTTGATACAAATGAGTCAGCGTATGCACTATCACTATACTCATCCTTGATCTCGTCAATTAACTTTCCGAGGAATTTCCCAATAGGAGGCATGTATTCACCCTCCCTCTCTGTGAATATTACGCTATCTATGTCGGCGTACAGCGCCCTCCGCCCAAGAGAGTGCAGTAGTCCCCAAAGCTTGATGCGGGCATAGGCCGTTATGAAGCTGGCTACAGGTATGTTTGTAACACGTGAGGTATCTGTGGCCAGTTCGGTGATGTTTTACTTTATTATATAAGTATTACCTACATTCACGATCTCCATGACCTCTTTATCGGGAGCGTTGGCATAATCCCAGACTTTACTACAACTTGGCGCCAAATGCACATTTCCTTTGCCAGTATTCTGTGCAAATTTTCCCTAAAGACTGTTTAGACACAACTTTGCACTAGAGCGTTTGCCAGGATTCTTAACAGTTTGGGAACGGTGAAGCTGTATACTTTCACGGGCACGGTAACGCTGAATATAAGCCGATTTTTCATCTTCGGTATCAACTCCTCGCGGATACCCCGATTCTTCTACCTTATCCTTCAAAAAAGGATATATATGGCGTGAAAAGGTTGGGTAGCTTCTGAAACCGCCACACCTCATGTATCTTCAATATTCTGTATCCATGGCGAACGGCTAGGTCCAACTCAGGGCTTGTATATACACCTCTGATCTTACGCTGATTGGTTGTATGATTACAATCCCCGTTGTTCTCCTCTGCGCACTTCACGCACAGGGGAAACATGAGTTTGTGATCTATAACGACGGGTAAGATCGGCATCCATAAATCGCGAGGAGGGAGCACGTCTACGAAAGAGAGTCCAAAGTAGCGCTCACTCAAGTTAGCTGAGAACGCCTCGATGGTTGGCATAGCGGTGCCCACCAGTTTTTCAAGTGCACCTACGGGGTACGGATTGTTCTTCATCACGTAGGAATATAAAGAACAGAAGTCGTAGTAATGGAGTTTCACGCCCTCCGTATGCGGAAAGTATAGCTTGAATGGGTTTGTACGCCCTCCAAACAAGCTGTCACCGCATTTGAGGGGGTTCAACACCATTGAACGTTTGATGACCCTTATTTCTCCACGGTACTGGCATCTGTTTCCATCCGTGCATCATACTCATGCTCCCACACGATCTTGTGAGTGAACTTATAAGTTGATCGCGGTTCCGGGTCCATGCGAGGCTGTCGGCGGGGGATATTCCATGGAGGTCCCCTGTGACGGCACACTCAGGGTGTGGGCATCCATGCCATCAGCAGCCGTTAAAGGAGTACACAGTCTTCTCACCAGTGGTTGGATCCTCACTTAGACCATCAACCCAAAAAACACGACCATTGACCTTAATGGGTACTTCCCCCGTGTTGCGGGCGTGTTTTATGCATACCCCGGTCTGTTACTGTAGGCGTACGAGCCAATAAATAGCCTTGTGCCTATAACTGCGGGGATTGTTTCTGTGAATGACGACTATGGTGTCTTTCGGCATGAAGTTATTCTTGAACACCGTAAAACATAATGAAGCGATCGTGGTTGCGACTTGCAGCAGAACGCATTTGAAACGGGCTATGTACATCCTTCTAAAGGCCTGGAAACATACTCTAAGCCTGCGCACATCATTCACGCAATAACGCTCACATTCATCAGCTATATTGTATGGACTAGTTTCATTAAAACTGTTGTAGTAGCGGTCAAAATCTTCACGCTCACTATCACTCATGTTGGTGTAGTTAAAGTAATGTTTGGGGGAGGTAGTCCTACGTAATTTAAAGTTTCGTTAGTGAGGAAAGTGTAAGGGAAATACCTTTTGAAACTTCAGCGGCTACGCCCATGACCTTGGGTAGCTTGCTAATTTACAAGGTGTGACAACAGGGTGTCTTTAAACTGAACATTACCTCTTATCTGCATTGTATTAGTTTGTTGCCTCTTTTCAAGGGTCCTGTAAATATCCGATGACTCGTGTTCAAGCAACTCCTTATAAAGGAACTGTGTGTCAAATTTTGCTCGTTATGGGCAAGAATATACACAGTCATTTTTTTAACTTGTCCGCTAACTTGACAATATAGGATACAAAGAGTTTCACAGGGCTGTCGTTTTAAAAACGTTTGTCCGTTTACCACATTTGTGACACTAATCACACTCGACATCTATGCACTCATCACAAATAGTCTGACTTACGAGTAAATGTGGAATAACCTCTTTGGTTTCAGCGTTCGTGTATGTTTCTATATCGTAGTACAGGGTTATATAAGGGCTATTTTTAGGCTTAGCATCTTTCATATAACATACATGCTTCACTCCATCCGCCTTATATTTTTCATGACATGTAGAACAGTGAATTTCATCGCATTTATGCACAAACTTACCCCAGTTGTCCATCATATGAAACATGCCACATTCACAGATTCTCATTTTCCGGCAAGTGCCAATTGATTTATGGAGCTCAAAGCATTTATTATTGAAAAATGTACGTCTACACACATTACATTCCCTCTTCTCAGCTTCAACTACACGACTTTCACATTTGGGGCTTTTACACTACTCACATACCATGTACCATTCCTTACAATGTTTCACTATATCATCCGCAAACTCGAGACATCCCTTACACAAATCATGATGCCTTCAATATTTTCGACTTTTATCAGAACTAGCATAGATAGTCCTTATATTACGGATGGGGAGATACGATGTTCCTGACAATCCTAAAATAAGTAGAGGTCTTGTACGATCTCTCACACAGCTTTTAAAAACATACACAGTCCTACGACGATCATCCATTCCAAATAACTATACGAACATTCATTTCCTGCTCTACCTTCTCAGCTCTTCAGGACCCATATTACACTCAAACTCAAGCTTACAATCTGAAGCCAGTTTACGGGCACGCTGCACAACCGTAGGCAGCCAGATATTATACGCGATTGTATTTAGCACAGTGAACATATGAGCTAAGACTATTGCTATAAAGCCGCAACCACGATCGACGTTTAAATGCTTTCTGTAAATAGATTGAGAATTGAAATTAAGAGTATAAGGTGTGGCACTATGACCCGCAACGGAATACTCTGTCAATATCTACCATGAAGTTGTCCATATTGAAGGCTGTACTACTTTGAGAGGCCTGCATTATACGCCCAAGATATATTCTATGTCTACAGCTGCCAAGCGTCTGAACGGTATTACTACCCAAAAATCATCTACATCCCCGTCATCTGACCCGAACCTGAAGGACAACCTCGTCCGGACTTCACGTTCGTCGCGGTTCTGAAGGGCAAACTCCACAATACGTTCAACTACGCGTCGCAGTCCAACACCGTTGCTATACAGGGATCCAGGGTCAACCCTGACCACGTACCGATTTCTACTCAGGGCAGGGGTTGGGGTAGCGGTGCGCACCAACTCGAATGTTATACCTTCCTCCACAGCACGAGAAGCTGCTGCTGCTGGTGTGGAGGAAGTACCCGGAATTGAACAGGAATAAGGGGTATATTTGAGGAAGGTACGATTGTGGGGGTTGTGTCGTAAGACGTAGAGGGTTGGGGCTCTATTACTCGGGGTCTAACAACCGGCGCAATCCTGACACGATTTATACCTGACGTGGAGGGTTCTTTATCATGCTTCCGCTTTGAATTGTCGCGTGCTACAGGTACAGGTTCGTCAGCGGGGTGGAGTCTGTAGCTACCCGGTCATCGGGGTCACCTGCAATATCGATGATGGGGGCTGTACATCGTCGTCATTCACGGTTCTGTGGGAGAAGAAAAACAAGAGTATAAGGAGCAGCACTTAAATTTTGTTATATTTTGTAAATGACCCACTTAGGGTTGTGACGTGTTAGAAATGGAATCTGTAGAAAAATTCAGGTTCACAAGCCCCTCCACATGTATTATATCTGGCCCTACAGGATGTGGTAAAACTGTGTTTATGCTTAAAATCATTAAAGATAAGGGGGAGATGTTCATTGTAATTGACGAGCTAATGCTGGAAATGGATAACATAAGCGTATCCTTCATCACTCAGAATCTATTTTTCAAAAATAGATACATGCGCAATGTGTCGTTAAATATACAATATCTAGTCTTATTCGCGCAACGTAGAGATGTGTCACAAATTGGGGTATAAGCCAATCAAATGTTCCCGAATCAGCGTAAGGAGTTTTTGGAGGTTTATAAAGAAGCCACAAGTCAGCATTACGGATATTTGCTTTGTGACCTTCACCCGCGAAACACGTTTAGGGTGCTTCTGAGAACGAATATATTCCCAAACGAGCCTGAAGCGGTGTATATTCCAGAATGAGAAATAGGCTGAAGAAATATCGTGAATTAATAAAAATCTATCAACAATTGCCCGGGCATTGCAGCAGATGTTTGTTAAAAATATCGACTCCGACTTTTTAAAATGCATCTGTGAAATTTGTCTTAATGTTATAAAATGTAATGTGCCAATGAAACCCCCTCAGAAGGCTCGCCGACGTCGTTACAAGAACATAATACGTGCGCTCGCTCGTAAAAGTCAAACTGTGAGGAAGAAAAAGCGAATTATTGTACAAAGAAGGGGATCATTCCTCCCTATCTTATTTTCAGTTTTGGGATCTTTACTGACTAGAGTAATATAATGAAGAAAGTGGTGGTGATTCCACACGAGGTGTGTGCTTCACTGCAAAGTTCAAAGAATCCAGACACGGTTCTAGAGCCCTGTAAAAGTAGGCTTAAAAGAATTGAAAACGAAATGTTAGCCCTATTAAATAGTGAAAAGTCACCTGATGAGAAAAGGATCTTGTACCAAGAGTCTCTGCAGAAATTTTTTCACTAGTACGAAGATTATAAGAATCCGACAGAGCTCCCCGTGGTTATTAGGCACAGCGCGACCAACGATGAGCATGGCGACATATGACCGGGGCCGACGTTAGATATGACCAGCCAAAGAATAACGGAACGCAACACATCGAGCATGTATTAAAAAGCAGTCTCCCACATACATTCAGGAATAAAGGCTTAAGTCTTTATAATCTATTGAATGAGGACCCCATCATACAGTGGACCGATACAGACGAGGTCATTGTTGAAGGAACAAGGGTACAGGGATCTAATATCGTCGACATTGTCCATGATCTGGTGAGAAAGTGGGACAGGCCCTCACCAACAGGATGGAAGCATATTAAAGCAAGCCTACAACAAATAAATGTCCCCAAAACATTGATAGGAAATCTGAAAAGATTAAAAGACTTGGAGGAAGTCTCGCATGTGTCACAACTGAGCACGCCATTACCCCCAAGGCCCCAACAGTAGCATCTCTGAAGAGGAGAAAGAAGAGACCAAACGGCCAACCTTATCCACGTGTCTCTAAATTACGCAAATGGCTAACATATTAAGAAAACGCTATTATGACATTTCTACTCCCCCCCCCTCCTATGGCGGTGTTAATAAACTGTACAAAGGTGTTTACAATGGTGGAGTAGGGGAAAAAAACGTTGAAAGGTTTTTGCGGGAGCAGGATGCTTACACACTTCATAAGTCGGTGAGAAAAAGGTTTAAAACGGCCAAGACAACAGCGGCTTCGATTTACTCTATTTGGCAAGCAGATTTAACAGACATGCAAAGATATTCACTGTATAATGATGGCTATCGCTACATCCTATTCATAATGGATGTATTCTCTAGATATCTGTGGCTAATTCCTCTGAAAAATAAATCGCCTGAAACAGTTGCTAAAGCTACCAAAACGCTGATGTTGAAAGAAAACAGGGTTCCTGGCTATTTTTGTACGGATATGGGGAAAGAATTTATAGGCCGCGCTTTTCAGTACATACTGACAGAGTTTAATATCAGTTACTACACAGCAATTCTATACGTAAGGCCTCTTTAGCTGAAAGAGTTCAACGTACCATAAAGGAACGCATCCATCGCTATTTTACCCATAAAAACACATATAGCTATATAAACATTCTGGGGTCATTGGCCTCGTCATACAACCGTTCACACCACCGTACGATTGGCAAAACACCTAACGAAGTTTAAGAAAGAGGTACACGCCCAGAGCCTGATGTGAGAAGTGATGGAGCACCGCCACCACACTCTACACGTTTCAAAATCAATGATTATGTAATGTTATCGCGTTCGGGAAATAAATTCGCGAAGGGATTTGAGCAAAGAGGACACGTGAGATTTTTAAAGACCTAAAGGCGAGATAATGATGCATTACGTTGAAGATATGAGTGGGGAGGGAATCGCGAGAGGCTTTTACCGCGAGGAGTTGCAGAAAGTGTCTTTTAATTTAGAAAAAAATGTGTTTAAAATTTTAAAAAATTTAGGAAGCAAGGGTTCAGGAAATAGAAAAATGTACCTGGTGAAATGGCTATGGTACCCAGAAAGCTTCAACACCTATATAAAAGCTGCTGCAATAATGAAGCTTAAATAGTATGCAACATGGCGCCTAACCACTTCTATGTCACACTCCCGTCCTCTTCTTCTCTGTCTGTACATCCTAACAACACGCTGGCCAACTTTGTAACAGAACTCCATGGGCCCATTGAACAGCTACATGTCCCTGAAATTGTCTGGAATCCTTACCGTTTCCAAGGATATTTTAGTAATACAGGGTGGGGCAAAAGTCGCTTTCTGATTTGAAATATCTGTAATTTTCTAATGTATGATTTTTTTTTTTTGGTCAGATTTAATTAAAGAACGAGCCCTGAAGTTTTATTATGAATAAGTACACTCCGCAGCAGCGTGCCAATATTGTGGCAATTTATTGGAGAAACAATTCATCAATTATACGGACGCAGCGAGAATACTCTCGTGTTTACAACACAAGAACTCCTCCAATGGCACCAGCGATTCGAAGCTTGATTTCTCGATTTATGGCATCGGGAACAACGGAAGACTCGAGGCGTTCTGGTAGACCTCGTAGTAGTCGCTCCCGAGACTCTATCGATCGAGTAAGGCAGGATGTAGACGACAACCCAGAAACCTCAACACGGAGACGCGCTACTCATTTAGGGATTGAACGACGGTCCCTGCGGCGAATTTTGACAGAAGATTTGGGTCTTTTTCCTTATAAGATACAGCTGGTGCAACAACTAAAGCCGATAGACCATCAATTACGTTTATACAGCCGTAATATTCTCAATCTTGCAGAACAAGACAATGACTTCATATCGAATTTCATGATGAGCGACGAAGCACACTTTCATTTGACGGGCTATGTTAATAAACAAAATTGCAGATTCTGGGGTTCCCAAAATCTGCATATTATTCATGAGAGGCCTCTGCACTCACTTCGCGTAACTGTTTGGTGTGGAATTACCAGTGCAAAAATAATCGGTCCCTATTTTTTTGAGGACGATGAGGGAAATGCCGTAACTGTTAATGGAGAACGATACGGAGTGATGATCAGAAACTTTTTAAAACCTAAGATGCAGCAGCTGAGTCAGGAACAACAGGACAGAATGTTGTTTCAACAGGACGGTGTTACGGCACACACGGCACGCCAAACAATTGCCCTTTTAGAGACTGTTTTTCCAAATCGTCTTTTCACGCGATTTGGCGCTTTGATTTGGCCACTCGCTCACCCGATTTATCTGCCCCAGATTTTTTCCTATGGGGTTATCTTAAAGAACATGTCTATGCCAATAAACCGGAAACCGTCCAAGAATTGAAAAACAACATTAGGCGGGAAATAAACGGTGTACCCCCAGAAGTTTTAAATAGAGTAATGGACAGTGCACTAGAAAGAGCGAGGATTTGCGAACGCAATAATGGTGGTCATCTACGTACAAGATATTATTTTTCTTGCATAATGGGGATAAAATTCGATTCAGTAAAGAATTTAATAACATCTACACTTTTTTTATTTTATCCCTTCATTAAAAGTTATAAGAGGAGGAAATCAGAAAGCGACTTTTGCCCCACCCTGTACTTGTGGCATGTACTGTCTTTCATTTCTCCAGCACATGTCACGTGGGAAGGGATTTATAAATGTTTTAAAATTATTCGATTTGTGCGACATTGCGATGAATGATGAATTGGTATGCAGACAGATAAAAAAGGTTCCCATTTGTACGCACTGGTTGTATTGTGTAAAGGTTTACGTGTGTGTATATTAGGGTGTTTCATAAATTAAAAGTTTGGAAAAATTTTAATCCACATGGATCCCCTTGTTCCATTTGCTGAGGAGACTGATAAACCGAAGTATTAATTCAATAGTTTAAAGTTTACGGGTCCCCAGTTTGATGCTCTGGCAGATCATAAACGGAAAAAATTAAACAAAAATCTGTCAATGAATTTTTATTCGCGGTACGAAATATTCAGCCGATCGTAGGTAGTCGTCACATCCTGTGAGATCAGATTCCTGCGTCGCTTCTTGGTATTTCCCTTGGAGGAGGATGGAAAAACTTCCACGGTTGGGTCAACGACATCTGAGTCAGTCTCTGACGAAGTTGAAATCACTAAAGCCCCCGTATCTTCTGCAGCTCCTTGTTCCTTTCTGGCTTTCTCCTGTTGTTCCTTAATCTTATCCAGCCTCTTCCTTTTCCTAATCTCCTTATAGTGAAGCTTCATGTCAACAGGGCCCATGCTGCAGGAATTTGGATCTTCACGCTGCATGTCGAGAAAGTGGATGTCCTCCTGATTCTTCATCATTTCCTTAGCCTGTGAATGAGCAATGTCCATGATCTCCTTCGCTATTGCCTCCTTGAACATCGCCTCCTTCACTCGGAAGGACTCTGCTTTATGTGACTTGTGCTTCACAAGCCGGTCGTATTCCTTGAGAAGGGATTCCATCTTCCTCAAGGCCGAATCTCGACGCATCATGGGGATTCTCGCTCTCTCCCAAAATATGAGACAGGCATCCAGGCACAGGTTCAGGCATTTAGTACGTCCAAATTTTTGCTCCTTTTGGTGGTAAAAGTACTTTTTGAGTACTTGCAACTGAGTTGGAAGGCCACTTGATGTGATGTTCGCATCCGTCTGGCCAATAAGAAACACTTCTGTTTTCGCTCTGGTAGACAACTGGAAAAGAAAACAAACTAAATAATTCCACAGAAATAATTTCACATCGTAATTAATTTCATTAATTAAATAAAGAAAAGCAGTAACTGGGACTCGAACCAGTGTCATAGCCGTTTGGCGGCATCGCTCAAGTCGGCGTACACAGCACGCTATCCACTACACCATCTAGGGAGTGGATAGCGTGCTGTGTACGCCGACTTGAGCGATGCCGCCAAACGGCTATGACACTGGTTCGAGTCCCAGTTACTGCTTTTCTTTATTTATAAAACTGATACGTGTACACTACGTTCTCTTTGACAATTCATTAATTAAATAAATTTCAATACCGCAGTAAAATTACATTAATTAGTATCATAAATAATTACCAGCTTAGTTGTCCAATATGCAACAGACTAATTAATTTCATGTAATATTAATAATAAATATCACTACCACAGTAAAATGACAGAAATTAAATAATAATAAATTTCAATACCACAGTAAAATGAGATAATTAGTAGCATATATAATTACCTCCATAGTTGTCCAATAGGCTATACAACACGAACCGCTCAAGTGACGAAGAAAACCGTCTTCACTGCAGGCAGGCGAGAAATGAACTGACAAAAAGTCGTCAAAGTTGGGGACCTCTAAATGCAGCGCGATCTGGTTCAAACTTGCACAAACGTGTTTTCTTGTTCTTTAGAATACGGAGAAACGTGTGGATTAAAACTCCAAGCTCATTTTTATTTTACCCTATAGGTATGAAACACCCTAGTGTATATATATATATATATATATATATATATATATAACTGTAAAATGTCTCCATTAATGTTAGTCTTATTTAATGGACGCTAGTTCTGTAAGCCGAATTGTACTAAAACATACTTTCTACCATTTAATAAATTGAATGAAAATACAATGTGTTTTGTTCTTAACCACAAAAAAAAATTACATTAGTTCCTCGATGACCTGGCATTCGTTGGACCGGATGTGAGCCAATATCTCGACCTCGGTATTCAGGTCACTGGGTTGGCTGCACGGTAAAGCCTCCAAATCGTCGTCATTTATTTGCCTTTCATCAAAGTTGTCGCGAAAAGTAGCTATAACACGATCAAGTTCCGCATCGGTCCTTAAGGAGAAATTAACATGATTAGTTCATACTGAATCTTTTTTAATTAAAGTTAAATTAAATTAAAGTCTAATTAAAGAGTTACCATAAGAGAAAGTGCCGATTAGGGTGCCCGGCAAATTATAATCCAAAGCAGATATCCTGACAAGTTTCAAAAGTAAGATTAGCTGGATGTGCTACGCATCATCTGCCAGCACCGGGTAACGAGCCCGGTTGTTAACACGTACACACATATATATATATATATATATATATATATATATATGGGGAGAGAGGAGTTACAATAAGAGAAAACGCCGATTAGGGCCCCCAGCAAATTATAATCACAAAGCAGATATCCTGACAGTTTTCAAAAGTAAGATTAGCTGGATGTGCTACGCATCGTCTGCCTCTCCATGGGCCTCGACCCCTGTGCAGATATCCTTTCACTTCTTATTACGAGTTTTTATAAATTATAACACTTGCACTGAATGAAGCGATATATATATAGTCCGGCCTTCCGCTTAAATCACAAACTAGTTTTTCAAAACGCATTTATTATGGCTTTCCATAAATTAACTAACACAGGCACTGAATGAACCGAAGTATAAAGCCCGAATCACAAATTAAATTAATTACTTACAATTCAATGTCGTCTTCAACAGATGATTCTTGCATTCCATCGCAAATTTCTGCAATGCTTTGTGTGGAGAAAAGATCACTCTGGTCTGCCGCTGCGAAAAGATGAATTGTAGACAGCGCTGCGGCATCTCCATCTTCAAACAACTGCGGGTAGCCGTAAAGGTTTTGTGATTGACTCATGACGAGATAGTTCTGTAACTACTGGTTGATAAATACAACTGTTGTGGATTCCAATTGAAAAAGCCCCCTTTTATATACGCGATCCTAATTGTAAACACCCCCAATAGCTGAATCACGAGTTTCCTATTGGCCGTCGGTGAAATTTGGGCGGATCATAACGTGTAAATGCTACTCTCCACCAATCAGAGGTCCTGGGGATCCGCCCACTGGTGTGTAATTGGCTGATCCTTGAATTCTGGGGCGTGTCAGATATAACACCCATTCCATAGATTTCTTCTAGAAATGATTTGTTGAGAGAGAGAGAGAGAGAGAGAGAGAGAGAGAGAGAGAGAGAGAGAGAGAGGTTTTGTTTGGGAAATAAAACTTTATATGAAGGATTTACAACCATCTAAAATAATTTTTAAAAAAATTATGAAAGGGGTAGCATCGCATTAGCCCCACAAAGTTTATGATGTCGAGAGAACGTCTGTCTGATCTGTTTTATATATATATATGTATATATATTAGTGATGTCACGAATGTGGAATTTTAGTATCCGCGGATGCGGATGTCATTGCGGATATGAACATTTGAACATCCGCGGATGCGGATGCGAATGCGAATCTATTAATTTTACATCCGCGCGGATGCGGATGCGGATCATCAGCATGTTATCAAACTCCGTATGCATGATTGTAAAAAATATATAATCATATATTATAAAAAATACTTAAAAATATAACAGATTGACACATGTTACTGGTTTACTAAATACTCAATACGGTACTTACCAATGCTGAAGGGAAGTGTCGATGTAGAAAGGAGACGGGTTTTAGCGTATTTGTATATAATTGTAAATGTCCATCCACTAGCCCAACCTCCATCTCAGTCATTAAAAACTATTAAAACTATGAAATATACTTTAATACTTGAAATTTATTAAAGGCAAGTTTGATTTTAAAAATAGAAGTTTCTCTGCTTTTTCTCCCATCAGTCTATTGCGTTTTTCATCGTATATGATGCCTGCACCACTGAACAATCTTTCACTTGGGACACTGCTGGGAGGGCAAGCTAGGTAGCGCCGAGCAAGTTGGCTCAATAAGGGATATTTTTCCTTATTTATCTTCCACCACGCGAGGGAGTTAGTGTCACTAGATGCTCTTTTTTCATTAAAATACATATCAACGATTTCACAAGTTTCTCTTTGCACATCAATCTCTTGTTCTTCGTCACTACTTGATCCCAAGAGCTCGTTCATGACATTACTTAATGAAGATTCAGTTGATATTTTCATTTCTTTATCTTGAGTGTCGGTTCTCAAGCGTTTGTTCGGAGGATTTTCTTGCTCAGCTATAGTTTCCTCATGTGGCTCTGAAAGCAATTGAACAATTTTTTGTTTCACTGTTGTTGTCACGGAAGATGAGCTAAAAAATTTCATCCGTATCCGCACTTATCTAGATGCGGATGCGGAGGCGGATGCGGGTTTTGGGAATGCTACCAATGCGAATGCGAATGCGGATCTCTAAATTTTTGCGGATGCGGATGAGGACATCCGCGACATCACTAATATATATATATATATATAAACTGCAAACACGCAGTATAATTAACGTAAAGAACGACGCTTGTATAGGAGAATATTCCGCGCAAGATGAGAGAGAGAGAACGAAACAAATGAAAAAATGAGGTAACCACCCGTGAATCGAACCCGGGATCTTCAATTTGCCGGTCAGATATGATAACCATTACACCATGGGCCTCACTCAATCAAATGCCGTAATTCTTCTACATACGCGCAGAAACCAATGCCCCAAGGGGGCACCTCCCGCATGCCGTACATTATATACATTTAAACTGCAAACACGCAGTATAATTAACGTAAAGAACGACGCTTGTATAGGAGAATATTCCGTGCAAGATGAGAGAGAGAGAACGAAACAAATGAATATATATATATATATATATATATATGTTAACCCCTCCGTCTATGGCCCTGGGTTGATTCGAAGTCGACGGGGGTTCTGGTTAGGAGGCAGCAACGGACCTGTTACTTGCAGTAGTTTCTTCTATACTACCCTCCGAGTTCTTCTTTAGTGGCTCGGAGGATTCTGAGAGGCTTATTAAATTCTTTGAGGTTTCTCCCGATTCTTCTTGTAACTTATCGGGAGATTCTAATGACTAAGTTTTCTGAAGAGAGCACGGCTCGAAGGAGAAGATAAAGACTTTTTCTTACTGTGTTTTACTCCTAAACTGTTACAGGTAATGTTCAGCCTCGTAGTTGGAATCAGAATAAACATGGAAGAAATTGGTGGGGTTTATATACCCCGATTCTACTAACATCATCATTATTAAATGTTGAAGAGGCTGCATTTTTTGCACAATATTTGAAAATAAAGTAAATCTTTTAGCTGTGGTAAGGTTTAAACGAATAAACAAGATATTTGAAGATGAAGCCATATTTTTATTTTAAATTGCGTATTTTCAGATCTGATGTTATGATCTGCCAAGTTAACTAAAAGTGGAAATTGAACTATGCAACTTTACACTAAAATATGCATATGAGTAAAAATTAAAGGTTTAAGATTTACTGTGGTAAGGTTTAAACGAATAAACAAGATATTTGAAGATGAAGCCATATTTTTATTTTAAATTGCGTATTTTCAGATCTGATGTTATGATCTGCCAAGTTAACTAAAAGTGGAAATTGAACTATGCAACTTTACACTAAAATATGCATATGAGTAAAAATTAAAGGTTTAAGATTTACAATTAAATGCTTAGGCAAGACATGACTTCATCTTTTATAACGAAGAGAGAATGTATACAAAACATGACATGGCAAAAGTTACTCAGGATTCATTATTAAGCTAAATCTAAAAATGATTAAGAAATTTTTAAAAAGAACAAGTCATCAATTAGTTGGCAAAGTAGAAAGCTCATCAAAATTTATCCCAACGGAAAAATAATAAAAAAAAAAAATAATAACAGTATCGCCGAGTCTACATTCCTTATGGCGACATAATGTCGGGTCGGACATTGAGTACATTGTAATTTTGGTCTACTATAACTATGATTATAATTACCAATTAATTCATTTATTATCGTTAACTACAATTCCATTAAAGTACATTGACTACGTCATTTAGTACATTACATCATTAAGTACAGTTTCATTAAAATACATTACATTATATTAAATTAAAGTATTACAGTTAATTATAATTAAACAGTTACTATAACTGTTTTTTTTTAGTGTTTCATATTAATAGACAATTAAGATGTTAGAAATATAATACAAAGTACATGGGCACATACGGTATGTATTTATATACAACATAATATGTTATATTATGTTATAATATGTTATAAATTTGAATCAGAGCGAGAGGAGATATTTATCTTAGAAGCGTTCGATTTTGCTGTGATTAGCGAATTCGATCACTTACCTAAGCATTTATGAATATCTTGTGAGGGGTGAACGCACTTGAAAAAAAATAATAAAAAAATAATATGAGAACGTATTTGCGCGTTTTCGAACGAATGCATAAAGTTTTGCGTTTCACGAGCAAAATGAATATTTAATAAAATTGACATAGGATAATGGTCAAGATAAGATATGGACGTATGGGGGGGGGGATATGGTCGAATAATAGTTATATTTATACTACATAACATAGAAATAATGACTTCTATAGAGTGTACAGTTTTTATTATGATGTTAAAGAATTTTCATACATTGAATACTAGAGATATGATGAAGGGAAATTAATGACGGGAAAATGTGACGTCATAGTTATTGAATTTGTATGTATAGTACAAATCATTATTAGGAAGATTTACAAGAACGAATTAGAGACAAAGAGTGGGTATTAATGACTAAGAAGTACAACTACGAGTTCCAATCCTGTTATATGCAATGTGTATGCATAATCTAGGGTCGAGGGTGAGATGCAAGACAATCATAATTAATTATAATAAATTCTATAACAAATGGAAAATGGATACGACTAAACCATAGAAATGGTAGATCGTAGGGTTGTGACACAAACAAAAATAGAAAGCTACAAATAAATTTTTTATCCAAACTCGCGTTAAGCGATTTTGGTTCTTATGTAAACATGAATATTGATTATTCATTGTTAATTTTTACACACACATATATATATATATATATATACACACACACGGGCGCCTCGGTGGTGTAGTGGTTAGCGTCGCTGACTACGACCATGGGCCCCAGGTTCGAGACCCGACGGCAGCCGGCGCGCAGCAAAACCCAGCTGTTCCTCCTTCTACACAATAAAGAAAAGTGGTTGGTAGATAAATGGGTACCCTAGGCGGCCTAGTGGTTAAGACGCTGGGCTGCTGATGGGGCGTGGTTGGGATTCCACGTTAAACTGTAGGTCTAAGGTGGCGTGAAAAGCTTGATCTTCGTCAGAATGAACAATTCTGGCGGAAGCTAAACCAAAGGTGTATATATATATATATATATATATATATATTTGTTACTTTTTTTTAACTGCAAACGACACAGTATAATTAATGTAAAGAACCTTGTTTAGAAGAGTGTCTTCACAAGAGGAGGAGAGAAAACGAGCGATGAAAAATGAGGCACCTCCCGGGAATCGAAAGCTTCTGAACAAGCGTTGTTCTTTACATTACATTACCACTTAATACAACTTGAATTTTCTGTCAACAGGCTTTTCAGCCTCTTAAAACAGCTTTAATGTTACAGTACTTCACCAGCTGTCAGTGTGCACATGCGGCCGCTGGTGACCAAATTGAAATCGTATTTTTCTTCATAGTTGTATTTCAAGGGTTGATTTGCCCACAGCTTATCAAGTCTCGACTCAAAAGACTTTACAGTTGGTGCCATTACCACGTATTCAGTTAGACTATTCCATATGTTTACATTTCTATGTATAAATGAATGTTTCCTCTTATTTATCCTAGTTCTAATTGTCTTTAGCTTGTATTTATAGCCTCTTCGATTATCAGTATTCAGCTCAATAAAGTTTGTAACTCTGCAGTCATATTTGCCAGATAGTATCTTATACAGTTCGATCACATCACCCCTGGGTCGTCTATATGTCGATGTTGGCAGACCCAATTTACGTAGCCTTTCTGGGTATGCGTCGTTCTTTAGACTTGGTATCAACTTTGTTGCTCTGCGTTGAACATTCTCAATCATAGTTAATTATACTGTGTCGTTTGCAGTTTATATAATAATATATATATATATATAATATATATATATATATATATATATATATTATATACATATATATATGATACACACAGACAGTGCATGGAACAAGAACTCTTCTGGGATAATTAAATCCACTATAGTCCGAATAAGTAATGGTAAATGACAAATACCATAGTTTTTCTTTTTCATGATGCTAGCCCGACGTGGGCAACGGGTCACTCGTAAAGAGGTCCCATAAATATAGCTTCCCTCACCAGCTATCTGCAAAACAGACAGGATCCAGCTTTGGGACATGGATCTAGGGTTTAAAGCAGCCTAGCCCTGCTACATTTAGAACCTCAATATAAGCAAAAGACTCGCTGCCTTCACGTCAGGTTGAATACATAAAAGAAAAAGGGGTAACTATTATATTTTTAGCCAAAAAACAAAACTTAAACCTCAACTGGTAGAATTGAGCGTCCACTTTTCAAGGCACATAACATGTCCGTTTCAAGATGGGAATGAACTCAGAATGGTCCCCTGAGTTTTTTATGATACACACAGACAGTGCATGGAACAAGGAACTCTTCTGGGATAATTAAATCCACTATATATATATATATATAATATATATATATATATATATATATATATATTATATATATATATAATAATTTTGGTTAATATTTGTTTAGCATATAACCTGGAGTTTGGGATGACAATAGGTTTTTCGGCACGTTTTCATTATTTATCCACAATTTATTTTATTTTTCTGCAAATTTTTTTTATTTTTCTGCTATTGTATTTATATTTTTTTCGATATAATTACAAGGTTAATTGAATGCCCGGTTAGGTTAATTGAATGCCCGGTTGGGTCAACTGTATGCCCTTAACAGTTGGTTAGGTTAAGTTGTAATATTTTCGTTAGTTTTAACGAAAATATCACGACTGGTTCTAACTGTACGCCCTTAAATTTACAAGAACTACATCGTTTGACGGCTGCTACAAAGGACAGTATTGTTTATACTTGCGCATGAATTTTTGGTGCTTTCCTGTTAACGGGAATACCCAACCGCCCGCCACCAAACTGTTTGTTATGTATTTTCGCTCTCGTCATTTTCGTTTAAACTAACGAAAATATCACAACTTAACCAACCAATTATCAAGGGCGTACAGTTGACCTAACCGGGCATTGAATTAACCTAACAGGTTAATATAACGGAAAATGCCCGGTTAGGTCAAGTGAATGCCTAGTTAGGTTAATTTTGAATGCCCGGTTAGGTCAACTGTATGCCTTTGATAATTGGTTAGGTTAAGTTGTGATATTTTCGTTAGTTTAAACGAAAATGACGAGAGCAAAAATACATCATAAACGGTTTGGTAGTCCCGATAATACGTAAGTACCGAATTTATTAATAATTTAAATGAAATTAGTTAATATATAAGCGATAATCAGTAAGTATGGGGCCAAAATGTCTTTATGTCATCTAAAATCGCAGAAAAAACGTCGCTGCTTTCGATACGTTGTCGCCACATGAATTCTGCAAGATACGAGTCCAGATGATGGCGGGCGGTTGGGTATTCCCGTTAACAGGAAAGCACCGAATTTTTTTAATCCTTTTCGACATTTATTAAAACATATTTCTGAGGTTTATCCGGAGCAAGTGTAGTTTACGTTCCCCTGACGCAAAAGAGGACACAAACTACACTAGGTCAAAGTTGGGGAACGTAAACTACACTTGGATCTTTAGGAGACATTTTTTAAATGAGTCCATCAAATAAAACGTTAAAACTAACGAAAATATTACGACTTACGAAAAAAACCAATCGTCAGTATATTATATATATATATATATATATATATATATATAGCAAACAACACAAGGAAAAGGAAACACAAAGTCCGAGCGCTTTCGTGATATATTCACATTATCAAGGAGGAACAGAAAATAGTTTTCTGTTCCTCCTTGATAATGTGAATATATCACGAAAGCGCTCGGACTTTGTGTTTCCTTTTCCTTGTGCTTGTTTGCTTATTAATAAGGTCACGTGTTATTTTGTGATTTTAGTGCATATATATATATATATATATATATATATATATATATATATATATATATATATAAATTGACGATTGGTTAGGTTAAGTCGTAATATTTTCGTTAGTTTTAAAGTTTTATTTGATTAGGTATACGCGGACAAAGTTGGGGAACGCAAACTACACAACGATAATGTAGGGGAACGTAAACTACACTAGGATAATGTAGGGGAACGTAAACTACACTAGGCACCACAGAGGGGAAGTAAACTACACTTGCCCCGTTTATCCTTGTGCATGAACTTTTTATATTTGCTAATAAATGTTTGGCCTAATATGCGGGTAAATAACAAAAAAGCGCCGGTTTTTCTTATGTAGAATTTAAATTTGAATCTATTTTCTTGTTACAATGTTATAATGTTTCAGACCAACAAACACCCTAGGATCCATTCATGGCTGGTCTACCTAACTGTGTTCGTAATTGTGTATTGTGCATGTCCTCCGTGGTGGCGGAGAGGACCTACAATTTTAAGTGGGTTCCGAACCACAAAGCTTTAATTTTACTACCTTAAACTATACCCAATCTATCAACATATTCATCTAATCGATTTTTAAACATGTTTATAGATGTGCTACTAATTACTTCTACCGGCAAACTATTCCAGCTATTTACTATTCTATGCGTAAAAAGGTTTTTGGCAACTGCTGTCTCGAACCTTCTACTTGACAACTTACACCCGTTATTTTCAGTCCTATTATATTGAGATATTTGGAAAAAGCTATCTTTATCTACAGTAAGTTATCGAACCCATTCTTACTTTTAAAAACCTGGATTAGATCACTTCTTAGCCTCCTAGTCTCGAGTGTAGTCAATTTTAACTCCTTAAGCCTATCCTCGTATGACTTCGACCTAAGCGACGGAATCATCTTGGTTGCTCATCTTTGAACTCTTTCGATTTTGTCTATATCTTTTCGCATATGTGGATTTTAAAATTGGATCGTGTACTCCAAATTGGGTCTAACTAATGATTTATAAAGAGGAACAATAATATCGCGCGATTTGTACTAAAAATTCCGAGCTATAACACCTAGCACTTTGTTCGCCTTATTGACCGCTGCTGTACTTTGTTTCGCCATTTTTAAATCACCATTGACTATAACTCCTAAATCTTTTTCCTGCTCTACGCTTGCCAACTCCTTCCCTGAAATACTATACGCAAAATTACCGTTACGCGAACCTATATGTAAAATTTTGCACTTATCGACGTTAAATTTCATTTGCCATGTGACTGACCAATCAAAGATTTTATTCAGATCCTCCTGGATTTTACCTCTGTCTTCGTCATTAATCGCCCTACCACCCAACTTCGTGTCATCCGCAAACTTTGAAACTGTACTGACTAGGCCGACATCTAAATCGTTAATATATATAAGAAAAAGCAAGGGGCCCAGTACAGAACCCTGAGGAACGCCGCTCGCTACATTAGCTCAAGACGACTCCACTCCATCAACGACCACCCTCTGTTTTCTACCTCGCAACCACTCTTCTATCCAATTTATTACTACACCCCTGATTCCATGAGCCTTAGTTTTTTCAATGAGTCTTTTGTGCAGTACGGTGTCAAACGCTTTTTGAAAATCTAAATACACTACATCTACCGCCCGATGACTATCGTAAACTTCAACCACGCTTTGAAAAAATTCTAAAAGATTAGTTAAGCAAGATTTGTTTCGCCTAAAACCGCGCTGCGTATTTCTGACCGAGTTATGCAATTCTAAATATTCGACTATACCAGGGGTTCCCAAACTTTTACCACCAAGGACCCCTAAATATTAATTCCGTACGGACATAGACCCCCCACAAAAAAAATTATGAATTCAGTTACAAACTATAGTATATTTCATAAACATAGATAGCTTTTAAATTAATGTAAAATTAAACATTCTACGCTCATTAAACCAGTTTAATAAACACTTACCGAATGTCTAGTGTGAAATGGAAATTTATTTTAATATAGTTAATGTTACCATTTTTCTAAAAGCTTAGAGACCCCCTGGAAGCTTCCTACAGACCCCTGGGGGTCTGTACAGACCACTTTGGGAATCCCTGGACTATACGATCCCTAATTATTGATTCCAGTAGCTTACTGAGGTGACGTGTGTGTGTGTGTGTGTGTGTGTGTATATATGTATATAGGCTAAAGTCACTAAAAGAAAGGAATGGCAACACAAAGGGATAAACGGAGCAACGTAGGTTGTTCGTTTGTTTTTGGCTGGACTAGAGCATGGTTATTCATATCTGACTAAATCGTTGGTGCTAAGTTTAATTTGGTGATGTTTCTAAGGTGACAAATGGGGTAGAAGGTTGTCAATAAATAATAATAGTTAGGGTAATAGTCTATAGCTTCTAAATTAGTAAAGTTAGAGAGTTTAGGTAAACTGCTTTGTGGGACGCAGAAAATCTATAAATGTATGGTAGGCCCTAAAGAATATCTAATTCAACGCACCGGTAAGTGCCTTTGTTGTTGTTTAGAAACCTAATAACTTAGCGGGGTCACTAACCCCAAGTTATTACACTTACCTCCAACAGACGTTAAACTGATTGGCCTATAATTTCCCGCCGCACTTTTATCGCCTTTCTTAAAGATAGGTGTTACATTTGCTAACTTCAAATTATCTGGTACTCACCCCTCAGAAATAGACGCATTAAAAATCTTTGTTAGCGGCACAACAATGCTTTCTTTTAATTCTTTTAGTTGTATAGGATATATGAAATCCGGCCCCGGTGATTTGCATTTTCATTTTATCAATATAGCGCATTGCCTCCCTTTCACTAACCGCAATATTATCCAAAGTATTACCATAATCAAAAGGTATTATGTCTATGACCGTAGGGATATTCGTTACATCTTCTGTTGTAAAACTGACATCAAAAATTCGTTTAGCAGGGTAGCCATTTGCTTATTTTCAGGAACTAGCTCTCCGTCAAAATTTTTCAACGGCCCCAAGACACTCTTTACTGGATTCCTATTGTTGACGTATTGAAAGAATCGCATGGGGTTTTCTTTGTCGTCACGAGCTATGGAGATTTCGAATTCGCGCTTGGACTTTTTTATTACACTTTTCGCTTCACGCCTTAGAGATATGTAGTTGTTTCCTAACCACAAATTGTCTTTATCGCACTTATGTAGCCTATAAGCCCTATCTCTACTTTTTATATCTCCTACTCTAGAAGTAAACTACAAGGGCTTGTTGTTTACTTTCGTACGCATAATCTTGTACGGTATACATTCCTCATTTATAGTCCTAAATACTGTTTCAAACGATTCCCACATTATTTTTGCGTTGGAGATCCCCATTAAGTTTTCCCAATTGACGTGTGACAATTTATTTCGAAATTTACAAAAGTCTGCGTGCTGGAAGTTTGGAATTTTAGTCGAGTTAGCTGGTTTCGAGTGATTTACTGAGGACAAACTCTACCATATTGTGATCGCTATTGCTTAACGGTTATTATTTGAAGATCCGTGATTAGCCTATCATCCGTAGTTATTACTAAATCTAAAATACTGTCCAACCTCGTAGGTTCCCCAACCTTTTAAATAAGAAAGTTATCCTCGAGAAAATTAACTGAACGATTACCTTCCGCGTCTCCCTGCATTGTATCGTAATTCACGTTGGCGCAATTAAAGTCACCCATAACTAAGGCCTGCTCACTACCTATTATTCTCTTTAGTTCACGATATAACGCTTCGTCTGTATCAGCTGTTTGATTATGGGGCCTATATATATAACGGCAACAAGTTTGAAATCGTTCAATTTAAGTTCTGCTGTAGTCGAATCTATCGGTTCTGGAATTGTGTGCTTTACTTCTATAACGTTCGAAATATTATCTTTGATATACAACATAACACCGTCTCCTCGCCTACCTATTTTGTTTTTAACAAAAAGTATATAACCTCTAATTTGATACTCCCCTACAAAGTCATGTGTTTCAGTGCTAATCCACGATTCATTTATCGCAATTAAATCATAGTCTTCACAAGCAATTAAAAAAATTGGTTTATTTTATTTCTTAGGCTACGAGCATTTGTTTGTAATTGCGATACCTTCGCGAGCGTGAGGGAAATTTGAGGAAATTACGCCGAGACCGTTCGAGTTACGGCAGCCTGAAAAGAAGAGACAGTATTATGAAATAGTTTTCCTAAACGCGCAGCTCCAACGTCATTAAGATGAAGTCCATTTCCGAGGAACAAGTCCCTCCTGCTGCAGAAACTGTTCCAAAAATTCGCAAAATGCACTCCTTCCTGTTGGCAAAGAGACTTTAGGTTATTGTCGATATAGGTCGCCTTGCTGTAGAAATCGCTACATTGGATAATTCGAGGGAGTATACCTGTTAAAACAATCTTAGTTTTTTCCTTTAGTCGCTCTAGCAGGGTATAAAATAAGAAAAAATGATCACTGCACATTATGGCGAATTTTCGCGATTAGATCTGAATCCGTGTTCTTATGCGCCAAGATGTTTCTTTAAACTGAAGACTTAACCACAAGCTTAACATTAATAAGGTAAACATACGCCATATCTTAAAACGTTACTTTACACGTCTTTATGTATAAATTTCAAAATGAAGAGAGTTAATTGATGGTAACTTATTACATTTTTTGAGAGTGCGGGTAGGAAATTAAATATAAAATTAACCTTTCTTAGATATTGTTTTACAGGTTACATGAAGAAAAACAGTTAAATATCTACTACAATGAAAAGTCGCTTGATTGTTGCTATGTATTATTTTTTATGTCTTTTGCTTTTTAACAATCATCCTGAAATAATCTAAATAATATTATTGGAGATATTTTTTAACTGCACAAAATCAGCATGAACACTACACAAATTACAATGAACACTGTACATTTTGGGAACACTGCACGCTTATTTTATACCCTGCGCTCTAGTAAGTCACTGTAGCTAGCCAGCAGCTCTTCCGATTTAAAATTTAAAACGTTATTAGTACCGACATGAATAACATACGTTGTGTCCTCAGAGGTTCCATCTGCAAAATCGTCAACACTATTTAGTTATATCCTCCACCCTTGCACCAGGGTAGCAGTAACGGCGCCTGCGACGAGGGCTTCTCCCACAGAATTCCTCGAGCTGCCCTCGAACAATGGAATCACCAACGAGTCGTATTTCCGGTTCATCAGCATCTTCGAAACCTAAAACAGAAAACTTATTGTTTGTTATTACTGGTAGGCAAGTCTTAGGTTTTCTCAATGGGGCTCCATTAGTACTTGAACGAAGGGTTGGGAACTAGGGGAAGAGAGAGGGCTATTAGTACTATTTATATTATTTGGAGAAACTGAGGCAGGAGAGGTCGTAACTGAAGGCTCAAGAGATTCTAATTTTGCCGTCAGGAGCATCACCCTTTCTTCAAGCCTCACTCTGGCCTCCCTCTCACGTTCTAATTCGTTCCTCAGCACATCCATATTTGAGCACCACCTGCAAATTAACTGATCGTTATTATTAGCCAAAGTAAACGCGTAAGCGGAAAATTTCCCTTCACAGTGACTGCAAGTACTTGACGGGGGTGCCATGCTATTAATTAATTATAAAAAAACAAAAACAAAAAACGAGCGTTTGGAAATTAATAAATTACAACGTAGGGCTACCGCGTGCTTATTGTGACGTCACCTGCGCAAGCCCGCAAAAATGTTCTTGAAACGCAGAAACAGATTCCTGTAACACAAATTTATACTAAATGAATAGATACTTAATTAAGCTACCGACGAAGGATCTGCAAAAGAAAAAATATTAATAAAACTTATCTGTCCGCGATTTGGTCGACTTTCTTCTTTCCTTTTCCCCACGGAGGGTGACCACACCCTACTTGATGAGCCCTTAGCAGGGCAAAATCAACCTTATTAAACCTCGTTTTCTAATAGATTCGAAAAACAAACAATGTTAGAAAATCTAGAAGAGGAAGAGACATTGTTGGCCCAAGGCGATATGATGACTAAGCTGATTGATGCAGCATTGCTTGTATATATTAAGTTAAGGCGTATATATATATCCATCTCATAATTGTAAGGTTAGTGAAAAATTCACTAAATTTAGAGCTAGCATTTTTGGGCTCTTGTGACATCATTGTTTGGGTACTCTTGTGGTGGCATTTTTTGGGGGGGCACTGCGCGTCCTTCCTACTCGTTTGTTGAATGCGGCACTTACAGGGCGTGGTCTTATAGTGGTCTCTCTCTTGCAATTCAGTTTGATTGTTTAGATACAAGATTGTTGCATCCTGCAATGGTGCAGGTTGTGTGTTGTTGCAAGGCTTAGAAAGACCATAAATAGCGCCCCTTTTGTTTTTTATCTTAATTTTATGTAACTAAGGCCTAAGGTAGGCCCACATCGAGTCAGCGTCCCTGAGGTAGGACTTAATAGGACCTCCAAGTCCGTAAGTTTTAGTCTAGCTTAACTTGGGCTGTAGGTTGAACTGGCCCTTTAAAGCTTGGCCGTTCAGGGCTCAGCTGGGATTCTGAACCCAATAAAATAAAATATAACAAACAAGGCAAAATCAACCTTATTAAACCTTATTTTCTAATAGATTCGAAAAACAAACAAGGCAAGCCACGTGCACTAGCCTTGGTTTAATCAAATAATATAGTAATGAATAAAGTCAATAAATGAAATATATTCGTTAATGAATGATTAGTAACACGAAGTAATTTAGTTAAAAATGCACCAAACACTATTTTTTTTAAAGACACCAACGAAGACCACTTATTCAATTGGTAACACTGGACACTCAATGAAACACGTCTGTTCACAAGGAAAGACTGATCACTTCTATGGTATTTCTTCTGCAAATTGATAATAACGGAAGAAAACGACGTTGAGCTCGAAATTTAAATTCATCATATCTCCACAACCGCTCATTTGCACTAGAAATGGAGGTCAGATTCCCACAAAACGCACTGAAATACACCAGAAAAACCAATTTTCATACCAAAGTCCAGGTCTTGTACTAAAATGAATGCTTACCATAATTTTTATTTATTATTTATAATTCATAAAATTTAAAAATTTATTTTCATCCTGGCGGTGGTTGATCATAAAACAAGGTATTAAATCCTCTGTGTCCTTTTTTACATAAGAAGATGAATCCAAAGCAGGGCTGCCATTGCTAGGTTTTTCCACCCAGATCTGGGTTTTTCAACACTTTCCTGGGTTTCTTGGTTTTAATTTTAAAAATTTCATGAAATCTGGGTTTTTTAGGCTTAAAGTAAGGCAGACAAATAAAATGTACCGAATGCTATGACAGTAAAGCTGCATGTTTGTAAGGAGGATGTCCAGTGGTGTAGTACTGTGGGAACGCGTGGGAACGGCGTTCCCTTACTTTTTTTGGTAGACGGAACGGCGTTCCCTCACTATTTCAAATAAATCCGAACTTACAAATCTCTAACGTCATGAAATTTTAATTCCCACCCCTAGAAGAAATATGAGAAAGAATCATTAACTGCTTCATTTCTTTTAGCTTCGACTGAGGCAATGCTAGCCTATAAAGATCTGGTGAAACAGTCACCACGGCGTACCAGTTGTTAACTTTTTTTTAGTTAATCATTCCAGTTGTTAGATATTTTTATTGATCGTACTGGATGTCGTATATCTAATGACACTGGAAATACTGCATCTTCAACCTTGGAATATATCCTAATATCCAGTGCATATGACCTCAAAATATCCCTGAAATTGGTCAGATTTCAACAGATTTCCCGGGGGGGCTTACAGTGCCCCCGGACCCCCAGCTGTATGGGCTCATCGCGCTCGCCATTGTCCCCCCCGCATCTGAGTAACACTTTCAAAATGCGTTCCCTCACTTCTTTATTTAGCACTACACCACTGACTGGATGTCAGTTGCGCAAAACTGGCAAAAATTCTCGACTCCAGGGTTACCATCTGGTATTATTAATAACGAAATCTAAGCAAATTTGGTAATGAAAAAGCAATTTTGTATTTAAAAATTTATTTGGTATTCTGGTAATGAAATTAGTTACATTTGGTAATGCATAAATAAGAATGTGAGAAAAATTGAGTTCCATTAAACATTGCATTCCATAAACATGTTACAAACATGTTACAACAAATCATTGCTTAAACGTTTTGATCAATTTTACTAATTATTCAGTTCTGAGTATTTATATATACTGATACAAATTTATTTAAACGATATGATATTTAAAGCAAATCGCAGTTATACATTTACTGTTTAACTGACTTTGGAGCTTACTCTGAATAATTGTAGACAAATCGAACGAACATGTTGCAGTTTATTATTTGGCAGCATTAGTCATGGGCAGGCATTAGCCTGCATTGCGCGTGCATGCAATTTTCGCTTGATTTATATTTTGTCATAGTAAATTGCATTGAAATTTGAATGAATATATATACCTAAATACAATTTGGCAATAAATTGCTTCATTTGGTACTAAATTTGCAAAAAATGGTGTTGGTGCTCCAGTATTGGTGATCTGGGTTTTTTTGAGGATCATCTAGGTTTTTTTAGTGTACGATCTGGGTTTTCTTTCATTACGTCAGTGGCAGCCCTGAATTATTTCCAAAGCCTCGTCTTCTTTTTTCTAAAAACCATCATATTGCTACAGCACTTCTTTCCTTACTCGACATCTCGTCGACAATTGACGACTGACAAAGTTCTATGTTTCCCTGTTTGTTCATTGTAGCCCGGCCCCGCCCCGGCCGGCAGGGTTGCCAGATTGGGCGACTTTTCGCAAATGGGGCTACTTCTGAGGACCTGTGCTATCAACATTTATGATTTTGCGATTTTGCGAATTTTGTGCTACTTCCCCCCACAACTTCGCGACATTGGGCTATTTTCAGAAATTTTATGTAAGTGTACAAATATTTGTTATACGATGAACCCTTTCTTTCTTAATGTGTAATTTTTTGAAGCGACAATGCAAAACCCCGAAATTATGAATAATAGACCACTAATATAATGTAGAAAACATTCTATTTTCACCTGAATTTAATATTAAACCTTATGCATTAGGACATAGAGTTCAAAATAACTGATCTCCGACTTAATTTTCTTTCGATTTTGGACCTTATGTAAGTAAAATCTTTCTTTGAATTCGTATTTGGATTACAGGAAAAATATTGCATAATTAAGTGATACAATGTTTAAATGAATTATTTATGCGATATTTTTCCCGTAAATATTCATAGAATAATAATTAATAACGTAACTGACGCTAACCATGATGCAATATAACGTTTGAAAACGTTTCTGAACGTGTTCCGCGGGCCCGCCACCATGGCGCCGTCATCGCCGCCATGCGTAAACACGTTTTAATATGTATAACAAAGGAATAAATGGATTAACATTAATAACGTATTTTCGGATTTCGTTTAGGCTTTAATGTCGCCGTTTGTCGCGTGTGAGAGTGATGTGTCAGTAATCGATTTTTTTTTTTTGCTCTGTGTTTATGCGGATTGTATAAGTTTCAAGCAAATTATAAGTTTTTTATATTTATTTTGTCATGCATGCCCATGATGTCTAAGTGGAAAAAGTATAACAAAACTTTTCAAAATAGTTGGCTTAAAATCCTTTCATTTCAAAACTGGCTTGAGGGAGTAAAGACAGATGGGACAAAGGCTTACTGCAAGTTATGTAAAACTGAATTGAGAGCACATAAAACAGACTTAGGAAAGCATTGTGAATCTTTAAAACATAAGGAAAATTGCAAACTTATCCCGCCCCAAAACACCATAAAGCATGCGTTTGAACGAGTGAACAATATAAGTAGATTAGAACTGAAACTTGAAGTATTTGTTGCTTGCCATTCCGCTATAAGGTCCATAGATCATTTAAGTGAATTATTTAAAAGTGATGTGCCATCAGGTTCAAAGCACGATACTTTACGTTTGCATAGAACAAAATGCACAGCATTAATAAAAAATGTAATTTCTCCTGAATTACTAAAAGAACAAGTAACTGAAATTAACCGGTGCTCATTTTCTTTAATATTGGACGAATCAACAGACATTTCATGCGCTAAGCATTTATGCTTATGTGTTCGTTATTACAATGAAAAAGAAAGGAAAATCTCTTCACAATTTTTAGGCCTTATTCATGTCGTAGAAACAACTGCTGATGCATTGTACCAGCATATAAAAGAGTTTTTCAATAAAATTGGTGTTAATTTAGGAAACTGCTTTGCAATTGGGATTGACGGAGCTTCCAATCTTTGCGGCATAAATCGTTCGCTTTTTACTTTAATGAAAGAAGATATACCTAACTTGATATTGGTTAAATGTATCTGCCATTCACTACATTTGGTTTGTTCGCATGCCTACGAAGAGTTACCATCAAATCTAGACTACATGACTCGAGAAACTTATAATTGGTTTTATCGTTCAGCACTAAGAAAAGAATCGTATATGGATATATACAAGACCATAAATGACGGAAAGGATCCACTACAGTTGATACCACTCTCATCAACCCGATGGCTTGCTAGAAGCAACTGCATTAAGACGATTCTTAATCAATGGGAATCTTTAAAACTCCATTTTCAGCTTGCTTCATCAACATGTGATAAATATGTTGCGAGAGAGCTTCACAAAATGTATTCAGATCCAGTAAATGAGCTATATTTTACATTTGTAATGCCCATTTTATCAGATTTTGAAAGAATCAATTTACTTTTTCAAAGTGAACACGCTGATCACAGTAAGTTGCTCAAGGAACTTGAAGATTTCACACTTTCCATGCTAAGAAGAATTATTTATCCACAAAATGTTAATATTGCAGTTGACATGACATATATATCTATTTTCCTACCGATTGAAAAAGTTGACTTTGGTCATGTCTTTTTAACTCACTGGCAAATAAATATAAATGTAAAGAAATCGCAGCAGAATCTCAAAAAGTCATCTTTAAAAGATGTCACGAATTTTTGAAATGTGCCTGTAAGGAACTTTTCAAACGTATCCCCACAAATTATGCAATATTAAAACGAATCGAAAACATTTCACCAAGTAAATGCCTCAGTCACACTCGTCCTCCCTTTTCCGATCTTCCTTTGGATTTAGTTGACCAATCAAAATTAAATGCTCTAGAAAGTCAATGGAGGAAGCTACTTCACATTGATTGGAAGGATGTTTTTCCTTCCGGCATTCCAAATGATGGGGCATTATTTTGGAGCCAGGCTTTTAACATTAAAGATGCTGCAGGAGAGCCTGTTTTAAAAGACATTTCTGTATTCGCATTAAAGCTATACAGCTTGCCAATAAGCAATGCAACTGTGGAACGAGTATTTTCAAGAGTTACATCAACAAAAACAAACTTAGGAATCGGATGGGTTTAGAACTTTTAGCTTCTGTACTTCGTATAAAAATGATGCTTGAAGAAAAAAGCATTTGTTGTGTTAATTTTGAACCTTCGCCACCTATGCTTAAATATAATTCTGCATTTACGAAAAGTCAGAAAAGACCTTTACAAGCCATGATGAAGGAGAAAAAGAAGACGACGAGCTATTGAATTCACTACAATTTTAAATAAAAACCGTAAGTAAATTTTATAGTATAATAAAATAATGAAATTGGGGTTGGGCTACTTTTTGCGACTTTTCGATACGTTCCTCGCTAATTTTGTTCAAAAGTATCTGGCAACTCTTTATTTGTAGCCAATGTAGGTGCAAGCGCCAGTCAAGTCTTTTTGTTGTGCCTAATTTGCTTAGTGTGGTTCCAGCCTTAAAGTAGGAAGTCGGCCTAACTGAGTTTTCCTTACATTTACTGTGATATCACAAACTCAAGTTGTCACATTCATTTCGTCCACCTACAAATCTGACTTGAAGGTCATAACATAAAAGGGTCATTCCGTATCATTTCAAACACCTTGGGCATGACCATCCCCGATTTCCTTAAATTTTTTTTTTGTATGGAGGGCTATGTGACATGGTATGTCCAGAAAATAATTTTCAGACCTACCTGGCTGACCCCTAGCACACATGTTCTGGGATTGCAAAATATTGGTACTCTGGCCCGAGTGCCATTTTTCAAATGCATGTATCTCGGGAACCAATAAAGATAGAAAAGTGATTTTGGTGTCAAATTAAAGAGAAAAGAAAGCTCTATCACCTTTATTAAACAAAACATCCTCTAAAATTAAAAATTAAAAAGTTTGAAGATGACCTTTACATTTGACCTTTATAAAAAAAAAATGCCCATCTCTGATTTTTAAATCAAAAATCTTTTTGGATGCTATCCTTTGTAGTTAACAACCTCTGAAAGCTTCATAACTGGCCAAGACAATAAAAAAGTTATATCCATTCCAATGAGACCATTTTTGTCAAAAAATGTACCATGTCCCTGAGTGCCAATTTTCAAAAATTAATATCTCGGTCACTATTGAACTTAGAATGATGTTTTTAACATTATCTTGTAGATGTCATGAATATCTATCATCTTTACTCTATAGAAATTCTTGTATAACCAAAAATAAGAGTGTTATCAACTAATTATAGGAATTTAACCTCTAAATATCAATTTTTTTTTCAATTTTTACAAAATAATTGGTAATTATTCGTTTTAGTGCTTTTTCTCCTTTCTGAACCAAAACACATTTTTCTGGTGTTTTTTGGTGTGATTTGTTCAAATCTGAACTTTGTTTCTTTGGGAAATGAGCCATTTTTGAAATTTTAAAATTGAAAATTTCTCAAAAATGGCTCATTTCCCAAAGAAACAAATTTCAGATTTGAGCAAATCACACCAAAAAACACCAGAACTTAACCTAACCTAACAACCTAATCTAACAACCTAACTAACATAACCTAACAACCTAACCTAACCTAACCTAACTTAACCTAACCTAACCCACATTTTTTCGCAATTTCTAACCTTCAATAGCAGCGTTGGGGTGTTTATACAAATGAGTGGCGACCAACAGGAATAAATAGATGATTTTGCCAGGCCCACAAATTTGAACTCGTTGGCCTAGGCCGCCCTAGCCAATGCTCACAGACGTCGAAGCAAAAACTCCTCCAATTAACTGCACTTTCGGAAGCCAACGCTAAATAGAGCTGTGCATCTAGCTTTGTCAAGAATAACCCAACGTACAATAAGTTTTGCCACAGTTTGAGGTGGGTAGGTATTAATTGATAGTAATCCAAATCACAACCTCTGCAAACCATAATGAAAACCAGACTGAAAAAGCATTCTTGAATGAGTATGCATTATGAGAGATTCAAAATGTACATCTCTGATTGGTCGGATAAGGTCACGTGAAACAAAAACCAGATTTAATTGGCTGATTTGACCTATATTTCCTAATTTTGCCACGAGATGTCTCCCCATAAAACTGGAGATGGCGAGGTTCGTTAAAATTTTAACAGCGTTAAGAGATAAATACTCAGTCAATGGCCTATAATGGCTGCTTTTTACGTCTAAATTTTTTTTTTTTTCCATAAAAAATAATTATTACATTTCCTTGATTTTTATCAGTTTCCCTGAGGTTTCAAGGTGTCCTGAATACGAATTTATATGTTAAATTGTCATAGAATGTCTCTTATCGAAAACGAACAAAGCATTAAAACGAATATTAACCAAATATTTTTTATTCTAGCTTGCAAATAAAATCTAGTCCATTTAATATTACATTATACCAAATCATTGTATCCAAAGTTTAATTGAAGTTTTGGACCATAAATATTCAAATACTCAACTACATTATGATGAATTCATTAAATGTTAGAAATAAATTTTATATATATATATGCACTATTTTATTGATATGATAATTTAACTCCTCTCTCTAAATTTTGAAGTGTTCCTTGAAGGTATTTGCTGCTTTTCTTTATTCCACATTTGTCAGAATGTAGGTTCTTCTAGTTTTTGTTGTTGGTTCCACTTAGTTAAAACATCACATTGGCTCATTATTAGTATGTCTGGAGGTTGAGGGTAAACAAAAGATGGGTTAGGTCCATGTGGATGTAAAAAGCTCACTTTAACCTCTCCATCAGGTTGGCTTTCTGTATTTAAAATTACTGCCAACTACCAATATCCATCATATACAACAGTGACATAACTATTATATCTCTTGATGTTTAGCTAATCTCTTGCTTCAAAAGATAAAGATTCTTGAAATTGGCAAGGAAGAGTATTCTCTCACTTCTAGGGTGGTTTGAGAAATTGGCTTGAAGTAATGGGGTCATTCCAGCTCAATTGGTAAGTGGTGGTCGGGTGACCATCTCCGATTTTCTTCAAACTTTCAGGGTTGATTCATACACCATTCAATAGCTTAAATCTAAAATTTTAGCTTCCTCAGTCAAAAACTTTTAATTTTATGGTCGCTTAAATGGCCCCACCTTCGACAAAAAATGCCCATATTGGGCTTGATCGGCCAATGCCTTCATTTTGAGAGGCCTTGAAAAGTGTCTTCTAATAGGAGTTGAAGCTTCAAATTTGTCATGCCAATACAACTTCTGGTGGGCTTTTCAATTTTGCAAGCAAAAAGGCTGTAGAACAAATAGTTTCTAAGTTACAAGGGCTTAAATATGGCTCCATTTTGAAACTTGCATCAATTCCTTCCACTTTTACGACTCTACCATTTTCAAAAGTTTTAGTTCTACATCAATCACAGCTGTTTTAATACTCCTAATAGTCTCTATGGGTTGTAAATTTATGAGTGAAATAAAAAAATAACCAAAAAAGGATTTATTTCTATTTTTAAAAATTTCCAAAAGTTGATATTTTCACAAAATTTGCAAAATTAACATCAACTTTGGGGCTTAATATAAAGGTGTCCGAAATTAGTCAGGGAGTTGATACTTCTAGTAAAGAAAGATACATATGTGTAAAAAAACATATATTAAGGAATAGATCTCAACTCAACTCCTTCATATAGTTTTGGTGATTCAAAGAAAAGTGCTTTTTGTGAAAAATCTCAAATTTTTGCAAAATTTGTAAATTTTTAAATTTCTATTTATGACATTGAATTGTAATTTTACTTCCATTTTATTACTTAAGTTGATTTACAATTGTAATAATATGTAAATAAGTCTAAAACATACAAGAAATTTAATATGTCTGTCAAAACAACCAGCGACTCGAAGGGCTCTGGGTAGCTCATTTCGCTTTGTATATTCTTATAAATGTAAAACATGATGGTTAATCATTAATGTCCAGGCCTATTTTATAGATCATGATCTTTTATTTTCAGAAAATTTAACTAGAGCAATTAACTTAATTTTACTGCCTGTAATAATGGCTTATTCTAATCAAGAATCAAAGTGCAGCTTTGGTATGTACTTGGATGATCCATGTCATGAACACAGACTCACCAGGAAGGTGGGTATGTATACCTTACATGAGCTGACAGATGAAACAAGGAAACTGCTATTGTGGAGAACAAAAGCAACTGTAATCAACCCAAATAGTGCTACTGTATGCTACCACCATGAAAAAATGTTTGGAATGCATTACCAACAAATGCAACGTAGCTGCCAAGATCCATGGAGAAATCATCGAAAGAAGATAACAAGTAAGTAAATATAGGTACTAATATATTTATATTTCATAAAGAAGTTTATATTGTAAATTGTAACCTAAATTAGCTATTTAATTTTAATAGGGTAGGCTATATACTGTGCTACTGAATGCATATGTTTTGAATATTTTATACGAATAGCCTATAACCAAATGTTGAGGTTTTAAAATTATTTTCCAATGTGTTTAGAGTTTACATTACCCTACTTTATTTGCAGAATCACTACAAATTATTGACAAAGACATAGCAACTAGACTGAATCTGATACCAGGACAGAAACTTTGCTCAACATGCTTCTCTAGAGCCAAGACGATTGAAGATGAAAAAGACTCAGGTAGTGATGAATATGTTCCAGAAGAAATAGTTAAGGAGACATTTGACGAAACGTTAGGTTCACTAGAATGCTCACCCATTAAGTATGTAAGAGCAAGAGATCGAAAGTTTTACGCGAAAAGGAAACTAAAGCAAATTGAAACATCAACAAAATCAAAGCTGTCAAAAGTACTTCATATGAAGCCTAGCATTTTGGATGAGGAAGCGGAGAAACCTATAGAGAGTGAGGAAGAAAAGTGTTATCAGCATATGATAGAGGAACTGAAAGAAAAGTGTAAAACTAGTACCAGACAAGAAAAGATACAAATTCTAACACTCCTTCCAATTGGTAAAACCTGGTCCAGAGAAAGAATTATGAAAGAATTTGAAGTGTCAGCCAGAATGGTTAATGCTGTGAGGGCCTTAAAGAGAAAAGAAGGTATCCTTCCTATAATGAGAAATAAAAAGAGTAGCAAGGGTATAAGCGATGAAATAAAGGAAAGTGTGATAGAATTTTTCCAAAACAATGAATATACTAGAGAATGCCCTGGTAAAAAAGACTACAAATCAATAAAAACACCACAAGGGAAGGTTCACAAGCAGAAAATACTGTTGTTGACAAATATCAGAGAATTATATACGCTTTACAAAAATAAATATCCAAATGACAAAATCTCCAAATCAAAGTTTTTTGAACTGAGACCAAAATGGTGTATGGGTGTGGGGAGTAAAGGATCACACAATGTATGCATTTGTGAAATACACCAGAACTTTAAACTTTTATGTGAATCACTCCCCGTCAAAGTAGAATTAAGAGAGTTACTAGGGAAAATAGTCTGCAACACTGAAACCAGAAACTGCATGATTAATAACTGCAAAACATGTCCTGGTTTAAATGAATTACGGGATTGGCTTCTTACCATTTTTGAAAACAATGATTATGACATGGATGATGAGGTTTCCTTTAAGCAGCGGCTTCATACAGACCAT
This sequence comes from Bathynomus jamesi, assembly GCA_023014485.1. NCBI lineage: Eukaryota > Metazoa > Arthropoda > Malacostraca > Isopoda > Cirolanidae > Bathynomus > Bathynomus jamesi. The sequence goes on along the minus strand of JAJOZX010000044.1, from coordinate 334,749 downwards.
ACCCAACTGGTCACAATGACAAAAAGTGTTTCGAATGTAGTAGAAGACATATGTGAAAGTGCAAAAAAGTTGAAAGTACACCATTTCATAGCAAAAGCCCAATCAAAATATTTGTCCGACTGTAAAGAAAACCTCAATGATTCTACAGCATTAGTGCTTGTTGACTTCTCTGAAACTATAGTTTTATAATTCAGGATGCCATACAAGGGCATCACTGGGACAATACCCAGGCTACCTTGCATCCGGTAGTCTGCTATAAAAAGTTGATGGTGAACTAAAAGTTACAAATTTTTGTGTAATATCAGATTCACTTACACACAACACAACTGCAGTTCATTCTTTTTATGTGAAGCCTTGAAATTACTTAAAAGTCAGAATCCTAAACTAAAACATATTTGTACTTTAGCGATGGTGCAGCAAGTCAATATAAAAACTATAAAAACATTATTAATTCAGTGTTACATGAAAAAGATTTCCAACTAACATGTGAATAGAACTTTTTTGCCACCTCTCACGGAAAGAGCCCCTGTGATGGTGTTGGTGGCACCGTCAAAAGGTTAGTTGCCCAGGCAAGTCTACAAGCAACAAGTAAAGATCACATCACCAATCCAAAAGAGATGTTCGATTGGTGCAAATCTAATATTAATGGTAGGTATACAATTTTTGTACATTGATTCAGCTAAAATTGAGGAAAATGCTAATTTATTTGAGTTAGGAAAAAGGTATTCCTTAATTAAGACAATTCCAGGAACCCATTCATATCACTGCTTTAAACCTTCATCAACAGGCATTAAACTGTACAAAATTTCTAGTGATGAAAATTTCTTTAACGTACAACTTTCCTTCCTCAATGCTACACAAGAAAATGTGGCTTACCAATATAAACCTGGTACATATGTGGCCTGTTTCTATGAAGGTGACTGGTTTGTTGGAAACATAGTTGAAGTGTGTGATACTGAGAAGATCTATTAGTAAATTTCATGAAAAAGAATCCTTTTAAATGGCCTGAACAAGAGGACGTTTGCTGGATTGCATTCCAACATGTTTTGTGTTCAATTGAACCACCTACAGTTGCTGGGAAAATGGGGAGACAGTACAAGTTATCAAATGATTGTTCATCTAAAATTGAGGAGTATTTAAAAAAAAGCCTAAGTAACTACAGACCTGTATCAAGCTGAATAATAAATTGCCAATTTATGGCTGTGAGGCCATGGAGTGTTGAAGACAATCAGACTTAAAGCCTGAGTACAATAATAAATTCCTGAGTCAGTGTCTAAACATAAGAGTTATTAGCTATATATAATTTTACATACGAATTTACATAAAACAACACATATTAAAAAAAGAATATGAACTTATAAGTTATAACCAATAATTCACATGCTTAAAAACTCAGGAATTCATTATTGTATATAGCTAAGTACTGTACACTTGTATTAAGGGAAGTAATACAACAAAACTACTTAAATTTAAGGTTTTGTACTGAAAATGGTGATTATTGCTAGTTTATCTGTACTAACTGCATAATTTAAATTACTAGGAAGTGCTTAAAGAGCAGTAGAACACAGTTCTACATGATTTACTTAGGTAGATCCAAGTATTGAGCCTACAAGCTGGTCCATCTGTGTGTTAACTACAAATGTAGTAATAATCTAGGTATATATTATGTCTTTTTTATGAGTAAAACTTATTTAGATAATTTAACATTTGTGAATTAACTTACCAAGTAATAAAATGGAAGTAAAATTACAATTCAATATTGTAAAAAGAAATTTAAACATTTCAAATTTTGAAAAAATTCAGAATTTTTCACAAAAAGTACTTTTCTTTGAATAGCCAAAACTATATGAAGGAGTTGAGTTGAGATCTATTCCTTAATATATGTTTTTGTACACATATGTATCTTTCTTTACTAGAAGTATCAACTCCCTGACTAATTTCGGACACCTTTATATTAAGCCCCAAAGTCGATGTTAATTTTGCAAATTTTGTGAAAATATCAACTTTTGGAAATTTTTAAAAATAAAAATAAATCCTTTTTTGGTTATTTTTTTATTTCACTCATAAATTTACAACCCATAGAGACTATTAGGAGTATTAAAACAGCTGTGATTGATGTAGAACTAAAACTTTTGAAAATGGTAGTCGTAAAAGTGGGAGGAATTGATGCAAGCTTCAAAATGGAGCTATGTTTAAGCCCTTGTAACTCAGAAACTATTTGTTCCACAGCCTTTTAGCTTGCAAAATTGAAAAGCCCACCAGAAGTTGTATTGGCATGACAAATTTGAAGCTTCTACTCCTATTAGAAGACACTTTTCAAGGCCTCTCAAAATGAAGGTGTTGGCCGATCAAGCCCAACATGGGCATTTGTTGTCAAAAGGTGGGGGCCATTTAAGCGACCATAAAATTAAACGTTTTTGACTGAGGAAGCTAAAATTTTTAGATTTAAGCTATTGAATGGTGTATGAATCAACCTGAAAATTTGAAGAAAATAGGAGATGGTCACCCAACCAACTTTCTGAAATCTGTACCAGTTGAGCTGGAATGACTCTTTCTATCTTTATTGGCTCCCGAGATGTGTGCATTTGAAAAATGGCACTCTGGCCAGAGTTCCAATATTTCACAGCCCCAGAACATGAGTGCCAGGGGTCAGCCAGGTCTGAAAATTATTTTCTAGCCATATCTCAGATAGCCCTCCATAGAAAAAAAAAAATTCAAGGAAATTGGTGATGGTCATGCCCAAAATGGTTAAAAAGTGTCTGATTTCACATGGAATGACCCAAAAGAATGTTAGTCCAGTTGCATGGGGTGGGAACCCTGCATTGTTTGTTATAAAGGAAATCTTGACATATTTTGAAAGCTTATACCACCCTATTCAAGAATCTATCGGGTGTACACCTGACCCCTGCTTGGCTTTTTCAATATGGCCACCATTTTCCAAGATGGCCAGTGAAACTGAAAAATCCCATATCCTGGTCAATACTTGATGGATTTTGATGATCTTGGTGTCATTTCTAAGGGTTTTTAAGATGAGTCAATCTGGAGGGGTTGCAGATACTTTGGGAGTTGTTTTGACCCACATTCGTCAATACTCAAGGTCATTGGAGGTCAAATGCCCCCTGAAATAAGGAATATCCCATATCCCGGGCAGTCATGGAGATATTTTGGTGATCTTACTGTCATTTTTATGGTTTTGGGTAGGACTGAGTAGTTTTATAGCCACATGATAACAGTAGGATATCATTTTGCAACTCCATGGGTCAAGTCAAGGTCATTTGAGGTTAAAGTTTGGCCTTGAAATATGATAATGCCGCAGTTGACATCACTGTATTTGCTTTATTTCAGTGACAATTTCTATAATCTAGCTAACTGCTGAGCTCTTAACATCTTTTCTGCAGATAAAACCAGATCATAATGCTTAAATGACATAACCCACATTATATGGATATTTGGATATAAACCACAATTTATGCTGAAGTGCAGGGCACATGCATTCTATGGAAGGTTGCAAAGCTACAAGATATGACCTCGTAAGCAAAACAAAGCTCACACCTAGCTGGGGGATTGGCATTGACAACTTTGATGCAGTTATTCACATTAGGTAACCATTTATTGGGGGCAAATATCAAAAGACATGGCTGTGTCAGGATCGTCAGGATCATCAGTCTGCTCTTCATTTGCGTTTTGGGTCAATGGATTGTTGCAATCCAAGCCACTGCCACATGCACAGAACATTGTGCAAAGGATTCCGCGTCCTATGCAGCCACAGCGACTCCCCCTGCATGCTGATTATGATTCACACCCACATCTGATTAGCTTCAGAACTTCATCTGGTGCTAAGCACACACCTTCAACTGTTTTTGGGATGAGAACTCTGTTTGTTTTTTCTCTCTCCCACCCATAATGCACAGGATCAAGTGGTGGTGGGTCACACTTTAGTGCATCAAGCCAGTTTTCCACAGTGTAGTGCGCTCTGAGCACATTTTGATGGAAAGCTTCAGTTGTTGGTGGTAGAGAACATAGTTTGGGTGCAGCAGTTCCCGACTTCCCTCTCTTCTGAGCCTATACTCGCTGATGACACTCAGTAAGAGATGAGGATTTCTTATCCCCATAGCATGCAACAATGAACGCTGCTGCCTCTTTCTCGATATGGTCAAAGCATGCATCAAGGGACCCCAGCTTGTCTAGCTTCCGACCCTTCTTGGCTGTGGCAATGGCAGTGGCTTTGCCGATGCCATGTATTGCTGCAACTGTGTCACAACCACTCAAAGTATGTAGTTTGAGGATTTGTGCAATGTCTTTTTGCTGGGTTACAGTTGCTTGGATGTCCACTGATTTTCTGCCATGCACTGGAGACTCCATAATTATGGGACAACCTAGTTTCTTAAATTCATAGAAGTGAGTCAGCATGGCAAACATGTCTGTGCACAAATGATGGAGATGCTGGCATCAGAATCTTTCTCAGCTTGTGTGATAGCGTGTTGTGTTATTATCACATCAGCCTTTTCACGAGATGATGAGAGCTCCAATGCTGCTCGACTCCTGCCTTGCACAATGGAAGTCGGTATGGTCTGCCATCCTGCAAGCACTAGCTCATGGTCTTGGGTTACAGTTGTGAGACACTCACTATCAGCAAGGATTTGCTCACAGAGCAGCCTGTTTAGTTGCTCCTTGTTCGCGGTGCGCATGAGAACAGCGTCTCTTGTAGGCAATGGGATGTTGAGGTCCAGCTTGTGAACTCTGCTGCTTTTGCTTCTCATTGCCTGAGTGCTTGATTTCAGAGAGAAATCATAGTAGCGATCAAAAGCTAGTACTACAGATGCATGAGAAAGATGTTTCGGTAGCTTTACTCTGAAGGTTTGGATAAATGTAGCAACTGTGCCACTAGCAGGCCAGTCTACTGTCCACAAAACAGCTGACACATCCATGATGATAACTGTTGGTCGACCCCATGTTCGAGAGGATGCTTCCACTCCCAAGTTCTGCTTCAATGAGGACTTAGCTGCAGTTCTCATTAAGCCATCTTTAACACATCTTTGTAATTTGTTTTTTTATCACCAAGCTTATCAGTCATAAACCTAGATGCTGGAATGTAGTATTGCACTGGAACTTTGATGTCATATTTCTCGGGGTAATATACACACACTGACTTTTAAACAAAAGACAGTGTTTTTTAGGGTTATATACTGGGCCTTTACTGAGAACAACACTATGTAGTCTTTTTGGCTCCACTGTCGGGGTATCACATTCTCTCTCATGAATGCTGATAAATTCCGCTTGGACACATAAGTGGAAACAGTTCTTGTGACAACAAAGGATTTTTGCTCCATCTTCCAAGAGAGGCTCTAGTCTCGCTCGAACATCTGGCTGCCTTCTGATGGCACTGCTTTCTATGATTTTCTGAATCCTCCCACAATTTGAAAGACCTTTCTGACCTCCAGGATAGCTACGCAGGAAATCCTTGAAGAAACATTTGTCTGCAGCTTTTGTAGAACCTAGAAAATAAGAATTTTGTTTACCCATTCTTCAGAGTACAAATTGCATTGAAATAATTTATCCTCAGCAAATGAAAACTAAACAATGCTCACCTGGTATATTCTCTATATTCAGCAGTCAAGAAATAACTTTCGAATCAGCACAACCAAGATGTCATCAAACCACCAGGTGGGCAGCACTATCAGCAATAATCTCAACAACCTGTAAAAAATAAGAGAAATAATTAGACATATTGGAATTCACTTTACCATGGGGAAAATAATCCTTGATTTCATTTTAAACCCTATAGAACTACTCAGTCTTGCCCAAAACCATAAAAATGACAGTAAGATCACCAAAATATCTCCAAGACTGCCCAGGATATGGGATATTCCTTATTTCAGGGAGCGTTTGACCTCCAATGACCTTGAGTATTGACGAATGTGGATCAAAATGACTCCCAAAGTATCTGCAACCCCTCCAGATCAACTCATTATCCTAAAAAACCCTAAAAATGACACCAAGATCATCAAAATCCATCAAGTATTGACCAGGATATGGCATTTTTCAGTTTCACCGGCCATCTTGGAAAATGGTGTCCATATTGAAAAAGCCAAGTGGGGGTCAGGTGTACACTTGATGGATTCTTGAATGGGGTGGTATAAGCTTTCAAAATATGTAAAAATTTGCTTTATAAAAAACAGTGCAGGGTTCCAATAAAATCAGGGTCTGTGCTACCAGACTATGTGACTTCCAGTCAAGTTCTAGGCAAAAAAGAAAACTATTTTACTTGTTGCAGGTAGAGAAAAATAAATTCCCAGTAGTTGAAGGCTGTATCTGTGGTATCAACGTGAAGCTTATTTTTAATTACAAAATGTCAGATACGAAACCTGTTATCAAGAAGCTGTCACAAGGAGTATTAGATTTAAAAGTAAGTTGGTGAGCTTAAAAATAGTCTGTCTGTAAGGTAAATTTTGGCTGTAGTGAAACCAGATTACATACATTTCATTTGGAAAACATGAAGCCACTGGGGCCTATCGAGTTTATCCAAGTCATGAGCTATAATAATAATAGACTTCTGCAAAACATCAATCTCAAGTCAGCTAACTAATATTCCAAAAATCTACCACTCTATGACTAAAAAAGTATTTTCTTAGATTAAGTCTATAAGGCTGTTTTCTAATTTTCTTGTGCCTGAGAGTTATGGCTAAATTGTCCAAACCTCAAAGCATTTTGAATATCTGTATATCTCCCCTCATACAACGTCTCTCAAAACTAAACATACTAATTTCCTTAATCTATCCAATACATTGGTTGCTGCATTTGCATCAGTTTATTCACAGATTGTACCTGCTGCATCATTCCCTCAACAACAATGTGAGAGCATACTTAATCAGTAGGGTGGACTGAAAAAATAAAAAATGCCAGGATCAAAATTGAGGCAGTCTAGATAGTTGTCTTTTGTCCAGGATTAAACTTTAAAACCAATTTTGGGTGGTTGCAATACAAAACTGTAACTGCTACTGACCAATTTATACAAATTGTATATGTGTGCAACTAAAATTTGAACCCAGTGACCTATCTCAGGTTCTGGACATAATGGAAAGATAATTTAAAAACTGTTTATGACGTATTTTTTTACCTCTGAAGCAGATTAAAACATTTGCAGAGGGCTGCAGGGTCAATAATGCATCAAAAATCCATATTTCATCATTTATGCTCAAAAAATGCAATTTCTTGGCCCTTTTTCTCCAAATATTTTGTTTTTTTATTTGAAATTATATTTTATATTTTTCTTTTCAGGTTGAATTTATAGAATTGATAAATACATGTATTTTGATAACCTTATTGCCAAAAAATACTGCATAGTAGGCAGACATGGGGTAATAGTAATAGACAATTACAGGATTTTTCAAGTAATAGTACCGTAATAGATCATAATTTTTTTGCTGTAATAGTAATAGAAGGCAAAGTAATAGATAAGTCTATTACTTTTCTATTACAGTGGCAATGGACATATTATGTGAACAAAGAACTGAAAAAGTAACAATCTACTCAATTAAAATAAACATGTATGTGAACTAATACCGGTATTGTTGCAAATTTTTCCTTTAATAAAGTAAAATTTATTAAGACCTACAGTCTCTGAAATTGTAATGATTTAGTTGAAACAAATATTTGTTATTTGGCTGCTGCTCTGCTTCATCCTGGATCCATGAGTACAGAGCCCTCTGCCTTTAAGCCTCATCCTGGCGTGTACGGAAAATTCCCAGTCGGAATATTGCCAGGCAGAAAATTGCTAGTGGGGAAAATTGCCAGTGAGAATATTGCCAGGCGGAAAATTGCCAGTGACAAAAATATGTAAAAATTTAGAAAGTAAGAAATAAAGTAATTGAGAAAAAGGACGTGTGTGTGTGTGTTCCAGCCATAACTCCAAAATGGAAGCAGTTACAAACATGAACCTTCACACACATATTGATTAGGTCCCCAGGTTGTGCACCTGGGTGTTAATACATAAATAAAATAATTAAAATTACTGGGCCCGAAGGCCCCAGCACCGCGATTAAACTACAGAAAAGAACGCAGCCGTGAAAATCTTGAGCTTCACATTGTGTCAAGATTTGCGAATCTTAAGATTTTCATGACTATAGTTTTACTGACCAAATAATTGAACTCCCAATTACTGTTGGTTCAATTATTTGGTCAATAAAACTATAGAAAAGAACGCAGTCATGAAAATCTTGAGCTTCACATTGTCCCCCGCAATAATAATCTACAGTATAATAATAAAATAAAAGGACGCAGTTACGAACATGAAACTTCACACACATATTCATTAAGTCCCGAGGTTGTGCACCTGGGTGTTAATAAATGAAATAATTAATTTTAAAAAATTAAATGACGTCATCAAGATCATTACATCATTATATATATATATATATATATCAAAACCTATGGTAAAATTATTGAATACCCGGTTAGGTTCATTGAATGCCAGGTTTGGTCCTCTGTACGCCCTTGACGATTGGTTAGGTTAAGTCGTGATATTTTCGTTAGCTTTAACGAAAAGGCTTTAGCTCAGACCAAGAAATTGCACTTCAAAAGAGGGGAAGAGAGACATACTGCCAAAAAGTACAAAAATATCAATGACAGATTGGAGAAAGTCATCCGTCAGTATAATGAAGAAGATAAATTGACATTTCTTCGATCTATTGCTTATAATCTTCATACTTTTTGAGGCTTTCCTTTCCTTAACAAGTTTTAGCATTTTAAAATTTTAAATAATAATATTTTAATAAATAAATCCTTTTTTGTGAATTTTAGTTTTTTCTCACTGGCAATTTTCCCCACTGGCAATTTTCCGCCTGGAAATTTTCTGGCTGGCAATGTTCCTACTTCCCATCCTGGATCCATGAGTGCAGAGCCTTCTGCCTTTAAGCCTCATCCTGGATCCATGAGTGCAGAGCCTTCTGCCTTTAAGTCTCATCCTGGATCCATGAGTGTAGAGCCTTCTGCCTTTAAGCCTCATCCTGGATCCATGAGTGCAGAGCCTTCTGCCTTTAAGCCTCATCCTGGATCCATGAGTGCAGAGCTTTCTGCCTTTAAGCCTCATCCTGGATCCATGAGTGCAGAGCCTTCTGCCTTTAAGCCTCATCCTGGATCCATGAGTGCAGAGCCTTCTGCCTTTAAGCCTCATCCTGGATCCATGAGTGCAGAGCCCTCTGCCTTTAAGCCTCATCCTGGATCCATGAGTGCAGAGCCCTCTGCCTTTAAGCCTCATCCTGGATCCATGAGTGCAGAGCCCTCTGCCTTTAAGCCTCATCCTGGATCCATGAGTGCAGAGCCCTCTGCCTTTAAGCCTCATCCTGGATCCATGAGTGCAGAGCCCTCTGCCCTTAAGCCTCATCCTGGATCCATGAGTGCAGAGCCCTCTGCCTTTAAGCCTCATCCTGGATCCATGAGTGCAGAGCCCTCTGCCTTTAAGCCTCATCCTGGATCCATGAGTGCAGAGCCCTCTGCCTTTAAGCCTCATCCTGGATCCATGAGTGCAGAGCCCTCTGCCTTTAAGCCTCATCCTGGATCCATGAGTGCAGAGCCCTCTGCCTTTAAGCCTCATCCTGGATCCATGAGTGCAGAGCCCTCTGCCTTTAAGCCTCATCCTGGATCCATGAGTGTAGAGCCCTCTGCCTTTAACCACTTAACGAATTTGCCCGAATATACTCGGGCATCAAAGACTCGCTCTAAAATAATTTACCCGAATTTACTCGGGCGCATGAAAAATTTGAAGTATGTTTAAAATTTGAACGAGATATCTCGTGCATTTACTCTAATTGGCTGTACTGCTCGAAAGCCACGCCTCTGGGCGTGGTTTGAAGCCTGGCTTTTGACATATAACACACATAATTATGTTTATATACAGTACTTTCTCAGTGCGCAACAGTCATCCGAGGTGCGTTGTATGTCTGTCCAAATCATTTTTTACATATGGTAATTTTAGTCATATAAAGATGGATTCTGAAAGTGAAGAAGAAAGTTTGTTAGGAAATGTTGAAGATATACATCTGAGCTCTTCCGAAGATGATAACAGTGATTCCTCTTGCTCATAAGACTTTTCGGAGGGTGAATCAGATGAAACATTTGAGCAATTTCGTCAATCGTGGTTTGAAGAGACTCAGCCTACGGTAGCTCCTCCAAGATTTGACTTCACAAAGAGTAATGCAAATACGAATGTTCCCATTGAAGGTAATCCATTAGATTTTTTCAATTTATATTTTACTGATGAACTCATCGATATTATTGTAACTGAGACGAATCGGTATGCAACGCAACACGGGAACAGTGCTTGGAGAGCTACAGACAGTAATGAGATAAGAGTGTTTTTAGCAATAACAATGCTGCAAGGCCTAATTCCAAAGCCTAACTATTGGCTTTATTGGACAAAAAAGCCTATCATGGATACACCATTTTTTAGACAGTGCATGACTCTCAAAAGATTTCAGCTTTTGAAAAGTAATTTACATTTTGCAAATAATGAAGATTATGACCCAAATACCCACCCATACCAGAAACTGAACAAAATTTATCCAGTTTACAAATACCTTAGTGACAAATTCAATTCTCTATACAACCTAGATCGTGATGTGACAATTGATGAGAGCCTTATGATGTATAAAGGACGTCTTGGGTGGGTGCAGTATATGCCTCTGAAGAGAGCTCGCTTTGGCATAAAATTATACATGCTTTGCGAATCAAAGTCAGGCTATGTTTGGTCAACAATCATATACACTGGAAAAGGTACTCAAGTGAGTCAGGTTTATAAAGATCTTCCAGTATCTATCCAAATTGTGATGTCATTGATGGAGCCATTATTGGGGAAAGGTCATTGCCTGACTACAGACAACTTTTATACTTCACCGGAGCTGGCTAACTTATTGGTTGAACATCGTACAGACACTTATGGGACTGTAAAACAAACAAGGAAAGGGATACCTACGCAAATAAAAAACAAAAAACTGAAAAAGGGGGAAAGTATTGCATTTAGGCGTCAAAAAGTTTTGGCTATGAAATGGAAAGATAAAAGGGATGTCACTCTTCTATCAACTGTTCATTCTTCAGAAATGACAGAATGTGTAAGAAGGTGAGGTGTTGTCCGTGTGCCTCAGATTGTGAAGGATTACAACAACACCATGGGAGGAGTTGATCGGGTTGATCAAACACTTTCAAGCTACCCAATCATGAGGAAATGGGGAAAGAAGTATTACCAGAAGTTGTTTTTTCATCTTTTAGAATTAGCTGTATGGAATTCTTTCATTCTTTTCAAACAAACGGGACAAAGCAAGAAACCATTAGACTACAGAATGGAGCTGATCGACATGATGGTTGCAAAATACAAAGTATCTTTCGTAGCTTCAAGGGGTTGACCAAGCACCAATGCCACACCACTTCGAATGTCAGGGCACCACTTTCCAGATATTATTCCAGCAACTGAGAAAAAAACGAACCCAACAAGGATATGTGCAGTTTGTACACGAAAGAAAACCGAAAGGGGAAAAAAAATTTGCCGTGAGTCAAGATATTACTGCAGAGATTGCGATGTAGGCCTATGCGTTTCTCCGTGCTTTCGTGATTATCACTCGAAGTATGATTTCTCTTAAAAGTAATATGCCAATTTTCTTTTACATAGTTTTTATTTAGTTCAGAGTTGTTTTGAAAGGAATTTGCTTAACATTTATTATTATTTTTATTAAAAAAACATGTATTTCTCGTTTTAAAAAATGAACGTATAAACTTGGGCAAATTTTTCAAAGGACATGTAATTCTTTATAACTTCTTAAAACTAAAAAAAATAATAAAATGTCGATTATTTTCCTCTTTAGCACAATAAAAAGAATAAAATATTCTATTAAAAAAAATAGATATATATTGTCCACTTTCTTGGAAATAAATAAGTTTAAGTGGTTAAGCCTCATCCTGGATCCATGAGTGCAGAGCCCTCTGCCTTTAAGCCTCATCCTGGATCCATGAGTGCAGAGCCCTCTGCCTTTAAGCCTCATCCTGGATCCATGAGTGCAGAGCCCTCTGCTTCTCAGTCTTATCCTGGATCCCTGAATCCAGACACTGCTACATCGCCAGCTCAATACCATCTCACACAGGGTACCCCGCAAGGGGCCATGGTTAATTGGGACACTGGGAATCTACAGAAGCTAAGGCTAACAAAGACCCTAAGATCCACTCTAAGGTTAGCCCGAAAGAAAGGAAAGAGTAGGGGGGTTAAGAGAAGAGAATAAGGGGTTAAGTAAGTAGCAACACCTATCACTCGTGGGTTAACATTCATTCAGAAAAAGAGAAAAAAGACAAGTCGGAAAAATAGTTGAAGAGAATAGGAAAGGAGTGAAAGATGAAAAGAAGTATAATAAGAACATTTACAAAAGTGGGTTAGTTTATGCTATGAGCTACATCTACGTTTGTATTAGTCTAATTTTTTTTTTTTTTTTTAATAATAATTTTATTGCTGGCATTAATTGTCAACTGACTCATCCTCGACCACCACCCCCAGAGCTCCTGTTACTAATTGTTTTTTATTTTAAACAGTGTTAATATTTTTAAAATGCCTATCTAAATGGTTCTTAAACATATTAATGCTGGTAGAGTTAATGACTGATGCGGGAAGATTATTCCATTTATCAATTACTTAAACGTAAAGAAGCTTTTAGCGATATTAGTAATGAAACATCTGCCACGCAACTTAAACCCGTTATTACGAGTATTGCTATTATTGAAAGTGAACAGTTTGTCAAAATTTACGTTATTGATGTTATTAATGATTTTGAAAACTTCAATAAGCTCCCCCCTTAATCTCCTAGTTTCGAGTGAATGCAAGTCTAACACTTTAATCCTATCTTCATAAGGCTTGTTGTGCAGTGACGGAGTTAGTTTCATGGCATGACACTGAACCAGGGTTTCGGAGCCAGTAAAAAAACTTCTGGCTCCGACTCCGGCTCCGGAGCAGAAATTGTTTACAGTCTGGCTCTGGCTCCGGCTCTTTTATAGTAAATTCTGTTAATTATAAAATAAATATCTAGATTTATATAACTAATTGTCCAATTTAGTAATGTTTTGCTGGTTTGCTTTAGTTTTTGAACTGGCAGAAGTACTGGGTCTTGAAAGCTCAAGCATTTGCTTCTTTTCTTCCATCATTTTTGATATTTCAGGATGTAATCGACTCAAGTGTCTTTTCAAATTATATGCTCTTGAGGAGACATCAGGCTTTTTGCTTTGAGGCTTGGTAATTTTAGTTCCACACGTTGAAATATTTCCCGAAGCATCAGAAACTTCACAAATACAAACATAGTGTTTCTTATCTGAACTTTCAGTAAAATACTTGAATATATCAGACTTCTTTATTGAATCTCTATCCATTATGAAGGGTCATAGACTGATAATTATAATTAAAGAATCAAGTACAAATTACAAAGAATCTGAAAAAAAAGAAATTTAGCAATACAAGATAATTGACCTAAAAATAAAAATAGTTCAATCCAAGTCAGAAGGACCAACCTTACTAGGTATGTATCTAGGTAGTTACCTACTTAGATAAATAGTTAGTACCTACCTACCTAAGGTCTCCACCGCCATAAAAATTTTTTTACCTATATAATTAAGTGTTGTTAAGACAAATCTTCCCAAATATTTAATGGTTAAAAAATGGAAATTTGCAGATTATTCCTGCAACTCCCACACCTCCATAAAATCCAAGAATCCTATGGTACCATTTTTCGTAATATATTACAAGAATTATAATTTGCAACTAAACCTATATTTAACAAATAACAATTTAGGTAGCAATATATCGCCCGGAGCCAGACCATGGAGCCGTATTTTCAAGGTTTCTGGCTCCAGCTCCGGCTCCAGGTAAGCAAAATTCACTGGCTCCACCGACTCCGGCTCCGAAACCCTGCACTGAACCCTTTCTAACCTATCAATATCCTCACACAAATATGGGCACCAAAACTGAATGGCATATTCTAAATGAGGCCTGACTTGGGACTTGTAAAGGGGCAATATAATATCCTTCAATTTAAATTCGAAATTATGCGCTATGAAGTCTAACATCCTATTAGCTTTTGCACAAGACTCCAGGCACTGGTTCCTAACTTTTAAATCCTTAGATACGCGTATGCCTAAATCTACTTCCTTGTCAATGCTCGCTAACTCTCTATCATTCATTGTGTACGTGTAATTATTGTTATGAGGACCTATATGCAAAACTTTACATTTGTCTACGTTAAATTGCATCTGCCACTTATCTGTCCACTCCATAATCCTATTTACATCGTCTTGGAGCCTATTTCTATTGTCTTCGTTAACAACCTTACCGCCTATTTTAGTATCATCCACGAATTTTGACACTTTACTAGTCAATCCTACATCTATGTCATTAATGTAAATTATGAATAGCAATGGGCCTAACACTGAACCCTGTAGGACACCACTACCTACATCCAACCACCTCGATTCACTACCATTAACAATGACCCTCTGTCTCCAAGCACGAAGCCATTCCTCTAACCAGTTAGCTACATGACCGTGTATACCGTGCGCTTTAACCTTTGCAATTAATCTTCTACGAGGAACTGTATCGAATGCCTTTTTAAAATCTAAATAAATAACAGCTGCTCTATGCCTATCGTATTCGCACACTATTTTGTTATAAAATTCTAACAAATTAGTTAAACAAGATCTATGGCATCAAAACCCAGGGCTGTGGAGTCGGCACATAAAAAACCGACTCTGACTCCAAAGGTATATTAATTCTAAATCTGCTATGATGATAATTACACAAGAGGCATTTCATCATCACCACGTGAATCATCAGGCTACTTTTTAAACCCATAACCTGCAAAGTTTGAGTCTAATGGTTGTAGCGATGCTATTATGGCTTTTTTATTTTTTATTTATGAAAAAACAAAATTCATTTGGCATAAAACAAAACAAAAATTAAATTTAAGACTGACAAAATAAAAATTTCATTAAATGCAATAAAAAATATAAAAGTATTCCTGCAAAATTTATTAATCTAAAATTTACGAATAACTTGCTCTTAGGAACAGAATTGCTTCTGCCAGATCCTCTTTCATTGAAGCCCTTAAATCTGATTTAATTATTTTCAGTGCTGAAAACAGTCTCTCCACACTGACCTGAGTGGGTGGCATGGCTGTTACAATCATAGCTATATCTCTTAAAATCTCTGGATATGCGGGGATGACTTCTTGTATTGTCAGTTTAGATGAGCGATCATATTTTTCTACTTCTTTTAGGCCATAAAAAAAATCTCGCTTAAATTTCATTAGTTTAATATCAAAAGGTTGCCTATGCACGTTTAAGCGGCGATGCTTTGCTTTTGAGCGTTCAATTTTATCTAAATATTTTTGAAAGTCTAATTCTTCATCATTTGAAGAGGATGAGAGGGACTTACTACTCATATCTTCATCGTGTGGTCAGGATTTTCAGGTAATAGCCCTTTTATGTGAATTGCAACCTCGCAGAGGGCCTCTTTTGCTTTAGCAATTTGTTCTTCGGTCAACAAAATTTGGTTCATTGGATCTATGTAGACAGCAGCTAATAAGATCTCATTTTCCAGTAGCAGACCCTCTCTTTTCTTCATTGAGGATACAATTCCATCAGCAATTAATCCTCCAGTTTGGGATAGATGAAATAATAAATTTTTCCATTCCCATAGGAATGTACCAGTTAAATCCTCTGCTTGCAACTTTTTGGTGACAGTATAAGGGTGAGCAAGCAGAGCTTCTAATTGTGTAACCTCCCTCCATTGAATTTCAGTTAGTGAAACATTGGGATTATCAGTCTTCCAGGAAGGGTTTTAGATCAAGCAAATGCTTAATCATCATATATGTGCTCCCCCAGTGTCGCTTGGTCCAAAATAGCTCCTTTCCTGCACGTCTCTGGATAATAGCATCAATTTTAGAGGTCCTGGCTGCAGTGGCTACTTGCTCAACTTGCCTCAACTTGCCTATCAGAGTAGCTGCATGGCGATCTTTCAATCCATCTCTTATTGCTAGCTGCAATGTATGTACAACACAACGCATATGTTGGATTAGAAAGAGCTTAGATGCTTCTTCAACAATATCATCTAAAATTTCATCGCTCTGTTCTGTTTGTGCTGTTTGAGAATCAGTTTCAGGAATGTCATCTTCATTAGCCACTTTTTCTTCATCAACTCTTTATTCAGCTTTTCTATCATGCTTAGCATGTTTGAAGCATTATTTGTGACAATACATAGAATCTGCTCTTTCTTAATTACAAAGTCTTGTAAAACTTCCTCCACTAACTTCTGAAGATAGTCGCTGTCATGATGCGCCTCAGTGTCCTTTACTCGCAATGTCCGAGTTACCATTTTATTGTTTTCATCAACAAATCTAGCATTGATGGCAAAATAGTTAACTCTATGATGTGTGGCTGCATCCATTTTAATAAACATGAAGTGTCCCTTAAGAGTTCTTCCTTTTTATTTGTGGCTTCTTCAACTATAATTTTTCTGATACTTTGTCTTTCCAAAGAAACTCCAAGTTTCTTGGCCACTTCTCCATTTAGGCCTAAAAAGGCTGGTTGTGAAAATAAAGATAAGGCTACACCATTTCTTACCACCAGTTCAATGATGTGCTGCTTGAACTTTTCTGTGGTCATTGTTATGGTAACTTTGTCTGTAGTAAAGAATCTTGTAAGTGGTGCTTGTTGTTCAGTAGATTTCTGATCTTTTGTTTACTTTGAAGTAGTTGGAAGGTTTTTATTACTATCTTTCTCAATGACAACTTCTAAAATTTTAGGATGGAAATGCTGCAAATGGGTCATTCTCTGTCAGATCAACCAGTGCCTAACACCCTCATCTCTCAGATTTTGCTGAAATTTGGTTTATAGGAGTTTGTGGGCCCTGAATCCATTTCTGAAATTATAAGGTCAATCCGACCAACGGTTCAAGAGATATGACCTCGGGAAATTTGAGGTCACTTGCGAGGTCACTAACATTTGGCGACCCATAACTTGGGTAATAATGGTCACAATTATATAAAAGTATATATATTTAGAATCAGAAAACGACAAGGAATCCAAATATGCAAGTTTTAGAACTCTAGGTTGAAAAATAAAAAAGTTACACTGTAACCAAAATTTGAGGTCACGATTTGACCTCTGGGGTATCAAATGAGAATTTTTTTTTTAAATGTAAAAAATGAAGGCATAGGCATTGGCTATTAGAATCAGCAAAAAAAGTTTGTTTGTTAGTATTTTTCATGTAACTAACATATAAGTGAACACCATATTCATAAGTTGTGCGTCAATTCTACCTATTTTTTCACACTTAAGCTCATAATTTGACCTATAGAAATTAAAATTACATTTTTTTATAGATATAAAAACAAAGGCAAAAAATGTAAAATTGTATTTCACTGCTAATCTACACTGGCAATAATAGTTATAATAGTGAAAGGGGAAGACCTACTTAGAGGATTCATGTGCTAGCCTAATACAATTTTTGCATGCTTGATGCTCTCATCAATTTCTTTTTGTGGAAAAATGTATTGAATTCTGCTGCCTCCTCTTAGGGTAGGACAACTCATTACAGTTAATATATGATGTCCTGGCACTGCACATGAATCCTTGTTTGATGGATAATAATATGCACTTGATCCTGATGACCCAGAGGGATGTAGAAAGTTCACAGTGAAATCATCAAACTCTTCACAATATTCCTCCACAATTCCATACCAAACTTGCATGTCATAAATGCAGCCAACATACTCTCCTGGTTTGACATATTTTAGGTTACCAAGCATTGCAGGTTCATTAGTAAAATGACTTTTCCTTATTCTTTTCTTTTCTCCAATGCCACTTGAAATGGGATACACCATCAGTTCTTCCTTGTTTAGGGGAACAAATCTATGATATTTCTGAGTTCCAGGAATAGCCCTACTATCCTTGAATCGATGTTCCAACTGTTCTTCTGCATCTTTCAAATCAGCTGTAGTTACAAAGAAAAAATTTATCTTCTTGCTCAAGTTTTCTTCACAAAACTGAAACATGTGTTCTGGTGTAAAAATTTGCCTCTCTGTAGTTCTCTGCAAACTGGCACGAGCAGTAGCTCTTTTCACTGTTCCTCCAATCCCATCACATGCATTTTTGCCATGGGATGTAGCAAAGAAGTGCCATTCACAAGACAGACCAAAATCCTCTTCATGGTAACAGAGATTTGTGAAGTTGTATCTGTTCTTATATTGGCCAGCACATCCATCTGAGAAATAGTGCACCTTCTTCAATTGTGGGCATCTGAATTTAACATATGTCATAAGCTTCAATATGAATGAGTAAACCATTATAGTGTTGTGTTTTAGTGATGCAGATAAGAAACAGACACTAAAATGGCTAAGTTCCTGGTCTGCAGATGATCTATAATAGATGACAAAAGGGTGAACTGTACACTGTGAATTGTCCCAGTGAAACCCTTGGGCAGCATCCTGGACAATGAAAGAATAATTCTCAGAGAAATCACCTACTATAACTACCTTGCTCTGAGGTGGTAGTGTTTCTTTCAACTGCTTGAAGTACTGTGATTGTTGCTGAGCAACAAAGTGATGACGAACCATGCGGGATATTTTCATGCTTAGGGATGATAAGTATTCATGAAGTGGCTCCACCTTATCAACCATTGTACAACGGTCAACAGTCACCCATTGCTTGTAAGATATTTCATTTGGAGCTGATTTCACACTGTCAAGTAACTCAAGAAAATCCAGGACACCCTCTTCTCTTGGGCAATCATTGCAAAGTTGCATCATGCAAGTCTCTTTCTGTACTGCAGACACTGTAATCCATAAGATCCTTGTATGAAAGACCTCTTTCTCCCAATGCAGCCAGCTGCAATTTTGGATTTTGATGGTATGTGCAGACACAGACAGAATGAGTCCCACCACTACCGGCAAGCACACAATATGATGGCCGTAATTTTGCAAATGTGGAAAATCCTATTTTGGGATTCTTTTCATCATTTTTATATAGTTCAAACATCTCTCTTAAATTCCCGAGGACCAATCGTTTTTGCACCTTCATTGCACCTTCAGCACTGATAACTTTCACGCAATCCTTTTGGCCAGGACACATACGACTAACCTCTTCTGACTCATAGAATCTTCTAACTACTATATCTTTGTGTTCTTCAGATATCACTTTTCCTTTGCTCATTAGTGGAATCTTCGGAAGGATTCCATGTTCTGATTTAAGTGAACGGCTTCTTTTCACCATGTATGTTGTAGTTTGAAAGAAACTAGCTGTTTTTTCAATTGTGTATGGTGAGAGTGTCAATATTTGTAGTTTGTGATGGTGACATTTGCTCTCCAGGAATGAGTTTCAATTCATTCATTAATTTGTCTAGATGTTTTTCAGATTTAGTTTCAGGTTTTGAAGTATCACTTACCTCCTCGGTAATTTGAACACCATAACTGAGTTCTAGCCTCTCCTTCAGGTGTTTCTGAGCAGATGATAGCTTACCACGAGCCTTGCGCTTTTTCTGGCTTAATGACAGCCCTTCTGAAAAGAACAGAAAAAAAGGTTTCACACACCTGAATATTAGTAATTAAATATTAATTATAGTACCTTAAATGCTATATAATTGGCTATATAGTAGATCAAACAGACCTTGTAGTAAAGTATAAGTTATTATATTAATTTATTACTTACTTTTTTTAACTGGTGTTTGGTCCAGAAATGCTAGAACTGGTTCAACTGAAGTTGAAGGATTTTCCTTTATCAAGCAATCACTGTCATTGTCCAGATCTTGAATTGAAGAGATGTTACTCAAGCCACTGATAGTAGATGATTCATTTGAATCCTGCTCAGACTCGTTGTTTTCAGTGGTACTAAGTATAGTGGGGTTTTTCATTATCAGTGTCCAGCAGCAGTTCACACACAACATTGAGTCTTTTTTCACTCTTCCAGCACATTTTTCAACAAGTACATCAGTCACTTTTCTAAGATTGATTGTTATGCGTTTCTTGTGTTTTTGAATAGGGTCCTGGCAGTATTTCAAGTGCCGAACCATTGTATTTTGATCTGTAAAGATATAGGATTTACAATTAGGTAATATATATTTTTTAGAAAATATATAGCTATACACACTTAATATTTTAGGCCTTGATAGTCTCTGAGGCTCATTAAAACACCATACCCACCAGCCACCCACAGTGCTGGCTGGAACTGTACTAACCTGTAGACAAGGAATTTTGCAACTATCTGTGTTGATTCTGCACTTAGACAAGTAGCAACATGTTTCAACAGGTTTGTTTAGGCTACATGTGAGCTTAGTCTTCCCCTTTCACTATTATAACTATTATTGCCAGTGTAGATTAGCAGTGAAATACAATTTTTATTAAATTCTTGGAGCTTGAGGTCAAATTGATAGCTAAGATATAAAAATTCCTTGAAATGACAAGCAATTTATAAATATGGTGTTCACTTATAAGTTAGTTACATGAAAAGTACCAACATAAACAAACTTTTTATGATTGTTTCTATTAGTCAAGAACTCTGACTTTGTTTTTTATATCTATAAAAAATGTAATTTTAATTTCTATAGGTCAAATTATGAGCTTAAGTGTGAAAAAATAGGTAGAATTGACGCACAACTTATGAATATGGTGTTCACTTATATGTTAGTTACATGAAAAATACTAACATAAACAAACTTTTTTTTGCTGATTCTAATAGCCAATGCCTATGCCTTCATTTTTTACATTTAAAAAAAATATTCTCATTTGATACCCGAGGTCAAATCATGACCTCAAATTTTGGTTACAGTGTAACTTTTTTATTTTTCAACCTAGAGTTCTAAAACTTGCATATTTGGATTCCTTGTCGTTTTCTGATTCTAAATATATATACTTTTATATAATTATGACAAATGTTAGTAACCTCGCGAGTGACCTCAAATTGCCCGAGGTCATATCTCTTGAACTGTTGGTCGGATTGACCTTATAATTTCAGAAATGGATTCAGGGCTCACAAACTCCCTATAAACCAAATTTCAGCAAAATATGAGAGATGAAGGTGTTAATTTCAATTTTTTTTGGTTGATCTGACAGAGAATGACCCAAATGTCTTTTCAAATTTGATGCTCTGGTTGGTGCATTTTTATCAGAGCCATTAAAACCACTGATTTTTGCTTCACAATTTTTCACCATCATCATCTTCTATCATACACTGACACATGAAATGTTTCCCATCTGTGGTTATTGTAAAATATTCAAAAACTGCAGACTTTGTTGGAAGTGTCTTTGCCATTATGAAAGGGGTTTTAGACTTGAAAGTTAAAAACTTATGAAATTTAGAAAGAACTCAAAATTAAATAAGCATTCAAAATAAAAAATATTATCTGAAAAGAAAAAATGAATTAATGGCATTAGTGTCTGAAATGGAAAACATTGTGTTTATTATTTAAGTGGTTTAACCACCGTAGCTGCCAGTGATATCACACACAAAAACATATTTTATTAAAATTTATATTGAGGTCGGAGTCGGTACATTTTTACTGACTCTGACTCCAGCAGCACCAAAATTGCTTCCGACTCCGACTCCACAGCCCTGAATAGTTTCCCCCTCATTCATGTCTCTTTCCAAATGGGCAAAAGGGTTCGAAACCTCGATGGGGGGGATTCCTATCACCTAACGTACACGGCCTAGCTCCACCCTTAACTTCTCTAAATCCCTCCCCATCTACTACTCTTGGACCAACCTTAACTCCTTCCTCAACTCTATCCAACCTTCCTGACAAGCTACCTAAACTTGAAACTAGTTTACGCACCTCACCCTTCAAATTACTAATGTCTTCAACGTTAGTATTGGTTTGGCTTTTGTTAACCGTAGCCCTACTCCTGCCCTCATCAAGCATTGCAAGTCTCTCTCTTACCTCATGTACACTGCATTTTATGTCAACTATTTCCTCCAATAACTCACTAAAGAAACAAACTGATCTCTCAGTAATCGCCATAGGACTGCCGTTATAATCTTTAAATTCCGAATACCACTGGTTTACCCTACACCTAACACACTATGCTTTCTGCAATAGCATCACGCAGTTAAAAATTAGTTTATAGCTGTCACAAGTTCAAATTAAATTAAGCCAGCACACTATGAAGACTTCTGAATCGCTAAAAACCACTAATATTCAATTACTTAACTATAACAATGTGAATATAAACGCAAGTATATAAAATTAAAAACTTTCCAAAAGTAAAATTCTTAGCAAGATGCAAAAGGTGATGCAATATCAGAGAGCTCAGGAAATGCGTCCATTCAGTACAGAGTCTGGCTGATGAATGATGCTAATGACTTGAGAGAAGAGGCTGGAAATTGTGGAGAGAGATGTTCCAAAAATACAACAAAGAGGAAAGAGAAGCAGGTTCAAGAGACAAAAGAGGTCATTGTTCCGAAAGAGAAAAAGAATGACTGCAAAATTAAGTAACTGTAAAGATAACAACATCAGAAAAATATTAAATGATAAACTACATGCAGAGTATTGATGACATCATACAGGAACTAATTGAGAAGCATACAGAAAAAGAAGACTATGATGCTATCGAAGTGATAAACGTTAATTCAAAGTACTTCTATAATTTTGCAAAAAGGAAGTTGAAAATCCATGCAACTATTGGACATCTGAAAAATGAGAACAGTGCTTTATCTGATGATTTGACAGAAGTATCTGAAATATTAAGAGCTCAGTACAAATCATCTTTCAGGATCCCAAAAACTGACAAAATGATATGCGATAGAAACGCATTCTTTGAAGAAGAACTGCAAGGGGAAAGTATAACAGACTTTGACTTTACAACAGATGATATTACACATGCTATAGGGAAACTAAAAGCACACTCAGCGGCAGGACCAGATACATGGAATGCCACACTGATCAGAAACTGCAAGAATGCAATTGCTGAGCCCCTATATTGGATCTGGAGACAATCACTAGACACAGGAGAAATACTGGGCATCCTGAAGAGTGCAAACATAGTCCCAATATATAAAGGAGGAGATTGATCCGAGGCCAAAAACTATAGGCCAGTGTTGCTTACATCTCCTCTCACTAAAATATTTGAAAGAATAGTTAGACAGAAAATCTATGACTTTGGAAACTCAGAAAAAATTCAATGATAACCAACCTGGGTTTTGGTCAGGCAGATAATGCCTATCACAACTAATGGAACACTACAACAACATTATTGATGCACCTGAAAGTAATGAAGACTATGATGTAATATACACAGACTTTGCCAAAGCATTCGACAAGTGTGACTATGGAATCATAATACATAAACTGAAATATATGGGAATAACAGGAAACGTAGGGAAATTTATGGTATGTAATTGCCTTAGTGAGCAGTGGCAAGTCATTACAGTACAAGGAGTATCTTCATCAGAATCAGAGGTCATCAGCTCAGTACCACAAGGAATAGTATTAGCTCCACTACTCTTCATAATCATGCTAACTGACATAGATGAGGATGTTACCAGAGACACACAGCACAGTAACAAACATCCTTTGCCAATGACACAAAGATCAGTAGAAAAATAAGAAACCCAGAAGATATAGGATCTCTACAAACTGACATGAACAGAACCTACAAGTGGATGGAAGACAACAATATGAAGTTTAACACTGAGAAATTTCAGCTGTTAAGGTACAGAAAAAGAGAAGACCTAAAATCCAATTAGACATGAAATTCTGAGAAATTCTAGAGCAAAGGATTTTGGGGGTTGTAATGACTGTTGATGCGAAATTTGAAACACAAAATAAGATAGCAGTAATCAGAGCAAAGAGAATAACTGGGCAGATACTGAGAACCTTTAAATGAAGGGATAGGAATATAATGATTCCTCTACTGAAAAGGGATTCAGAGAAGCTTCACAGCCAAGATCAAGGGGTGCAAAGAACTAAATTACTGGAAAAGGTTACAGGAACTAAACCTATATTCAGTGGAAAGGAGAAGAGAGATATCCACCATTATTTACACTTGGAAAATAATGGAGAAACTAGTCCCTAATCTTACTCTGAACCCTGTAACTCCCCCAACAATGGTGGAAAGTTGAAAAGGAAGACTATGTTGTGTTCCCAAATTAAAGGCGAGACAGGGAACATCCTTAATCCTGAAAGAAAATAGTTTTATTGTGAGAGGACCAAAACTGTTTAATCAGCTGCCCAAAGACCTGAGGAACATGAATGGTGTTGCATTGGACATCTTCAAAAGAAGATTAGACACCTGGCTCAGAGCAATCTTTGATGAGCTGGGTGTACCTGGCTATATGAGGTGGAGAGTACAAGAAACCAACTCACTACTTCACCAAGCCAACTCGAGAGGAGGGGTGACAAGCTTGACCTTTGTGAAATGAGGAATCATTGCACAGAACCTTTGAAAGGTTGAAAGGAAGGTATAACAGAAATGGAGTGTGCACAATAGTATTATTTTATATAAAATATTTTTGGAAATTTAAATCTTTAACCTTATTATTGTGTAACCAACATTTTCAATGTGTGTGGTTTTGTTCACTCTAATGGCATTGTAATATATATTAATTATTTATATGTATATAATGGTATTATTCTATATTAAATTTTAAATGAAATCACTTATTATGCATAACTAATATTTACATTACCTACCGTACTGTTTTGTTCGCACAGGACATTGTAATATGTATTATATGTATATAAAGGTATTCTAGATTAAATATTTTTTTTAAAGCAAATTTTAAATGCCTTTTTTGAGGGATTATGATGTTGATCCTGGTTGAGTCATCAGGAGATGATGGAGTTGTGGTGGTGGAGACTGAAGGTTCAGACTTTTTGAAGATGCTGGTGATCCTCGTCTGTGTCATCTTCTGTAACCCTTTATAAATCTCCCTATATGGAGCCATGATGCCCTGACAATCTTGTTTGCATGTCAGGCTCCTCTCCATAAAATGATCATTACTTTTCTTTGCCTCTCCTCATTAGGCTCACAACTACTTTATTTTCTCTTTGATGTCATGATCAAAAAATTAGTAAGGGCACTTGAAATCGTAAATAAAATCATGAGATATATGGAATGATCTTGTGGGATGCTGGCAAGCACAGACTGACACTATGTGGGAAATAAAATGAGGCCTATATTCTTCCACAGGGATTAATATGTTCAGTGTGACCTGTGAATAGTCACGTGCCTCGGCCATGATCTGCAAGAAGTTGCCACAATAAATTGACTCTGAATAAGCAAATCCACAAACAAAAAACATATGAATGGTGAGGGTTTACTGTATTGTAAAACTACAAATTGCCTTGGCTTTGGGATGGAACCCAATGGAATGGGGAAAATTACCATAGGTGGAACTCAGTAACAAGAGAATATGTAGGTGGGCCCACTATCAGAGACCAGACCATGAGACCTACATTGACAACAAAAAAGAGGCAAAAGAATGTATTTTTTCATACTGCTGCAGTGGCTGTATAGGTTGTAGTCCCCAGGTGTCAGTATCTTCAAGCACCCTTTCAAGTTCCTGGGTTTGTAAGAGTCAAAGTCTGGGTAAGGGAAGTGTATTTTCAGGTATCCTGTAGTGTCATCTCCAGTGTTGGTTCTTGCACCCAATTTTCTTAGTTTGATGATGGACACATGCAATCACTGGGTTCCAGATTCTATGCCAATTGTACTCAACCACTGATCACTTATATGCAGGTTCTGATTCTTACACTAATTGTGAACTCTGAAAATTGACTTATTATTCTGGGTCATGATCCTTTTGCATCAGCTGGGAGATAATTTGGATCTAAACCACACATTAACTGTAAACTACTTTCCAAGATTCCACTTATTAAATCATCTCCACAGGGGAAAAAAAAAAAGAAGTCTCAACCACTCAGGGCCTAAGAAAGGAACACAAATTCTGAGGCAAATCAAATAGAAATAAACTGATCTATCTTTATCCCTTTATTACCTCATTAACTCTGGAATGAATAACAATTATTTAATATAAAATTACAAAACATAATACTGGCAATAGATCGCAATTATCAAAACTGGCAAACAAATAACAATTGGTGAGATTCAGCAGAAAAATAATGGAAACAAGTGGGAGACAAATACAGGAAATGATTTTAAAAGAATGAGAGATTCCCCAGCACAGTAAAACCTCCACACCCAACCCAGAGACCTGATTGGGATAATGACAAATGTTTATTTAACTCTGATCAACTTGCCTGGCTTTGATGGCAAACCTCAGGAACTTTCATAAAAATCCAATGGCATTTAATTGGATCTATGATCCAGTTGGGAAGGTAGTAAATCTGGAGTGGTATTACCCAGGTGAGGCCCCAGTTTAGTCCAGCTTAGTGAGTGACTGAAATGACAGGATTAGGTTAAATGCAACTGAAAGGTACTCAGGCAGGCACTGTGAGCTGGAGCTGGTATCTAATCCTAACCTAGCTAAATATATTACATATGTCCATAATTATTTACAATCTAAATCAGGGGTGGCCAAGTTTCCTGGACCCAAGAGCCACATACAACGTTTTTCAGATGTATGAGAGCCACAAAATATTTTAAAAAGAATTTAATTATTAAAAACATATACATATAGTTATACTCACATTATTAAATTGTTTAATTACTGCTTGTAGAAGGCTTAGTTTGGGTCTTCATTTTGGCTGTTAATGCTTTAAAGTGTGGCTGATGTGATGTTGAAGCGGTATGAAGAAGCTCAGTCAGGTGTTTGTTAGTGAGGGAAGCACTGAGAAGAGTGCTTCACAGCAATAAGTTGTCCCAAAAACTGAGATAAGTTGGAAACTGGTTTTCCTGAGGTGAGGATACTTTGTCTCTGGTACTTGCTTCCAAAACTCAACTGCAGATAAGCTTTTATGCATCAACTTTAAACCCACATCCTCCTGTAGCTCCAAAAGTTCTGTTTGTATTGAAGCAGCTTCCATAACAAAAGGTGTAAAAGAAATTTGAAGCATGGTTTTAGCTTCTTTAGTTCATCAAACCTGAACTGAAAATCATCAATTAGTCCTTCTAATTTACCTTTGTATTCCTCCAATTTACTATCTTTTATTTCAATATCAGGAAAAGTGTTTGCTCGGTTTTTCAGGTGGGGAAAGTGGTCAAATTTTTTTGTTACTAGATCTTTTTGGAAGAGCTTTATTTTATTCTGGAAACTGAAAACTGTCTGTGTAAGGTCAGAAATGACCTTATCCTTTCCCTGAAGTGCCAAATTTAGATTTTGAAGGTGTTGTATTACATCAGTGAAAAACATCAGATCCTGCACCCATTCGTGATCTTCTTGTTGTGGGTACGACTTTCCCTTTTCTTTCAAGAAATCAATGATAGGCTCCAACAGTGCAACAAACCTATTCAGGAGATTACTAATTGATAACCACCTTACGATACAGTAGAATGAAAGGTCATCTGGCTTATCTTGAAGATCCAGCTCCTCGATAAAATTTCTAAACGCTCGGTATGTTTTTGCATTTGAATGAATGAAATTCACAATTTCTAGAACACATTTCATAACACTGTCATACCTAAAGTACAGTACTTGCTTACCAAATGACCATGGTGAATGATACAGTGAATAAAAAGACACAGGATACTTGGGATCACATGTCAAGAGCCCAACTCGGCCTACATTTTGTCCTACCATAGCTGGTGCTCCACCTGTTGCAACACTGAGAAGTTTATTCAATGGTACTTGAGCATTTGATAATGCCTCGTCAAGTGCGTTCTTTATGTCAACCCCTCTGGTGGTTTCTCTTAGGGTCATTAAGTCCAAGAGTTCTTTCACATTTCTATTTGCCAGTTGAGGGTTATCTTTAATATCTGTGGATTCATTGAGGGCCAAACTGAGTGCAACAGAATTCTTCAAATCACTCTGCAATGAGCATGTAATTTCAGCACTGATCTGGGAAATACATCTCTCTGTAATGTGGCGGGAAATAGAAATACTTGCTATTTGTTCTCGAAGCTTTGTGTTACCTGGAGTGAGAATTGCAGTAACATCAGCAATATTCTTCTTCACAAATTCTCCACTATTGTAGGGAAGTTGAGCATGAGCAATATTCCATGCCATAACAAAACTAGCTTCAGTAGTTAAGTCAGCTGTCTTACACAATGATGAAAGTACAGTTTGTTGGGCAACTCGGCTAGATTTCAACATTGTTAACTTAGTCTTCCACAATTCTGATTTGGGAGGAAATTCTGTAATAAAATTTTTATGGTTAGTTTCATGATGATGCTTTAAGTTACTGGCTTTAAAGTGATTGAGTGCCATATGGCAGATAAGACACATAGATTTCCCACCCTTAACAGTAAAGGCAAAGCTCTTCTCCCACTCCTGTTTAAAAACTATTTTCTTCTTCATATTTCCATTTCTTACACTTTGTCTGCTCAGTCATTTTAATCAACTAAGGGGTTGTATAACTTTCACTTGTATAGCTGAGAAAAATAGCCACTATTTGATCTAAGAAGCCAATTTTAAAACACACACACTCATTACTACACGCGGCCTGCAGGGTAGCTCGAGGGGTACTGGACATGAGTGAGTGGTGATTGGTGTTAATTACGTAATTATCCCACTTAGTGCCTGTCATGCAAAAGAAATTGTCATACGCATGACGCATTTTATTGTCAATTCAATTTTTCCTTATGTGGGTCATTCCAGCTCAATTGGTACAGGGTAACAGCCCTGGGTGGTCGGGTGACCATCTCCGATTTTCTTCAAATTTTCAGGGTTGATTCATACACCATTCAATAGCTTAAATCTAAAATTTTAGCTTCCTCAGTCAAAAACTTTTAATTTTATGGTCGCTTAAATGGCCCCCACCTTCGACAAAAAATGCCCATGTTGGGCTTGATTGGCCAATGCCTTCATATTGAGAGGCCTTCAAAAGTGTCTTCTAATAGGAGTAGAAGCTTCAAATTTGTCATGCCAATACAACTTCTGGTGGGCTTTTCAATTGTGCAAGCAAAAAGGCTGTGGAACAAATAGTTTCTAAGTTACAAGGGCTTAAATATGGCTCCATTTTGAAGCTTGCATCAATTCCTCCCACTTTTACGACTCTACCATTTTCAAAAGTTTTAGTTCTACATCAATCACAGCTGTTTTAATACTCCTAATAGTCTCTATGGGTTGTAAATTTATGAGTGAAATAAAAAATAACCAAAAAAGGATTTATTTTATTTTTAAAAATTTCCAAAAGTTGATATTTTCACAAAATTTGCAAAATTAACATCAACTTTGGGGCTTAATATAAAGGTGTCCGAAATTAGTCAGGGAGTTGATACTTCTAGTAAAGAAAGATACATATGTGTACAAAAACATATATTAAGGAATAGATCTCAACTCAACTCCTTCATATAGTTTTGGTGATTCAAAGAAAAGTGCTTTTTGTGAAAAATCTCAAATTTTTGCAAAATTTGTAAATTTTTAAATTTCTATTTAGACATTGAATTGTAATTTTACTTACCATTTTATTACTTATTAAGTTGATTTACAATTGTATAATATGTAAATAAGTCTAAAACATACAAGAAATTTAATATGTCTGTCAAAACAACCAGTGACTCGAAGGGCTCTGGGTAGCTCATTTCGCTTTGTATATTCTTATAAATGTAAAACATGATGGTTAATCATTAATGTCCAGGCCTATTTTATAGATCATGATCTTTTATTTTCAGAAAATTTAACGAGCAATTAACTTAATTTTACTGCCTGTAATAATGGCTTATTCTAATCAAGAATCAAAGTGCAGCTTTGGTATGTACTTGGATGATCCATGTCGTGAACACAGACTCACCAGGAGGTGGGGTATGTATACCTTACATGAGCTGACAGATGAAACAAGGAAACTGCTATTGTGGAGAACAAAAGCAACTGTAATCAACCCAAATAGTGCTACTGTATGCTACCACCATGAAAAAATGTTTGGAATGCATTACCAACAAATGCAACATAGCTGCCAAGATCCATGGAGAAATCATCGAAAGAAGATAACAAGTAAGTAAATACAGTAAAACCCCAATTAGCACGGTTTCGATTAGCACGGTTTTCGAATTAACACGGTTTATAAATTGACACCAAATCCCGAATAACACGGGGTCAAACTTCGATTAGCACGGTAATATTTTCAAATGTCGCACGCAAAGTCGCTCTCTTCTGCTGTGTTCTCAAATGTTTTTAAACGTTTTTAAACGTCAAATTACGTACTATATTGCATCATGCTAAATGTGGTATCATTGTAAGCCTTCTGTTTGTGTGTAGTGTGAACAACAGATGAAGGAAATGACTGTAAAAGAATTTGATATGATGTTTCGCGAATTCGAAAAGTTCAAGCAACTGATAATGGATATCGACCCTAACATAGAGCGAAGCATGCAAGTTCGCCGAAACTTGGAAAACAGTCTTCGCTGCTACAGACAGATGCATGCAGAGAAGAAGAAAGAAAAAGAAGAGAAGGCGGTTCAAACGACCCTAGATAAATATTTTTCAAGGAAGTAGATTTGTACTGTATAGAATATTTTTCACTCTTTTTCATGTACAGTACCTACTATAATGTTTCGTTTCTAATAAACTGTTGATTAGTGAACACATTTTGACTATCCTTTACTATTATACTGTATTAGGTTGAAATACGGTAAAAAAAATGCTTTTTAAAAAGTCAGCAAAAATTTTGAAAGTCCTGGAACTAATTACTGCATTTCCTATGTATTACTATGTTCGAATAGCATGGCGTTTTCACAGAACGAATTAACAGTGCTAATCGGGGTTTTGCTGTATAGGTACTAATATATTTATATTTCATAAAGAAGTTTATATTGTAAATTGTAACCTAAATTAGCTATTTAATTTTAATAGGGTAGGCTATATGTATATACTGTGCTACTGAATGCATATGTTTTGAATATTTTATACGAATAGCCTATAACCAAATGTTGAGGTTTTAAAATTATTTTCCAATGTGTTTAGAGTTTACATTACCCTACTTTATTTGCAGAATCACTACAAATTATTGACAAAGACATAGCAACTAGACTGAATCTGATACCAGGACAGAAACTTTGCTCAACATGCTTCTCTAGAGCCAAGATGATTGAAGATGAAAAAGACTCGGGTAGTGATGAATATGTTCCAGAAGAAATAGTTAAGGAGACATTTGACGAAACGTTAGGTTCACTAGAATGCTCACCCATTAAGTATGTAAGAGCAAGAGATCGAAAGTTTTACGCAAAAGGAAACTAAAGCAAATTGAAACATCAACAAAATCAAAGCTGTCAAAAGTACTTCATATGAAGCCTAGCATTTTGGATGAGGAAGCGGAGAAACCTATAGAGAGAGGAAGAAAAGTGTTATCAGCATATGATAGAGGAACTGAAAGAAAAGTGTAAAACTAGTACCAGACAAGAAAAGATACAAATTCTAACACTCCTTCCAATTGGTAAAACCTGGTCCAGAGAAAGAATTATGAAAGAATTTGAAGTGTCAGCCAGAATGGTTAATGCTGTGAGGGCCTTAAAGAGAAAAGAAGGTATCCTTCCTATAATGAGAAATAAAAAGAGTAGCAAGGGTATAAGCGATGAAATAAAGGAAAGAGTGATAGAATTTTTCCAAAACAATGAATATACTAGAGAATGCCCTGGTAAAAAAGACTACAAATCAATAAAAACACCACAAGGGAAGGTTCACAAGCAGAAAATACTGTTGTTGACAAATATCAGAGAATTATATATGCTTTACAAAAATAAATATCCAAACTACAAAATCTCCAAATCAAAGTTTTTTGAACTGAGACCAAAATGGTGTATGGGTGTGGGGAGTAAAGGATCACACAATGTATGCATTTGTGAAATACACCAGAACTTTAAACTTTTATGTGAATCACTCCCCGTCAAAGTAGAATTAAGAGAGTTACTAGGGAAAACCAGAAACTGCATGATTAATAACTGCAAAACATGTCCTGGTTTAAATGAATTACGGGATTGGCTTCTTACCATTTTTGAAAACAATGATTATGACATGGATGATGAGGTTTCCTTTAAACAGTGGCTTCATACAGACCATACCCAACTGGTCACAATGACAAAAAGTGTTTCGAATGTAGTAGAAGACATATGTGAAAGTGCAAAAAAGTTGAAAGTACACCATTTCATAGCAAAAGCCCAATCAAAATATTTGTCCGACTGTAAAGAAAACCTCAATGATTCTACAGCATTAGTGCTTGTTGACTTCTCTGAAAACTATAGTTTTATAATTCAGGATGCCGTACAAGGGCATCACTGGGACAATACCCAGGCTACCTTGCATCTGGTAGTCTGCTATCAAAAAGTTGATGGTGAACTAAAAGTTACAAATTTTTGTGTAATATCAGATTGACTTACACACAACACAACTGCAGTTCATTCTTTTTTATGTGAAGCCTTGAAATTACTTAAAAGTCGGAATCCTAAACTAAAACATATTTGTTACTTTAGCGATGGCGCAGCAAGTCATATAAAAACTATAAAAACATCATTAATTCAGTGTTACATGAAAAAGATTTCCAACTAACATGTGAATGGAACTTTTTTGCCACCTCTCACGGAAAGAGCCCCTGTGATGGTGTTGGTGGCACCGTCAAAAGGTTAGTTGCCCAGGCAAGTCTACAAGCAACAAGTAAAGGTCACATCACCAATCCAAAAGATGTTCGATTGGTGCAAATCTAATATTAATGGTATACAATTTTGTACATTGATTCGCTAAAATTGAGGAAAATGCTAATTTATTTGAGTTAGGAAAAAGGTATTCCTTAATTAAGACAATCCCAGGAACCCGTTCATATCACTGCTTTAACCTTCATCAACAGGCATTAAACTGTACAAAATTTCTAGTGATGAAAATTTCTTTAACGTACAACTTTCCTTCCTCAATGCTACACAAGAAAATGTGGCTTACCATTATAAACCTGGTACATATGTGGCCTGTTTCTATGAAGGTGACTGGTTTGTTGGAAACATAGTTGAAGTGTGTGATACTGAGAAAGATCTATTAGTAAATTTCATGAAAAGAATCCTTTTAATGGCCTGAACAAGAGGACGTTTGCTGGATTCCATTCCAACATGTTTTGTGTCAATTGAACCACCTACAGTTGCTGGGAAAATGGGGAGACAGTACAAGTTATCAAATGATTGTTTATCTAAAATTGAGGAGTATTTAAAAAAAGCCTAAGTAACTACAGACCTGTATCAAGCTGAATAATAAATTGCCAATTTATGGCTGTGAGGCCATGGAGTGTTGAAGACAATCAGACTTAAAGCCTGATTACAATAATAAATTCCTGAGTCAGTGTCTAAACATAAGAGTTATTAGGTATATATAAGTTTACATACAAATTTACATAAAACAACATATATTAAAAAAAGAATATGAACTTATAGCCAATAATTCACATGCTTAAAAACTCAGGAATTCATTATTGTATATAGCTAAGTACTGTACACTTGTATTAAGAGAAGTAATACAACAAAGCTACTTAAATTTAAGGTTTTGTACTGAAAATGGTGGTTACTGCTAGTTTATCTGTACTAACTGCATAATTTAAATTACTAGGAAGTGCTTAAAGAGCAGTAGAACACAGTTCTACATGATTTACTTAGGTAGATCCAAGTATTGAGCCTACAAGCTGGTCCATCTGTTGTGTTAACTGCAAATGTAGTAATAATCTAGGTATATATTATGTCTTTTTTATGAGTAAAACTTATTTAGATAATTTAACATTTGTGAATTAACTTACCAAGTAATAAAATGGAAGTAAAATTACAATTCAATGTTGTAAAAAGAAATTTAAACATTTCAAAATTTTGAAAAAATTCAGAATTTTTCACAAAAAGTACTTTTCTTTCAATAGCCAAAACTATATGAAGGAGTTGAGTTGAGATCTATTCCTTAATATATGTTATTCTACACATATGTATCTTTCTTTACTAGAAGTATCAACTCCCTGACTAATTTCGGACACCTTTATATTAAGCCCCAAAGTTGATGTTAATTTTGCAAATTTTGTGAAAATATCAACTTTTGGAAATTTTTAAAATAAAATAAATCCTTTTTTGGTTATTTTTTTATTTCACTCATAAATTTACAACCCATAGAGACTATTAGGAGTATTAAAACAGCTGTGATTGATGTAGAACTAAAACTTTTGAAAATGGTAGAGTCGTAAAAGTGGGAGGAATTGATGCAAGCTTCAAAATGGAGCCATGTTTAAGCCCTTGTAACTCAGAAACTATTTGTTCCACAGCCTTTTAGCTTGCAAAATTGAAAAGCCCACCAGAAGTTGTATTGGCATGACAAATTTGAAGCTTCTACTCCTATTAGAAGACACTTTTGAAGGCCTCTCAAAATGAAGGCATTGGCCGATCAAGCCCAATATGGGCATTTTTTGTCGAAGGTGGGGGCCATTTAAGCGACCATAAAATTAAAAGTTTTTGACTGAGGAAGCTAAAATTTTAGATTTAAGCTATTGAATGGTGTATGAATCAATCCTGAAAATTTGAAGAAAATTGGAGATGGTCACCCGACCAACTTTCTGAAATCTGTACCAGTTGAGCTGAAATGACTTGTTTTTTTTCATATTTTTTTTATGTGAACAAAAATTATATTTGTATTATGAATTTTGTCTTTTATGATAAATACAATAAAAACCAAAATTGTCTCGTGAGCCATTGTTTGGCCACCGTTGATCTAAATGAATACCAATTAATGGTCAACATAATTTTTTGGTGGTAATAATCCATCATCATGTGGCAGATATCTTAATCATTAACTGTACTCTGGGCAATTGTAATTTATAATAAACACTGATAAAGAATTATAATACCTTTAACAAATAAAATACCTTAATAGGCTTTCCACCAGTGATTACAGATACTCCCCGACTTACGTCCATCCGGACTTACGACGATGACTGTCGTATTAAATAAATTAAATAAAATAATAGTCGATGAAAACTTTGAATTCCAATCAGTTGGTTGTATGCCGTACGACAACTGCAGCTGGTGCGCGCTGCCGTGGAGCTGCGTAGTGACCATGCGTCATTCTCAGTCTGTTTATTTACTAGTATTATTTACTATTATTTGTATAATTTGTGTGTTTTGTTATTTTACTTTGATTGAACTACGTATATGTTAACGCACATCACTACCATTGTGGTTATTTTTGACTTACGACCATTTTGACTTACGACAGGTTTGTCGGAACGTAACCCCGTCGTAAGTCAGGGAGTACATGTATTCTAGTATCTTCCAGGAGTGAACAATGTCCATAGCAGTTTATAAATAACTTTTAATATTTAACTAGACTTCTGTAGGGAGAAAGAAAAATGTGAGAATTCTTCGATTCACCAATATTGGCCTAACAAAATTGAAAACCCTGCAATGACTAATTCACTGCAGGAAATGGTTAAAGTGAATGAATTGGAAATAATTGCCAAATTATTGGGAAGGACATGAGAAAAAAATACAATACCCACAACAAATACAAATGGAACCAAAAGACAGATGGGTCATTAATAAAGGGAACTGGGGAACCTAGTCCAAGCCTATTGCTTGAATGTAGGGTTTTGTGAAAACTTTACAACCCCTACAATCAGGATTGGCCTGATTGGACCTGACACAATTGTTCCCAGTAGGTATTTTTCAGAATGCCCCCTCCCCCACATAAAACCCACACAACTGGGTTTTTCAAAATAAATCTTGCACATTACTCATTACTGAAATATAGATCAATAAAAGATTCCACATTCGCAGGACTTGACTGAGATATTACAAACATTAATTAGTTGAGCACTTTATTCTCTCTCTCTCTCTCTCTCTCTGTAATGTGTCTTTATAATTATCTAGTCAGACCTCAACTGGAATACTGTGCGCAGTTTTGGTCTCCATCCCTCAGGAAGGACATAGAAAGGTTAGAAAGAGTACAAGCAAGGGCTACAAAATTGATCCCTTCAATGAGAATGCAAAGCTACCAATGGAGATTGGAGCGCCTAAATCTGTTTAGCTTAGAGACGAGGAGGTTGCGGGGTCAGCTTATTCAAGTCTTCAAGATGCTCAAAGGAATAGACAGGGTAGATTACAGAAATGTATTCTCACTTAATGCCAATCCGACAAGAAATAATGGGTTTAAACTGGAACTAAAGACATTTAGGACCTCTGTCTGCGGAAATTTCTTTTCCTATAAAATAGTTAATATCTGGAACCAACTTCCCTCAGAGGTTGTTTCCAGTCAAAGTGTAAATGTGTTTAAAAATAGGCTAGACAAAGTACTGAATACTCTCATAGTTTAAGACTAAAACATAAGAAAACTCTGCAGGAGATCGCTTGCATGGTGTCTCTGTGAGCAAACTAAATATAGAGCTATTTATATATTCTCCACTTTCCTGTAAAATTTCCTTGGCTACTTTTCCAGGGTCAAGGTATTTTCTTCAACCTTTTTCCGTACCTGCCTCTGGCAGGGAGGGAGCGGAGGGTGGGGAGTGGGGAGAGAGCCTTCTACTTTTCTATCCAGTTTTCTACTACTGCTAGGATAGTTGAAAGAAAAATAAACTTTTACAAATTTTCCCTGGCACCCGTTGCCATTGGTACCTCGGTATGGGCCGCAAGGCCTTTTGAGATACTTCTTTTCCTTGTAACTCCTTGTAACTTTCTCTCTCTCTCTCTGCCTCACCATTGATGAATCATTGGGCGGGAGTGATCACAGTCTGATTAGGTTCCGTGTGTGCATCCCTCTGGTGAAGCGTAGTAACTCGAGAGGCAGTAAGCTCAATCTCCAATGGGCGGACTTTGTTAGCCTCAGGGATAGCGTAGGTGAGATGGGGTTAGAGGTCGGCGGCGATGTTGAGTGAGTGTGGAGTGCATTCCGGGATGAGTTTATGGTGCTGCAGTCTGCTGCCATACCCTCAAAACTGGTCACCCCTGCTTCAATGCAGCCTAAGTGGTTCAATCGTGACATCGCTTTGGCTATCCGAAATAGGAAAGTAGCGTATAGGAGGGCAAAGGCCAATCGTTCCCATGAGAACACTGAAGCGTATGTCCGCCTGTGTAGGGAAGTGAAGGCAAAGGTTAGGCTAGCGAAATGTAATGAAGAACTACGGGTGGCAAGCCTCTGCAAGGGGAACCCTAAAGAG
This sequence comes from Bathynomus jamesi, assembly GCA_023014485.1. NCBI lineage: Eukaryota > Metazoa > Arthropoda > Malacostraca > Isopoda > Cirolanidae > Bathynomus > Bathynomus jamesi. The sequence continues at coordinate 297,533 of JAJOZX010000044.1, read as the reverse complement.
TTCTTCAGTTATGTTAATAGTAGAAAGCCCATTAGAAGCATGATAGGTCCATTAAAGGACCAAAGCGGCGTTCTGCGGACATCGCCAATGTGCTTAATGAGTACTTTGCGGGAGTGTTCACCAGGGAGGACACCCGCATCATCCCCAAGCTAGGCGTGAAGCACAAAAGTGCTGGCCTGGATAGTGTTCGATGTACCGCGACAGTCGTTGCCGATAGAATAGACAAACTAAGCGCGTTTAAGGCTCCTGGGCCAGACCAGTTTCTCCCCAGAGTATTGCAGGAGGTGCGCGACCAGGTGGCTCCCCACCTGGCTACAGTCTTCAACAAATCATTGGAGATGGGCCAGGTGCCTGGTGACTGGAGGGAAGCCAACGTGACCCCTATCTTTAAGAAAGGGGATCACGAGAGTCCAGGGAACTATCGTCCCATTAGTCTCACTTCAGTTGTAGGTAAATTATTAGAGGGGATAATAGCGGATAGGATCGTTGACCATTTGGATTCCTACAAGCTGCTTGGGGACTCCCAACATGGGTTTAGATGGCATAGGTCGTCTCACCAACTTGCTCAAGTTTTTCCACGTCATGTTGAGTGAGTACGATAAGAGTAGGGCGATTGATATACTTTATCTCGACTTTCAGAAAGCCTGTGATAAGGTACCTCACTGCCGGTTAATAGTGAAAGTGCGCGTGCTGGGTATCGGTGGAGAAGTAGGTAGGTGGATTGAAAACTGGCTGAAGAATAGGCGGCAGAGGGTTGTAATTAAAGGGGCCAGTTTGGGTTGGGCCTTGGTCACTAGTGGGGTTCCTCAGGGTTCCGTTTTGGGGCCACTGTTGTTTATCATTTACATAAATGATATAGACGGTGGCATCGTCAGTTGGATCGCCAAATTCGCTGATGACACCAAGCTTGGGGCCAATGTTGGTACGCCCGAAGCGATCGAGGAACTGCATGTGGACCTAGGTATGATAGGAGAGTGGTCCGAAAAATGGCAAATGCCGTTTAACTTGGGTAAATGCAAAGTGATGCACATTGGCTACGCCAATCCCAAGTCGGACTACTCGATGTTGGGAAGTAATATCGAGGTGACTGATTTAGAAAAGGACTTGGGTGTGCTAATTAGCAGCGACCTTAAGTTTACGAAACAGTGCGTAGAGGTGGAAAAGAAAGCCCAGAAACTATTGGGTTATATCAGGAGGCAATTTCAGTTTCGGAACAAGGAGATTGTGCTCTCTCTGTACAATCCCCTGGTTCGGCCGCACCAGGAGTATGCTGTGCAGTTCTGGTCACCCACCCTCAGGAAAGATATTGAGAGGCTGGAGCGAGTGCAGGCGAGGGCCACAAAGTTAATCCCTTCCGTTAGGCATATGGGCTACAATCGATGGTTACGTGCCCTGAACTTGTTTTCGCTTGAAACTCGGAGGCTGCGCGGTCAACTGATCGAGGTTTTCAAGCTCTTACGCGGGTTCAATGATGTCGATTTTAGAAGCATGTTTAGTTTAAATGATAACCCAACTCGCAACAATGGTTGGAAGTTGGATTTGAAACGGTTTAGGACTAGTGTGTGTGGGAATTACTTTACGTATAAGATCTGTGACACATGGAACAGGTTACCTTCAGAAGTTGTGAACAGTTCCTCTGTGGATCAGTTCAAGAAAAGGTTAGACCAAATCTTGCACACTATTTGAGTGTGTACAAAATTTTCCGTGGCACCCGTTGCCATTGGTACTTCCTCGGTATGGGTCACAAGGCCTTTTGAGGTACTACTTTTCATCTCTCTCTCTCTCTCTCTCTCTCTCTCTCTCTCTCTCTCTCTCTCTCTCCTCTCTCTCTCTCTCTCTTATAGGCTAGACAAAGTACAGAACACACTCATAGTTTAAGATTAAAACCTCAGAAAACTCTGCAGGAGTTCGCTTGCTCGGTCTCTGTGAGCAAGCTAAATATAGAGCTATTTATATATTCTCCACTTTCCTGTAAAATTTCCTTGGCTACTTTTCCAGGGTCAAGGTATTTTCTTCAACCTTTTTCCGTACCTTCCTCTGGCAGGGAGGGAGCGGAGGGTGGGGAGAGAGCCTTCTACTTTTCTATCCAGTTTTCTACTACTGCTAGGATAGTTGAAAGACAAAATTTTCCCTGGCTCCCGTTGCCATTGGTACCTCCTCGGTATGGGCCGCAAGGCCTTTTGAGGTACTTCTTTTCCTTGTAACTCCTTGTAACTCTCTCCTCTCTCTCTCTCTCTCTCTCTCTCTCTCTCTCTCTCTGGGCCAGGGTACAAAATCAGTATCAGGAATTGCCAGTGACCCATGTGGAATGCACAGAACCACGGCGCAAGGTGGAGAGCATAAAGAAGGGCCAATAGAAAAGGGTGGGAAGGGGCCTACTGATGGCCCAAAGGATGTAGCTGGTGGGTCGGGTGGTGATGGGTATCGAAAGGTCTTGGGCAAGAAGGCTGCGAAGCTGAAGCCTGAGACCCCATTTGCCCGCTGTCAGGACCTCCAACCGCTTTAGTCTCCTGTGCTCGAAGGAGGAAGACACCGTTTTGATTGGAGACTCGCAGATCAGGGGCCAGGAGAAGTACTTTGCTTCTGCAAACTGGGATGGGAGTTAGGTAAGGTGCTTACCTGGGCGGGGAACGGCGCACTTAAGGAAAGAGGTAGAGAAGCTGTGTGTGGCTAGTTGGAGGACTGCGATCGTTGTCCACACTGGTGACAATGACCTGTTCCTCAAAGGCAGTAGGGTAGGTCTTACAGAAGGGATCATCACCGAGATCATGTCTCTTGCGGATGATCTAAAACTGAAGACATACAGGGGAATGTTGATGGGTATTTTACCATGGATGAATGCCAGTGACCACGCGCTCAGTAAGGTCATTGGCATCGATGAGAGGGTGCATGACTTGTGCATCCTGCTGGGTGTGAGGTTTATTGACCCCTTCGACACATTTTCAGGTAGGTGGGACCTTTACCAGAGGGATGGTGTCCACCTCAATAACAAGGGTAAAGGTGTGCTAGGCATGCTGCTCGACTGGCACCTATACAGAATGGTGAGGTCAAGCCTGGGGAGAGATGATGTTGAGCCAGTGGTGGATGTACCTTCAACTGAGGGGTGTGTCCAGGTACAGGTGGGTGACCCTCCTTCCACGTTGGAGCGGGCTCAGGCTCCTGCGGAAGTTGCCCCCTTGTTGGTGAGGGGCTCTTCAACTCCCAACAGCCCTGGCTGTTTAGGAAACAGGTCATGCTAGGGGGCAGTCAGAATAGGGAAGGCTCCCTCCGTGCAATGCTTTTTAATGCTAGATCAATTAGGAATAAGTTTTGTGAGCTATGGGTGCTCTTAGTATCAGAATACCAGAATGATATTGCTATCACTGAGTCCTGGATTCATACTGATCATTGGGACTACGTTGGGGAGTTCTAAATTCCTGGGTATAGAATGTTTCGCAAAGACCGCACCCATGGGGAGGGGGGTGGGGTTTACTAATATATGTCAGGGACACGATGAGTCCGGTTGACTGCCAGTTCCAGTCAGAACGGGAGCTGCTTGGTGTTGATCTGAACATGGGAGGGATGAACTATAGGTTAATCTTGGTGTACAGACCTCCGCATCTCCTCCTCGAGGAGGATACAGCCCTGTACACTGAACTCCATAGCCTGCTAGGGGATAGGGTGTGTGTAGTTTTAGGGAACTTCAACTGTTGTGGCATAAAGTGGGAAGACAGGACTGCTGATGCTGAAGGGAGGAGGCTAGTTGATTTTGCTGATGAGAACTTCCTCACTCAGTGGGTCAATGAGCCTACATGAGGCGAAAGCATTCTAGACTTTGTATTCATGACCAAAGACCTCATCACTGGCCTCACTGTTGACGAATCATTGGGTGGGAGTGATCACAGTCTGATAGGTTTAGCCTCCGGGATAGCGTAGGTAAGATGGGGTTGGAGGTTGGTGGCGATGTTGAGGGAGTGTGGAGTGCATTCCAGATGAGTTTATGGTGCTGCAGTCTGCTGCCATACCCTCAAAACCAGTCACCCCTGCTTCAACGCAGCCTAAGTGGTTCAGTCATGACTGCTTCGGCTATCCAAAATAGGAAAGTAGCGTATAGGAGGGTGAAGGCCAATTGTTCCCATGAGAACACTGAAGCATATGTCCGCCTGTGTAGGGAAGTGAAGGCGAAGGTTAGGCTAGCAAAATGTAACGAAGAACTACAGGTGGCAAGCCTCTGCAAGGGGAACCCTAAGGAGTTCTTTAGTTATGTTAATAGTAGAAAGCCCATTAGAAGCATGATAGGTCCGTTAAAGGACCGAAGCAGTGTTCTGCAGACCTCCGACGCGGACATAACTAATGTGCTTAAGTAATGAGTACTTTGTGGGAGTGTTCACCAGGGAGGACACCCACATCATCCCTGAGCCAGGCGTGAGGCATGAAGGTGCTGGCCTGGATAGTGTTTGATGTACCACGACAGTCATTGCTGATAGAATAGACAAACTGAGCTCGTTTAAGGCTTCTGGGCCAGACCAGTTTCTCCCCACCCAGTGTGTCGCGGGAGGTGTATGACCAGGTGGCTCCCAACCTGGTTACAGTCTTCAACAAATCGTTGAAGACAGGCCAGGTGCCTGGTGACTGGAGGGAAGCCAATGTGATCCCTATCTTTAAGAAAGGGAATCACAAAAGTCAGGGAACTATTGTCCCATTAGTCTCACTTCAGTTGTAGGTAAATAATTATTAGGGATAATAGTGGATAGGATTGTTGACCATTTAGATTCCTACAAGCTGCTTGGGGACTCCCAACATGGGTTTAGATGGCATAGGTTGTCTCCCCAACGGTGGCATCGTCAGTTGGATTGCCAAATTCGCTGATGACACGAAGCTTGGGGTCAATGTTGGGATGCCCGAAGCGATCGAGCAACTGCGTGTGGACCTAGGTAGGATAGGAGAGTGGTCCAAAAAATGGCAAATGCCATTTAACTTGGGTAAATGTTAGGTGATGCACATTGGCTACACCAATCCCAAGTCAGACTACTCGATGTTGTGGAGTAATATCGAGGCAACTGATTTGGAAAAGGACTTGGGTGTGCTAATTAGCAGTGACCTTAAGTTTACGAAACAGTGTGTAGAGGTGGAAAAGAAAGCCCAGAAGCTGTTGGGTTATATCAGGAGGCAATTTCGATTTTCAAACAAGGAAATTGTGCTCTCTGTACAATTCTCTGGTTCAGCTGCACCTGGAGTATGCTGTGCAGTTCTGGTCACCCACCTTCAGGAAAGATAATGAGGCTGGAGTGAGTGCAGGCGAGGGCAACAAAGTTAATCCCTTCTGTTAGGTATATGGGCTACAATCGATGCTTATGTGCCCTGAACTTGTTTTTGCTAGAAACTCGGAGGCTGCGGGGTCAACTCATCGAGGTTTTAAAGTTCTTACGCAGGTTCAACTATGTCGATTTTAGAAGCATGTTTAGTTTAAATGATAACCCAACTCGCATGGTGGGAAGTTGGATTTGAAATGCTTTAGGACTAGTGTGTGTGGGAATTATATACTTTATGTATGAGATCTGTGAAATGTGGAACAGGCTACCTTCAGAAGTTGTGAACAGTTCTTCTGTGGATCTGTTCAAGAAAAGGTTAGACCGAATCTTGCACAACATTTGAGGGTGTATGAATTTTCCCTGGCACCCATTGCCATTGGTACCTCCTTGGTATGGGCTGCAAGGCCTTTTGAGGTACTAAGTTTCCTTGTATTTTTTTTTTTCCCAATAAAACCCAGGTTTTTGCCAACCCTGCCCACAATACCAAACTTTCCATTATATATAATTATACATTTGATGATTTTCCATTTGTCGTGTATTGGTTTTTTATTAAAGAATGTAATAATGTTCAATAAGAAATTTGATAGTTTTTTTTTTATTTACACACAACAAACAAAAAAACAACAATCAAAGGAAATTTTACCTTGGACCTTGCTTAGTGGGAAGCATTGCTTTAGGCAAGGAAGATGTGTTAATCTTTTATAAGTTCTGAGTGAATAAATTATTAAAACAATAGAATAGGCTTATCCCAGGGAAACAAATTGTAACCTTGACCTTTGATACAGGAACCTGATTTTTGCTCATGATGCATCATCATGTCGTGGATCTATTCATGTGAAGTTTCATTAAGTTATGTTGGGTGGTTCAAAAGTTAAAGCCCAGATGCAAAAGTGTGATGAATGGATGGACATACAAATGGATGCAATCCAGTATTGCATCTCCAAATTTATTTGGTCAGGGACATAATTATCAAAATGTGAGGTGGATTTGGACAGTGAACCCTCATTTCCATTCTAACTTATCAACAATTTAGTTTTCTTGATGCAATATTTAGTATTGATCTTTTTAAGTGATAGTAGTAAGGATATAAAAACTGAAGATGGGCTTATCTGTAGAATGTTTTCCTTTGAAGTGGCCAACAGGCTTTCTCAGAATAAGATTCTGAGAGTTTGTACGTCTGTAGACTGTTGACCCTCACTCAGGCCTGATGAGAGCTGCCACAGGCCCTGGAGAAGGATTGGTATATGGGCCCCCCTGTTTACTCAGTATTTTATTATGAATGTTTTTTGTGTACATAACAAGCAAACTGATTATATGTCCAAGTCACTATTCAAAACATACAGTATGAATAAATAATTTGGAAGAAAATGACCATTTTATTTTTTGAGTCAATTATATTAATTAATTATATTAATTACATTAATTGTTAAGAAACAACTTAAACATCTTTTATTGCAATGCGTGTAGTATTAGAAATTAACGAATTTAAGGTGATAATTTATTCCGGCAACTATGATGTAGTTGCTATTACTGAACGTGGTTAAATACCATGACTCAGGACTTGTTGGGAGAACTTGATATGATAGGTTACATAGGATTGGTGGTGGCATTTTGCTGTACATTCGTAATTCCCTTAAGGCTATTGAGGTTAAGATAGATTTTCCGGCAGCAATTAATGCGATATACATTGAAGTTAGGGTGCATGGTGTTAGTTTTAATTTTGTTGTTGTTTATAGATGTCCTGTTCAACCCTTGATACTGATACTAGATTTTACTCACTTCTTGGTAACTTTATTGATAATCGGGATAGTATAATTGTCGGAGACTTTAACTTCCCTAATGTTAATTACGAGACTTTTACTGGTAATGAGGAGGGTTTGAGATTGATTGAGTTCATGGAAGATAATTTTTTATGACAGATGGTTACTGAACCAATGCGTGGTGACAATATTTTAGATTTGGTGATGATGAATGGTGAAAATATAGTCGAAGGTTTAGAAGTAAGCAAGAGTTTAGGATGTAGTGATCATCAAATTCTTAGGTTTAAGTTATTGATAGAAAACACTAAGGACAGTAACATAATAGAAGTCCCCGATTTTTGTAGGGCTAATTTTGATAGTTTTGCGGATAGGATGAGAGTAGTGGACTGGGATAATTTATTTATGGGTAATGACACAAATTTAATTTGCATTGGGAGGCATTTAAAGAAAGTTTTATGAATATTGAAAGGGAGTTTATTCCTCATAGACCCAAGCATGCTAGAAATCATTTTAGGCCCAAGTGGTGGACTAGGGAAATAGGCGAGTTCATAAATGAGCGTAACAGAGCATATAGACTTAATAAGCGCAATGGCACAGCAGCTAACTTTAATAGATATATCGAGCTTAGATGTCAGGTTAAAAGATCAGTTAGGAATGCTAAATGTAATTTAGAGATACTTATAGCTGCAGATAGTAAACATAATCCAAAAAAGTTTTTTGAATATGTCAATAATTGTAAGCCGATAAAAGATAACATAGGCCCTCTAGTGGATGTTAATGGTGCTTTGGCTTCTGATGCTCAGACAATGGTGGGTATTTTCAATAACTTTTTTGCGACAGTTTTTACTGTAGAAGACGTAAATAATGTCCCTGACGTGGATAATATTGTTCCATTTAGTAGTGAGACTATTTTGGATGAAGTAACTGTTTACAAGGGTGAGATTGTGCATTATATCGATAGGCTAAAAGTTAGCAAGGCTCCAGGCCCTGATGCTTTTTATCCCAGATATTTGAAAGATTCGAAAGACGTTATTGTAGGCCCCTTAATGAAGATTTTTAATCATTGACTTGAAACAGGGATTATTCCTAAAGACTTCAAATTAGCTAATGTCACAGCCATTTTTGAAAAAGGCGACTGCACAGTAGCTAGCAATTATAGGCCCATTAGCTTAATGTCAATTGTCAGTAAACTTTTGGAATCCGTGGTTAGGGATTGTATCATTGATCACTTAGAAAGTCGAGATTTGATTAATAGTAGTCAGCATGGGTTTCAACGCCATAGATCTTGTTTAATTAATTTGTTAGAATTTTATAACGAAAGTGTGTGAATACAATAGGCATAGAGTGGCTGATGTTATTTATTTAGATTTTAAAAAGGTGTTCGATACAGTTCCGCGTAGAAGATTAATTGCGAAGGTTAAAGCGCACGGTATACGCAGTCAGGTAACTAACTGGTTAAAGGAATGGCTTCATGCTAGGAGACAGAGGGTTGTTGTTAATGGTAGTGAATCGGGGTGGTTGGACGTAGGTAGTGGTGTCCCACATGGTTCAGTGTTAGTCCCATTGCTATTCATAATTTACATTAACGACATAGATGTTGGATTGACTAGTAATGTGTCAAAATTTGCAGACGATACTAAAATAGGCGGTAAGGTTTTAACAAGGATGATAGAAATAGGCTCCAAGATGATGTAAATAGGATTATGGAGTCGACGAATAAGTGGCAGATGCAATTTAACGTAGACAAATATAAAGTTTTGCATATAGGTTCTCATAACAATAATTACATGTACACGATGGATGATAGAGAGTTAGTGAGCATTGATGAGGAAGTAGATTTAGGCGTAGGCGTATCTAAGGATTTAAAAGTTAGGAATTAGTGCCTGGAGTCTTGCACAAAAGCTAATAGGATGTTAGGCATCATAGCACGTAATTTCGAATTTAAATCAAAGGATATTATATTGCCCTTTTACAAGTCCCTAGTTAGGCCTCATTTAGAATATGCCATTCAGTTTTGGTGCCTGTATTTGTGTGAGGATATTGATAGGTTAGAAAGGGTTCAGTGTCATGTCATGAAACTAATTCCATCATTGCGCAACAAGCCTTATGAATATAAGATTAAAGAGTTAGACTTCCTTTCACTCAAAACTAGGAGATTAAGGGGGGAGCTTATTGAAGTTTTCAGTCATTAATAACATCGATAACAAATTTTGACAAACTGTTCACTTTCGATAATAGCAATACTCGTAATAATGGATTTAAGTTGTGTGGCAGATGTTTCATTACTAATATCACTAAAAACTTCTTTACGTTTAAAGTAATTGATAAATGGAATAATCTTCCTGCACCTGTCGTAAACTCTACCAACCAGCATTAATGTGTTTAAAAACTGTCTGGATAGACATTTTAAAAATATTAATGTTGTTTAAAATTAAAAAAACAATTGGCAACAGGAGCTCTGGGGGTGGTAATTGGGGATGAGTCTGTTGACGTCTAAAGCCAGCTTGTGATATGCCAGCAAAAAAAAAAAAAAAAAAAAATTTAGACTAACACGAATGTGATGTAGTTCATAGTGTAAATGAACCCACTTTTTGTTATACTCCACCATTTTTTTTTTTTTTTTTTTTTTCTCCCTACTTGCATATCTGTAGTTTGTATGGTATGACAGTGAGTTAAGACTGTGTTTGCATGGTTTGTAAGCATTTTTATTTTACTTCTTTTCATCTTTCACCCCTCATATTCTCTTCGATTATTTTTCCAACTTGTTAGCAGTGGCCGGCAGATGATAATTGGGGAGTCTTTCTTTCTCTTTTTCTGAATGAATGTTAACCCACAAATGATAGGTTTTGCTACTTACTTAACCCCTTATTCTCCTCTTTTAACCCCCTCCTCTTCTCTTTTAACCCCCTCCTCTTCTCTTTTAACCCCCTCCTCTTTCCTTTCTCTGGGGCTAACCTTAGAGTGGATCTTAGGGTCTTTGTTAGCCTTAGCTTTTGTAGATCTTCTGTAGATCATTACAATTTACAAATGCAGTACTAGTCCATGCAGGCAAGACAATTGTTTACTGCAAGATTTTCATAATTAGAAGTGTACATTCTTTGCCTTCTCTTTAGCAAAGTGGTAATGATTCTGATGAAATTTAAAGTATGGGCTAACTGGCTTTCAATTACAATGGTTCCCAGATCTGTCAGTTGGCCTTGGGCATTGGTGGACTGCAGATAATATTTTATCCGTTTCATTTTGACTATGACTCAATCTCTATAAAATGTATGTTCATTAATTATATTTCCTCTTTTATTTAATCAATTGCTTTATTAATATTTTTAGATTTTATCCTCTCTCTTTCTGGGCCCCCTAGAGGTCTGGGCCCTGTGGATTTATCCCCGCTTCCCTCCCTCTTGGCAGCCCTGCCCTCACTTATACATCAGAGATTAGGCCTGCCTTTCTTACTCCACTTTGACTTGTAGTGATAAAAGTATCAAATACTGTAGCAGAATCTAGATCCGTATTGAATACTGTAACAGAATCTAGATCCGTATTGACTAAGCCTGGCCTTCCCAGCAAAAGTTTTATTTAAATGAAAAGTCATGTTATTTTATTTTCACAAAGTTTGTTATTTCAGTTCATGAAAAAAAGTAAAGAAAAATCAAGAATGCAAGATGATGATGATGATGAAGAGAGAGAGTTTTTATATCAAGATCAACTTTCTGCTTTGCATAACACAGTGTGAGTTAGAGCCACAATGTATAAAATATGCAGACTTAATAATTAAATGAATAAGACCCCGTACCATATATAATGTTTTAGGTGTTTATCCTCTTTTGATAGAGGGGACCTACAGTTTTTATGCAAGATCTAAACCACAGTTGCTACATCTGAATGTGGAAGATGGTCACCCATCCAACTACTAAACAGACCCAATGTTGTAATCTCACTAATCATATGGGAAGTGGTGGTGGTGGTCCAGTGTATCAACACTGTAGGACTTTTTATCATAAAAGATAAGTAGCCTACAATTAATGACTGATTTTTGTATGTACAGTACCATACATGAAAAAATATTTTTGGCTTATTGCATTTATAAATTGGAGAAAAACTTGAATAATTTTTTTACTGAATGATGCTCTTTTTCACTTCTGCAATAACATTTGCCCTCATTAATTAGGGCCCACCCAATCGTTTAATATCAGTTGGTCAGTACAGTAAGTCCCAGTAGTTTTAAGGTAGGTCCTATTAATTATCCTCTACTCAGTTGAGTAAAAGATAATTATTAAATACAGGGTGCCACGTACTAGATGCATTTTAGTAATGTAATGTTTTACCCATAATTTGTTTACATCCTATATATGCTGCCATTATTTTCACTGTTATTAAGTTCTCCTCAGTGACAAAGTGGTGTTAATTGGATCTCATTATGATGTCATGACATACCTTCCTTGCCGTCTTTCCTTTGGAGGAATGGAGCCAAATATAGAAAAGTTAAATGCTGAAAAATTAACAGGATTATATGAGATTCCTAAGTAAGTATTGTCTTCTGAGACTTATTTAAATGGAATTGGTTTCTGACTTAATGTATTCCCCCATAGATCTGTATTCATGGCTCCTAGCCTTTTAGTTAGGTTCTCATTGTTTTAAATTTTAATTAGATAGGCTTTATAGGCTGTTGTAATTTTGGATAATAGTGAGCCAGTCAGAAGTGGAAGTGAACCATCTGTGAAGTTTGTATTGTCATAAATTTTCCCTAAGTAAAGTGTATTAAATATTTCATCTATCACTAGTTTTCCATTTTCTGAAAGATCATGCAATGCATAGTGATGTGGAAACTTAAAAAATAAAGTATTTTTTGGTAATTTACCCCCAATGCCCTATTCTAATTTTTACATTTGATGATAGTATTATTGATGTAGAACTTGCATTTTAAAATTTTACAAAAAATTAAGTGTGACTTCATTTTATTTGCATTACTGTTATTATTTCTTTTTGCTATTTAGGCTTTTTTTTTACATTAAATTAATTTATATGGACAACATGAAGCCAATGTTTTCTGATAGAATTTCTCAGAATATTTATTTTTATGTCAACTTGCTATCATTAGGCTATTTACAGTAGACTCCCGAAAATCTGGAGTCCAGAAATCCGGACCATCCGTGAATCTGGACCTTTTAAAAATCCTGCAGTTTTTTAATTTCGTGCAATTTTGAATTTGGCATGTTTTGTTCGAAGTGCCACAGATGCGCAGTGGCAATGAGCGGCAACTCAACACACGCTGATGTTCATTGTGCCATTTGTAAAGTGAACTCGCACTGTGACGACGTTATACTTCACTGTCCCACTGTTTTCCTTTATACAGTATATTTTCAAACATTTATTAACCCATCATAATGGCTCCTAAAGTAGATAAACTTCGTGCTGTGAAGAGAAGGAAAAATATATTAAAATTGAGTGAGAAACTTGAAGTAATTAAGAAATTAGAACATGGTGTAAGCAGGGCTGTTCTGATGGAGACTTACAACATAGGAAAGTCTACACTGTACGATATCAGAAATGCAAAGAAGAAAATTTTAGAATTGACTGCAAGTTCTGAGCCTAACAATAAAATTGCTGAAAGAAAAAGTTTGCATAAACCAAGATTTGAAAATCTTGATAAAGTGTTACATGAGTGGTTCTTGTTAAAATGATTGGAAGGTATGGCTATTTCTGGGCCTATGCTTATTGCCAAAGCAAAATATTTTAAAGAGCAAATGAACATCGAATCAGAGTGTTCATTCAGTGAGGGGTGGCTTACTAGGTTCAAGCTTCATCATGGAATTAGGCATTTAGATATCGCTGGAGAAAGACAGTCAGCTGATACAGAAGCAGCAAAAAAATATACTGCTACATTTGAATTTTTTTTAATAATTATGATCTCTCAGCCGATCAAATTTATAATGCTGACAAAACTGGGCTTTATTGGAAATGCTTGCCAATAACAACTTTGGCTGGAGGCAATGAACAACATGCTACTAACTTTAAGCTGAACAAGGAATGCTTAACAATTCTTACATGTGCAAATGCATCAGGCCAGCACAAAGTTAAGCTTTTAGTGATTGGCAAATTTCCGCATCCACGTGCCTTTAAAGGAATTTTGCACTTGCCAGTTACCTATAAAGCACAAAAAAGTGCTTGGATGGACAAAGACATTTTTTGAGATTGGTTCACTAACCATTTTGTACCCTCAGTTCATCAGAACTTAAGAGAATTGGGGAAGCTTGCAAATACCAAGTGCCTGTTACTTCTCAACAACTGTAGGGCCCACCTGCATGAATCAGATTTAGTATCTGATTGTGGCAATATTTTTGCATATTATTTGCCACTAAATGTCACATCACTTATCCAGCCAATGGATCAAGGAGTTATAAGGAACTTTAAATGTCATTATAGAAATGACTTTATGATGAAAATGATGAATAAAGGTGTCAACCCGCAAGAATTTCAACACACTTTTACTATTAAAGATGCAATATATTCACTAGTGACTGCATGGAATGCAGTCAAGCCCGTTACTCTATTGAGAGCATGGAGAAAGTTATGGCTGAATGTAATGTTTGCTGATTTTGAGTCTGATCAAGACGAAGATTTCGAAGGTTTTCATGTAAGGCAGAAGGTGCATGAAGTGGAACAACTAATGGAAACTGTTAAATTATGTACAGATGACAACCCTCTACACAAACTTAATGCTGATGATATTGAAGAGTGGATCAGTATTGAAAATGATGTTGAAGTTGCTCCCACTTTCACTGATCAGCAAATCATCGAGAGTGTTACCACTCCCGAGAAGGTAGAGGACTTTTCAGAAGATTCTGGTGAAGAAGAAATAGTTCAAGAAGAAAAGATATCTTGGGCTACTGTAGAACAATGCATGCAAACTGTTATAAAATTCGTGGAACAGAATCATAACTTTTGTGTGCAAGATGTTATGCATGCACATATGATGCAGAACAAATTAATCACCAAGAAATTAGAATGTCGTAAACAAGGCGACATACGAAAATATTTAAAAAAGTAATTACAAACTCTCACGAAAGTGTTCCATCTACAAGCAGTGCAGCAATCAAAACAATAAAAGTGGCTGCAGATGAAACACCAGCAGAAGTCATTAAAATGAATGATTAATTCTGCATTGTACTGTAAAATATTATTTCTGCATTCGTTTTTTGTAGTGATGGGACGATACCAAAATTTTTAACGATTCCGATTCCGATTCCGATACTACTAAAAAGTCTCGATTCCGATACGATTCTCGATTCCGATTCCGATTCTCAATATTTTTAAATATAATTCTATACTTGTTTTTCTGGAAATTGTCATATTTTACTCTGGTAAGATTAACTATTTACATTATGAGTATGGTAATATAAATTATAAATTATAATAGATTGGTTTAAAAATAAAAATCAACTGTAAGTTGTAACAATTCATTTTAATCTTCTTGATTACACATCATGGATATACATGTTTTAATGTATAGCTACAATACAATAAAAATAAAATTTGTTATCCTCTTTCATTTAAATTTTAAAGTTTACATTGCAAAACTGGTTCAATTAAAAGTTAAGAATCGTTTTAAGAATCGGAAATCATGGTACAATTCTCTCGATTCCGATTCCGATTCCTGAAAAATGCTCGATTCTTCCGATTCTCGATTCCAATTCCGATTAATCGTCCCATCACTAGTTTTTTGTCAATTGCTTAGTATATTTATCTATGAAAAATGTTCGTTTTTACATATGATTTCAAGAGTTAAACTTCCTGTATTTCGTAATGAATAAACTGGCAGAATTTACCCGTTTGTCCCTTATTTATCCCACCTTAAATTTGCATTTTAAAAATACCCCCTGAGAATCCAGAAAAACCAGAAATCCAGACCCCACCCCCGAATCCCTGAGGTGTCCAGATTTTTGGGAGTCTACTGTACAAACTATTTGAAGCCTTTAAACACTCTGCAGTTTATATTTACATATTTTTCAAAATATTTTTTTTCATTCATGAAATTGTTTAACTTCCTTAAAATAATCTAATGAGTTCTATTTACCACATCCTGGAGCAAGTAATTCCAAAAATTAACTACTCTATGACTAAAGTTTGCAAAGCTCCAATGTACAAGTTTTTCTATTTTTTTCTTATGGCCTCAAGTAGGGATGCACTGGAACTCAATTTTTTTGCAGTTCCAGTTCCAGCTGGAACTTATGAATTTGAAATATGTTTAGGCCTATAATAAAAGACATTTCTTTGAATTTATTACAAATTAATCCATTTTTCAGACAATATATATATATATATATATATATACACAGACCGTGCATGGAACAAGGAACTCTTCTGGGATAATTAAATCCACTACAGTCCGAATAAGTAATGGTAAATGACAAATACCATAGTTTTTCTTTTTCATGATGGTATTTGTCATTTACCATTACTTATTCGGACTATAGTGGATTTAATTATCCCAGAAGATTCCTTGTTCCATGCACGGTCTGTGTGTATCATAAAAAACTCAGGGTACCATTCTGAGTTCATTCCCATATACATATATATATATTATATATATATATATATATATAACCTTTGGTTAGCTTCCGCCCGAATTATTCATTCTGACGAAGGTCAAGCTTTTCACTCCACCTTAGACCTACAGTTTAACATGGAATCTGAACCATGCCCCATCAGCAGCCCAGTGTCTTAACCACTAGGCCACCTAGGGTACCCATTTATCTACCAACCACTTTCTTTATTGTGTGGAAGGATGAACATTGAACAGCTGAGTTTTGCTGCACGCTGGCTGCCATCAGGTCTTGAACCTGGGGCCAATGGATTCGTAGTCAACGACACTAACCACTACACCACTGAGATATATATATATATATATATATATATAAAATCTCAGGTGTAGTGGTTAGTGTCGCTGACTACGAATCCATTGGTCCCAGGTTCAAGACCTGATGGCAGTCAGCATGCAGCAAAACCCAGCTGTTCAATGTTCATCCTTCCACACAATAAAGAAAGTGGTTGGTAGTTAAATGGGTACCCTAGGTGGCCTAGTGGTTAAGACACTGGGCTGCTGATGGGGCATGGTTCAGATTCCATGTTAAACTGTAGGTCTAAGGTGGAGTGAAAAGCTTGACCTTCGTCAGAATGAATAATTCGGGCGGAAGCTAACCAAAGGTTATATATATATATATATATAATATATATATATATATATATATATATATATATATATATATAATAATATTTAGTGTGTCCCAATTTTTTTTGCTCCTGAAGTTTGTCATGCACACACCCCTAATTTCTTCCACTCGTGAAAACATGCCAGCAAGATGAATTTCATTCGTGTTCTTTAATTTTAAGGGTCCCCTCAAACCATGTGTTACTATTGCTGAACGGCTACTCTCTACCTTATACTAATTGTAGCATATTTCTTTTCAGGTTATGGATACAAGAAAGCAGGAGACTGTGTGGTTGGTGGGGGTGTTGCGAAATGAACCCCTGGAAACGCTGTGTCAACTCCTGACAGTGGGAGATGTTCTTCAACGTCTGTTGTTCTTCACTCGGAAGAAAAAAACGTCCACGGCGGAAGCTGCCAATGTGGTAGCTGATGAGGTTATGGCGGTGTGGGCTCGGGCATCTATTCCGACCTCCCACAAGCCCAAGTGCGTCGAGAGGATCAAGGCCCTCTCCACGGACTACGAGAAGGTTGCCAGAAACCAAAACCGTGGGGGAGAGAAGCAACTGGAGTGGGAAAAGGGATTCCAAGCCAACCTGAATACACTGTTCGAAACAGCTCATGCCAACGCCATGAAACTCATCAAAGTCCCCGAAGATCGAGACTTTCTGAATGACCAGCAAACCATGCGGAAGATGTACATCAGAGGAGAGGACCTGGAGTTTGCTCACAGGGCAGCGGAGCGGGAGAAACGCCGAGCAGCTGAAGAGAAGAGGAAGAAGAAAAGCCGCGAAGAGATGGACTCACTGCAAGCAAAAGGAACGGTGAAAAGTGGGTCTTCTTCTTCGGAGTCCATGGCCGAAGCATCCAATGATGATGTCCAATATTCCTCTCCTGGTCCTTCGGCTCCTCGATCCGCTCCCAAGGACGGCCAAGTGTCGGCAAGGAGGATCATCCAATATCCCAATTTTGCTGCAGCCCTGGATCGAACTGGAACCTCAGTACGCCAAGCAATGCACATTGTGGCTCCAGCACTCGCTGCCGCGGGAGTTGAGTTATCCTCGGTCACCTTGTCCAAATCAAGTCTTCACCGTTCACGGCAGAAGTCCAGGAAGAACTTGGCAGCCGGAATCAAGACCGAGTTCAATCCTGATACACCGCTTATCGTCCACTTTGATGGCAAACTCCTCCCTGGTTCGGATGGAGGGAAATTGGATCGCATACCAGTGCTGGTCAGCGGGAAGAATCTTGAGAAGTTGTTGGCGATCCCAAAAATCCCTGACAGCACGGGACAGCAGATGGCTGGAGCTGTTCTGAAGGTGCTGGACGATTGGCCGCAAGTTCAACCATGGATTGTCGGTCTCTGCTTCGACACAACAGCGGCGAATACCGGTATTCACAGCGGCACTTGTACGATTATCCAGGACCAAATGGACCGCTGCATTCTTTTCCTGGCTTGCAGACACCACATGAT
The DNA here is from genome assembly GCA_023014485.1 of Bathynomus jamesi. Classification (NCBI taxonomy): domain Eukaryota; kingdom Metazoa; phylum Arthropoda; class Malacostraca; order Isopoda; family Cirolanidae; genus Bathynomus; species Bathynomus jamesi. Next base: position 279,806 of record JAJOZX010000044.1, on the reverse strand, counting down.
GGAATTGGTAATCACCTCAGTCTTTGACCTGTTCTTCAGGTCTTCTGGCCCTGAAATTGCGCTGTTCGCTCGCTTCAAATCCCAATGGGAGTTCATCGACCAGAAGCAGGCTTCTCCATTCAACGGCGATGGCCCAAGCGACATCCTTTCGGAATGGGTGGCGTTGAAAAAAGAGCAGATTGTCCACTTCATTGAAGACCAGCTTGAAGTTGGCCACCCAAGAGACGATTACCGGGAGTTCCTGATCCTCGCTCTGGTCTTCCTCGATGGTCATGGCAAACGAGATCTCCGGTACAATCGTCCTGGAGCATACCACCGGGCCAGGTGGATGGCCAAAGGCATTTACTGTCTTAAGATGTTCATCTTCCGAAGCCAATTCCACCTGACCACTCACGAGGTCCGGTCACTACGCAGGATAAACGTCTTTGCCATCACCATCTACCTCCAGAGGTGGTTCGAGGCTCCATTGACGGCGGACGCGCCCGTCAATGACCTGGAGCTGTTGGAGGACCTAGAGCGGTACAAGGCGGTGGATCATAATGTAGGTACCGCCGCATTGACAAAATTCCGGGGCCACCCCTGGTACCTAAGCGAAGATTTAGCCGGACTCGCTATGTTCTCCTCCAAAACCACCGATGCAGAGAAGACGGCCATGCTCCAAAACCTGCACAAGAAGACCGAAAACCCAAAAGATCTGTGTCGGCTGGAGGGAAAGAGTGTCTTCACCGTGAGACGGTTGGATTTGAGCACCTTGGTCACGAAAAGGACTCAAAACCTTTTTCATTGCCTGAAGCTGCCGGTTCCAAAAACCCCCAAAGATCTCGAAGGATGTGCACCATCGTTGAAGTCTGTGAACGACGTGGCAGAATGGGCGGTGAAACTGGTGGATGATTTCAACGAGGGCCTGACAAAAAACGAGGAGGAACGGCAGCTCGTGTACCAAGTCGTCGAATACCACCGCCAGCAGTTCCCCTCAGCAGACAAAAAGATCCTCTGTCCCCCGAAATGAAATGTGCCATTAGGAAGAATTTCCATTTCCTTTAATTTAGTCATTAGAAAGAATTTACATTTCATTCTTCCATTCTAGAATGATTAATACTGAGTATTTATGTTTGTTCATATAGGGTCGAATAAACAAGGTCAATGAGGGGACCCTTCCCCTCCTAATAGGCCAATGAAATTTCGCCAATTGTTTCCTTTCTTCAAGTGTAATTAATTAAAGGGGTGTGCGATTTGACTTGCAAATTTTTATTTTCATATGTGAGGCTGGGACACCCTAATATATATATATATATATATACACCATAGTTTCCACATCAAACCAAAAATAATACATCTTGACTTCATTCATTATGTAACTTAAACATGAACATAAATGTTAATAATACAAAAACTATTCATTGTTAAATCGAGGGAAGTTGTGATGAAGAAATAATAGTTTTTCACCAGTCTGTAGGAGTAGCTGTGTTCTCTCTCCAAATATATTTCCAGCTTCGGAAAAAAGCCTTTCTGAATAAATTGATGAAGCAGGACAAAAAAGATATTGACATGCTAATTTAGAAATGTTTGGGTATACCAATGTTTTTTCTTTCCAGAACTATAATTGGTTAATTTTTCTATCAATGGAAGGGGTGTTCATATAGTTTTCTATTTCATTTATTAGGTCTGTTATCTCTGTGGATTCCTTCCTTTAGGACTTGACAAATTCTGTAGCTACTAGTATTTTTTTCATTTTGTTTGAATTTTTGTATTCCAGATGTACTAGCTGCTTCAAACTCAGTCATATCATCTTCACTGTCTTTACTAGATAAACTTTCATGTTCATTTACATTTTCTGTTGGTAAAAATTTTTGAATTTCTTCTAAAAGAAAAGCTTTAACTTTATTTTTTTGGTGTTTCATATACAGTGGGCCCTCGTTGTTCATGAGGCTCTCTGTTTGCGATTTCGCAAATTCATGATGACCTATTTTACTACCATGTTTTTCTAAATTCACAACTGACTGCAAATTCTTGATTTTGTCACATGGTGTCTGCAATTTATGCTGGGGATAAGTTTGGTTTCTTTACAGTGCACACTTTCAAACATATGTATCTTGTCTCTGGTGGAATGACCAAGTTTGAATGCAATACTCTAAGCGAGGCCTAACATGAGAATTATACAATCTACAGATGACTGCCTTCCTTTTGTAATAATGATATTTTATGTAAATAAAACTTTTTACTTATGTAATATATAGCAATATTATTACATAAACAACTATGTAAAGCAATAATATTTTATAAACAACTAAATAACACTAAATATAATATACTGCTGTTGAAGAGCATGAAATGACACAACCTCACTTAGTGAAAGATGCAGGCTCAGTCGCGCTCTCTCTTTCACTGAGTGAGGTTGTCTCATTTCGTGCTCTTCAACGCCAGTATATTATATTTAGTGTTATTTAGTTGTTTATAAAAATATTATTGCTTTACATAATTGTTTGTATAATAATATTGCTTTATATTACATAAGTAAAAAATTTTATTTACATAAAATATCATTGTTTATGTAATATTACAGTAACATTATTGGTTTTTATTAGTGTTTGATACAAATCATTGTTTAATTATACATGTACAGTGGACCCCCGCAGTACGTTGTATTCACACTGCGTTCTTTTGTATTGCATTGCAGCTCCCATAGAGCATAATGTATTCACATTGTGTTGAAAATTCGCAGTGCATTATGGGCTGCGTTATTGTTCCAAACACATTTTGAACCCATGTGATGCGGCGATAGGTCTGGAGGTTAATGAGGAAGATATTGATGACCTTGTTGAGGAGCATAGGAGAGAGCTGACAACAGAAGATTTAAAGGAGATGGAGGGAAGTGAAGAGAGATAGTGGAGAGGAAGAAAAAGAGTCTGATGATCACATGACAAATGCTGATCTTAAAGAAATGATTAATGGATGGGAAGCAGTTAAGAAACACATTCACAGGCATCCCTTCCATGATGAATCAGAGCTTTTAAAATGCCAGTTGAAGATAAGGTTGTGTCCTTCTTAAACCTCCAGAGAAAAAAAAAGAAGCAGACAACTCTTGATGCTTTCTTCACCAAAGCCAGCAAGAAGCCAAGGGTTGAAAAAATGCCAGAACAAGAGGTTACAAAAAGAGCAGAGTCAGAAGAACTTCCAGACATCATAATGGAAGGTGACTCACCTTCAAAGCAGTAATCTCACCACCTACATCTACCCACTATAGCACCATCGAATCCACTTAGGCAGAAGAGCCTCCAGCTTAAGGTAAATGCTAATATTATGTTTTTATTTTAATTTTATTTAGCTATTATAATTGTGATATTAATTTGCTTTTAATTTACTATTTTGTGCATTATTTATCATTTTTGTGTGTTTTAACCATAGAAAATTCTTTGATTTTAACCTGAAAAGTTGTAGTTCCAAGGCTGTGGAATGAATTAGGCTAAATACATGTATTTTAGGGTTTGCATTGCGTTATTTTCACATAATATTGGTGTTTCTGGAACAAATTAATAACGCAATGCGAGGGATCACTGTATATTGCTTTAGTATATTCTGTGCAGTGTTTTACAAAATTTGACATTTTAAGGATATTTTACACTGCCATCCTTGAGCTTTTGGAACCAATTAGCCATTTTACATTGAAAATGGATCTCGTTGTCCACAATTTTGTAATTCGTGATGTTTTTCTCAGTCCCAATTAATCATGAACAATGAGGGCCCACTGTACTTCAGTTTGTATCATGGATTTAGAACTGTACTTATATAAAGTTTCTCATTCAACACATTGAGACAACCTGAGCTAGAAAGAAGATGTTTGTGTAGGGCAGTATGCAGTTCTATTTTTGTAGTTTTAATTCCAGCATTGCTACTTTGCTTGGACAGAAAATGATCCAGAGCAATTACATGAGGAATAACATCACCTATAGAGCAAAGCTCAGAGCTCACAGATTTTGTAGTCTTGTAGAATGGTTGCAGTACACATAGCATTTTCTCAAGAAGGTTCCATTCATTCACACTTAGGGTAGGAAGATCATGATTGTCTGTGTGTAAATTTGAATTAGTCGTTTCAAAGTAAATAAATGTTCACACATTAAGTATGTGCTGTTCCAATGGGTGATAACATCTTGGACTGGAAACAGTGGTGGTTTAATGCCTTGATCAGACTAGATTTTTTAAGCTCATTGTGACTCAAACTTGAGTGATTGAAGTATGTACTGATGTGATGAGCCTTTCCACAAATGTCAATGAATGAACACTGACTGAATATTGAATCTTTCACCACAAGATCTAGTAGATGAAGGAACCAATGAACACTTGTTATTTTTGCCATTTGGGTACCTGAAGAAAAGAAAAGGTTACAATTTAGCTACTTATCTAATCTATATATTCTATTGAGAATTTTTGATATTTTAGAATATTTAATTAGGCTACATAACATTTTAATATAGCCCCTAATCATAAAAATTCAAATAGTAAGTTTATTTTAAAATTGTAATTTATTAAATTTAATTTTATAATTAGGCCTACATTTACAATTCAGAAAAATAAATATGACTATATATATTAAAATTATTCTCATTTTAATACCATTACCTATGAAAGATGTGTTTATATATAATTATGGTTAATAATATTGATAGTACTATCATGCCTCTTTTAACGGACAAGATACTTCTTGAGGCTTGTCCACTAAGCGAAAAATCCATTAGTAGAGGTCATTATAATATTGTGCTTATGGAGATGGGTTCTTGCTTAATAGTGAAATCAGTCAAAATAATAAATAAATGCCTTTAAATACTATTATTTTGTTACAGAATGATGAAATAATGATTAAATGTGCTAAAATAGGTCTTAAACATTGACCTGATGCTTGCCTGCCTCAACCCTTTGTATCACTTTCATTTTCACATCCATACTAATGACTTTCCTGGCACTTTGGCTGGTTTACCAACACATTCACTTGCAGGCCATTTCCCAGACATGGTGGGCATGAAGTGTTCACAAAATACATGTAGATAGCGAATATGAAGAGACCTACCGTGACACAACCAACATGAATCTTGGCGGGCTACTGTATACATTTTGAAACAACTGCTTATTGGCTTAGAGCAGTGGTTCTTAAACTTTTTGACCCCATTACCCCTTTTCCTGATCTCAACTAATCTCATTACCCCACACAAACTTGCAATGCCGAAGTTGTAAAGAAAGTGGAAAAATTAATTACTGAAAATATCTGAAATTACCTTTAATGTGATGGGTGAAACTGTTTTTTAGCTACAAGTTGTATTTTTACCATATTAAGAATTGCTCCATTACCCCCGGAAATACCCAAATTACCCCCCGTTTCAGAACCTCTGGCTTAGAGGATGTAAACAACAAAGATGGTGGTGGACTTTATTGTTGTTTCTTTTTCACTAATGTTTGATTGATTTTTTTTTCTTGAATGGTATTTATTAAATGAATATTTTTTTCATGTCTGTTAAACGAAAGTCCGTTGGCTGAGGCTTCGTTAAAAGAGGTATGATAGTAATTCGTCAACAACAGAAATGATTTTATTTTTTTATTTTTTTTTAAATAATAGTAAAATAAAAACTCACTTTTGACCATATTAGCAGCTCCATCATGAACTAAAACATGTTGTCTTTCAGTATTAATTTCCCACTGTGTCATCATATAAATCATATGCTCAATATTTTCTCCTGAATGTGTCCCAGGAAAATGTCTAGCAAAGAGTACTGCATTCCTCTTGAAAATTTCTATTGATCCAATGCCCAGTTAGTGACACAAATGATTCAGTTGAGTGTTGACTGGTCCAGATATCTGATGTGAAAAGATATATATGGTGCATTGGCTGTATCCAGTTCCTTCAAAATTCAACCTTTTACATCTTTATAAGTTTGAGGAAGCATTACATCAGCAAAATATCTTCTACTTGGTACCATATATCTTGGCTGAAGGCGGGCAATTAACTCAATGAAGCCTTGATCTACAATGGTGAAAGGCTGATTGTCCACAGCAATAATGTTTATAATTTTGTGATGAATATCAATGGCTCATTGGTCATCAATATCTCAAATCTTTTTTTTTATTAAAGCTCTCTTCCAGAGACATTTGATGTTCCATCACAGCCAGTTTCCTTTGTTTTGGGGGTGGTTGAGCATCTTCACTTTCTGCTGCTTTGGATTTTTTTGAATTTGCCTCTTCATTCTCTCTATATTGAAGCATATGTTTTGCTTTCATATGCTTATGTAATGGTGTGGTACTAAAGTTTTTAGGAAGACAACCTTTTCCACCTCTCCTTATGCCCTTTTTACATAATTTGCATTCTACAACTTCATCAGCTTGATCTTCTACAGAAAAGAAATTCCAAATAAAGGACATAAGGCTTCTGTATTAGTCAATGGCTAATGATAATATTATGATGTGATAAAAAATTGAGCTCTATATGTATTACCGTATTTAAAAAGGACCATATAGAAAATTTAATTTAAACTTCAAAATGATATATGAAAAAAAAACTACATCAATAAATGTACACCTACATAATATAACTAGGCCTATATAGAGCTATAAAAGAGTAACTGGCTGGTTACTTTTTAAAGTTCCAGTCAGTTCTGGTTCCTGCTGGAACTTAAAATGTTGGTTCTGGTGCATCCCTAGTCTTAAGTTCTGTTAGACTCTCATAAAGAAAGTTATTTACACAAGTTGTTTGAGCCAAAAACATTTTGAGCATCTGTAACATATCTCCTTTTGAACATTATCTCTCAGAACTACACACACCCAATTACTTTAATCTTTCTCCTTAGTATAACCTCCTTATGCTGGGGATAAGTTTGGTTTCTTTACATTGCACACTTTCAAACATGCATATATCTTGTCTACGGTGAAATAACCAAGTTTGAATGCAATAGTCTAAGCGAGGCCTAACATGAGAATTATACAATCTACAGATGACTGCCTTCCTTTTGTAACAAACATTTCTCATAAAATGCCTAATTTTATTGGCATAATTTCTAGCTTCTAATCTCTGCTTAGAGAACGTTGTCACTGCAGACTATAATGCCTAGACCTTTTTCCTGTCTAACATCTTGTAACCATTTTCCTCTCATGATGAAAGAATGCTGAATTACCCTCTTTGGTTGCGACAACAAAGAGGTCATTGATGCTGAATGAACAGAATATAGTAAAGAAGAAATTTAAAGGGCATTTGATTCAGTGATGTTTCAAGTTTTATATTTGATATTTAGTAAATTTCCACATGTCATCCATCATTTTCAATAAATTAAATGAAATATACCAGTATGCTAATTCAGTGAAAATATTGTCCAAAACAGTTACAGGAACTGATGCTACAGCATCGCTGTTGTGGTGGGGTTATCCAGTAAAACAATGAAGGTCTGAATCAATTTGAACCACCCGACAACATTAACATTCATGCAATTATTTTCTACCGGTACAGGGAGAAGACTTACTTCAAAACCAAACACCCGAAGACGCCTCGTTGGCTGAGGGAGGACAGACGCCTAATAATCCCTGATGCGGTAAACTTTCCCGGAGTCTCGTTGATCCCGACGCGACCCTCCAGGCGTGATCTCGTTATCCTCAGAACAGAGAAACAATGCGATTAGTTAAGTGTCCCAATGCCCACCGGACTGACCCAACCTCAGGACCTCCCAATATTCCACGAAAAATGAAACAAAAATGCTCACCACATTCCCGATGACAATGCCGTAGCCAATCAAACTGTAACCTCAACGAGTTGGAAGAAAACAGACTAGAGGAAAAACCATGAACAATTTTTATTGATGAAAGGGGAAGTTACATTCTATATGACACATGAAAGGGAGGAAAAAGTCAGAGAAATGGGGGTTAGGCAGGGTGAAGCAAAGACATTAGAGTAAGCGGGCAGACAAGCAATAAGATATATATTTTGCAAATGTATACGCAGTGTCAATCGCAAGAGCAAGGTGTTATTTATACCTGGCCTTAACTGATGTGCGGGCACCACCACTTAAACTTTCAGAATGTTCTGGGACGATTGTTTGAGTTCAAGAAGTCAAACGCATTAGATGAATGTCATTTAATTTCTGTCTTTCTTAACTTCTAGCTTCAGCAACAGACATTTCCCGTATAACCAGTCACACTGTGCACTTTGTTTGTTGGCCTGTTCAGATCGTCAATCCTACCAATTTCAGGACCCATACCGTGCTTGACATTTTTCTCACGTTGGTCCGGAAAGTCCAAAAAATAAAGTCTAGATAATTTAAGCAAAGGGGTTAGGACTTCTTAAACAAAAACCCCTTTTGTGTTGTTTTTTTTGTTGATAACATTAAACCATAATTCTGATGCTAGATTCTATGGGTCTAGATTTTATGGGGGTTATGGCATTCAAACCTGTATGGGAGAGAAAGAAATGAAGGTTAATACACACAACTGCCATAATTTGATAATCAGTGGTCCCTACTACATTCCCCCCTTTGAGCGGCAGAGCCACTCAAAAAGACCAATCCACCAGGGAACCACTCTCATCCCAACAGATCCAAATACCATCCCTAGCAAAATCTCTCCTTCCATCCTTAGAATTTCCTTTCCATTTTACATAGATTCTAACTAGCTAACTTTATTATACATGGAACTATTGATATTGAAATGGCAATTCTAAAAATTTGAGCATAAATAAACCAAAAACATTCACATGATAATATTCCGGAATCTACCGATGCAAGTCATGGTCATACTCAACTGGTTTCTTCGGGACGTGGGAAAGATCCATGACTGGTCCGCGGGAGCGGGTTTGTGGAGGAGAACTGCCAGTTAATGCCGGGAGCACCTCCCCCAGCCATCTTCGTGTGGCAACCAATCGCTCTCGAGATCTCCTCCGGTTTTCCTGAATCAGGGCACGTCCCTCTAAAACCAGCTCTCTCATGGGTGACAGACTCAATCTAGTCGGGCCCCATCCTCATGACCAGCATCAAGACCCTGTTCACACAAACTTATCTGGCCTTCCAATAACGGTATATCTCCTCCCTATCCTCCTGAATGAGCTCTAGAGTTACCTCTAATGATTTCACTAGGGAGGAAGAGTCTGGAGAAGATAAACCACTTGACCCAGCGACACTGCAAGGAGAACTATGGTGAGGTGGACTATCACAGCTAACCAATTTATCATCCACGGGCGATTCCCGTGCCGGCCAGTCGCATGGGGAATCGGCGACATCTCACCAATCGCGTTATCCAAATCACTACTGGACAGTTCAGGACAATCTCGGAATGTGACTTTTTCCACTCGCGACTCCGGTCTGAGAATGGGCCTAACAATAGAGGCATCGGGGAATCCTGAGAAATCCGGAGAATTGTCAGGAAACCCCAAGAAATCTCGACGACTATCAGGAGACTCTGACAAACTTGGAGAAGTGCCAGGAAAACCTGAGAAATCCGGTTCATTTGAACCAAGTGAACTCTCCGACAATTCGCTGGAAGACTCCCCAGAAGAGTCCAGAGCTACGGAAATCCAAGGACGCACCAAGGGTACCCCTGCTTTCCCGATTCCACCTCATCATGAGAATCACTAGAAGAATCCCACGAACTTTCTTCGGATGAACTTTCGAACAGATAGGCATAGTTTGGGACTTCATTCGGACAAGAATATTCCTGATCAGGTACATCAGGCTGATCTTCTGGGATAACCCAGGGAAGTTTTACCAATCGGGAGTAGCTTGGATGGTTCCTGAGAAAAATAGGAGCCTCCTTCCAAGCGCGTAACTGTGTGTGATGGGCACGTGATGTTGTCAAGAATGGTTGGTCATTTGGGTAGGCTGGAGAAATCACATAAGTGACTCCATTTGACTCTACCCGATCAATACAAAATGGGCCACAATATTTGGGGAGAACTTGTTCATGACAAGGTGCCCCTTTTGGACTACCTTCCTGATCACCAGCTGTCCTCTAGAGAAGGGACAAAAACTAGGGTGACCAGGAGCCCATTGTTCTTGAATCTGAGCCGAGATAAGGGCTGGAATTGGGTCTGGATGCGAGTTAGCCAATAAAAATTGCGCTGGAGACATCGTTAACTCCGTATGCACAGTACCATTGTATGATATGATGGCTCTGGGAAGATGTAAATCCCACGAGCTAGGACCTTGAACAAGGTTTCTAAGAAACTCGCCAATGGTACGATTGACTCTCTCGACTGCCCCATTCCCTTCAGGACGATTTGGTGTCGTAAAAACATGAACGATGCCATACTGAGCTAACATTTGCTCAAATTCTTGACCCCTGAATTCGGGCCCATTATCGGTTAATAACCGACATGGCCTCCTCAACAAACTAGGCAGGACACGGGTCTCGAACAATCTTGCAATGGTGCTGGAAGTCTTATTCATGATTGGGATGGCTACCACCCACTTTGAATGGTGGTCTACGACTACCAGACAACCAATGTTCCCTCGAGATGTCTTCGGGAACACTACCAAGTCGGCAGCCACCAATTCAAAAGGTGACCTGGTCATGATCTTTAAGGTAGGTGGACCCTTAATTTGACTTGAGACTTTGTTCAGTTGGCACTGTGAACATGACGTGACCACTTCCTGTACAACCTGATACAATTGAGGATGAAATACGTCTCGAGAAAGAACTTCCAGGACTTTAGTACGGCCAACATGGGCCATTTCAAGATGGACACTGATGGCAAGTTCAATCAGGAAGTTAAATGAGATCAAGTTCTGTGGATACAGTTCAAGATCTAATGAGTCGTATTTAACTAGAATCCCTTTTCTATACAGATGTCTTTAAGATAGCGGTTGTACCGAGATAAGTTTCTCGGGCAACGGGCATTCGCATTCCTTCTCCCTAGATAATTCCTAAGCCTGCGCAATTCTAGATCGTTTCTCTGCAATGTTTCGACATTAACCCGTTCGAGAAGAGAATACGGCCTAACGTTTCCGATAATGATCACTTCAGGACCCTCTGATGGGTCTACTGCAGTTGCCAAGAAGGTAGCGACCACTTCTCCCTCCTTCAGGACACTATCGTTGGATAGATCTAGCACTAGTCCTGAAGTAGTCATGAAATTTGCTCCAAGCAAAAAGCATGATGGGAGAGAATCATCATCCATGATAGCAAATGAATGGGTCTTTTGCTTTCACTTGCGTTCTCAATGATACATCCAAATTTACGAATTTGGTCACCATGACCCGACGTTCAGCCATCCCTTGTATATTTACAATTATGTCTTTTGAGTAATCTTCCTGCTCACCTAATATGGTTTTCCAGGTAGTCTCAGACACCAAACTAATCTCAGCTCCGGAATCCACGAGAGCACAATAAGTCTGGCCATTACATTCAAGAGGAACAATTGCTCTAGATCGAGATGAATGAGCACATACGATATCCACTTGATACTCAGGAAAATGCAGGTTAACCTCCTGCCCCTGAGGATCAGTTTTCATGGCTATCCATAATTGGGTTCACTGGATCCGGATCTGAGTCAGTGGCGTCATAAGAATTAATGGTGTTTATGAGCGACAGGTTATTAGCGTGGAATGTTTCGTTTCCTGCAACAAGTTAAAGTGTATCCCACCCAGCACTGAAGGTGTACCCTTTCTCTGCTATCATCCCCACTCCTGCGGGGACTTGAAACACGAGGGGATGAGTTGAACCGAAATGCAGGACAATATCCAGATTATATAAATGACTGCAAACCAGCAAAACTTCAAGAGTCATTGGCTGACCAGCCAACGTCATCAACCGAAGACTTTGCTTTTTCTTTGCATTCAATTGGATCTTATATCGTGAGGGTTTCGTCATCAGTTCACCCACGAGCTGCTTCCTGAGCGAGGTGACACTGTCGGACATTCCTTTTCCAAAACTTGAGTCAAGACATGCAAGAGACATTCGATTAATGAGTCACCACCCCTTCTGGTTTAAAAAGCACCATTAATCCCTTTGGAAAATCAGTGGGTGTCACTTCTTCCCATCTTCCTGGGGTGTCTGGAAATGACGTGATAAAGTGTCAGCAGCTTGATTTTCTTTTCCTGGTATGTAATGGAGTTCAAAATCAAACTCGGCCAGGTCTTCTAGCGTCCGAGCAATTCTATCGTTTACCAGTTTCATGTTGTGGAGGTAAAATAAGCCTGATGGTCCGTATTCAAGACAAAAGGGATGCCATATAAGAAGGCGCGAAAAGTTTTCACACCCCATCGCATTGCGGCTAGTTCGCGTTCAGTCACGGAATATTTACGTTGGGGTTTCGAGAAGGTCATGGAGGCATGTGCGATAATCCTAACCCTCCCATCTTGAACTTGAGTTAAGCATGCTCCGGCGCCGATAGCGGAGGCATCCACCCATAGGTTTATCTTTTCGGCAGTTTCACGATAATCTGGAAATGCAAGCTCTATCTCCCTCTGCATCTCAGTCTTGAGTGCATCAAAAGAAGACTCCATTTCAGATGTCCATTGAAGATTAGTCGAAGCGGATTTACCAGTGAGCTCTGACAAGGGTTTTGCGAGAGGGGAACATTGCGGTAGGAATTTTCGTTGGAAGTTGATGAGTCCAAGAAATTCCCTCAATTCACGAATGGTGGTAGGTTTGGGAAGTTACTAACCTTTTCCATATATTCTGGAGACTTTGATAATCCACTAGAGCTAACTGTGTGTCCTAAGAAGGGTACTTTTGACTTGAACCATCTGCACTTTGGAGGCTTGATCTTAATCCCATGATCTTCCAGGACTTTCAAAACACTGCCTACTAACTTCAGGTGAGCTGCAAAGGTCTTTTCCATAATCAAGATGTCATCAATATAAACAAGCACGTTCTTTCTGGAAAAACTCTTCAGGACTTCCTGCATTTCACGTTGAAAAGCTGATGGAGCATTCCTCAAGCCGAAACTGAGTTTTCTGAAACGCCAATGGCCATGAGGTGTTGAGAATGCGGTATAGTCACGACTATCCTCTTCAATGGGCATTTGATAGTAGCCGCGGACAAGGTCTAGGGTCGTGAAGTACCTTACTCCATGGAGACTATATACCGAATCTGTAAGGTTGGCCATCGGGAACCTATCTGGCTTGGTAATTTTATTCAACTTGCGATAGTCAACGCATAACCGGATGGAACCATCCGGCTTTCTAATCGGGACTACCGGAGCACTCCATGGTGAAGTAGTAGGTTCAATAATACCCAGTTCATGAAGTTCTTGACACTGATCTTCAATTACCTGTGTGATAGGTTCTGGGAATCTCCTTGGACGTTGAAAAATTGGGGTTTCATCGTAGAGTTCGATGCGGTGTGGGGTCATTCTTGCTGCACCAACATCGGAATCTCCACGACTCAATACTTCCTTTCGGGATTCCAACAGGCGATGAACACTTTCCTTCTGGTCTGGGGTTAACCATCCAGCTTATTCCTGACTGTATACGCTCTGGAGTCCAATCTTGAAGAGTTGGAGACACTTGACTCGGGCCTACATCTCCCTGCGTCGCAGTTCTACACTGGAGCACATTACTTTCATGTTCAGGTATAACGATTGTGTACATGTATCCTATTAGGTCTCCCTTTTTAATCTTTCCCAATGACTTCCCCCTTGTATACAATAAAACTGACGGTTGCTCAACATTCATGATACCTGGCACTCCGATTACCTTATCACCTAAATGAGCATTCACTGCACTACCATCATAAAACCACATGCTTGCCCCTTGTGAACATGCGCAAGGACCATTCAATTCACTTTCTCTCTCCTCCCACTCTACTGGCACTCGAACAGGTCCACAATCATTTCTTTGCACACTTTCAGCTGCCCAACATTTAACTTGGTATCTAAGCTTCGTACACTCTGTCCCACCTGAACCCAAATACACATCCCATTTAGATCCATCCTCACAAGTTCCAGATATTCTTCGACGTGACAAATTTACTTGCAAGCCATTCTTTCTTAAAAATCTAGACCGAGGAAAAGTGGATAATTTGTGTCCAAATGCGGGATTACCAGAAATGTACAAGGCTTCATGACGATGTTATGTAGAGAAAGTGCAATATTTATTGACCCCAGAGTGTGGCATGCAAGGTCTTTACCTATCCCACGAATAGGTATCCTGTCTTGGGTATCCAGAACCAACCCCAACTGCTCAACCAGCCCTCCCGATATTAAACTAACTTGAGCCCCTGTGTCGATAAGACTGTTTATGATCGTGTTATTAATCACAACATCCAGTGTGAGTACATTTGCTGGCTCCAGCTCTGCAAACTTAACTCCTCGAAAATCAAGGGTAGGTAGATCAGGTTCCACAACTGGTGCCGCTTGTTCGTGGAAAATCGTTCCAGAAGCTCCAAAAGGGGTCGTTGGCTGTTGGCCAAGCTCCCCTGGTTTCTCTAGAGCATGACTTCTCAAATCGCCCTGTGAGTCACACAACCAGTGGTCTTCAGGAAAGGTAGTTGCTCGGGGGGCAAACTCTGGGGTGCATCTAGCTCTGGGTGGTCATCATTATCAGGGATTGTGACAATCCTTTCCAACGAGTCCCTGTCCTCGTTGGACATGCTTAGTTTTCCGACTGGGATGGTGTTGGCCGTCATGATCTTCCATATTTTGATTTCCTGATGTCGATTGATGACTTCTCAGGGACAATACATACCAGGGTGAGGCCCCTGACAACGGGAACAATGATATTGGCAGTAGGGTCAGGGGTTGGTGTTCTCTGGGAATTTCTGGAGCACTCACGGACAAAATGGTCCAACGCGCCACACAACAAACAGGCACCATTCTTCCTTCGGCAATTGGCCTCGTTATGTCCTTTTCTGGTACACCACTGACACTCTTCATCTGTTGCTCCGTTGCTGGATTCCCTCTGGCCATGAGTTCTGGGTTGTCGTTGTTCTCTAGGGTGGGGCGAGGATCCTGGCCGGTAACTGCTTTCCTGATTTGGTCGTTGATTTCGTGAGCGATCCTGTCCTGCTGGTTTTCTCTTGACCCTCCTTGCCTCCGTGAGAAAACGCTTGTCCCATTTCCATTGCTTCGTGGACGCGTCCTCTATTCCTACCTAGTCGTGGCTGGCTCTGAGGAACAAATCCCTGTCTGGAAGTGTCAAGATTTTCGGAAACCTGAACAGGGACCTGCATTTGCAAGACTTCTATTGGTTCAGGTGTGGTCGGATTTCCAGAACTTTCAGTTCCTTGTAAGGCCACAAAATCCAAAATGTTGGACCAGTAGACCTTCTTATGGTGCAGAGTCTTGTTTTCCGTTATTATCCTCGCTAGGTGTTGTGACAGGGCTGAGGGGACAGTCTCGAGGTACTTCCTCCTTAACTCCTTGCTGGTCTCGATGTCTTTCTGAGGGAATGCCCTTCGTGCCAATGTCTCCAATCGGCCCGCATATACATCGGGAGATTCCCCTGACTTCATTTTGGCATTCTTGAATTCGGCAACCTTTCCAGTGGTCACGGTCTTCTTGATTCTCTTATGCCATGTTAACAGTTTTGCCTTCATGTTGTCATATTCGATACCACAACCCCCATAAACATGGTACAAGTCTTGAAGTTTTCCTGTCAAGTGCTTTCCTAATGTTCCTGTCCAATCTCGTCTTTCACAATTATATTTTGAGGTACAGTGGCGCTCAAACGCTTCAAGATATTCGGGAAAGGAGCGTCCACTGTTGACATTGAAGTCATCCAATTCGGAAGCATTCATGGGTGTTAGCTGCGGGACCCTATGATGATATTTTCTGGATGATTGGTATCTAGGGCGCGTTTCCTCCTCTTGACGTTGATTTCATCTGATGAGCTTGACTCCTCATCATGAGATGATTCGGAACTGAGGTTATAAGCCCTGTTGAAACTGATGTCTGAACGTTTCCTTGTTCGAGGATTCTTGGACGGCTCTTTTCTGACCTCCTCCTCCTGCTCCATGTCGTTATCTGGTACGAGGTCTTCATATTCCTGAAGGGCACTCTGAAGTTCTTGTTCCTCTCTGGCTGCTTGTTTTCTCTCCAGTTGGTCCACTCGTGCTTGCCAGTATTCACTTCGGGCCACAAGATCGTCATTTTCTTTGGACAACCGGTCATACTTCCTTTTCCAGACTGTTTCAAAGTCCACCAACCGCTGCGTCCAGTTCTGCTCTGATTCTAGAGCTTGTTGTTTCTGCTCCTTGACCAGGTCAACAAGTTGGGCAACCTGGGTCTTGAGCTCAACTAAATCTGACATTTTTTTTTTTTTCCCCCGTCCATGCTAAGCCGAAGCCGTCAATGTTGGGTGCCTCCCGTTCCCAGGTCTGGGCACCAAAAATGTTGCGGTGGGGTTATCCAGTAAAACAATGAAGGTCCGAATCAATTTGAACCACCCAACAACATTAACATTCATGCAATTATTTTTTACCAGTACGGGGAGAAGACTTACTTCAAAACCAAACACCCAAAGATGCCTCGTTGGCTGAGGGAGGACGGACGCCTAATAATCCCTGATGCAGTAAACTTTCCCGGAGTCTCGTTGATCCCGACACGACCCTCCAGGCGTGATCTCGTTATCCTCAGAACAGAGAAACAATGCGATTAGTTAAGTGTCCCAATGCCCACCGGACTGACCCAACCTCAGGACCTCCCAATATTCCACGAAAAATGAAACAAAAATGCTCACCACATTCCCGATGACAATGCCGTAGCCAATCAAACTGTAACCTCAACGAGTTGGAAGAAAAACAGACTAGAGGAAAAACCATGAACAATTTTTATTGATGGGAAAGGGGAAGTTACATTCTATACGACACATGAAAGGGAGGAAAAAGTCAGAGAAACGGGGGTTAGGCAGGGTGAAGCAAAGACATTAGAGTAAGCGGGCAGACAAGCAATAAGATATATATTTTGCAAATGTACACGCAGTGTCAATCGCAAGAGCACATATTAATATATAGGTTAACACATGGTCACGAACAACTGGACTTAGGCAAAGCAAGCAATCTATCTTCGCATTACAATGGTCAAGACAGGCTCCTTCGGGTTACAATAAGGATGAATCAAGAAACAATGATGAGTTGCTTCCTGATTCCTTATCTTGAAACTTAAATGTCCTTTTTAAGTTTTTTGTTCACATACAATATTTATACCCTAATTAACCCTGACTAGGCTAAATGGAAAGGAGGGCAAGGTGTTATTTATACCTGGCCTTAACTGATGTGCGGGCACCACCACTTAAACTTTCAGAATGTTCTGGGACGATTGTTTGAGTTCAAGAAGTCAAACGCATTAGATGAATGTCATTTAATTTCTGTCTTTCTTAACTTCTAGCTTCAGCAACAGACATTTCCCGTATAACCAGTCACACTGTGCACTTTGTTTGTTGGCCTGTTCAGATCGTCAATCCTACCAATTTCAGGACCCATACTGTGCTTGACATTTTTCTCACGTTGGTCCGGAAAGTCCAAAAAATAAAGTCTAGATAATTTAAGCAAAAGGGTTAGGACTTCTTAAACAAAAACCCCCCTTTTTTTTTTTTTTTTTTTTTTTTTTTTTTTTTGATAACATTAAACCACAATTCTGACGCTAGATTCTATGGGTCTAGATTTTATGGGGGTTATGGCATTCAAACCTGTATGGGAGAGAGAGAAATGAAGGTTAATACACACAACTGCCATAATTTGATAATCAGTGGTCCCTACTACATCGCTAATGTACATTTTAAGGTTATTAGGTTTGTTGTGATATTCAGTTGCCTTTACCATACCCCCAACGATCTGAAGAATGATATGGCCATCTCATAGGTCCTTTTCACCCTATCTACAGTCTTAGGACTGTAAATGTGATTGTATGACAAAGCACACTAAATGTTCACTTTTGGTGAATCTCATGTTTGTAGGTTTTGTGTGGATTTTGCCCCCCCCCAATCTACCAGAAGTATGGAAAATTGCCTCATTGCTAAAAATGAGATTTGAGAGAAAGCGATTTTATGTTTAACTCTACTGCTGCTCTCATTATTGATTTCTTAGGGCTTCTCAGGAATGCTTTGTGAACAACACTGACTCACTCTGTAGGATTTCTTGGTCTGCCAGGATTTCCCCCATTTTACATTTTTTTGCAATGAACTACTTTACCCACACCCAGATAAGATTTCTGTGTGATGCTGGTTTGTTTAATTCACACACAAATCGTTTTTAAACTGTAATGATTGATCCACTTAGCCCTCTTTTGAACAGATGCCATTACAACTGAAGCCTAGGCCAGGTGGAAAATATAGGGTAGAAACTGATGTTATACAATCTGGTTTAAAACTATTGCATTTCCACCATTAAGTTTTTATAAAAATGAAAATCTTAAAACACTTAAATTTCATGAAGTATATCAATTTGGTTAGTAGTAGTTGTTATTTCTTTGTGCGTCATTTATTTAAGTACACTCTGTACTTATAAAAGCTAAAATTTTCTTTGCATCCATGCTACTATTTCTAGCTAGATTTATTTCACCATCCCTTTTGCTCTTCCTAATTATACTGTTTAACTTATTTCTTAATTGCCTGTAGCCAGTAGACTGGGTCAAAAAATTTAACTTCTGAATTTCAAAATGTAATAGTTGGGAAAAGTTGTTCCATAATACAAGTAATCTACACGCAAAATATTTTTTATATCTGAATGCATTATGAGGTGGCACTTGCCCCTTCAATTTTTCCCTCATTCTACGCATGCAGTATGCAAGTCCCAACATGTGAATATTGCATGTTGAGACTTGTTTGAAGTGCAATAGTGTTAGCTTTATCCCAGAAATGACTGAAATAGGCGTTTTCTGATGGACAATTAAGTGACATTGTTTCCAGTGTTGTTTCATTCTTCATGTTGAAAAGTTACTAAAATGGCACAAGCCACAAGAAGTATACTAACCCATGATATATTTGGCATTTTAAAAAAAAAATGGTGACAAAGAATTTCCCACAAAGTGGGATGTTGAAAGATGTTTATTATTTCTTGAAAGTCAACAGTCAAAAGTTGCAGTCAAAGAAATGGCAAAAGAACTTTGATCAGTACTCCAATGTCTTTGGGAAAAAGCTTCAATTCCTTACATTCAGTTGACAAGAATTGTGAAGTTGATTTCAACGAACCATTTAAAATACAAAACTCCTGCAAAAAAACAAGGGCAAAGATTGTTACTGTGAGCAGCTTCAAAACTATAAAACTACAATGCAAAATGAATTGTTTGATATTTCATGCTGTAAATGCAAGAGCTTTGGAGACTGTTCTTGTCCAAAGAAAAGAAAAGCACCTGTAAATGAAAAGCAGTTCCTATCTGACCAAAGAGGAAACAGACAAATGTACATAGGAAAGATAGAGGAAAATATAACTGAAGTCTTGGAAAAATGTGCAAAGAGAAACAGGCAAAAAAAGATGAAGTAGAATATCTTGCAGTAAGTCTATTAGTCAGTTTAATTAAAGAAGGTTGGAAGCTAGTCATGATCTACTGAAGATCTGCGGAAGGTAAGGCTAACAAAGATCCTAAGATCCACTCTAAGGTTAGCCCAAGAGAAAGAAGGGAGTAGGGGGTTAAAAGAAGAGAATAAGGGGTTAAGTAGGTGGCGAAACCTATCATTCATGGTTTAACATTGAGAGAGGGAGGGAGAGTTTTTATGCTATGAGCTACACGTAAGTTTGTGTTAGTCATTATTTTTTTTTTTTTTTTTTTTTTTTTTTTTTTTTTTTGCTGGCATGTCACAAGCTGGCATTAATTGTCCAACAGACTCAAACCTCAACCATTACCCCTAGAGCTCCTGTTGCTAATTGTTTTATTATTTTAAATAATGATAATATTTTAAAAATGCCTATCCAAATGGTTTTTAAACATATTAATGCTGGTAGAGTTCATGATTGACACAGAAGATTATTCCATTTATCAATTACTTTAAACGTAAAATAAGTTTTTAGCAATATTAGTAATGAAATGTCTGCCATGTAATTTAAATCGGTTAGCATGAGTATTGCTATTATCAAAAATGAACAATTTGTCAAAATTTACATTATTGATTTTATTAATGATTTTCAAAATTTCAATAAGCTCCCCCTTTAATCTCCTAGTTTTGAGCGAATGCAAGTCTAATTCTTTAATGCTATCTTTGTAAGACTTGTTGTGTAGTGATGGAATGTTTCATGGTGTGTTGCTGAACCCTTTCCAACCTATCAATATCTTCATGTGAATACAGGCACCAAAACTGAATGGCATATTCTAAGTGAGGCCCGACTCAGGACTTGTAAAGGGGCAATATAATAATCTTTGATTTAAGTTTGAAATTATGTGCTATGAAGCCTAACATCCTATTAGCTTTTGCACAAGACTCCAGGCACTGGTTCCTAACTTTTAAATCCTTAAATACGTGTACACCTAAATCTACTTCCTTGTCAATGCTCGCTAACTGTGTATCATCCATCGTGTATGTGTAATTATTGTTATGAGAATCTATATGCAAAACTTTACATTTGTCTACATTAAATTGCATCTGCCACTTATCCATCCACTCCATAATCCTATTTACATCATCTAGGAGCTTATTTCTATTGTCCACATTAAGAACTTTACTGCCTCTTTTACTATCATCTGCAAATTTTGACACATTACTGGTCAAGTCTACATCTATGTTATTAATGTAGATTACGAATAGCATTGGGCTCAACACTGAACCCTGAGGGACACCACTACCTACATCCAACCACCCCAATTCCCTACCATTAACAATGACCCTCTGTTTCCTGGCACAAAGCCTCTAACCAGTTAGCTACCCAACTGCATATACCATGCACTTTAACCTTCGCAATTAATCTTCTAGGCAGAACTGTATCAAATGCTTTTTTAAAGTCTAAATAAATAAAGTTAGCCACTCTATGCCTATCATATTTGTGTACTATTTCATTATAAAACTCTAACCATCCGTTGGTTCAGTATCCATCTGTCATAAAAAATTATCTTCCATGAACTCAGTCTCAAACCCTCATTATTACCAGTAAAAGTCTCATAATTAACATTAGGGCAGTTAAAGTGTCTGACAACTAGACTATCCCAATTATTAATAAAGTTACTAAGAAGTGTATAAATCTAGTATCAGTATTGAGGGGTTGAACAGGAGGTCTATAAACAACAACAAAATTAAAGCTAATACTATGTGCCCTAACTTCAACGCATATTGCATTAATTGCTGCTGGAAAATCTATCTTAACCTCGATCACCCTAAGGGAATTACGAATATACAACAAAATGCCACCACCAGTCTTATGTAACCTATCATTAGTAAAAAGTTTGAAATCAGGCCCTTTTTAACTATTTTGGGCATGACCATCACTGATTTCCTTGAATTTTTTTTTGTATGGAGGGCTATCTGTGATATGGCCATAAAATAATTTTCAGACCTGGCTGACCCCTAGCACTCATGTTCTGGGGTCACAAAATATTGGCAATCTGGCCTGAGTGCTATTTTTCAAATGTATGTATCTCGGGAACCAATAAAGATAGAAAGGTGGTTTTGGTGTCAAATTAAAGAGAAAAGAAAGCTCTATCACTTTTATTAAACAAAGCATCCTCTAAAATTAAAAAATTAAAAAATTTGAAGATGACCTTGACATTTGACCTTTATAAAAAAAAATGCCCATCTCTGATTTTTAAATAAAAATTCTTTTTGGATGCCATCCATTGTGGTTAACAACCTCTGAAAGCTTCATAACTGGCCAAGACATAATAGAAAAGCTAAATCCATTCCAATGAGACCATTTCTGAAAATTATTTTCTGGCCATATCTCACATAGGCTAGCCCTCCATACAAAAATTTTTTCAAGGAAATCGGTGATGGTCATGCCCAAAATGGTCAAAAAGTCTCTCTCACATGGAATGACCCAAAAATATAATCAATATTTTTTCAGAGCTATTATATTATATTACTATCATATGAAATGAAAATGAAAAGGTTTATTGGTAGACTATAGTCCA
Source organism: Bathynomus jamesi (assembly GCA_023014485.1). Taxonomy (NCBI): domain Eukaryota; kingdom Metazoa; phylum Arthropoda; class Malacostraca; order Isopoda; family Cirolanidae; genus Bathynomus; species Bathynomus jamesi. The sequence goes on along the minus strand of JAJOZX010000044.1, from coordinate 257,854 downwards.
TATGACAAATATTATTAATACAATAACAGTTCATATACTAAGGATATAAATATATACAATTGATTAGAAATAATACTGTAATGTTGAAGTTAAGTGGAGCTACAGACAGACATTTTCGTACCAAGAAGTCCCCATTTGTGAAGCTGAGCATCTCGGGGGTAATTTATGTAAGAGTGTAAAAGACATGTTGTACAGCAAATTTAGGGTTCTGCCAGAACCTTTTTTATAATTCATCCACAGTTGCTGTCCATATATATTACTGCAGAAAGTACGAAAGAGAGTGTCTTTAGCTTCACTTGTACAGAATTGAAAGTTCCTTATGGTCATATTCGCTTTAGCACACAGGCTTTGAGTTTGTTTTCTTATATCTGAGTCATCGCTCAAGTAGCTGGTAATAGTTTGACCCAAATACTTAAACTCTTGTACGTCCTCAATTACTTCACCATTCATTTTAAACCTTATATCAGCTGGCTGATTACAGCTTTTAGGATGAAATTGCATAACCTTAGTTTTTGTAACATTAAAAAGATCATCATGTTTCTGTGAGTACACTTCGCAGACTTAGTAGCTGATCCAGACCTTTAACAGAGGGACTTATTACCCATATTATCAGCATTAAACTAAGTTATTTATCCTTGTGTTATCTATACAACATCCCACTGTTGCCTCATTAAGTGAAGCAATTAATCTGTCAATATACACATTAAACAGCATAGGGGAGAGCAAGGAGCCTTGTCTCACCCAGCAAGAGGAGCCAAAACACTCGGATAGTACATTGCCCCACCTAATGGTGAAAGATTGGTGGGAATACCAAAATTTCAATAAATTTAATATGTACATGGGAACCTTCCTGTCTTCTAGTTTTGCAAATAAAATATTGTGGTTCACCCTATCATATGCCTTACTTATATCTAGGAAACAGCTATAAATAGTTGAATTACTGTCAATGTATTTAGATATTGTTTCTTTAAGTACATAGATACACAGGTCAGTTGAGTGGGACCTTTTAAAACTAAACTGATTAGATGTCCATAGGAAATCATTTAATCAGAGTAACAAGAGTTTTTCTAGTAGTTTTGAGAAGCAGGAAGCGACAGCAATAGGTCTGTAATCATTGCTGGACAGAATGTCTCCGTACTTATTTTTGACCAGGGGCAAGATATATACTCTCATGAACTCTGCAGGGATATAGCTATGAGCAAGCATGGCTGATAAGAGCAATGATATATGCAGACATACTACATCATTTGCATATTTTAAGTGTTCATTCGATAAGTCATCTACCCCTGATGCAGAACCAGTCTTTAACTCTTTAATTAACCTCTTTACTTAAGAAAATGATATCAAAGTATTTTCCCTCATCCCTCCCACAATTATTTTGCTGCAATCTATCTTAAGATTATCTTACTCACATTGTTAAGAATGTTAGAATAGTGGTTTTTCCACAGCTTTGCAATTTCATCCTCCCCTGATGCCCCATCGATTGTTGGAGGGAGGACATTTTTGACACCCGTTTGATTCTTAACAAATTTCAAAAATTTGTTGTTATCGTTATTTATGCTAGCTTCACAGGCTTTTGATGCTCGAATAGACTCTTCTTTCTGTTTACATCGCCTTATGGCCGCCTTATACCGACCCCTACTTTTACACATATTCATGTATACTGGTCCTAATCTGGGTCTACCATGAAAGCACCACAAATCATAGGCATCTTTTGATTCCCTCTTTAGGAGGGCGATAAAATCATTCCAGCCAGGAATAATTTTAGTATGACAGTTGTAAGATTTAATCATGGGGCTTCCTGCTTTTCTTAACAGGGATATTATCTTACTATAATACCTGTCTATGAGTTTACAGTGAGAATCATTTGAGCAAAGATTATTACAGGCAAGATGCAAAATTTCTAAATTATTAAAGAGGTGACTTGTTCTGTCTTTGTATTCTATTCTCTGCTGCGTATTAGCATTGGACCAATCGACGTGATTATTCTTACCTATTGACTTCTTGCTAAGTCGTGTTGCACATAAATTGGTAAAGTTAATTAATATTTCTAATGGTCTATGACCAGAAAGAAGGAAATCATGCAGAATATGAACTCTAACAATTCGATCCTTTAGATTATTACTAGTGAGACAATGACCAATCCACCTGGTGATACCACTCGTATCACTAACGTATGTAAAATTACCACTGGTTACCCCTAATACATCTACATCACTTATACTTAAATTGGCCGACTCGCACATGTTACCCAATTCTACAAAGAATTCCGAGTTCACATCATTTGTGTTAAAGTCCCCCATTATTATACAGTGAGAATATTTGGGGTTATCTTACAATGACTTAATTTTGTACAGCAAATCAATGTATTCATCTAGATTATTGCCATTGTTGTATGGTAAATAGCAGTTTACAATTAATATGCAATCATTGTTTACTTGTAATTCAATGCCTAACAACCTTACATTATTGCTTGTTAAAAGTTTTATATGTTTTGACAAATTTTTCTTTATTAAGAAAGAAGCAACACCAAAAGGCCTACTGTACATTAATTCATCTGACAAGTCTACTGCTGATGACGCATGGTACATAAAGTCATCATGGATGATAGAGAGGAATTTTAGCTCTTGCTTAGGTAGCCAGTGCTCCTGCAGGAGTATCAAATCTGCACTGTCACAGATTTTATGAACATCTACAGTTGACTTCCTCACTGACCTTATATTATATGAGACTATTTTCAACAAGTTATCCACTATGACTGATAGAAAATTTATTATTAGTAAGATTACAGTTGTCCCTTGACATTCATGGGGGTTACGTTCCAAATGTGATCGCGAATGTCAAATTTTCACGAGTACTTGATGCCCCCCTATATAATACCATAAGGCTTATACAATTTGATGTGCAGTTCACGTGAACTTATTGGTAACAATTTTAGAGTATTTTAGTTATGTTTTAAATGTTTTAAAATGTTTTTATTGTGAATACCATTCATTTTAGTTACTTTTATGACATTTCTGTAAATAAAAAATCAGTTAGATTCTGTACATACATAAAATAAAAAAAATAAATATGGGTAGTGTACTGTACTTACTGATGACTATAAGAGTGTGGGCTAAGATGATCCACCTCGATCTCAACGATGATGAGTTTTTGCTGTACAGTACGATGAGTTGATGAATACTGATGAGAAGAGGGCACTGTACAGCATGATGAAGCTACTGGAGATCAGGAAGGGGTGGATCATCGACATCTTCATCCAAGTCATACGGTGATAATGGAGGAGGAGGAGAAGGCGTTGTAGGCTCAGTGGGCATTGCTGCTTCACTCTGACTGGTGGAAGGGGTGGGAGAGGTGGTGGTGGGAGCCGGGGTCGAAGGTCGGACAGGCGTGAAATACATTGTGATCTCCGTTTGCTTCTTTTTTCTTTTCATTTCATCAAAGATGCTTCTATAAGGTGTCAGTGCTGCCTCCACTCCATTTTTCAATTTCATTGACCGAAGGTTCAATGTCATAGCAGAAGTCTAGGGTTCGTTTGAACATGCGAAACCCTTCAGCTAAATTTTCCAGTGTCAGCCTTGGTTGGGGAATCACCATTATGTCACCAAACACACGATAATGAACACGATAATGGAGGACCTTGTGGATAGTCAAAGTCGCGAATGTTAAGTTTGCGAATGTCAAGGGACAACTGTATTATTATTATACACAGTACAACTTTCAGGCATTACCGTTAGGGCACCTATTATTATTATTATTATTATTTTGCCTGTTATCAAATCTCCTGGAAAAGTGAATAAATTCCTTAACAATAATATCATCTGGCCATTGACTCATATTATACAGGTTGAAATGCAAATTTACACCTTTAATTATTACTTTAAATGAGTTATAATATAGAGATTTTGTGTTTAGTTTATTAACTATCAATATACTGTGTTCATCAATGACTTCTTCCATCATGTGTCAAATATCGCTTGCCTTGTTCGAGAGCTGAATTTGTGACACAAAGAGGGTGAGATTCCCCATTGGTGGCCTCGCTGCGGAGACTGGTTGAGGAAACCTTCGGGAAGGGCGCCTTTTAACAGTGACCCACCCATCCTCCTCCCTCGATCTCCCTGAGGCAGGGTTCGCCTGCCTGGGGGATGGGTGGCACAACCTTTGGAGGATAGGAGGCCCCTCCCTTACTCTGTGGCTTGGTGAAGGTCTGTTAGCGGTGTTTATAACCTGACAGCCACACGTGCCCCTCCTTCTTTGGTGGGAGGAGGGGGGAGGAACTGCCCACCAAGTGAGGTGTAATTGAATGCCTCTCCTCTGCAGTGGGAGGCAGGAAAGAGGGCAATGATGCCTTGTCTCTCAGCATTGGACTGTCGCTGTTCCTCATTATGAAATTATATTCTATATTATATATATTATATTACTACTATTATATTTGGGTCATTCCATATGAAGTCACCTAGAGGTCCCCAGGTCACCCTTTCGGAAAATTCTGAAAAAATTATCATTTGTAATTCTATCAAACATATGCACAGATCCCAAATTTTAGGTCGATATTACTTATAGTTTTTGAGATACGACAATTTGAAATTGTGCTATTTTTCCTTATTTTTTGGCATCATTGGCAAAATCACATGAATGTCCAACTTAGGCAACCATATCTTTTTTGTTTATCCCTTCACAAGGCTGATATGTGGTGTATATATGGTAAACAGTAGTCATAGAATCCATATTTGATGTCAAATGAAACCTCTCTCTTATAGTTTGCCACATACAAGGCTTCAAAAATCAAAGAAAGCTTAAAAATTCACTAATGGTTACCTTCTTTTCACTGGTACTGATAAAAAACTATTTATACGTAAGAGCTGAAATTAATTTTACAGTTTGTTATAATGTATTTGTAGTTAGAAATGCTTTCAAAAGAGCTCTATTATCTATAGAATTGGAAACAATAACTATTAAAAAAAATAAAAAATTTCATTTTTGCAAAAAGAAGCCAGCTTATATTTATGCCATTATTACCCCATCAGGACAGTTAGCCATCACTTTCATGTTTTTACCATATGTTCATATACATTTAGGCAAACTACAGTCAAAGTTTGGTTTTGGTGGTCAGCTTCCTTCAATATTTAAGCTGCATCGGCCAGAGGGTGTCATATGACCCTCACTGCAGTGAGCCTGGGGGTGTCAAATGACTTTTGATCAGATCTGAGCCAGAATTTCAAGCTGATGTCCTGAAAAATGGATGGAACTTCTTGCTCTGGCACTCTCTGAGCTGTTGCCATGAGGGTGAGAGCCCCATATACTGTATATGATAACCCCATTAACCCCCCCTTTCCCCAATCTATGGCGCACAGTGGGTTAACATGATCACTGTTTAACAAACAATAAACTTGTTTGAGTTTGTTCAAGAAATATTAGTATTGCACAATATTACATACAGGGAATATGATGACCTAATCTTGTCTGAACTTGTACATACCTTGTGCAATCCCTGCTACTATATATATATATATATATATAAAAGCTGTCCCAATCTCATGAATTCTCATACTTACAGAAATGGAGTTGGAGGCTACACAAAGCTGTTCTATTGGACAGAAATTACATGATGTATGTCATAAAAGGACTTACTGAGAAAAACTTGGTATACTCATGTTGGATCAGTTAACCAGTGAGGATAAAGCGCTGCTGTCATGGAGATGTGATATATTGTTGGCAAATGGTGATACTGTGTGTTTTCATCATGAGAAAATGTTTTTGTTTCATTACGAAAATCTTCAACACTATTGTGCAGACCCAAGAAAAGTTCACAGAAAGAAAATTGCAAGTAAATTTCCTATATATTACAGTATTATTGAATGTTGTATTTACATTGTTCTAACATTCCTATCTAATACCAGTAAGTTTATATTCATTTATAACATTTGTAGTTTTGTATCTTATGGCGAGTGAGTTTTGAGAAAAATTTGATTTAGAATTGTATTTTATGATTATCAGAATCCCTACACACTGTAGACAGTGACACTGCCAGGATGATGAATATAAAACCAATACAAAATCTGTGCCCAGAGTGCAGCAAGTGCCCCACACAGTATGAAGAACAATGCCTAGCCTCTACTGGATGATGGAGCAGGTACCAGTAGGTCTTGTGGATCAGTTGAAGATTTTAAGCCAAAAGTAGTTCTTTGTCAGGAACTGAACACAAGTGCTAGTGTCCTGGACTGTTCTCCTCTAAAATTTGAGTGACAAGGACAAAGTTCTTATACCACTGTGACCATAGGCACTGGTGATGATGATGCAGATCTCAGATCAAAATGTTGGCAAATGGCAAACTTGCCAGCCTGGCAAATATGTAGCATGTGTTTATGATGGAAACTGGTATGTGGGTAATATAAAAGATCATTCTGATGAACCTTCTGATGTTTTAGTCACTTTCTTGAAAAGATCACACAAGTGTTTTGTCTTGGCCAGCAATATCAAGAACAGATGAATGCTGGGTGCCATTCCAACATGTTATCTGTGTAGTAAGTTCACCAACTGTCCAGGGAAGAGGTGCTCATCATTATACCCTAAACCCAAGTGACCTTAACAAAATTCAAACACTATTTCCTACATTTCTTTAGAGTGCTTTAAGTATGAGATGAATGTTGAGTAATCAAGTAATTCATTTGTAGGAACTTCACTTTTAACACATGTTTAAGCAGTACATATTTAATAAATTGAGGACATGGTAAATTTAACAAATTGAATATTTAAGTTGGAATCTTGATTTCAAAAATATTTTTCAGTTTCAGGTCCCTTATTAAATAACAGAAGGATATAAAGTTGTATCTGTAATTCTCGAATGTTTCAGATAATCATTTTTCATGATATATGTATGTGTAATGCTGAAATATATTCATGCTACTCTGATATTTTTACTTTGCATTTTTGTGTAAATTATGGTAATTTTGAAAAATAAAATTAAATTGAAGGAAGCTGACCACCAAAACCAAACTGTGACTGTAGTTTGCCTAAATGTATATGAACATATGGTAAAAATATGAAAGTGATGGCTAACTGTCCTGATGGGGTAATAATGGCATGAATATAGGCTTCTTTTTGCAAAAATAAAATTTTCCAATTTTTTTATTATTTATTGTTTCCAATTCTATAGATAATAGAGAGCTTTTGAAAGCATTTCTGACTACAAATACATTATGACAAACTGTAAAATTAATTTCAGCTCTCAAGTATGGATAGTTTTTTATCAGTACCAGCAAAAAGAAGGTAACCATTAGTGAATTTTTAAGCTTTCTTTGATTTTTGAAGCCTTGTAGGTTTGATTTGACATCAAATATGGATTCTATGACTACTGTTTACCATATATACCACATATCAGTCTTGTGAAGGGATAAACAAAAAAGATATGGTTGCCTAAAGTTGGACATTCGTGTGATTTTGCCAATGATGCCAAAAAATAAGGAAAAAAAGCATAATTTCAAATTGCTGTATCTCAAAAATTATAAGTAATATTGACCTAAAATTTGGGATTTGTGTATAAGTTGGATAGAATTACAAATGATAATTTTTTCAGAATTTTCTGAGAGGGTGACCTGGGAAGTTGTTCAAAATTTGGGTGATTTCATATGGAATTGACCATTCTTGTTTATTTGTTTAGGAATTTGTAGTATGCTATTTTAGTATTAAATTCATAGGCCTGCACTAAATTATAGATATATATTCATTTTATTGGTTCATAATGGAGGCCAGTCATGGATTTTATTGCCAAAAGTTGAAATTGAAATGTGCAGATCCACTGGAATGTCACAAGGAAAGTAGAAGAACGAAGGATCTACGTATTGTCTCCAATTTAATTCTGAAAAAGCTACCATCTATGAATCTTTCCAAAGACCACAGACTGCAAACAATGGTGAGAGAAATTAGAGCAAATAGTGAAGAATAAGGTGACTCCTGAAACCTCAACTAGTGATGATCCTACATCATTGCAATCTGAAATCGAGATGTCAACAGATGAATTACCAGCTGAATCAAAAGAACATGAAGCATGTTTTCTCAATGAATCATTGCAAGCAGTGGGTGAATCCCCACTAGAAGTTGACAAACTGCAATCAAGAAAATCATATGCACAAAAGAAGATCAGCAGATTAACATCCAGTGTGAAAGCAAAATTTGAACATTTAAAAGGCTCACAAGTTCAGTTCAATCAAAAGAAAATGATTTTGATGAAATCATGGATCAACTTAGAGAAGTTTAAATCAGTATCTTTAAGGAGTGAAAAACTCAAAATACTCACTCTATTACCAAGTAGCTGGAGCCTGCAAAAAATTGCCACTAAATTTGACACAACTATATATATGGCATCTGTGGCTAGAAAGGTATTTGAAGAAGAGGGCATTATGTCTGACCCTAACCCAAAGCTTGGGAAAAGATTAGCACAGAATGTGATTGACAACATCATTTCTTTCTATCTTTCTGAAGAAGTTAGTAGAATTATGCCAGGCAGGAAAGATTGCATAAGCCTAGTTGTTGATGGAAAATGGAAACATTTCCAAAAACAATTAATCCTGTGCAACTTGAAAGAAGCTTATCAACTGTTCAAAGAAAGGAATCCTGCTGCTAAAGTAAGCTACAGTAAATTTGCTGAACTTCAACCAAAACAATGTGTGTTGGCAGGTTCTGCAGGAACACATTCGATGTGTGTTTGTACCATTCATCAGAATATGAAATTGATGAATGTTGGGGCTAGATTCAACAAATTATTCAAAGATACAGACTACAAAATTGATCTTCCAAGGGATTGGATAAATTGGATCCAATGTTCTCCACCAAATGCATTTTGTCATCTAGGTGCTTGCTAAAACTGTAGAGATTTCACAGAAATTAGATGTATCATTCAAAAGGTGATTTTGTCGAGTTTAAGAAATGGACAACCACTGACCATTCAACACTCGAATCAATCCAACTGAATGTTGATGAATTCATTGAAACTTTCACATCAACATTGAAATTGTACCAATGGCATGATTTTATTGCTAAAATGCAATCTTCTCACTATCGCACCTTAAAGGAATCTCTTAAACAAGGTGAAATTTTAGTCATTGGTGACTGCAGAAAACTATTCCTTTGTAATGCAGGATGAAGTGCAAAACTTTCACTGTAATAATTTGATGGCTACCATACATCCCTTTGTGATGTATTACATGGATGGAACAAGGGATAACATTGCACACAAAAGTTTCATCATCATTTCAGAATGCACTGTTCATGAGACAGTAGCAGTACACCTGTTTCAAAAATACTTAATAAACTACATCAAAGAGAACATCACCAATCCCAGCAAAATCATATATTTCTCTGATGGATGTGCTGGACAGTATAAAAATAGGAAAAATTTTATTAATCTTTGTCATCATAAGAAAGATTTTGAGATTGAGGCTGAATGGCACTTTTTTGCTACTAGCCATGGAAAAGGTCCTTGTGACAGTGTTGGAGTCACTGTAAAATGATTAGCCTGCAAAGCAAGTCTGCAGTGCCCATATGATGATCATATTCTTACCCCACTACAGCTTTACCAATTTGCAAATGAAATGATCCCAAACATAAAATGTCAATATACAAATAGAAAAGAATATGAGGATGAGAAAAGAATTCTGGATGAGAGATTTTCACAATGTAAAACAATTGCTGGTACTCAGAAACTCCATTACTTCAAGCCAATTTCTCAAACCACCCTAGAAGTGAGAGAATACTCTTCCTCACCAATTTCAAGAATAGAAACTTTATCTTTGAAGTAAGAGATAAGCTGAACATCAAGAGATATAATAGTTGTCACTGTTGTATATGATGGATATTGGTGGTTGGCAGTAATTTTAAATACAGAAAGCCAACCTGATGGAGAGGTCAAAGTGAGCTTTCTACATCCACATGGATCTAACCCATCTTTTGTTTACCCTCAACCTCTAGACATACTAATAATGAGCCAATGTGATGTTTTAACTAAGGTGGAACCAACAACAAAAACTGGAAGAACCTACATTCTCACAAATGTGGAACAAAGAAAAGCAGCAAATACCTTCAAGGAATACTTCAAAATTTAGACAGGTGAGTTAAATTATCATATCAATAAAATAGTGCATATATATATATAAAATTTATTTCTAACATTTAATGAATTCATCATAATGTAGTGAGTATTTGAATATTTATGGTCCAGAACCTCAATTAAAATTTGGATACAACGATTTGGTATAATGTAATATTAAATGGACTAGATTTTATTTGCAAGCTAGAAGAAAAAATATTTTCTAAAATTTGAAAAAAGAAATCAATTTTTAGAGGTTAAATTCCTGTAATTAGTTGATAACATTTATTTTTGGTTATATAAGAATTTCTATAGAGTAAAGATGATAGATATTTATGACATCTACAAGATAATGTTAAAAACATCATTCTAAGTTCAATAGTGACTGAGATATTAATTTCTGAAAATTGGCACTCAGGGGCATGGTACGTTTTTTGACAAAAATGGTCTCATTGCAAGGCCATAGCCAGAGGTTAAAAACAGACGAGGCAAAAATAACCCTACTAGGGGGTCTGGGGCCATGCTCCTTCAGAAGATTTTCAAAATCATGCACTTTGAGCGTATGGTAACTGAGAGTGAATTGAACAATAATAACTTCACTTAAATGTTGCTACTCTATTTTTATTGATATTATTTGTGGTTTGAGCGCATTACATTGATATGACCACAAACCAGTTCTTATCATTTGCTACTTGGCTGAAGGCCAGTGCCACTCTTCTGTGCAGGCTAGCATCCCAAGCCTTGAGGACCCGCAAGGTGTCCAGCTCCTGGAGCAGAGGATGGTGTCTGTGGATGTTGGCCAGTGCTATGCTATTCAGCCAGTCTTCTCTCATGCTAGCTCGGCACCATGTCTTCAGCTGATGCAGTGCACTGAAGGAGCGCTCACAGGAACAGGAACCCACTGGAAGGGTTAGAAGCAAGGAGAATATGGCATATATATTTGGATAGAACTCTCTATCTGTAGTATTGATGACCTCTACAAGACTTTTATCCTGAACTGCATGGTGTGTCTGTTTCCACCTCTTCACCTGAAATAAGAACATTAAAATAGCATGGCATTTCAGCTGATAACCAACTTTAAAATCACCAGTGTTAATATATTGCTCAATTACTAGTAGTTTACTAACCTTGGCTCCAAATGTGTCTGGCATGGGTAGATCCATCTTGTACTCTTCCAGTATGCTCATTGATCCAAAATGTCTGTTAAGCCAGACGAGGTGGCTGTCTCGGCTGCCTCAACGTGGCTACAGGTATGCATTGGAATGGATGTAACTTTTATTATGTCTTCGCCAGTTATGAAGCTTTCAGAGGTGGTTAACCACAATGGTTGGCATCCAAAAAGAATTTTCATTTAAAAATCAGAGATGGGCATTTTTTTATAAAGGTCAAATGTCAAGGTCATCTTCAAACTTTTTAATTTTAGAGGATGTTTTGTTTAATAAAAGTGATAGAGCTTTCTTTTCTCTTTAATTTGACACCAAAACCACTTTTCTATCTTTATTGGTTCCTGAAATACATGCATTTGAAAAATGGCACTTGGGCCAGAGTGCCAATATTTTGTGACCCCAGAACATGAGTGCCAGGGGTCAGCCAGGTCTGAAAATTATTTTCTGGACATATCTCTCATAACCCTCCATACAAAAAAAATTTCAAGGAAATTGGGGATGGTCATACCCAGAGGTGTTTGGAATGACCCTATATCAAGTTCCCTCAAGTACTGAGTTATGGTTTTTAACCTCGTTTCGGTTATAGCCCCTATATCATGGTTCCTGGAATAAATTATTGCCCTGAATTCATTCAATTTATTTCTAATAGTACATGTTACAATAAAAGATGTTTAAATTATTTTTTTATCATGGATCTGCATTTTAAACTATTTTTCACATCAGGCTGACATTTCCTGGACTCACAATGTTTAAAGAGGGCTTCAACCTATACAGCTTTTGAACGTTCTCATCGATTAACCTACCTAGCCTAGCATTCCCTATTTCATTGAAATGCACCCTATCTTTTATAAAAAGGCTAGGATTGCTAAATTCTGACCACAGCTTTACGAAGGGTACATTTTCCTGAGCACAAATCTCTTCTAGTTTAGTGTTCAAAAATATTGTTTTTGATGTAATCCTAAAATTTAAACTGTGCCTAGAGGTAATATCTAGAACTAGAGACATATCTGCCCTTGCCTTCAGGGACCTAATTAACCCCCTGTATCTCTCCAAAAGGTTAGGCACCCTCGTATCAGGCCTATACGAGTCATTGCCCCCTACTATCATCACCAACATCAAGTGATGGGAGGCAACTGCAATCCTATCTACTTAGTCTCTAATTCTGTCAACCCTGGCCCCTGGTAGACAGACCTTCCTCCTCTTGGTTGGATTCTGTTCAATGAACTCCTTATCCATATGATGCACTAAGAAGTCCCCAATTAAAATTTTCCCCCTCATTCACATCCCTATCCAACTGGGTGAAAGGGTTTGAAACCTCGATAGGGGGGGATTCCTATCACCTAATGTATGTGGCCCAGCTCCACCCTTAACAACACTAAATTCCTCCCTGTCTACTAATCTGGACCAACCTTAACCCCTTCCTCAACTCTGTCTAACCTTCCTGATAAGCTACCTATACTAGAAACTAGGTTCCTAACCTCACCCTTGAACTTACTAACATCGAAGATGTTAGTATAGGTTCGGCCTTCATCAACTGTAAGCCTACTCCTGCCCTTATGAAGTGTTACAAGTCTTTCCATCAGCTCGTGTACACTACATTTTAAATTAACTATCCCTTCACTTAACTCACAAAAGAAACAAACTGATCTCTCAGCAATCGCCATTGTAATCTTTAAAATCAGTATACCACCGATTAACCCCACATCTAGCCCTAGCACATGATGCTTTCTGTGATGGCATCGCTCAAGTTAAGGTAGTTAACATTTATAACCATCACAAGTTTAAATTAAGCCAGCATGCTAATGAAAACTTCTAAATCGTTAAAAACCACTAATATTCAGTTACTTACCTATAACAATGTGAATATAAATGCAAGTATATAAAATTCAGAACTTTCCAACAGTAAATTTATCAGCAATATCCAAAAGTAGACACAGTATCAGAGAGCCCAGGGAATGTGTCCTTTCAGTAAGGAGTCTGGCTGACAAATTGATAATGATGATGATGATGAGAGTATTGTTAGTGAATGTGAGGAACAGACCCTTATTATGGTGCTATACCAAAGAAGAAAAAAGGAGCAAAAAATGCCAAAACTAAGTCAATTGTGACGTGATTGCAAGAGAAGCCAATTGATTTGGTATAAGTGATAGAGGTGCAGCTTCAATTGCAACTTCAGCCCTTGTAAGTGCTGGACTTGTTACACCAGAAAATATGGATTTAGTGATAGATAAGTAAAAAATTAGACTTGCCAGAGAATCATCCAGGAAAAACTTCAAAGCCAAGAAAAAGAAGAGATAACTGCATTCTATTCTGATGGAAAAAAAAAGACAAGACTTTGGCATTTGAGGAAAGAAAGGATGAAAATGGTTGTGTCAATTCATCAAGTAACCAAAATTGAGGAGCACATTTCAATAGTAAAAGGACCAGATTCAGAATACCTTGAAACTCCTGAAGGGGAAACAGCAGCAAGTGGTATTGCTCACAGCTTTATGAATTTGTGGCTTGGAAACTGAGAAACTTGTAGTTATTGGCGCAGATGGCACAGCCATGAACACAGGTTCTAAGGGAGGAGCAATAAAACTGATCAAGGACTTTCTTGGCCATCCTTCAGAGTGGTTCATACATTCATTACATTTTAACGAACTTCCATTTTGTCACATACTGAGATATTTGGTAGGGGTGCACCGGATATGAATTTTTCATATCCAGCCATACCGGATATGGCCATATCTATCCAGCTGGATATATATTATTAGGTACTGTATTATTTTTACACTCATATTGCTATGTTTTGTTTTGCATTGGGGGCAAGCCCCCCCCCCCCCCCCCCAAAATAAGATAAATAATAATTTAAGTATATTCAGATGTTTGTTTTGTTCTCTTTCAGGTTTTTGTGTTGTACGGTATTAAACTATTAAGTATTAATCATGACAAGTTTTATGTCAAAGTGTAATATTTGCCAAAAGATTATATATCAAACGTGGGATGGAGAAAGGTGGCGAAAAGTCTTTTAGCACAACACCTCTTCATAATCATTTGAAGATTAATCACCCAAAAGAGTATGCTGAAGCCAAAAACGAAAATGACAAAAAAAGAATAGCTGCGACTGAATCAAAGGAAATAGGCATAGCTAGAATATGGGCTAGACCAGGGGTGGGGAACCTTTTTTCATTGGAAGGCCACATTTCATTTAACCAAGACCCTATTAGGCTGCATGCTGAGAATTTAACATATACAGTACAACAAAATGCCATATTTTAGTCTACAATCTACATATTTACTAATTTTAAATCAAACTTGATAATACGTAAGGGCTTTTATAATAAATAAAAAATTCAGCAAGTGCACATTTATTTTTGGGGGGGAATAATTGGCAATAGAACTAATATTAAGTGAAAAATGATATTAAGTGAAATGATGTTAATGTTAAGTGAAAAAGTGATAAACTATTTAATGACTTTTTTGTGGCTGCTTATTGCGGGACAGGAGTCGTACATTTGGTTCCAATCGTTGACCGTAGTTTTAGTTGGTCCTCCAGGTGAATATTCGTCATCTGAGATCTCAAGCGCGTTTTGATTTGAGTCACATATGAAAACGTTGATTCACAACAGTAGGTTGTGCCGAAACAAGACAACATTCAACGAGCATGTTGACGCAGATGTGGGTACTCAACGGCATTTTTCCATATTTCAACAGGATCCTTCTTAGTATCAAATAGAGACTTCAGGATATTATCTGGTAATAGCTCAATCAACTCCATCTGTAAATCTTCAGGTGCTTTGGAGACATCAACTAGGTGTGGTTGGAAAGCTAGTTTCAGTGTGAAGTCATGTTTCTCAAAATCTTCAAATCTTTCATCGTATTCTTCAATCAGGGAGTCTAGGACAGCTGTGTATTCTTTCACATCGCATTCCCTTAATGATTTGCTTGTATCTTCTTCATCAATTACCTTTGCCAGTTCAGGGAAGTGTTCAGCTGAAAGTTCCGATTGGGTAAGGATAGTTTTGAAAAAGCGCAGCTTCCTCTGAAAAGCCTGTATTTTTTGCTATATTTCACATATGGATTTAGTTTTACCTTGCAAAGAAATATTCAGGTCATTTTGCTTTGACATTACGTCACACAAAAATGCAGCATTTCTGCAGAAATACTTTTTTGACAATTCACATGGTTCATTGAGTTCCTCAAAAAATCTTGTGATTTGTTTTCGCAAAGACAAAAGTTTTTCAAAGACTTGCCCTTGTGACAACCAGCGCACTTTAGAATGATACGGAAGATCCACAATGAATGTTTCATCATCAAGCATAAGCATATTGCGAAACTGGCGATGTCGATGCATTTGCTCTAATGTAGTTCACAATACGTATAACTTTACTTGATGTGTCACTTAAAACAGTAGATTTGGCACGGAGATTCTGTTGATGCAAAATACAGTGAAAGGAAATCAAGCTATCTGGATTTGGCAGTTCTTTTTGTAGTAGCGCAACAAATCCTGCACATTTTCCTCTCATGGAAGGTGCACCATCTGTGCATACACTTACTAAATTACATAAATTCAGTTTCGCTTCATGGCATTTTTCTTTGAAGAGAGACAAGACGTCAATTCCACATGTCTTCCCCGTAACGGTACCCAAAGCCAGTAACTCCTCGAAGCATTGAAAATCTGCAGTTATAACACGAATAAAAAATGACATTTGCGCTGAGTCGATAATATCAGTGGACTCATCCAAGGCAATCGAATAATAAGTATTTTCGCTTTGGCATATTGTATGAAGTTGTTCAGTTACATTGAGGGCTAATTCATGTTGCTGATCAGTTATGGTCCTTCTTGAAAGAGGTAGTTGTTTGTATTTGTTAACCTTGTCTGACTCTAAAGAGGCTATAACTTCAACAATGCATTCTTTTATGATTTCCACATCACTATATGGCTTACCTCTTTTTCCAAGTATATATGCTACTTTATAAGTTGCTTCAGTGATTTCAGCCCCCTAGGCCTGACATTGTTTTAATTAAATACTTGCTGCTGTTGTTGCTTTTGAAGTTTCATCTTCGTAAGTGCAGACTTTCGGGGTTCTCCTTCCAATATAGCATACTTGTGGTTCTTATGAGTTGCATAATGCTGATATGCATTGTGTTTTCTTCACTGTTGCAATTATGGCATTGCAGAGCAAAACATCATTTTATCTTTCTCAGCAACTATGAAATACTGCAATTCCCCCATTCTTCATGAAATACTCCTGTTCTCTTCCTTTAATTTTCTTTACACAGTTTTTGACATGATTGGGTAACAGAAGATTTTTAAATAAAAAATGGTACAACGAATTGATCAAAGATTTACAGTTTTAAGGAACAAGCGTGCGTGTCCTATTGGAGAATTGTCAGTAACTGTCATCCAGTCAGTTGATCGTGATAGGTAAGGGCGTAAGCCGTAAGGCAACATTGTCAGTTTCAACTGGCAGCGTTGCCATATTTCCTATTGTTCAAGCCATAAAGAAGGCTTGTATGTGTAAGAAGCAGTGAAGCTGAAACATGATCTAATGAAATAGCCTAAAGCCCTAAGGTATCAGTTGCTGTCCATTATCGTACGGTATGAATTCTGAATGTCAAATAGGCAGGAGGCCGCAACTAGTACCCCAAAAGGCCGCAGGTTCCCCACCCCTGGGCTAGACCATCAACTTCTACAGGTAGTACTCTGAAAGAAAAGAAAATGGACCAAATGAGTAAGCAGATCTCAATAGAGGAAAGCTTTTCATCTAAAAAAATATGGGACATCAATGACTCCAGGTCTGTGATGATTCACCATAAAATTGGCATGATGATGGCTTTGGACAACCAGCCATTTACTTTAGTTGAAGATGATGGTTTTATTGATCTAATGGCCTATCTCCAACCCAGATATCTCTTACTGAGCAGAAGGTACTTCTCTGATACTATAATTCCTCATCTTTATAATGCGTTCAAGTCTAAAATTGCTCAGAAGCTGGAAGAAATAAAGCATGCCAGCGTTTCTTCAGATATATGGACATGCACAACCTCTCAAGAAAGTTTTATATCATTATCGGGTCACTGGATAGGTAAAGATTTTGAAAGATACGATGCTGTGCTACATGCTTCTCATTTCTCAGGGTCGCATACTGGCAAGAATATATCTGAAAAGTTTCACTTTATGTGGGATAGTTGGGATCTTGATGCAAATAGGAATTTATTGGTGAGGGATGGAGCTAGTAATATGGCTCTTGGTAGTGACCTGGCTGAAATACCTTCAATACACTGCAGCATTCATTTACTCCAACTGGTTATTAGTGTCTCAATTATGGTTCAGAGGAGTGTAATTGATATCCTTGCAAAAAGTCGCCACCTTGCAACTCACTTTAATCATTCTCCTTTGGCCTGTAACAATTTCAAACACATTCAAGTGCAGCAAAATCTTGAGCCTCTCCTATTGGTTCAAAATGTCCCAACACGTTGGAACAGTGCATATTTGATGCTAGAAAGATTATGTAAATTAAAAATTCCAGTGCAACTGTATTTGGCTGATTGTAGTGAATTACCTACCATCACATCCTTCGAGTGGGTACTGCTATGAAATCTCCTTAAAATATTAAAACCATTCTTCCAACTAACTCAGGAAATGAGTTTGGAAAAATCAACTTTGTCTTCCATAATCCCAAGCATTTGTATTTTACAAAGATTTCTTTCAAGATTGGCCATGATGACCAAGGTGTTCAAACAACAAAGCGAAAACTCCTGACTTCTCTTCGAGCGCATTTCTTGTTGGAGAGTAATGATGGGAAGTCTTTGAACATAATGAAAAACAGGGCTTATGTGAAGTGCGACTGCAATAAATCTGCGGTATAAGTTATCTTTCTTTCAACAAGATCAAAAAGAGCAGGCTAAATCCTGGCTGATTGAAGAAGTCATAGGTATTGAAAATGATGAAGGTGGTAATGATTCTAATGAAAGTGGAAGCAAAAGAAGCTCAAATTCCAGTTCTCCTATGTGAAAGAGGAAAGATGAAGAGGACATTCTTGAAGCTTGTTTTATGGACATCACAAAAGGAGAGCAATCTGGGGAAGTAAGTTACAAGAGAAGAAAGGTTGAAAAAAAGACTGCTCCTGTTCTACTGATTGCAGGGGAGTTAGACTGATATGCATCTGAACTTCTTGTAGATAGGAAACTGTCCAGTTCAAATTTGGAAGCAGGAGGACTGATTTCTTCTCCTTAAAACTATTGTTTCAAAGTTTCTCTGCACACCCGCATCCTCTGTATTTTCAGAGAGAATGTTTTCTGAATATGGAAACATCTATGAAGCAAGGCGATCCTGAATATTGCCTAAAAGAAATGCTCTTGTTTCTGCACCACAATGGAAAAAAGTTCTAAATCACTGTTGTTGAGTTTTTTTTTTTATTCTGAAGACCTCCAGGCTGAATGGCAGCATCTGACCTACACGATACTGCCCTCCATTCATTGATTTCATTTGAGGCATTTTATATTGTATTGAATGTATTGTTTTACATTTGTCAAGCTTGTAATGTTTTGTATTGTTTTGAAAATAAAGGAAAAAAGGAGAAAAAAGAAGAAAAAAGAATGGAAAGCAAGTGCAGGGGTCTAGCAATATTTTACTCTCTCTAAAAAATTTAACGCCTAGAAGTTTTTATAAAAAGCTCTGATTATATTAATAGAACTGTAATTGTTAAGGATGGACAGTAGGGTGGAGCGAAAAATACTTTTTTTCTAGTATGAAGTTCTAATAGTGATTAAAAGTTGCATTTAGTGGACGATATATACCTGCCAAAATATGAGTTCATTTGTTTAATATTTTCAGCTGCCACCAGGGGGCTAAAGGTAACACAATTTTGGGTAAAAAGGGAAAAAATGCTTCTATTTTAGGTTATCAAACTATTATAAAATTTTATCTTAGAATATCTAATAGTTTTGATTAAGATTCCTAAATGATAAGAATTCGTTTTGTAAAAATGCCTTTTCATATGCTTAATATCTTCAGCTGCCACAAGAGGGCTGAAGTTAACTTAAAAATGACAATTAAGTATGATTCTGTATTTACTTGAAAGGGAACAGTAATAAATTAGGATGTCTCTCCTCCTTTATACTAGCTTGAGACAGTTAAGAAACGTTATTTCGTGCCTTAGCGGAGTTACCACCCTTTCCCCAACCAACCTCCCTCTAGAAAGGGTTCTTGCTGAAGACTATTTAGTAATTTGCTTTTGTGTCAAATTTTGGCTGTTTTTTCCTTGATTCTAATGTAGCACGAATCCAACTGTCTCTGTTTGTAGGTCCGCAGACTGATCCAGCAGCGTCTGTAACGAGCTTGACGCATCTCTCTACGGCTTGTGTATGACATGGAAACTGAAATAATTCTGAATGAAGAGTAGTACCATGTTTGATGCATGATTCAATATCATCAAGAGAAACTCCTTTGGTTATCGGTGGTTCTGCTATCTGAAAATCTTGCCACATAATGAGATCTGTATAGTCTTTGGCATAAAAATTTATTTCTGGCACCTTAAAATACCTGATAACATCTGTTTCTTGAATGCATGCCCTTGCTTTTATGATACGCCTAAATCCCAACTGACGCACATGCTCCCTTTTATCAGCTATCATTGCAATGAGAATGTTTTCTTGATTTGCGTAATATGCATTTCGCTGAATGACTGAGTCATGTACTCTCCTAAGCTCTTCACGGAGATACCGGCTTCTTGCAATCATATGCCACATATGTTTAGCACCATATTGGCATAATGGTTTACGCTTTATCTGAAACCCATTGGTGCGTATACCCTAACAATGAAAGTAGCTAATTCTTGTAAATTGCCTGAAGGATTCTCTGTGCTTGCATATAACCGCAGAGTCCTGTTTGCTGTGGTGAGCCACCTTGAATGTGATATATTGCCTGGACTCTTATGACTAAGAATCTTTGAGAATGTTCCACTTTATATAGCCTTGTGAATTTCAAGAAGGTATTTCTGGTCAGTACTTATGTCATCTACATCAACTTCACACATGTCCTCTTGAATTTCAATGGGTTTGAAGTTAACTATGGGAAGCTTTTCACAGTCTGAAAGTGCTCGGCCAATTTCTCCTGAAAATGCTCTTGGTCCAGTAGTGGTACCATCCAAGTGATGAAACAGATGGCGCAATGGAAGTTCATTAAGGTGTAAAAGGCATATCAGCCACTGCAATGGCTTATTAAAGGCTTCTTCCAGTAATCTTATTGTGCCTCCAATACTACCAGTGATAACCACTGTCGAATCACAGCCAACTGCAACGATGTTCCCTATATCAACATTCCTTTCTTTCAAGCAATTCACTAGCGCTGTGCAAATGTATTTAGTTTTGCCACTGGAAGGTGTCGCATGTGCAAAGTACAGAGAGTGTGGTTCAGATATTATGCTGATATGCTCTTCGCGTTTGGTTCTTTGGTGGTTAGAGCCATCACTCTCCTGGACTTGAATCATTGTTTTATCCTTTCTGCCATCAAAGTATAATCCCCGCATAGTTTTTGGCTCTCCTATCTGTTGTAGTTCCTTTCTCTGTTTTGTCTTTCACGTCTTAGCTTACTTCTGTCTATAATATTCCCTTTGTCTTCGGGAGTAACAATTTTAAGATCTGCCAATACTGCAGAAGCAATAGCAGCCCCAGCTCTGTCCGACATTTTAAATCTATCACAAGTAATTGCTAATGAAGGCAGTGGCTCACGCATGTTGTTCTGATATTACATATTGAGTCGAGGTTGTATCTTCCTCATTATCTTCAGATATCTCTTCTAGTTGTTGAAGTTCACTTGTCTCTGTTTCGATTTGTAAGTTGGACGTATTGGTTATAGCAGCACTAGTTGTTTGTGAGGATTCCAGACGTGCTTTTTCCATTTCCTTTCGATGTTCTCTTGCTTGTAATCGTCTTGTGTGTGCTATGTCAATGCTTCCTATCACCATTATTCTGCGTGTTCGTTGGTCATTTAAAAAATCCTGCTCTTTTGGAGGGACTTTCTTACTCGTTTCACATGAGCATCTCCTAAACTCCTTACATTTGCAGGTGCAGATGTCAAACAAAGTGCATTTTGAAGAGTTTTCAAATTCTTCAAGCTGATTTTTGTACTTAGGCTGATCCTTGCGTGACTTGTATGGCTTTAATAAGGACCTGTATTTATCATGGTACACTCGCATCATCTGTAAAACGCGTGTATGTGAAACTATTGGCAAAGAGGCCTTCTTCCAAATATTTTCTACCTTTTTGGAAACTGCCTCTGCTATTTCAGAAAATGAAGGCTCCTTGTTATTCATCTGCTCCTTCACTAAATGTTTTGTGAACAGGTAATCTTTCATAATGCAGTTATAAGTTGGTAGTTGCATATCACTCATCTCACAAGGTACTTCAAAATGGCACACTTCATTGTTCTCTAGTGAAATGTTTATATTTAGTATTTGATGCCATAATATTTTTTAAGAAAAATTCACAATCACAAAATATCCTGTAACATCAAAACATTATATAATTAATATATATAATATATTTTATAAGTATATATAATATATTATATAAATATATAATATATTATATAAATAAACTAAAATTATATAATACATTATAACAAGCATTTTATAATAAAATGAATATTATCTCTATATAAATCACTTTAAAATAAGTTTTATAATATTCCGATCATATTAAAAAACTCTCTGATCACTGAGCGACTAGGCCTACTACCTAAGAAGACAAGTGTTAACACACTGTTCTAATGACTCCTGAAAGAAATTCCTTCACACCAAAACCCTCCCCCACAACCCTCCCCAAAACCCTCCCCCACAACATTCAGTGTAGTCTCAACATGACTCAGTTACTCTAAATTGTGTTAACTTCAGCTCTCTTGTGGCAGCTGAAGATATTAAGCATATGAAAAGGCATTTTTCCAAAACGAATTCCTATCATTTAAGAATCTTAATCAAACTATTAGATATTCTAAGATAAAATTTTATAATAGTTTGACAAACCTAAAATAGAAGCATTTTTTTCCTTTTTACACAAAATTGTGTTAAATTTAGCCCCCTGGTGGCAGCTGAAAATTTTAAACAAATGAACTCATATTTTGGCAGGCCTATTTCGTCCACTAAATGCAACTTTTAATCACTATTAGAACTTCATACTAGAAAAAAAGTATTTTTCGCTCCACCCTAATGGACAGATGTTTTATTTATTCTTGTCATCAGTATTGTGTTGATTTAATATAAAAAGTGTTGCTGGACTGGTTTAGGGGTGGGTCCTGGAGGGCTTTACATTTTTTTTGTATATAAAATATTATTTGTAATGTTATCATTAGGGCGGGTCGTACTCAGGTGACAACATGAATCTGAAGGAAATCCTACCATCAGGGGTGTCTAAATTATGTGTTTTTACATGGGGAATTCAAATATGAGCTGCTTTTTTGGATAGGATAACTCTAACCTACATCATTTTGTATTTCTAAATTGCCAATTTTACCCTTTTGAACCCCTTTATAATATATTAAAAGATATAAGGTAAATCATTTATATTGACAAGGCCAAATCAACTTTACATATATTTATTAATAGGTGAACTGCATGTATATCACTGGATATAATTACCGAAGCTGGGCACAAACCATTAATCTGTTAATCGTTAATTAACGAAGTTAACTTTTTCATTAATGATTTAACTTTTAAGTTAACTTTGAAAATCATTATCGGACTAATTAACTTCCGTTACATTTAACTTTTGTTAACTCAAGTCCGTTAACCCAAAAAATTCATAAATAAACAAGATCCAGGGGGAGGAACAAGCCTACCTTGGGACTCTGCTGCCAACAGTTGCTGCGACAATCTTCAGGCTTAAGGACTTGAAGTCCAAGGGCCTCGTCTACTGCAGCGCCTTGGTCGACGCACTTTTGGCAGGCATCAACAAAAGGTTTGGGCCCCTCCTGGAGGATGACGAATGCCAGCTGGCTGCTGCCTTCCATCCCAGGTTTTGCCTCATCTGGTTGGACAAGTATGACAATACCAAGGTTGCCAGGGTGAGGAAAAGCATGGAGGGTACAGTCGAGGAGGCCATGAAGCAGCAGTCCAACGAAGTGGGCAGCAACAGTGGAGGCAGCAACAACGAGGAGAGGAGGAGGAGGATGACTTCTTCAGTGCTGTCATCCAGACAAAAGAGAGCAGCAGAAGCCACAGGTCACTCAAGGGCAAGGCCCAGAACTTGGTCAAGACCTGGCTGGAGACCAACTCCAAGGACTTGCTGACAGATGCTGCCTTCTTGGGTGAGCAAGTGTTGGTGGACTTGTTCATCAAGTTCAACACAGCCATCCCCTCCAGTGCTGCAGTGGAGCATTTGTTCTCTATGGGCAAGGACATCCTGAGGGCCAAGAGATCATCCCTGTCTGATGAAAACTTTGATATGCTAATTTTCATGAAGGGCAACATGCATCTCATGGACAAAATGGAGAACGAGAAAAAGAGGGAAAATTAAATTATATATATATTGTGTTTTTATTTTTTTATAATAAAAGTTAACGGTTTATCGGTAACTTCCGTTACATGTTTAACGGATTAACGGTTAACGAAGTTAACTTTTTGGTTAATGGATTAGCGGTTAACGAAGTTAACTTTTTGGTTAACGGTGCCCACCACTGATAATTACAAAGATCATTCTCCTGACATCTTGAACTTTGCCAGGTTGCACAAATCCTGCTTTGACTCAGACTTGGACATCAGCTTCCTGCTGGTCTCCTGAGCCCTGATCCCTCCATCCCTCTTTTCCTGTGAGAAGTACTTAGCAGAAGCCTCAGTCACCATTTTAACAACCCTCTCAATGCTTTGTGTGTGGCAAGGCCAGTTGCGCACCTCCATGGGGGTGTTGATGAAGTTTTTCACCTCTGAGGTGCTTAGAGAGCAGGTGAGAGGTGGCTCTGACACACCTTCTGACCAGCTGATCAAGTCACTGATGCTGGAAGCATCACAATTGATGTCAGGTGTCCTTCTGCTCCTAACAGAGGAGTCCCCCAGCTGAGTGTCCGGGTCCCCCTCTCCCCTGATGGCCAGGATTCTCTCCACCCCTTCAATCCTCTCCTTCTGATCCTCAGAGCAGAGTAGTGTTTGGAGGATGACTTCACTGTGGGCATACCAAGCAGATCTTCTCACAGTTGGCATCACAATATCCAGCACCTCCTTTCTCTGGGACTTGAGGCAGTCCAGCTGAAAGAGGATGTGCCTAGGCCCTTCGATCCAGGAGTGCTTGACCTTCACGTTGAACCAACATGGGTAATACACTCCAATGATGAATTCCACAATGAATTGCAGAATCTTCAGGTTCTTTCCTTTAAGTCCGTGCTTTGACACCCAGAGCCTGAGAAGTCTGTTCGCTGTGGTGAGCCAGTGGCTGTGGTTTACTGGTCCTATCTCTAACAGAGCCAGCCCTGCAGGAAGTACTCCATCCCTGACTGCACATACAATTTTATAGCCATAGTATTGATCAGTTGAGAGATCTTGAATGACCTTGTCAGGAAGCTTGATCAGTGGAGGGCCAACAGAGATTCGGGTGAAGTTTGGATTGATATCCAACCTTCTCTTTCTGTCCCTTGATGTAGGCAAGATCTTTCACAGGAATCTTTTTCTCTCTGCTGCAGGAACAGTTAATGTGGGCTTGGATAACACAGCCCTCACAGCCTCCCGCCTCACAACTGGTAATCTGACACTTGCAAGTCAAAATATCAAAGAACTTGTCTAACTTGACAATGAACCTCTCTTTGGCATCAAGTTTGCCCTTCCCAAGAGAAAACTTCACTGCCTGATTCCAGACCTCCTTGAGCTTGGACATGATGGTCACTTTTTCATTGATAACAGGTGGCTTGAAAAGAGCATTAGCTTTGCTCCACTGACAAATCAGACCAGGGTAGATGTCACTCACCAGCTTGTCCACTGGGTAGTTCCTCCTGTCATCTTCACTTTGCTTCCTCAAGTAGATGCCATACCTCAGGATATCCCTCACATTTGGCAGTTGAGACACCAACAGCTCCCGGCCAGTGCCAACAAGATTACTCAGATGAGAACTTGATTTCGTCCTTGTTCTGACTTGAGCCATTTTCTTAATGAGTTCACACTGAAATAAAAACAATAATACAACAGTTAAGTATCCACTACAGACAGGTATTAACTCTTTTCAGCACAAAATTCTTGGTTAAAAAAAGAGCTGAAATGGGCAAGAACAAATTTATCTGCAAATGCTAAACACATTATGCTTTTTTGGTTTCAAAATGTTATAAAATGCTAATTTATCTGTTGTCTGTAATGCAAATAATTTGTTCATGTACTCTAAAAAAACTAAAGAAACACATCCTAAAAATATTCTTTAGAACATTGAAATAGGCCTAATACTGCTCAGTTGTACTAAAAATGAACCACCTAATTTTAGCTCAAATCAAAGTTGTTAATTAAATTTTGCTCAATGTATCACTATAATATGCGTAGAAATAGCTTTTTCTAAAATATAACAGAATAATACTCACATGTGAACAGTAACAAAAAAAATATCAGTAGATAATCACTAAATCTATCCCCTCACTGCAAGCCGAGGTGGTAAAATAGCTTCATAAATCATGAGTCACTTCAAATATTTCACAAAATGTTTTAGAATGTTCTGAAACGTTACATTCTAGCCTCTGAGAAAGGTGGCTCAGAAAATGGCCTTATGCGCGCCAGAAAACCGTCAAAATATTTCATATACCAAACTGTATGATAATTACAATTAAGTGGAATGGCACACCTTTTTATTTGAGTATTTAAATATTATTATTATTATATGAATTACATTATATGTGTTTATATGAATTAGTTAGAACAATGCTCTATGAGAGATAACGTGAGCAGCCATGATAGAAAACGTGAGGACATATTCTGGGGTAACTACAATAGTAAAATAATCAACAATTTAATAATAATCAACTGCAAAATGATGTAGGTTAGGGTTATCAGAATTAAATATTTTCTTCAGAATTGTGTTCTATACACCAAAATGTGTCATTTGAACACCCCTCTCCATTGATTTAAAAAAATGCATAGTATGACCCGCCCTATTAATCATATGGTAGATTTTCATACAGGTGTTAATTTTCTAATGTCTTGGCCTATATCTGGCATATCTGGCTGGATATGACCCATATCCTGCCAGATACTGGATATTTCCTAATATCTGGCCGGGTATCATATCCAGTGCACCCCTAATACTTGGATGGTGAAACTTCAGGCCCCTATGTATTCAAAGGTGAGATTGGAAAGAAAATATGAGAATCAGTTAGTAAACTCTCCATTTGTAAATTTTGAAACAATCCCAGTAGAAGATGCCACAATGTATTATGAGGCTTGCTTATTCAAACATAGATTTAAGTAAGGACTGAAGATATCTTTTGACTATTTGGTATGCAGTTTCAACTGCAAAAGTTTCCTGCATCTTTCTAGTTGGTTGAGCCAGGTCCAATTGCCCACTTAAGGTGGCTGAGGGCAGGCCCTCGAGTTTTGAGTATTTAAATTGAATTGAATAACCTTTATTAATAATAAAATAAATACATTTGTTTCAATTTACAATGACATGAATAATTGTGAAGCTGGACTATTTATTTTATTTAATTTGGCCCTTAAGCTTTAGACTTTACTGAACTCTTATTAAAAATAAACAGATAGTTGTTATAAATTAATAATAAATAAATAAGTAAATAAGTATTAGTAATAGTTAAAATGTGTATTAATCTTAAATTATCACTATTGACATGACGAATACAAGGTCACCATTTAAGGCACTATACCAATATTATACAAAGAAACCAATATTATACATGAGAGATAAGAACTGAACAATCCCAAGAAATGTGTTTTCAATACTAGATTACAAATGAGAAATTAATAATTAGTAAACAATAGTAATGGACATTAATCCTAGATTTTTGTTAGTATGCTATTACACTGGTTGATAAAATCGAACTTTTTATTTGTCACATGAACAAAAATGGGTGGATCTTATAGGTTTTTTACCGCTGAGTTCAAAAATGGCCTCAAAATATTTCTATCACCCACCAATATTGAGTGAATCAAAAATGAAATTTGGGCTAATTTATAGGCGTAACAACAATATCAAAGTAGAAAATGCATATTGAATTCACCTAAAATGTGGCTGCTGATGATTTACGCTTGTATTTCGCCTCTGGGCCATCCCGTGACAATGTCCAGCAGTAGTCATCCAACATGCTGGGGCTCCACTTGCCCTGGTATTGCTTCTCCATCATGGATATTTGTTGATGAAAGCGTTCCCCATGCTCATCACTAACATCACTTAAGTTTGTTGGGAAGAAGTCGAGATGTGAGTCAAGAAAATGAATTTTCAATGACATGTTGCACCCAATGTCTTTGTAGGCCTTGAGAAGTTCTTTAACAAGTGACTTAATTTTTGGCCTTGAAGTTTCTGAGGAAATTTGTGTTCACTACTTTAAATGCTCTCCAAGCTGCTCCTTCAACTTCACTTTGAGTTTCATCAAACGTGCTTTGTCTCATGATTTCTCTAATTTGTGGGACTACAAATATCCCTTCTTTGATTTTTTTGACCTTCAAGTAGAGCAAACCCCCCCCCCCCCCCCCCCCCCCCGCCATTTTGATCCATAGCCTTTAACAAAATTTTCCATTAAACCAAGTTTAATATGTAGTGGTGGCAAATAATTTTTTGGATTAAGAAGAGGTGAACTGGTGAGATTTTTATGCCCTGGAATCAACGCTTGTCGAAGTGGCCATTGTTTCTTTGAGTAATGGCTTCCCTGTGCTCTGCTGTCCCATTCACAGAGGAAAAAACAGAATTTCGTATAACCCAGTTGTAAACCAAGAAGAAGTGCAATCACTTTCAAGTCCACAGATATGCCAAGAGTATTTATCATATTGGATATGTTTCACAAGCAGGTGCATATTGTCATATGATTCCTTCATATGTAGGGCATGTGCTAATGGAACTGAAGGGTATTTATTTCCATTATGGAGTAATAGTTTTTAAACTCAGCTTCGAGGAATCAATAAATAGGCTGCCATTCGTTTGGATCATGTTGTTGTTGGCCAAGGGTTTTCATGAGAGGGTAGAAAGTTTCTTTGATGCTTGTGGTAAAAAGATATCTTATTGCCTTTTTCTTGAAGATTCCAACCTTTCAACCTGGAAGGCAAAAGTTCAGATTGATCTTTTGACAATTTCAGATCACAGACAAGCTTGCTCAGGTTTGCTTGAGATATTAAGTGAGGCTCTGTTGATGAACAAGATGGTTCAAACATTGGATCAACATCATCCATCAGTAAACCATGTTGAGCTTCATCATTACCATTGTACATCAATTTCAGTTTTATCATCTAAACTCCACGTTTCTGGTGGCCTTGGTACTGGCAAATGTTTATTATGTAAAACAGGCTGTATGGCTGATGGTAAATTTGGGTATTGTACCATATGTTTAGATTTCGCAGTAATGCCTAGTATATTTGTTAAGCAGAAATAACAATCCATTAAATGGTCTTTCGGCTCTCTCCATATCATCGGAACAGCAAATGGCATTTGACGAGACCCATTTAGCCAGCCTGTCAGAAATCTTCAAGATGTGGGCACCTCATATATGCTGTATTAGGCATTTTTCTGATCCCCTACCTTGCAACCAAAATAAAGTTTGTATGCTTTTTTGACAAGAGGGGTGAAATTTCGCCTTTGAAATTTAAGTGCTAACTCTCTGCACACACAACAGAAACAGTTTGGATGGTTGACACACTTGCATGGCATTCTGTCATGAAACAATATAAATGCACTGACACAAAAAATGATTAAGGAAAATCACAAATAAAATGCACGATGTTCACTGAGTGAAATCAAGTGAGTAACTGACAAATGAAATATATATATATATATAAAATGCAAACCCACAAGGAAAAAGAAAAATGATTCCAAGGCCTTTTGTGTATTCAGAAGTACACCTCATCATTCCCTGACTGCATATTAATTAGATTTGATTTTGGTTGAGTTCAAAATTATATTCAAAACTCGCGGGGATTTACAGGTCATGACAAAATTACTAGGTTTTTAAAACATCCATAAACATTTTTTGGGGGGCAGAATTTACTGAAGCTTTTTGGGGGCCCTCTCAGTGACACCTGGCTGGTGGAAATTTTTGAGCCAGTCCGTGCCTGGTCATTTATATATAATAAAAATAACAGTGGACCCAGAACTGAGCCCTGTGGCTCAAACGCTTTAGTTGAGCAAAACTTGTTTACTGATACAAAATGATATCTATTGGACAAAATAACTTTTAAACTAATCACTGATTGCTCCTCTAAAGCCGTAACAATATAATTTATTAAGTAGAATATTATGGTCATTACATCAAATGCCTTACTCAAATCCATAAATATTGACATCATTATTTCTTTGTTCTCTTTAGCTATATTTGCAATTTCCATAAGATTTAAAATACAGGTGACCCTTGGTATACACGGGGGTTAGGTTCCTGAAAATGCCTGTGTAAACAGAAACTGTGCATACGGGGAGTAATACCTTATAGAAAAAAATACAAGCAATCCCTAGACCAACTGACCCCCTCCCTATGACCAACTATATATCCTCATGCATCACTAAAACACATACAGAAACACCAAAACACATATTATACATACATGTATATTTATATATTAACTGCACATAATAATATTACTGCAGTAACAAGAAAAAAATGGTTTAACTTACAAATAACGGTAGGCAGATTGGGTAGAGTTGCTGCAGATGATGTTTACTGGTGAGAGTGTTGTTATTTATTGTGATTATTGTGATTATTTTTTGATTTTTTTTTAATTGTAGTACTAATAAAGTATAAAAATACATTGTAAAGAAGTTAAAATCATTAGAGATGCATATATTTAACATAACAATTAATTAAAATATTGGATAACATCCTTTATGTGATGTATAATTTGTAAATTTGCAAAATTGGTAATAGAATCCTTGCCACAATTAGGGTAGGGAGGGGAGGGGTAGAGCGACAGGCCACCACACAGCTGTGTCGGCTTGGGAAAATGTGTATGGATGAGATCCCCTCCTGTGTATACAGTGGGTGGGGAGCAATACCAAAACAGTGTATAGCTGAAACCGTGTATACAGAGGGTCACCTGTAGCCATTTCCGTTGTTTTATTATTACAGAAGCCATATTGATTTGGAGATAATAAATTGTAGGATTCTAAATATTGCTGCATTCTACTTTTTACAATTTTTTCAAAACTTTGCTGAACACAGATACTGAACACACCAGCCTGTAATTTGTTGCTAGTGCAGGATCACCCCTTTTAAAAAGGGTTGTAAAACAACCAGTTTTTAGCATTGATGGGAATATTCCTTTGGAAATACTTTGATTAATAATTTTAGCCAAAGTTACAGATATCTTATCTTTAACAAGTTTCAATATAGGTACAGGAATGTTATGAATGTTATTTTTTGATTTTTAATTTACCAATAATATTCTGGACCTCAGTAGAGGTAGCAGGAACAAAAGAAAATTAATTTAGTGGGCTGGGTAGGATATATTCTAGAGGTGAGTGATCATTATTTAGTAATTGTGAGCGAAGCTTATCTGCTATTGAAGTAAAATGTGCATTTGAAGAGTCTGCAATGGCAGTCTCATCAGTAATTTCTTTATCATCAACATTTAATTTCTCTCTTGAATTTTTCTTAATTTGTTTTCCAAGAAGACTGTTTATTAGGGTCGGGTGAAATGCAATTCTTTGTGGAATATTTATTTGCTTCATCTATGATTAATTTGCTGTATTGGGTTCTATAGATGACATAAAGTGATATAAAAGAAAAATCAATTTTGCCCTACTAGCACATTTTTGTGAAAAACAAAATGGCCACTAGTCAAACATATAAATGCTTATAACTTGAAAAATATGCATCCAATTAAAAGACACTATAGAATAAAAATGATTCAAAATAAAAAATACATTAGAAAATGCCCTTTTATAAATTATTTTCTCAATTTTAAATTTTATCAAAATTTACCTCAGTAAATGATATCACAAATAAATCACTTTTTTCTAAATAAATGAAAAATTCTTTGATGACTGAAGTATATTACTTTGATAATAGTTAATAATCTTATATAATTTTGAATATTCAAACTATAATCTACAACAACACTAATCAATGAGAGAAATTATTGACATTTTATTACCACAATTGCAGAAACATATAATCAATGCACTTCCAAAAAGATCCCTTTTCAAAAATTGTGAAGTGTTTGCTTTTATGAAATTTTGGTGAATTGTTTGTCTCTAATTAAAAGCTAATTATCAAAAAGTGAAGTAATTTCTTCCTTGGTTTCCATACATGGTAGCAATGAATGAGACCTAATTCTTGCTCTTATAAATCCATCACAGGATTCTTGGGAATATACAGATGAGGCCACATTGGTGACAACTTTTATTGCCCTTTTGACACTTTGTGAATGAAGTGGATAATTGGGTAGGCACAATTTTTTTTAACCCTAAGTGCATTGAGTTCAATATTTGTGAGTGCCATAGTGAGGGGAGGTTCAGTCAGCATTTCTTTTGACCAGTAAGTAATATCATCCCATGCGTTTGCGTTGAAATTTATCTCGGAACCTTAAAATCTCTGATTTTGGACCATTTTCTGTCTTTGTTCTAATGTTCATGATGAAATCAACTGCTCTATTTTGTTTTTGTTCTGATGTATCTGATAACATTGCTATCAGAACATTTTCGCAATGAGCAAAAATGTGTTTCTAGCAATGTAAGGCTTCACTACATTCTGAACATCCTTTGGAAGAAGATGAAATCTTTTAATTGCTCCAAATATGTGATGTGGTCCATTCCATATATATGGTCTACTCTTGATAGGTATCGAACCAGCTTGGTCCATAATTTGTAACAATGAAGAAAATTATTGAATAAAGAGCCAATGAAGGAGTTTTCTCTGCAATGTATAGGTGGCAGACACGATTTGCTAATGTCAGCCATCAAGAATGGTTCAGTGGTCCAGGTTTTGTATTTTCCAAATCTTTTGGGACATTCCCACTTCTTATAGCCACAATAATTTTGTACAAATACTGTTGATCTTGGCTAAGATCATCGATAACCTCTTCTGATATGCATGTTAAATCAATGCCTTCTCTAATTGGTTTGAAATTGACTGCAGGCGTTTTTTCACATTCTTTCAGTGCTTCTCCAATTTTTCCAGTGAAACATGTTGGACCTTTTGTTTTACCATCAAAATGTTCAAATAAGTGTCAAAGGGGAAGTTCATTTGTATGCAACATACAAATGCTCCATTGTAACGGTTTCTTTAGTTTTTCTTCTATGAGGTGGATGATCCCACCCTTGGCACCTGTGTTGGTATTTGTACTGTCACATCCTATGAGATGAATGCTCTCATTAATAGCTGACTCTTGAAAGAAGAACAAACTATCAGCTATATTTTGAGCTTTACCAGAAGAAGGAACTAATGGGTTAAATATTCATTTCCTAGCTCAGACACCAAAACGTAGTGTTCCTCTCTAATGGAGTCTCTGTACCATTTGTTTCCTTTCTTCACCTTCACCAAAGTCTTGTCCTTTCTTCCATCAAAAAATATAGCAGATATGACAGCAGGCTTAGCTTTACTCTCCATTACCAAACTTTTTCTCATTTTCTCTCTTTCCCATCAGATTTTGTTCTTGTCAATCAAAAGCATACTCTCTCTTTAGTGATTGCTCCATAATCAACTGAAGCAGCTGAAGCCAAAGCAGCTGCTGCTCGATCTGAAATTCTAAATCTATCGGCTTCCATCGCTACAGTAGGCAGTGGAAGTCTCATTTGACCTTGTATGGCAACTGACTCATAGTCTGATTCACTCTGATGTGGGTCTAATTCATATTGTGTGGAAGTACTCTCTACATCTGAAAAACACACTATTTTGGTTGAAATATGAGAGTCCTTCATTTCTCTTCTTCTTTTAACCATTTCTTCTTCTGTCTGCAATTTCCTAGACTGCATTTTTTTAAATTTGTTTTGTCATGACTTTATCAACGATAAAGTTTTTTTGTATTTTCATTGTACGCGTCGATCGCTGATCCTGTAAAAACAGCAGCTCTTCTTTTGGTAGCTTCAGTTCTCTTTGACAGGTGCATCTTATGTGAACATCTTCGCAGCTCTCAGAACAGCCAAAGTTTTGATGGGAGATAAGAGGGCATTTACAGGCACTGATATTGAATAATTCTTCCAAGGTGTCATTAAAATTTTCTCTCATTTTGACACTACTTTTTGATCTACTAAGATCATTTGCTTTGTAGATGAACCACTTTAATTTGATATAAACTGATTTGTCAGCTATTGCAGGAATTGAAGCTTTCCTCCAAATACAGAGTCCATCTTCAGTAATTTTGTTGAAAATATCAGTTATGTGAAGTCACTGAAGTGGCTTCTTTTAAAAGAACATGGTATTGGCCCACCTGTTTATTTGTTGGCAATGTTGTAAGAGGAAGCTCTTGTGCAGTTCCAAATATAAAATGTGGTTTTGATTGACTCCTTGTAGCTCTAATGTTTGAAGCAGAAGCCATATTTGTTACTAATTATCAGAAATTACCAATTCCAAATCCAACAAAAACCTGAAAAATAACAAAATTTCATTAACCATCTGAAACATTTATGAGGTAGAAAATGTGAAATAAACAATTTTTGCTTCAGCAAACTTTTTTGTGAAAAGAATACTTTTCGAGTTATGAAGCGTATAATGACTGTCTGGTGGCCATTTTTTGGGGGAAAAAATGGGGTACTTAGAATGAATTGAAAATTTTTTTAATGCTCATATTCTTTTTTATCACCCTTCAATCCACCTAATTACCAGTAAAGCAATAGTTGAAAAATTTTTCACTTCCTACAGTGTTTTTCATGTCTCCTTTGTTTAGAAAATTGATTATAATAGTTATATTTTGCAATTTTGATTATTTTAGTTAATTTGTTTCAAATTGAGTATATTATATTTTAGGAATTTTGCTCTGTAATTGCAATTTGAATAATTTATCTTTGTTCTTTATTGAAGTGATAATTCCTGGAGTGATCCATGGATTTGACACACTTTTGGGTGAAACTGTTTTTCTCCTTAAAGGAAAGCAAATATTAAAATTATGGAATAAGGTGTCATAGAAGAACAAACATATGATCTGGGTCATTTATAGGTTTGTCAGTCAAATCGAGTATTTTCTACAGCCCCAATAAATTTTCTTTTGTTAACCTCTGAGAATATTCCGTAATGAATAGGGCATTGCTATTTACAAATATATTATCAATTATAGATTCTTTTATTCAATTGCCATAGTTGCAGACTCGAGTGGGTTTGGTAATAGTATGACTAAGATAGAAAGAATTCATTAAGTTTAAAAATTTATGAGAGATTGCTTCAGATTGCAAATTGATGTTGAAGTCACCCGCAACTATGGCATTTGATTTATGGAAGTTGCATAACAAGTTATCTAAGTGAATTAAAAAGCTATTGATATTAGTATTAGGTGGTCTATATATTGCATGGACAGAATATACATTACTTCTGTCTTTTATATTAACAATCAGGTTTTCATTGTCACTATTACTATTGTCCCCCCCCTCCCCCAACTGTGGCCACCTTGTTGTGGTGGGTGGGCTCCCGTGTTGACCCAGTGGGCTACGTCGGCGGGGGCTAAGGAAGGGTCACCCATGCCGGACAGGCTACTGGGGAGATGGGAAAGTGTCACTAAAGTCTTTGGCACCTAATACAGGTCTCCACTGCTGTCCTCCGAAGGTGACGCCCTTAGGGCGTCATGTGTTGGGTTGGGTGCCGGGCCGGTGAGATTGGGGGCTGGGGTCTTTGCGCCGTTTGGGGGCAAACTTTCGCATCAAGGGGCCCCGTTTTTAAACCGACGGTGTGTCCCATGGGGACGAGGTACCCCGCCACCTGCGGTTTGCGCTCGGCCTCCCTTTCTCATCGGTAGGCAGTTTCTCGCGTCCCCTGGGTCCGTGTTCTACAAAATCAATAATGTGTAGAAACTATTACTTCTTGTCCTACAACTCGGGTGGTGGGCAACCAGGCCCCCCGAGTCCTCTACCACTGAAAGACCACGTCTTGAGGAGGTCGCCCCTCCTCCAACAGCGGAACACTTGCACGCTCCTCTTCCGTTACCGTCCCCAGCGTGTACCTTGGACATACACCCTCTGGATCAGGGTTCTCGCCCTTGCTCACCTCGGCCACCTTCGGGCAAGTCAGGTTCTGCCCAAGACTTTCCTTCAAAACCCGGCTTCTTACTCTCCCCGCATGACCCCCTCACCCGCCGTCGGCCCGCCTCCCCACGGAGAGAGCCCCGCGGCGGACGGGAAAGTCGGCATTCACGTCTATCCTATCGACCATTGGATATCCCAATCCACTTCGATTCTACAACCTCCCTATCCCTTCCAAGTACCAACAAATTCCTAGTGATCCGGCCTACCTCTGGGTTCCTCCGACCAACCCTGAACGAACGTTTCAGACGATCCGAGCCCGCAGCAGTTCCAGCTGCTATGATGTGTGACCACAGGGGGATGGCTCCCTCCGCATAAAGTCACGCTCAGACGCAGAAACGAAGGCCCTACTCTCCATCACTGAGATCCTTGGATGCTCGGTGTCCGTCTCCCCACACCCTTCCCTGAACCAGAGTCCAGGGCACTATTTACGCCACCCGCCTAATTATCGATCACAGTGAACGAGCTCTTGGAGGACCTCGCACCCCAGGGTGTCACTAAGATCCATCGCTTCACATCCCGACAGGGAGGCACCCCCTCCCCCACCCCACGCCTACTTCTTACCTTCAATACCTTAGTCCCTCGCGACCGTATTGTATGGGTTATGGGAGACCGCACGTCATGCGAGTTTACTGTCCGCCCATACATTCCGGACCCGACCCGTTGCTTTAAATGCAACAAGTTCGGACACGTTAGTTCAGTTTGCCGGCAGCCGCACCAATCGTGTGTTCGTTGTGGACAAATCGCTCACCCAGACAAGTGCCCCAACACACCCAAATGCTCAGATTGTGAAGGCGCACACCCCTCTTCATCCCGCGAATGCCTGTTCCTCAGGTTCGAGGAGAAGGTCCGAGGCCTGCAGGTAGCGGACTTCCTTAGCCTCCGAGAGGCGCGAGACAGGGTGCGGAGTCGGTCCGAGGCCTGCAGGTAGCGGACTTCCTTAGCCTCCGAGAGGCGCGAGACAGGGTGCGGAGTCGGGAGGTGAGGCCGGGGGTATCTTACACCGCTGCCCTCGGCTCTGTCCTCTCGGCACGCCGCCCTGGCCTGCCGCTCAAACCCCCCTCGACCACTGCTCCCCATCCCTCCCAGAGGGAGTCCTCGCAGGATCCGACGACCTCCTGTTCCCCCACCATCCCTTCTCTTCACGCACCTCACCTGCCACAGATTCCCCAGGATACTCATGTTCCATCCACCTCGAACCCTTCCGTCCCAGCACTCTGCACATGCCCGGAGCAAGCTGACGAGGCAGAGATGCCGGAGCGAGTCGCCAGACCCTCCGGCCTTTTAACATCTCTCTCTCTTCCCCTAGATCTAAGAAGACTGCTCGAACCCTCACACCGCCCACTTCGTCTAAGAGGACCATATTACCCCACCGGAGAAGTCCCACCAATCTACCCCGACAGACTTTGACAATAGTTGCCGAATTACATGACCCGCCCCCCACGACGAGATCCAATCTGGACATCTCCCCCGAGGATCCAGTGGATGCGGCTCTGGCGCAGCTACATGGTGTGGCCGAGGGGAGCTCGGCCGCACCCATCAGTCTTATGGATCTGTCCTTGCCTCCTGGTGCCATTTTTTCCACCCCTCCACGAGAGCACACTGGTTCATCTCGTTCCACCCCTACAGTACTTGCCCCCCCCCCCCCCCCCCCCACTAGGGTGCATCAAACGCCCTTAGGTTCTTGGATTTTAATGTCTATTCTCTCAAATGTTACACTTGTTGCTAGAAGTGTGTATGCCAAAACTTAATTAAATCAGAGGTGGTCCTGGGTGGCCACCGGTCACTTTTATATTTTCGCGGCAATTTTCGGGGGCCGCGCTATGTAAAAATATCTATTTTTTTTATTTACCAACCAGTTGACTACTTACATTGTTTCTTTTAATATAGAGTTGCTAAGGGGTGATTTACATAACATTTGAGAGAATAGACATTAAAATCCAAGAACCTAAGGGCGTTTGATGCACCCTAAAGGGGTGATTTACATAAAACATGTACCATAAACGAAACTTCACTTATAGTCTAATAATATCCTTTATTGTCTTTCAGAAACAATGGAAGCTGTAACAATGGAAGCTAAGAAGACCAGATTAGCAAGTGCCATTTTTGGTCTTGGCAATGCTCTTACAGAAGGAGATGGTACATTGACAGGAGTCCGCCTCCCAACTTGCCGGCAGGTTCTTCGATGCGTGATGTGGCACATCCAGAAAGAAATATGTGAAGGCAAACAAACACAGCCACTCAAATGGAAATCTGCCAGCAGTCCTTATCCAGCTGAAAACATTCTACACTAAAGCAAATATTCCTATGCTTTCAGACCATCAATGCTGCAAACTAATACTTGACCTTCTTAATGACAATAACAAATTGCGTCAAATACCTGTTTCTCGCAGAGAATCTCCAAACACTTTGGCTAAGTTGCAATCCATGAATGAACGTCTTGATAAGACCTTTGGTGTATGGACAAAAGATGCAATGACAAACATTAAGAATGAGGAAGATAGAGCATTTTTAGAGTCAATGAAATCTGACAGAGTAGCCTCATTTGGTAGTGTTGACAAGAAGAAAGCTGATAAAGATCGTAGAAAAGAAAAACGCATCTTAGCGGAAGCTTCAAGACGAGAACGTCATGAATCATCCAGTGTACAAGAGATGAAAAGTTCTGTATGCTCTGATGATAGTGCCTCTGCAGATAGCTTGGAAGAAACTGAAGAAGAGGCGATTCCAGAGCTTCAAAGGAAGCGTAGTCACCACAGATCAACATATGCAGGTACGTCTGCCTTTATTCCTCATGATATTCTGAAAAGGCCTTCAGTCGTGTCTGTTGCTACTCGACTAAACATAACTCCTGTTCAACAGGCTGTGCTCACCGAAGCTGTAATTCAAGAGGCAGGAGGTGATCCACGTCGTGTGGCCAAGTCGTATTCAACTGCTGATAAGGCTCGACGATCAATAACAAGTGCTATCGCCAAAGATATTCGAGAAAATTGGATCGCCCCAACAGCTGCAACACTTCACTGGGATGGCAAGCAGATGCATACGCTCACAAACAAGAATGGCAAGGAAGAAAGATTGCCAGTGTTGGTTGGGAATGCCACTGATGTAAAGCTACTGGGAGTGGCTAGATATCCTCGTGGAAGTGATGTCATCAGGTGACATCATTGCCGAGCACACTTACACGTTTCTACATTCATGGAAGTGCAAACAGTCAGTTGTCAACTTATGTTTTGACACAACAGCATCAAACACTGGACACGTTACAGCTGCCTGTGTTACCATTCAATCAAAACTGGACCGTGCTCTTCTGTGGTGTGCATGTCGCCATCATGTTAGAGGTAATCCTGGATCATGTGTTTGACGCTCTCAAAATTGAGACATCAAAGTCTCCAGAAGCATCTTTGTTCCAAAGATTCCAGAAGAATTGGGAACGCATATCGCATGCAAAGGATGAAAGTTTAACCAAAATTGACATTTCAATGTACAATGACGATGCACAACAACTGCTTTTATCCTGCAAAAACAAGGTTTTAAGCACAATCCGCACAAGCGCTTCATACTGTAGGGAAGACTACAAGGAAATGGCACAACTCTGCCAGGTAGTCCTCGATGATGATGTCACAAAACAAGGAACACTCCACAGACCTGGGGCCATGCAT
This sequence comes from Bathynomus jamesi, assembly GCA_023014485.1. NCBI lineage: Eukaryota > Metazoa > Arthropoda > Malacostraca > Isopoda > Cirolanidae > Bathynomus > Bathynomus jamesi. The sequence goes on along the minus strand of JAJOZX010000044.1, from coordinate 218,624 downwards.
AAAGCAAGGTGGATGTCAAAGATTCTTTATTCCATCAAAATATGCCTACTTGAAGAGCAAATTTCTGTACTACCTCGAGGAACTGTAACAACACAACATCAACAGGAAAAACTGAAGGAGTTTGTTGTTTTTGTTGTTTATATTTATTGTGATTGGTGGCTCATATGTCAGTCTGCTTCAAATGCCCCATGGTTTGATTTGTGCTTATACAAGACTCTGCTCAACTATAAAGCTGTCAACTCAATCATTTCAGTCAGCACTGTGAAAGCCTTTGATAGACATTTGTGGTATTTAACCCCAGAACTGGTTGTTTTGGCACTGTTCAGCAATGCAGTACCTCAAAAGGAGCGTCGTGCCCTTGCAGATGTGTTACTGGCCATACAACCAGATGAAATGCCAAGCACTCCAAAACACCGCTACGGTTCTGGATATGGCAAACCGTCATTTCCAAAAATTTCAGAAGCGACAACCCTGGCTGATCTTGTGAACGAGGACTCGTGGTTTACAGTGAACCTTCTTCACCTGGATATGACCTTCCTAACAGAGGATGTTGACAATTGGCAGAACAATGACCACTTCAAGGCAGCCAAGTCCATTGTGGATAGGTTAAATGTTGTGAATGACCCTGCGGAGAGAGCAGTAAAGCTCACAACTGATTTTGTCTCAGCTGCAAGAGGAGAAGACCACTTCCAAAATCTTCTTCAAGTGGTTGAATGTGACCGCAAAGCGAGGCCAAATTTGCGGAAACGAGCAAAGTTGGAGTAGTGACATTGGCGTTGTGTTTTATACATTTTCAACTTTCAATCAATGTAAGTATAGTAATACCGAATATTTGTATATTAGTATTATAAGTAATACCGAATATTTGCCGAATATTCGGTGCATCACTACTAAATATATAAAAGTGGCCGGTGGCCACCCAGGACCACCTCCGATTTGATTTATTGTTTGCATACATACTTCTACCAACAAGTGTAACATTTGAGGGAATAGACATTAAAATCCAACAACTGTTTGAAAATCATGGGGCGTTTAATGCACCCTACCCCCCACCCAACATCCACGACCCCCTCCTTGTTAGCCACTCTGAGCACGTCCTCCCTCCCACCTGCCCGGTCCTTTCTGGTACCCCTACCGCCACCCAGGGTCCGCCGTGAGACCCCAGACAGGCGGGGAGGTGCCACTTTGGAAAATGAAGCGCCCCCTCCTGACCCGAATACAAAAGCCCACCAAGAAACTTCTCACCCTCTGAGCCCACGACGTTCTCCTAGCTGCCGTGATCCACGCCTCCGGTCTCGCTCAGCCGACTCAACTCCGCAATCTCCGCGGAGGTCATTGGCCGACCGATTCCTTCTCTGGTGAACGGCAGATAGCTAGCTATACTCCTGACCCATCCTTCGCCTTCGCGAACCCCAGATCTCCCTTCACACTCCAACCTCTTAGCACGTACACCTTTACCCATCCCCCATCATCAAATAATGGATCTCCCGAAAACTACAATAGTACACTGGAACTGCAGAGGAATATTCGCGAACTACGAAGGCCTTAATTCCTTGATTGCCACTTCCCGTCCGGTGTGTGTCTGTCTCCAGGAGCTCGACGATCCCCTTGTTCCGGCCCGGACGGTATCCCGTACATGATCCAGCATATCCACCCTACCTTACAAATCTTCCTACTAGATCTATACAACCGCATATGGATAGAGTGCGCCTTCCCCTCCAGGTGGAGGGAGGCCCACGTAATCCTGATCCCCAAACCCGGCAAAGATTCCCTCGATCCCACAAACTACAGACCAATCGCCCTAACGTGTTGTGCCTGCAAAATCTTCGAAAAAATGGTCGCTACGCGACTATCGTTCTTCCTTGAAAATAATAATTTCTTTCCCGGCTACCCAGTCCGGCTTCAGACAATTTGGCTCCACCACTGATCCCTTCCTGCTCCTCAGCCGAGACATACAGAATGCCTTCGACAGTGGACAGTTCGTCCTATCAATTTTTTTGACATCCAGAAGGCCTACGACACCACCCGTCGGACAATAATCCTTAGTCAGCTCCAGAATCTAGGTCTCGTCGGAGCCATGCCGACCTTCATCAAGGGCTCCTTTTCCTCCAGAACCTTTAAAGTTCGGGTGGGCTCAGTCCTCTCAGACACTTTCGTGCAGGAGGACGGGGTCCCACAGGGGAAGCATCCTCAGTGTTCTGTGCTTTTCCATCGTCATGAAGACAGTCTCAAAATACCTTCAACCCACCATCCGTTCTTCCATCTACGCGGATGACCTTGTGATTTACGCAGGGCGGGAGGCGTCCGTCGTTCAACGGCAAATTCAGCTCGCCATCTACCGGGTGGAAAGGTGGGCGACGTTGGTGGGGTTCTGCCTCTCCACCCCGAAGTCCAAGTGTATGCTCTTCAGCAGAAGACCCTCAACCCCTCCCGTTTCCTCTGTCACGTTATACAGCAATCCTCTTTAGGTGGTACCCTCCACGCGATTTCTGGGCGTGACTATAGACCGACGGCTCAACTGTGTTCCCTATCTCAAACACCTGAAGCAATTCCTCCAACGTCCCCTCGCCCTCCTAGATCACCTCTCCCACACCACATGGGGCGCAGACCGACGCTCTCTCCTTCGCCTTTACACTTCCATGGTGCAGTCGAAGCTGGACTGTGGAGTGTAGTATACGGTTCAACCTCCAACGCCTGCCTCCGTATCTTGGACCCAGTCCTTAATAGGGGCCTCCGCCTCGCCATCGTGCCTTCCGCTCTTCCCCAGCCTCCAAGTGGATTGCAATTACCTCCCTCTCGCCTCCCCCGACGGGGTCTGCTCCTCATGAGGACATACCTCCGTGCACAGAGACTACCCACTTCGCTTCTATGCGCGACGATTTCTGAACTCCCACACCAGGGACGTAGCTGGCACTTCACTGAAGCGGTCCGCTCTTTCCTGGACCTTTCCAATATGCCCGTCCCCTTCAGTTACCCCCCATTTCATACAGCATCTACCCCCCCCTAGCTCCTCACCCCTATCAAGTTTTGCAGGGACCTGTGTGCCCTACCAAAGACTACCACGACCGCTACGGTATACAGGTCACTCTTCCGAGAACACGCAACCCAACACCCGGACACAGTCCCCATTTATACAGATGGTTCCCGCTCGGAGGCTGGTACGGCCGCCTCAGCGGTAGTATTGGCTCAGCCGCTTTCTCGAGGCGTCAGCCTGCCCCGCGAGGCCTCCGTTTTCTCGGCAGAACTCTTCGCGATTATGGAGGCCCTCTCTGCCAGCTCCTTCGTCATTTATTCAGATTCCCAAAGCGCACTTCTCTCCCTAGAGAGATTTAACCCCCTCATCCGCTCGTTTGTATCATCCAGCAAACCTTCCACTTTTTAACAGCCTTCCGACACAAGACAATCGCCTTCTGCTGGCTCCCGGCACATGTCGGCATCCAGCGTAACGAGGCGGCGGACCGCACGGCAAAGACGGCCTGCTTACTGCCGCCCTCCCCCCGGCCCCTCCCTTTCTCCGACTTCTTCCCGACTCTCCGCTCCCACTTCCGCTCCATCTGACAACGGGAATGGGACCAGGCGCACAAAACAAACTCCACAAGATCAAACCGCAATTAGGATACTGAGCCTCCTCATTCCACCGGTCCCGCCATAAAGAAGTGATTCTAGCCCGTCTCCGCCTAGGACACACGCATTACTTATGGTCACCTTATGGCTAAATCGCCAGCCCCCCTCTGCCCTACCCCTATCACCGTCGTTCGTTTCCTGGTCGAATGCCCAAACCTGTCCGCTCTTCGTCACAGGTGTTTCCCTCACGTCCAAAATTCCCATACCCGAGCGTCTACAATCCATACTCGCCGAAGGCCCCCCATTTTTCAACTGAGGCGATTTTCCTTTTCCTTCCTCATTCCCATCTACTTCATCGTGTATAAGACCATACCCCTCCTACCCACTATCCAGCAACTGAGCCTTACTCCCCCCCCCCCCTAGTCTACCATCCCCAACTCAGTAATACCACCCACCCACTGCCTCACCGAGATGTGTACCACTTTCACAAGGTATGAATCGGCGGTAAATTAAAGGAAAACAAATTATTGCGCTCTGACTTCACCTACCCAGTCTATGAAGGACTTAGCAAAGTATTTGATGAATGTGTATATTCCCACCTGGTTTGAGATAAAGAAAAAGATGGCTCAAGTCATCTATTCCATGTTATTAAAGTCAAATACATGAAAGATGAATGCTTTGGGGCCTACGAAGCTGCCACTCAACCATACAAACAAATACTTTCTTTGCCCATCCGGAAAGTTTGCTTCTGAGTATGGCATTTGTTGAAAACAGTGAAGTTAGAAAAGAAGCTGTCAGTAAAATTCTAGCAGCAAGAAACAACTTTTCACCCTAACAAAGAAGGCAGTTCAAAGTACGTGAAATAAATTTTGAAGCAGTTCATTATTCCCAAATGATAAACTGGAATACTTCAGACATTACACAACCACCAGTTCTAAAACATTTAACAGATAGAGAACTACTAAACATGATTGAGAGTCCTGAAAGTGTAGAAAAGTTGCGTCCAAAATATCGCTGTTATATCAGTCTGTCGAGCGCACAGTTAAGCTAGTAACTGAAGCATCTACAAACGTGTATGGTTACATTAATTTAAGAAACATCTTCAACTCAAGGGAAAATCATGCCTCAGTTTGAACCCAAAAAGGATTTCAAAGCATTGTGAAACTAGCCCATCATTAAGGAAGTGGTTGGGATGGGCTAGTTGTGGTACTCGACTTGCAGCCACCTCCTTGTGGGGAGTTCTGGGTAGTACACTACATACCAGCGAAGAGCTGCATATTCAAATCCCAGGCGCCACCTCCTACTAAAGTGATAGAAAGCGAAGAGTTTTGAGTTTTATTACCTTTATATAGGACTTCCCCACACTATTACGAATTGAAAATAGCAACCTAAAATTGACATGCCATTTTCGACTCGGTCTAGTAGCCAGGCAATTTTGATTTGTAGGGAAGTGAGGGGATAGGAGACCGAGCCTGGGCTATCTGAACCAGAGTCAGAGCTGGCCAGTATTTAAATACATATTTAAATACATTTGTGTATTTAGAACTATTTATAAATACATTGTTTTTCATGTATTTAAATATAGTATTTAAATACTTTAATGAGTATTTAAATACAATGTATTTAAATACTCAAAATATAAAAATGTAAATACTTTTACTGGTTTAATACACGTTCTGTACTAGCACAGTACGACGCGTCGACAGTGTAGTACAGCATGGTTCATGTTTCAACGTGTCAGTTCAATCAGTTGTGTGCCACTCTTAGTCGAAAGCGGTTGATTTCTTTATCGTGTGCGTGTCATGGCTTCAACAAGCAAATCCGGTGAATCAGACAGTGATATATCTGCAGATAACAATTTAGTGCACCCTCTGTTTGATGGAAAATACTTTAAAATTAAATCTAAAGACGGTAATAAGGTAAAGTGCACCTGCTTGCTGTGTAAACACGAAGTCTCTGCTGCAAGCAATGCTACAACGAATCTGTACACTCATCTGAAGGTAAGTGTTTTTTTAGACATCAAAAAATATCTTGAAATTGACCGAATAATCGTACAAAACGGCTCTGCCTTAAGTGGGCCTGTGTAACTAACTCGTTGCAATCAATCCAATTTGCGATGGAAAATTCATTGACGAAAAAGCTTTTAAAATCGTCTGATCTATCGAGTGGTGTATTTATTTCGAAATTCACCGTGTCCCTGAAAGTAGAAATTTATCAAAACATGAATTAATGAATGCATATGTTAAAATTTGTATGTATTTACAAATGTATTTAAATACAATTGATGTATTTTGTATCTAAATACATTCGTAAAATGTATTTAAATACATTTCTCCCATGTATTTAGTATTTAAATACATTCAATGTATTTATTGCCCAGCTCTGACCAGAGTCAGTTCGCCCTTGGCCCCTTCTTCCTGCATAAATGGAGACTGGTTTCCCCCGACAATACCACTAGAGCAGGGATGCCCAACTTGCGGTCTGCGGTGGATATACTGCGCTGTTGCCACAAGCCTAAGTCTTGAAATACTGCAGGTGAAATAATTTTGTAAAAACTACTTTGAATTAGAACGGGCTAATTCATGTATTTAAAATTTTAAAACCGGAGATATTATAAATGAGAAGGATAAGAGATTAAATTTATCTTGTAAAATATTTATTATACATTATCCTCTTTTAATAATTAAAGATTTAAGTGTTCGACATCGACGCTCTGGCCCTTTGTTGAAGAAGTTTATGCATCCCTGTACTACAGGTATACCTCCAACCTTGTCACGAGATGCAAATATTAGATACCTTCCGGTGGTGATTGACACGTTTTTTGTTAATTGATTTGGAGTGTTTCGTGTCCGCCTCATGGAGAATGGGAAATTTGTTCTTAAATTATTTATTAATAGTAGTAACTAATAATAATTATTGCCGAAATTATTCCCCTTTAAAGAACTGTTGGTCGCTCCTAGCTGAAAATTATAGGCCAATCTCCAGTACTTCAGTTTTGTATTGTTTGAAGCTTTTTTTTCGTCTTAACGACTTATCAATAACTTTTTTTCAGTATTGTGAATATATCGAGAAATTAATTACGCACTACACTTATTATAGATATATGATGTTTCCAGTAAATTGCTCTTCACTTTTAATAAGATTTTCGCGATTCCTATTTTAATATTTTTTTCAAACGTCGATTTAATTTATCATGGAAAAATTCTATTCAAGCAGAGTAATACCGGTGTTAGAAGAATGTCTTTGGTTACTATGACCATACATAACGAACAGATGTCAGGCTTTTCAGTGTAACGGTGTTACATCGAAAAGTGAGGCCCAATTATTATTACATTATTTGATCCCTCGTGTCGTTGAGTAAGTCCAGTTTTATTAATTTGAAAGTAAATATTTTAAAGGGATTTAATGGTCGAGGCAATTTAGAGCAATATGGGGCCTAACTTAGACATTTTTAGGACATGGCTGAAATTTTGCAAATGTGTTTCTATCATCATACTGAATCACCAAAAACGTTTCTCGGGTTCCCTTTGGCCGTTTTCGAGTAATTAGCTTAAATTCAAAATGGCCGGTACCTAATAAAGGAAAACCAGGGATAACTTTTGATAGGGTTATAATTTTGGTGTCTAGGTTGGGGTTTTCAAGTGTGAAGAATCAAATGAAATAATGCTATTAAAATTGAAGGTCAAGGTCATCCATAAAACAAAATTGCGGGTTTTTTTTAATGTGAATCTACCATGTTTTTTTAAAAGTAAAACGTACGTTACGAGAAAAATAATGAACCTACGGCATTTCCACTTTTTTTTTTTAAATAATACTGATGCGAGGATATATCATTGTGATGCACTTTTAGACGAGTCCATAATCAAACTTACATCAGCACTCGAAATATTATGTTATGACATATCAAATGTAAGTCGAACGGCCAAACTTTGGATACAATATTTTCAGCAAATTTGCATCATGCAGCAGTTTGTTCGGGTAGAAAGGACTGGCTCGTGGGAATTGCATATCGACAGTACAGAACAAATGCACATCTCCATGCTGCTAGTCACTTCCCCCGGTATCTCCATACTCTCGGTGGCCTGGTCGAATATAGTACTATTATTTGGAAATTAACAGAAATACATGGAAAATGAAATGTAGGCGATTATTATTTGTACACAATGTAGAAAGCCGCCTCTTTCGTAATAAAATGCTGAAATAGTATGAGGGGTCCCGCCTCTTACAGTACCTAAGCACCTCGAAAGTTCAGCAATAGTATGTTATTAATTGAGCTAGAACGTTCATTTTCGGCTAAATTAGAGATCAACATCTTCATTAGCATACTTAGAAGAGTTTTTGGAATAGATTTTCATATATATTTTTTTTTTGTTTATTATTATGCCGAACTTGGTTTTCAATCATACTTCGTGTCGTAAGGTCATTATAACTCAAACCACGCGATAGAGGAAGGGTGAAAATAGTGATATCCATCAAAAACATATATTTTAAGGACTTTCGAGTTAGTGAATAAATTTAAAAACGTTAGGCACCATAACATTCTAATCTGACGAGTGTTATTAAATGAATCTGTGAAGGTGAAGTTACACTTAGAAATGATCTACAGCCGTCTCTATGATAATTTTCTATTACTCTAATTTTAACTTTGGGGGGTGGGGGGTAAATTAAAAGCAGTTTAATTCAAAAATTTACTTAATTAGAAGTTATTATTTCCAGGGAAGAAAAATGCGATGAGGATGATGATGTGGGTGTTTCTAAAGAAGAAATGACAGCGCACTTCTCCACCGTCAACGAAACTCTCGCTAAGAAGTTCAGTAAAAGAGTGGTCCACGATGATTTTATTGTTCCAAATAAGAGAAAGAAAAGCAGTAATTTCATCAAACCAGAAGACTGATTAAGCTCATACTTTGTTAATTACTGTTAAAGTACACGAACAAATTTCTTAAACTACTTTTAGTTTAAAAGGATTTCCATTTAAATAAAAACTGTTGACATAAACTCAGAGGTAACCATTAATACTTTGTTGTTCATAGAACGGTGTGTGTTGCAGATTGTGGTAAAACCGCTGAACAAGTGGGTGCGCTTTAATAGAACGTGTATTAAAATCTAGTATTCTTAGTGACTGCAGATTTTTGGCACGCGATAATGCTACATAAGCTTGTCCAGTTTCAAATACTTTTGAGAGAGACATTTCCACACAATCTAAAGTCATTCCCTGGAAAAGAAAAGTAAATTATTAGCTGTGTTTGGTTTTAGTAGTAAGCCCAAAAGAAGGTCGTGCCTCCCAATAGTCTTTTAATGTTTCACTTATAAGAGCCTAAGCACCAAGATATCAGCCTACTACAAACCTTTAGATTTGGAGGGGGCGGTATCGCAACAAAAGAGACAACGTAACTCGGTGATTTTGAAGTTTGTGCACAAAAATGTCAGAACTATATATCGAGCAAGACTATAGAGTGGAGTGAAATCCGAAGTGATGTGTGTAAGAACCTTGTAGATAATGTACCTCTTAAAGAACTCCAAAGAAATTAGAGCAAAGGAAAAGTCGACCAAGTACTGAATATAATGTCTAGTCCAATAAATATTTTTGTAGACACGCCTTTGAAACCATCGAAGCCTATAATTATTATTACAAGATGAGTTCAATCACTTACATTAATGTACAATGGTACAGTTTAGAAAGCTGCCTCCTGATACTTCCCCAAGGATTTGAACCAAATACAAATTAAGAACAGAAGATAATATTTACAATTACTGTACATCATTTAAACTAAATCTAGAATATTCCTTTTTTTTTCTTTGGAGAAAATGACCAAAAAAAATAAAAAATACTCCATTGAAAACATGGATAAATCTCTTCTTATCTGTTATAGAATCATATCCTGTAAGCTATATGAAAAACTTTTAATACAAACAGCAAAACGCTTCTAGAACGGAAAGAAAAGAAAAAGTAGCATTTTTAAATAGCGACGATTCTTTTTGAACAAATCGTTCTACCGAATCTGTGACAACAAACACACTGTTCCTACACATTTGACAATGATGTGCTCTCAATCAGTCTGTTTATATTCACGTCCGAGTTTAATTATTCCACCGTTTACAAATAGGAATAATACCGTCAATAAAATATGATACGAGGTTTAAATTTATCGAATATTAAGTTATGTATGACGGTTTTTAAAACCGATTACGAACTAGAACCAATAATTAACTTGCGAGGCACATTCATTTCGCCTAAGTTCATCGAAGTTAAAAGCTTGGTGGTACATCATCATCATCTCCCTTGCATACACTGTAATGAGTGAGGAGGGCCAGATGTATGCAACCCATTGCGTTAACTCCTGTATTACTACTACTTCACCAGTATATATACGAGTACACTCCCAACAAAATAGTATCGCATTTCAGATGTAAAAATATTTCCCTTCCTCTGATTGGTCAGCCGTTGAAAGAAATGAAGCAGGGTCCTTGATTAATTCATAAATGGCGGATTTTGCAGAATTTTTAATCCAACATAGTACGAAACGAGATTTTTGCAGAGGGCAATGGTAACACGAGAAACTTCCAGACGCCATTCCGTTTCTGTTCCGTAGGGATATACTTTACACGCAAAAGTGGCCTAATTTGTGTTCTATTTTGAATCTGGTTTCAGTGGCTTAAACTGGCTCCTCAGTAGAATAAAGTGATTCGTTTGGACCGAATAATTCTGAGCCATAATTTCAAGATTATAAAGAAAAGATTTATGATACATAAGCGTTGTTTCACTTACAGCTTCCCTTTTGTTTTCATATTAAGCTACAATTTGACCTGAACTAAATGTCTAACTAAGGACAAATTAACAGAAAATTGCCTACTTGCGATTTGTGGATGGAGAAAGCCCAAGCAAGTTTCAGGGGAATTTGTCTTCGCGTTACTATCAATCCGCCTCTCGCTTTCACCGTCCACTTCTCATGCTTAATTTCTCTGGTGACGCCACAAACGAATTTCACCAAAGGTAATCCTGTGGGGATCAAACTGTTAATTATTGTCCTCCAATAAATAAATAAATACATATTAATTAATTGTTTGCTTGATGGGTCAATAATAAAGGAAGGCGATTAGTGAGCTTCACAGTCTTCACAGCCTACATGCACTAAGTTCAGTACGCGATATTGGAAACCCTCAGTTAGGCAGAGCGTTTGTATGAATTTGTAGGCTGTATAGTAGTGTGGCATAATACGACACTAAAAAACTACGCCAAATGAGTTAGGCCTGCCTGGGCAGAACGTTATAGACACCGAGTTTATAGGCTGTAGAGTGCGAGAGCCTATAACCAAAGATGTTTATGCGATGATGCTTCGAGACGGACCGACTTTGAAACTTCACCAGTTAATGACTCGACGAATTAAAAAACCGTTAAAATGTTGTTAAGGCTTCTCACAGTCGAAAATGATGCAGAAAAAAACTGTCAGCGTTTCAGAATAATGGTTATCTTTCACGAGTAAACACAAAGTCCAACTCTGAGGGTGAGAACAAGGCAGTTCTGTGGTGTTTAAAAGGCAAGTGCGAGGAAACCTGCTGATGAAGTTGAATTCTGACTAAGTAGTGCTCAAAGATAAACTTCAACCGTTCCATGGCAATATAGAAGTTTGTACAAACACACGAGACTATCCCAAGGTTGATCTTTTGTGATGACCTTCGATACGCCCTTGAGAAAGTTTAAAAATAAAATCAGGGGGAGGAATTACCAAGGTATTTCTCTCTCGGATATAAAAGTTCAAACAAAAGACATTAACCCCAATAGGAAATCAAGAAAGACTGAAACCGTCAAAAACAAAGGCCCCGAGTAAAAATAGAGAAAAAATTTTATGCAAATATTATGTGAAAGGAAACTGTAGGTGTAAGGGAGGAAAATGTAAAAGGTTGTAACATATATTCTGCTCGATTTTTTAGTTCATTCAGAACAAAAATTAAATGACAAATTAATCATCAATATAATTAATTCCCTTCTTTTTCTATAACCTCCCATCTGTAGAAAAGTTTTTTATGCCACGTTCGAAGAAATCCCTTGGTTTCGAGTTAAAAAAAAAGCGATCACTTCGTTTTCGATAGCTTCCCTGAATTGCAATTTTTGTCCATCTAGGTGGTGTTGCAGACTTCTGAATAAAATGGTAGTCTGAGGGTGCGATGTCAGGAGAATAAGGTGGATGAGGCATTTTTTTTTTTTTTTTTTCCAACCAAATGCCTCCAATTGGGCAGTGGTGATTCTAGCAGTGTGAGGGCGCGCGTTATCCTGGTGGAATAGAACACCTCTGCGATTAATTAATGCAGGACGTTTTTCTTGTAATGCCATCTTGTCGTTGGAGTTGTTGGCAGTAGACTTCAGCTGTGATTGTTTGATTATCTGGCAGAAGCTCAAAATGAATAATTCCTTGCATATCCCACCAAACGCATAGCAAAAGTTTCTTTGGATGGGGTCCATTCCTTGGCTGAAGTTCAGGCTTTGTATCACGGCTACGCCTCTGATGTCGACGCTTAATATTGCTATAGAGGACCCATTTTTCATCCCCAGTGACGATCCGATTCAAAAACAGTGCCTGCAGTTATGTGCAAATATCGATTCGATGCTGAAGATTCGCTTGTGACAAATCATACGGAACCCATTTTCCAACCTTCACTACTTTTCCTAACAGCTTCAAATGACGATGAATGGTCATATGGCTTAACGCCGAGTTGCAGGCCAAGTTCTCTTACAGTTACCGTTGGGTTTTCCTCCACTGTTGCTTTCAGCAACTCTTCATCTAACTCATTTGGTCGTCCTGTTCGTTGATAATCTTTCAGACTGGTCTCCATTTCTGAACTTCTCAAACCATCTCCTATACATCCATTCGCTCACATCATCATTTCCATAAACTCTCTGAATGTTTCTTGCTGATTCACTAGCGTTAGATCCTTTATGGAACTCATACAGCATCACATGTCGAATATGCTCTTTCGTGGGCTCCATGTTTTTTCAATTACTGTAATATCGTAGGGGTGGCATTGTAACTATATGAAAACACCAGAGAGAATATTCATTAGCCTAATCCTACACTAGCCTAAGTCATTCTGTATCGTAATAAAACCTGTGCGAACCTGTCGCCGCGTGTATTTTACAACATTTCTAAAACTATTTCACATTATCTTGAGGTTATTCTATTATCTATCGTCCGTTTTCTAATCGAGCAGAATTTATGTTACAACCTGATATATATGAACACCCTCCTTTGTGCAATTTCTTCTACAAAGGTCACTGTAAATTCGGTGACAACTGCAGATTCTACCATCCAGAAAATTGCGAGACTCACGCGACATGAAACCTGCCAATACGGGAAAAACTGCTACCACCATCATCTCCCGACAAATTCAAAGGACAACAGGAAAATGTAAAGAAAAATCTTCATGTACACAAATAGCGAACAAAGTTTTTCAACATCGAAGAAACAATACAGCTGCTAAGTCTCATACAATGCATACAGTTAACACAGCTGGGAACCTCCGAGCCGGATCGCTTCCTGACAAGAAGCTACCAGAACAGGTAGGCGGAAACGGATATCTCTCGGAGGACCACAGGGTTATTAAATACGCGATACCAAAGGAAAACGAACTGGAAATGCACAAGGGGCAACGCAAAACAAAGAACAAACATTGTCCTGGCTAATATTCAAGAAATAAAACCAAACTCACTGAACAAAGTTTCATACCTGAAAGGACAAGGGACTTTCGGACGAAACAGAAACGCATCTTAAAGATTGCCAAAGAAACTGCGAATACAATATTAATAAGAAAGTTGCATATCGATGGTTTCAACCAGTGGTGGGCACCGTTAACCAAAAAGTTAACTTCGATAACGATAATCCGTAAAACCCCAATTTTTAACTCCGATAACGATAATCCGATAATTTTACTACAAAGTTAACGAAAGTTAACGATAACTATTTCTTTACTAACATTTAAAAAAATCAAGGAAAAAAAGCTTTAAAACCCATAGAAAATGTTTATTTATGCAAAATCCAACAATAAATAGGTATTTAACTATTTTTATCAAGTTTTGCAACTTTTTTGCTTAACTTTTTTTTTATTTTTAATAAAAAATGTACTGATTACATGTTTTGAAACCCTTGTAACCACTAACCATTAACTAAATTTTAATTTACCAGAGAATTATTATGGCGGGAACTGAAAGGTAAAATTAAATTTTAGGCACATATTTAAAGACTATGACACAATGTGCTGGTTGCCCTTCAGAAAGACCAACTTCTCAAAGTTAGGCCCAACTGCCAGTCTTGACCTCTTGGGCCTCAGGATGTCCTTGCCGAGAGAGAAGAGCCGTTCCACTGCGGCAGAGGACGGAATTGGCAGACTGAAGTTATGGCGGTTTGAATTCATTCGCGGAGCGGTGATCTTCCGTGAATGACTCCTCGCAGTTAACGTGTTAACGGACTCTAACAGACTAAATATCGAGTTATCGGAAGTTAACTGGTCCGATAACGATAAATGGAAATTAACTTCCGTTAATAGTCCGTTAAAAAAAGTTAACTTCGTTAATTAACTGTTATCGGATTAACGCTTTAGTGCCCAACACTGGTTTCAACTTGCTAAGAGCGGATAGAAGAGCGAGACGTAAAGGTGGCTGTGCTATTTATGTACATAAGAGTCAAATGACAGAGACGGTAATAAGTAAATCAAACAGTTTCTGGAACTCCTTGCAGTGAAAACAGAAAAACTAAACGTGGTACTGATAGTCATCTATAGACCTCCAAACACTTCAACTGAAAAATTCTCAAATGCCATTGATGATATCAGAAACCTAATAGTCTGTAAACTCTCCATCCCCCGATTTCTGTGGAGATTTTAATGTTTTATTATTATATATATATATTATCAGGACAAAGGGGGTACAAAAGAAGACCAGGAGCAAGCAAAAATGTTCATGGTTCTAACAAACGAGTTTATGTTGACAAGAGAACAGAAAACACCAGAAAAATAACTGCCTAATCTGGTATTCACAAATAACACGAACTTCATTGTTAATATAAAAATAACCCCAACTATTATCTCAGACCACAACATAATCGAGATATCAACAAATATGGCAAGAACATTAAAAGACAAAAAACATACTGAAGAAAGAAGCAAATTTGGGATTTTTAACTTGAACTCCAAGACTAAAAATTGGGAAGCAATCGGATCACACATGGCCCAAATAGAGTGGAAAACGGTTTTCGAGAATAAAATAATGGAAGAAATGCTAACAATCTTAGAAAAAAAGAGACTGGAAATTTTAGAAAAATATACTCCGAAAGCACAGCCAAAGAGGAAAAAGGAACTGGTTCGAGAAGTAAAGGTGAACAATTTTCCGCAAAAGAAAGAATAGCGGAGAAGTTAATCAATTGCAAAGGTAACAATACCAGGAAAGTAATACAAGAAAAACTAGAGAGAATCGATCGGGAAATACAAACCCCGATTCAGGGCCATACAGAGAGGGAAGAGGAAAAGGCGGTACTAGTAATAAAGGATAATCCAAAATACTTCTATAGCTATGCATAAGGAAAAACAAAAACGTGTTCCACTATCGGGCCCTTAACCCTTAAACGCCGGTCGACATCTATTGATGGTCTCTTGGAGAATGCGTCAACATCGATTGATCTTTCAATGTTTTAGGTTTTTCGCAAACGATGGTCAACAGCTATGGATGGCTTTACCTTTCCCGCCTTTTTTTGAAGTTTAAAATGACTCATAAAATCACAACAAAATTATTATTCTTTTTTTTATCCCCATTTTTTTTGCGCGCAGTGGGGTTATCGATTACATTCATACCCTGTATTGAAGGGTTAAGGAAAGGAAATAATGAACTAACTAACCGACGATCTAAAAGAAATGAACTGAGAGCCCAGTATGAATCAGTCTTCAGTACCCCAAAAAGTGACACAGCGATACCTGAACAAAGATACTTTCTTTGAAGAGAAATTGCAGAGATTGTAAGACAGATTTCGATTTTACCCGAGAAGATACAGCCCGAGCTGTAGGACACATGAAATCACACACGGCCGCAAGTCCGGACAAGTGGAACGCATTATTGACTAAAAACTGTAAAAATTAAATAGCCACACCTTTGTACTGGATATGGAGAAGATCCCTAGACTTGGAAAATACAGACTATCTTGAAAAGAGCAAACATTGTCCCGATATATAAAGGAAGGGAAAGATCAAGCAAAAAAAACTATAGACCGATGTCTTTGACATCCCATCTTACCAAAGTATTTGAAAGAATAGTTAGAGAGAAAATCTATGACTTCTTGGAGACACTGGAAAGACAACGAAAATCAGCACGGATTCCGATCAGGAAGATCATGCCTATCACAACTTATAGAGCACTATAACAATACCCTAGACGCACTTCTACAGATCTACAGAAGCTAAGGCTAACAAAGACCCTAAGATCCACTCTAAGGTTAGCCCGAGAGAAAGGAAAGAGTAGGGGGTTAAGAGAAGAGAATAAGGGGTTAAGTAAGTAGCAACACCTATCACCCGTGGGTTAACATTCATTCAGAAAAAGAGAAAAAAGACAAGTCGGAAAAATAGTCGAGAGAATAGGAAAGGGGTGAAAGATGAAAAAAAGTACAAGAAGAACGCTTACAAACCATGCAAACACAGTCTTAACTCAGTCATACAATGCAAACTACAGACATGCAAGTAGAAAGAGTTACAGACATGCAAGTAAGGAGAGGATAAAAAAAAAAAAGTAGGTAAAGTTAAACAAAAAGTGGGTTAGTTTACTACGAGCTACATCTACGTTCGTGTTAGTCTTTTTTTTTTTTTAATTTTTTGCTGGCATGTCAAGCTGGCATTATCGTCAACCGACTCATCCTCGACCACCACCACCACCACAGCTCCTGTTGCTAATTTTTTTTTTTATTTTAAACAACGTTAATATTTTTAAAATGCCTATCTAAACGGTTCTTAAACATATTAACGCTGGTAGAGTGAACGACCGCGGGAAGATTATTCCATTTATCAATTACTTTAAACGTAAAGAAGTTTTTAGCGATATTAGTAATGAAACGTCTGCCACGCAACTTAAATCCGTTATTACGAGTATTGCTATTATCGAAAGTGAACAGTTTGTCAAAATTTACGTTATCGATGTTATTAACGATTTTGAAAACTTCAATAAGCTCCCCCTTAATCTCCTAGTTTCGAGTGAATGCAAGTCTAACTCTTTAATCCTATCTTCATAAGGCTTGTTGCGCAATGACGGAATTAGTTTCGTGGCACGACGCTGAACCCTTTCTAACCTATCAATATCCTCACGCAATACGGGCACCAAAACTGAACGGCATATTCTAAATGAGGCCTGACTAGGGACTTGTAAAGGGGCAATAATATCCTTCGATTTAAATTCGAAATTACGCGCTATGAAGCCTAACATCCTATTAGCTTTTGCGCAAGACTCCAGGCACTGGTTCCTAACTTTAAATCCTTAGATACGCGTACGCCTAAATCTACTTCCTCGTCAACGCTCGCTAACTCTCTATCATCCATCGTGTACGTGTAATTATTGTTACGAGAACCTATATGCAAAACTTTACATTTGTCTACGTTAAATTGCATCTGCCAATTATCCGTCCACTCCATAATCCTATTTACATCGTCTTGGAGCCTATTTCTATCGTCCTCGTTAACAACCTTACCGCCTATTTTAGTATCGTCCGCGAATTTTGACACGTTACTAGTCAATCCTACATCTATGTCGTTAATGTAAATTACGAATAGCAATGGGCCTAACACTGAACCCTGTGGGACACCGCTACCTACATCCAACCACCCCGATTCACTACCATTAACAACGACCCTCTGTCTCCTAGCACGAAGCCATTCCTCTAACCAGTTAGCTACCTGACCGAGTATACCGTGCGCTTTAACCTTCTATGCGGAACTCTATCGAACGCCTTTTTAAAATCTAAATAAATAACGTCAGCCGCTCTATGCCTATCGTATTCGCGCACTATTTCGTTATAAAATTCTAACAAATTAGTTAAACAAGATCTATGGCGTCGAAACCCATGCTGACTACTATTAATCAAATCTCTACTTTCTAAGTGATCGATGATACGATCCCTAACTACAGATTCCAAAAGTTTACCGACAATTGACGTTAAGCTAATGGGCCTATAATTGCTAGCTAGTGCGGTCGCCTTTTTTAAAATAGGCGTGACGTTAGCTAATTTGAAGTCTTCAGGAATAATCCCCGTTTCGAGTGACTGATTAAAAATCTTCGTTAAGGGGCCTACGATAACGTCTTTCAAATGTCTGGGATAAAAAGCGTCAGGGCCTGGAGCCTTGCTAACTTTTAGCCTATCGATATAATGCGCAATCTCACCCTCGTAAACAGTTATTTCATCCAAAATAGTCTCGCTACTAAATGGAACGATATCGTCCACGTCGGGGACATTATTTACGTCTTCTACGGTAAAAACTGTCGCAAAAAAGTTATTGAAAATACCCGCCATCGCCTGAGCGTCAGAAGCCAAAGCGCCGTTAACATCCACTAGAGGGCCTATGTTATCTTTTATCGGCTTACGATTATTGACGTATTCAAAAAACTTTTTTGGATTATGTTTACTATCCGCAGCTATAAGTATCTCTAAATTACGCTTAGCATTCCTAACTGATCTTTTAACCTGACGTCTAAGCTCGATATATCTATTAAAGTTAGCTGCCGTGCCATTGCGCTTATTAAGTCTATACGCTCTGTTACGCTCGTTTATGAACTCGCCTATTTCCCTAGTCCACCACTTGGGCCTACGAGGAATAAACTCCCTTTCAATATTCATAAAACTTTCTTTAAACGCCTCCCAATGCAAATTTGTGTCATTACCCATAAATAAGTTATCCCAGTCCACTACTCTCATCCTATCCGCAAAACTATCAAAATTAGCCCTACGAAAATCAGGGACTTCTATTACGTTACTATCCTTAGTGTTTTCTATCAATAACTTAAACCTAAGAATTTGATGATCACATCCTAAACTCTCCCTACTTCTAAACCTTCGACTATATTTTCGCCGTTCGTCATCACCAAATCTAAAATATTGTCACCGCGTTGGTTCGGTAACATCTGTCGTAAAAAATTATCCTCCATGAACTCAATCAATCTCAAACCCTCCTCATTACCAGTAAAAGTCTCGTAATTAACATTAGGGCAGTTAAAGTCTCCGACAATTATACTATTCCGATTGTCAATAAAGTTACCAAGAAGTGAGTAAAATCTAGTATCGGTATCGAGGGTTGAACGGGAGGTCTATAAACAACAACAAAATTAAAACTAATACTACGCGCCCTAACTTCAACGCATATCGCATTAATTGCTGCCGGAAAATCTATCTTAACCTCGATAGCCCTAAGGGAATTACGAATGTACAGCAAAACGCCGCCACCAAACCTATGTAACCTATCATTAGTAAAGAGTTTAAAACCCGGTATATCAAGTTCCCCCAACAAGTCCCGAGTCACGGTATTTAACCACGTTTCAGTGATAGCAACTATATCGTAGTTGCCGGAATAAATTATCGCCTTAAATTCGTTTAATTTATTTCTAATACTACGCGCGTTACAATAAAAGACGTTTAAGTTATTTTTTACCACGGGCCGGCGTTTTAAACTATTTTTCACGTCGGGCCCCGTTCCCCGGACCCACAACGTTTAAAGAAGGCTTCGACCTATACAGCTTTCGCACGTTTTCGTCTATTAACCTACCTAGCCTAGCATTACCTATTTCATTAAAATGCACCCCATCTTTTATAAAAAGGCTAGGATCACTGAATTCTGACCACAGCTTTACGAAGGGTACATTTTCCTCAGCACAAATCTCTTCTAATTTATTATTCAAAAATATTGTTTTAGACGTAATCCTAAGACCCAAACCGTGCCTAGGGGTAATACCTAGAACTAAAGACCTATCTGACCTCGCCTTTAGGGACCTAATTAACCCCTATATCTCTCCAAAATGTCAGGCACTCTCGTATCGGGCCTATACGAGTCGTTGCCTCCTATCATCGTCACCAGCATCGTGATGGGAAGGAACGTCAATCCTATCCACTTCGTCTCTAACTCTGTCAACCCTGGACCCTGGGAGACAGACCCTCCTCCTCTTGGCTGGATGCTGTTCAATGAATTCTGTGTCCATGTGGCGCACTAAAGAGTCCCCAATTAAAATAGTTTCCCCCTCATTCACATCCCTTTCCAAATGGGCGAAAGGGTTCGAAACCTCGATGGGGGGGGGGGGGGGGGGGATTCCTATCACCTAACGTACGGGGCCTAGCTCCACCCTTAACTTCTCTAAATCTCTCCCCATCTACTAGTCTCGGACCAACCTTAACCCCTTCCTCAACTCTATCCAACCTTCCCGATAAGCTACCTAAACTAGAAACTAGGTTACGCACCTCACCCTTCAAATTACTAACGTCTTCAACGTTAGTATTGGTTCGGCTTTCGTCAACCGTAGCCCTACCCCTGCCCTCATCAAGCGTTGCAAGTCTTTGTTACCTCACGTACACTGCGTTTTATGTCAACTATTTCCTCCATTAACTCGAAAAAGAAACAAACTGATCTCTCGGTAATCGCCATAGGACCGCCGTTATAATCTTTAAATTCCGAATACCACCGGTTTACCCTACACCTAACACACGACCCTTTCTGAGACGGCATCGCGCAGTTAAAAATTAGTTTATAACTGTCACAACTTTAAGTTAAATTAAGCCGGCACGCTATGAAAACTTCTAAATCGCTAAAAACCACTAATATTCAATTACTTAACTATAACAATGTGAATATAAACACAAGTATATAAAATTCAAAACTTTCCAAAAGTAAAATTCTTAGCAATATGCAAAAGTAGATGCAATATCAGAGAGCTCAGGAAATGCGTCCGTTCAGTACAGAGTCTGGAATCAAGTACAGAGTCTGGAATCAATTACAGAGTCTGGAATCAATTACAGAGTCTGGAATCAATTACAGAGTCTGGAATCAATTACAGAGTCTGGAATCAATTACAGAGTCTGGAATCAATTACAGAGTCTGGAATCAATTACAGAGTCTGGAATCAATTACAGAGTCTGGAATCAATTACAGAGTCTGGAATCAAGTACAGAGTCTGGAATCAAGTACAGAGTCTGGAATCAAGTACAGAGTCTGGAATCAAGTACAGAGTCTGGAATCAAGTACAGAGTCTGGAATCAAGTACAGAGTCTGGAATCAAGTACAGAGTCTGGAATCAAGTACAGAGTCTGGAATCAAGTACAGAGTACAAGTACAGTCTGGAATCAAGTACAGAGTCTGGAATCAAGTACAGAGTCTGGAATCAAGTACAGTCTGGCTGACGAATCTATCATTGAAGGCAATGAAAACTATGATGTCATATACACAGATTTTCCTGAAGCTTTCGACAAATGTGATCAATGATCATGGTATAATAGCGCATGAAATGAAACATATGGGAATAACATGCAAAGTTGAAAAATAGATCTACAACTACCTCAGATAACGTCGAAAGGTTGCTTAAAATTCAAAATATAACCGTCAGAATCGGAAGTACCTAGCTCAGTACCAGAGGGAACAATATTGGCCCCACTCCTTTTCATTATCATGCTAACAGACATAGACAATGAAGTAAACAGTAACAGTATCGTAACATCCTTTGCAGACGATGCAAATAGCAGCAGAAAAATCAGCGATGCAAAAGAGGTGGAGGCCTTGCAGAGGGACACAAACAGAATATACAAATGGTTAGAAGAGACTGACATTTAACCCGAGAAATTCCAGCTCTTGAGATATGGTAGAAATGAGGAACTTAAAAAGACAGTCTCATCGTCACTCTGAAACTTTCCTCCACGAATAGCATCCTTCATTGGCCCAAACAAATGGAAGTCTGACGGTGCCAATCCGGGCTGTATGGAGGGTGGGGTAACACAATCAAGCGCATTTTTGTGGTGGCCTCTCTTGTTTGCAAACTGTTGTGTGGTCTTGCGTTATCGTGCAAAAGAAGGACGTCTTCCAGTTTTCTCTCCGGTCGAACTCGCTTTATACATCTCTGGAGTCTCCGTGGGGGTAGCAATATATGTGTCTGAGTTGATTGCTTGTCCTTTCTTCATAATGTCCACCAGAATCACCTCTTTCATGTCCCAGAAGATGGTGGTCATAACCTTTCGTGCAGAGGGAGCCATTTTGAACTTTTTCTTGCGTGGGGAGTCTGCGTGATGCCACTTCATGGATTGGCGTTTTGTTTCAGGTTCAAAGTGGTGTACCCAAGTCTTATCCCCAGTCACAATTCGTGAAAGGAAGTCATCCCCTTCTGTCTCGTATCGAACCAACGACTCAGAAGCAATTTCTTTTCTTTGGGCTTTGTGATCTTGTCAGTCAGTTCGCGAGGAACAAACCGTGAACACACTTTTGAGTATACCAGTTGCTGAATTATCATATTCGCACTTCCTTCACTGATTCCTAGCTCCAGTGATAGCTCCTTGTATGTGACATGCCGATTTGATCGAATGATGCGTTAGCACGTTGCACAGTGTGAGATGTCACAGCCGATGCCGGGCGACGGCTGCGTGGCTCATCATCGAGGCTGGCTCTCCCTCTCTCCGATGATCTCTCACGTTTCAACCAGCGTCCAACTGTGCTTCGATCAACAGCATCATCTCCGTAAACGTTTTGTAGATGTTTGTGAATATTTCCAACTGTTTCCTTCTCTGCGGTTAAGAACTCGATAACAGCTCTCTGTTTACGACGCACATCATTGTCAGACACCATTTTCGAAACTGCGTTAACCATCGGTTTTATACAAGGAGGGGAGGTTCAAACTGGAAAAATCCGGTCATGTGAAGCGCAGAAGGTTCAAATTTACGGGCCAAAAGACAAAATATATTGAGTGCCCCTAGTACATACATGGAAAATGATCGAAAAACAACTGGTACCAAACCTCAAACTAAACCCGATTACCATCCAAACACTAGAAAATAGAAAAGGCAGAATGTGTAGTGTTCCCAAATGAAAGGACCGACAAGGGACTTCCTCAACACTGAAGGAAAACAGCTTGGTTGTCAGGGGGGCAAAGACTTTTTAAGCAGCTTCCAAAGGACCTCAGAAACGTGACAGGTGTCAAAGTTGAAGTCTTCAAAAAGAAGACTAGATGCCTGGCTGAGGATGCTACCAGTCATAGTCAGCGACGCTAACCACTACACCACGACGCTAACATTTAATGAGAATCTTGTTATTGGGTAAGAATTTTAAACGTCTAAATTTTAAACCTAATTTTTATAAATATTTTACTGCATTTGTAATGGTATTCATTAAATTAAGAGACTTACCAATACATTCACAAAATTTAACTTTTTTAAAATCCAATTTGAAACAAGTAGCTGATAAACATTACAATAACTTCAAACCTCTCAAATTATTCTCATTTTTAATAAACAAAAACGATATTAAGACCTTGAAAACGTAACAGACGACGACACCATTCTGATATCCCTTCCAGATAAAGGTAAAGTAGTACTATTAATAAACAGAGCAGATTATATTAATAAAATGCAATATTTATTGTCTGACTACTAAATTTCAACCCATCAATAACAAATTAAAGTAAGAAGATAAAACAAATAATTTTTATGGTAATTATTACAATCCAATAAAATGGATAAACAGATTTATGATAAAGTTCATACATGAAGCTCGTCATCGAAAATCCTTTACGAGCTCCCCAAAATTCAAACAAAATTGTCCACTGAGACCAATAATGTCAGCCGAAACAACAGACAATTACAACTTAGCAAAATTCCCATATACAGGGTGGCACCAAAGTGAGGACACAAGAATATTTTTTTTAATGGAAATTTACAGTGGTCAGAAAAAACCCACTTTAAGAACATGTATTTCAGAAGCGAACTAGTACCGAGACAAAATAAAATCATAATTTGAAATTACAGACTTGTACTTTTGTGTTAATATAAACATTTCTATACAATAAAAAATCTAGCAGTGCATGATATGCCCAATCCAGCACCCCCTCTGCCCTCGCACCCACTGCAATCTGGTGAGGAAGTTGTCCACCACAGGTATGATTGTGTTTTGCTGGATTCGTCTCACTTCTCGCCGAATGTTAGCTTTGAGGCTGTCCACTCAGTGTCCAGATTCCTGGGCTTTAGGTTTTTGTACCCCTCATTCTTAAGATAAACCCAGAATAAGTCGCACGAGTTCAGATCAGGGGCTGTATGATGGTCATTCTTGCTCCTTTGTTTGTTTAAGTGGCCAGAAAGATAAAAATGGGCCTCATCCGTGAACTGAATTCGCTGCATGATTCCTGGATTTTGCTCCAGGAACTTTGACATTTCTTTCGCAAAGTGCAGTCGAGCTACCTTGTTTTGATCAGTTTGTGATTGAAGAACCTGAATCATATTGGGATATACTTAAGGTCATTGTGTAACATTTGCAACACAGGACCTCTAGTGATGCCAAGTTCAGTAGACAGTTGGCGTGACGATTTTTGTGGACTTTGCTGAAAGGACCTCCTAATTCATCCAACATTTTCGTTTGTTATAGCAACTTCAAGGCATCCACTTCTGCCTTTGTTCCCCCTTTTTTTTTTTTTTTACAGTACCAATTTCGTGAAAGTTAGTATGGCTCGCAGTATTGTGTGCCTTGATGGAGCCGTCTCGCAATTTTGTGTACGTTTGTATGCACGTTGTACCCTTATCAGAGATTTGCCGTACTCATAGTACAGCTTCACCAGTTCTGCTCTGCTCAGGAGTGAGCTGTGACATTGTTGTCTAACTTATAAAGCAGAAGTATTATATATCAATAAAAAAGTAAAAGTATCTTCTTTCAAATGAGTAATAATTCACTTGCATACATATTGTCCAAGTAACAACATTTTAAACTTGTGGTTTTTTCTGACCACACTCTATTTGCATTGAAAAGTAAAGTTTGTGTGTTTTATGAATTTTCACCACCCTCTAACTGTATAATTGAGGATTCATTCCAATTTATGGAAAATTCTTCACAAATAAATAATGCTGACACCTATTATATGGTCAGTTTTGACATGAAATCTTTGTATACAAATGTTTCTGTTGATGAAGCAATTGATAAGGTATTTATGATGAAAACAGTATTAAAATTCGATAAAAAGGAATTTTCTACACTTAATCCTGCAGCTAAGGATACTTTTTTTTAAAAATTTTAAATAATAAACTAGATTAGCAAACATCTTCACTAGCAATGGGTTCCCTACTCTCATGTAGTCTAGCGAATATATTTCTGGACAATCACAAGAACATATGGTTACAAGATTTCCCAAATATTTATAAACCGTTATTTTATACTAAATGTGTTGATACATTCCTCTTATTTCAGAATCAGAACCAATCTATCCAATTCCGAAATTATCTTAACAATAAATAGCCTACAATACACTTCACTATAGAAGCTGCGAATAATAGCTTTCTTTTTTAGATACCATAGTATAAAACAATACCTACGGGCTACGACTAGGTTAGGAACAAACTTTCACAGCCACACACCATTTATTATTTTTATCAGTGTGTATTAGACATTAAAATTGCTGCTTAAATTATGTAGGATTATGTTTGTCATGATTGTTAATGTCATTCATATTTATTATTTTCATTATCTTTAAGTTATTTATTTTTTATTCTATATTCATTCAATGATAAATCTATTCTTACCAGTGATTAATGATGAAGTCATGATTCCAGTTCTTATTTCTGTGTTAATTATGTTATAATTTATTATTATTGATTTATTGTACCCTGTGCATGTAACTAATAATTTTGTGTTGTCTAGGCAACCAGTGAGAAATCAACCAACTAACTCAATTAATCTGGACACATCAGGTTTGGATTGTGGATCCAACCTAGTTGGAGCTACAAAGTTCATGGGGGTTGTATCAACTACAGTTGGCCACTCCACGTCTACTACTGAAATCAGGCTTGTGAACCAAAAACTATTATCTTGACATTTATTTAAAAATGTGGTCACAGGATCAAGTTTGGAGTGTAGCTGGGCTGGAACAAAATTTCACGTACTTTAAACAAACCATTCATTTCCTGTGCTTCTCTCCCACTTGCTTTCCATTGCTTTTCTCTGCTGAGCCTCACTAGTTATTGTTTGTTTTCCAGAGTTTTCTACCATTAATTGTGACATATTGCCAGTATTGTGTGTTTATACTTTTATATTAAAAATTGTATTTATTCCAGCCTTAATAAAAGGAAAAAATACGTCAGCTTATTTCTGTTGGGTTTGCCTCAGAATTCCGGTTCCTTTCTTGGACCTTGAGTGATTGGGACTGTTTTCCCAAGGGGATGAAGAACTAATAGATAGATTTTTGGGAAGTAGTTTACAGTTAATGTGTAGGTTGAACCTTACTAATCTTCTAGAAATAGACAGCTGACGTGAGAGAATCCTGATCCAAAATAATAAGTTGATTTGTTTAGAATTTATAATTAACGTAATGATCAGAACTAGAATATAAGTGATTGGTAGTGGAGTGCAGTTGGTGTAGGATCCAGAACCTAGTGCGTGCATTTGTCCATCATCATACAAAGAAAGTTGGGTGTAAGGAAAACCAATACCCAAGAAAACACTATAGGATACTGGAGATTACTACCCTTTACCCAGTCATTTCATTGTCACAAACCCAGGAACTAAACCCAGGAACTTGAAAGGATGCTGGGTGGCCTGACAATATATAATTTGGTGACTACAGCCTACTCAGCCACCCGCAGCAATATAATAGATTGATAATGTTGAAATTTAAACTTAATATTAATGAATGCATTTTAATTTTTTTTAAGGTTTTAATGTAATAATTTAGTGTTTACTTTTTCTGTACTATTCACATCTAAGAAGGTGGGAGAGAATTCCCAAAACATTAGAATAAAGATGAATACTTTGTTGCTTTGGGTTTTCATCTTCATTATTAAAGTGAGATTCCCGAGAAACTTAAGGGATAAGGGATTTAGTTTTACTTTACTTGAAGTTAAAATTTCATGCCCTGAAACCATTTACACACTAAATATCCTGTTAAAAGTTAGTATCCTACCTTAAATAAAAAATACTTTTACACGAATTAATCAACACACTCTAATCTATATAATTTTCTGGTGACCTTTGGGAAAGCAGTGCTATTATATGACCGAAGACCCAGAGAGGTTTGACAAAAGTAGAGAGAGACACCTTCAGTTTTTCCTGTTTTTTATTTTATAATAAAAATAGGAGATTTATTTAATCAATATATTTAGAGTAGCGTTGCTTTTCACTTCGCATTATGTAAAAAGGACATGTTCTGGCATTCCATTAATGAGCTTTGCCATTTGTTCTTAAAGACAATCATTTCATCATGGCATCTGTTTACTTTTGTCACGCTTCTGTAGAGTGCTACGTCTAAAGGCACGAATGAACGAAAGAACGCGAGGACACACGTCCAACTAACTTTACAAAACTCGGCTCATAATTAAATTACCTTTATACCTATATATTTACTTGGGACATTACTATTTCTAATTCACATCAACTATTTTCATCTCTCAACCATATTAAATTGCGTACAATACGCGGATGATATCACGCTTCTTCCCATCATAATTTAGACCTGAAAATGAAATGAATGGGCAATTAGACTGTTTATAAATGTATGTGCCAATAAACTTTTACTGAACTTGACAAAATAATCTACTACAAAACATACAAATAGAAACCATCAAATAACAATTGGGAATACTACTACTCTTGCAAGGGTGAAATGAAGTTAAGTGCTTGGCACTTAATTTAGATGAAAAACTAAATTTTGAAACTCGTGTACAACATGTCAAATCCAAAATATCAAGATTTCTATTAATGTATTATTCCTACATCTACCCACATTATTATACCGCATTACAACATGAGGCAACGCAAAGAAATGTATAAAACATACTTTAAAAATCATTCATAAAAAATGTCTGCGAATCCTCTCAAATAATGATAAACAGTTACACAGCCCCTATTTTTAAAGGGCTAAACAAGTAAACATTTTAAAACTAAATGACTGGTACAAATTCAAGTTGCTGTCAAAGTTATCAATAAAAATCAACATGCATCACCCATTCAAAGAGCAATCACCCCCCCATGAAATACATAATCATTATAACACTACAGTAGACTCCCAAGAGACTTTATACACAAACTAAACTATACAATAGAAACTGCAGGAAATGCACTCTTTCTCAAAGGTGCAGATTTATGGAATGCAATGCATTTCCCATCAGTATCAGACAGGCTTCATCACAATGTATTTCACAAATCACTAAAGAAGTACTTCATTAGCTCGCACTGATGTACAAATTTACTACTGCCATTATTACGAAAGTAATTAAGTTCCCATTTTGTAATTAACTATCTAAAATGTTAATTTCATTAAGCACTTCTAATCATAATTTATCCTAAACAATTATTTTCAGTAAACATCATTTATTTTCTATTAAATATACAGTACAACTAATCATTTTATTTAAAATTGTGTAAAATAATCAAATACTACTTTGTAAATTTTTACCTTTTGTTTACTATTATTAGTTATTATTATGAGTATTTGATACATTTATCATCATCATCATCATCCCTTATTATTATTACTTGCCATTTTCAGATATCTAAATTCTGCAGAAAAATGCTGTAAAACTTCATGCAAGTTGTATTCCCTTTCTGAATAAAGGTTTTAGTTTATTATTTCTGAAACAAAGTCTGTTGAATTATTAAATAGACTGATCATCTCCTAAAACCTCAAAACAAGCAGCTAACATTATTTTCAAAATGAGAAATGAACTAATTTAACAAATACAACAAATTTAAATATATGGGTCAAATTATCACCAGCAACTTCAGTAACAACTCAGACATAAGGAAACAATATCGAAATTATTGTGCTAAAGTGAACATGCTTATAAAGAACTTCAGATTTTGTACAAGTGAAGCTGAACATTCTTTGTTGTACTTTCTGGACTAATAACTATGGGCAGCGACTCTAGGTTAGGTATAAAAAAAGGTTCTTGCAGAACCCTAGATTCACTTCATGAAAGATCTTTCAGAATGCTGCAGAAGTTAACCTCCAAGATGCTCAACTCCTCAAATATTTGCTAACCACAATGTTTCAAACCTTCCTGAGGTAACGAGACCTGCTCAATACAGTTTAATTCGAATTCAAATCTCAAAATCTAATTGGCCAAGCTATCTATCCACCAGTCCTGCTTTATATCTTCTTGACTATGGACTTCTTGGTATGAAAGGGTTTGTCTATAGCTTCACTTAACACCAACATTTACTTCTTCATTACATGTACTTATCTTTATTTTTTATCATCAGCTTTGGGTAGTTATTAATTTTATTATTATTCCATTCATTAAGTGAATAACTTATTTCATTGCAGGTATTAATGTTATTTCCTTTTTGTCCTAATTTTTTACTTATTATTTAATTAGTTGTACCATTTATTACCTTGATGAATACTGTACTTTTTATGGGATTTTCTCCTGCCAATAAAGTATCATCATTATTAGCCTACAACTGAATCATGAAGAGAATACTTTAATCCTTTAATGACAGGTATATGTTTCTTTAAATTAAAACATATAGCCTAGGTTTTATTGTTATTCATTCAAAACTACATATTACAGTAACCAGTGAGTGAAATGACACATTTTGGGTTCCTTTTCTAACAACTAAACGACACCTATATAAAAATGAAGAAGCCTTTATAGAAATGATGCACATTATACAGTAGTACAATTTATATTACTATTATTCCCAGTGGAAGTTTAAGTCCCATCAGTCATCAAAGGGTTAAAGAAGAATAAATTTTAAAAAGTCCCACTTAAAACTGAACTTATTCAATTAGTATTACCTTGTGTTCCCAAGAAGGCTGTAACAACTCCTCTGGCTCCATTAACGAGTCCTTGAGAGACATCCAAGTTTTTCATAAGCATCACTTGAGCCCCTACTTTAAGAGTAAATTTGCCTAGAATTGGGGTGGTGTTGTCTAAAGTCTCAGATAAGTAAGGATCGCTGTCTACCGATGAAAATGTCCTAGTTTCCCCTGTGCTCAACAAATAATACTCATTAGTTACTGTAATAAAAACTGGTCCTAAGCCCAGTTAGAGATTTTAAAAAATTATAAAATTGTATCGTATTTTATACACGGAGCACTAACTGAAGGACAGACTACATTCATTCTGGCCAATTTCAGAATGAGTGCAACAGCCACAAAACAGTGGTTCATGAATAGGGAATTTTCCATTCTATGGAATAAAACTGATGAAGTATAAAAAATTGAAAGTTCTTTTAATTAAATTCTTATTTTTTGAATTAACAACACACAGAAAATTGGAAAAACTATTACTAACTGCACACCAACTCATAAATATTACGTTTATTTCATGGGTAGATCCTACATTAAATATGTATATTTATTCTGAAACCCATTTCATGTGGTGTTTATTGCATTCATATTAGCTGGCTGAATCACTTAAACATTAACCAGCCAGAGATTATTTCACTTCATTAAATCTTCCACGCAAGTCTCTCTCTCATCTTATTCATACAAGAAAGCTGTTAAGGTTTTCAATATGTTCCTCGTAACACTAACTATTTATAAAAAAGGAAAAATCTACAAACATTTCTGCAACTGAATGGCTCATTTGTTCCTGCAAAGGAGTTGTATCACATTTCACTAAACATGAAGCCACTTGGGCCTGTCGAGGTTATCCAAGTAAGATAAATGATCTGAAGCTATATTTTGTAATCAAATTTTACAAAATATCACTTTCAAGTCAGCTAATTAATCCTTAAACTATTTACAAGCTACTGAAGTAGCCTATATTACTTGAACTAAAATATAATGTACTACTAACACAATTTACAAACTTTTTCATACATGGAAATGTTCAATTTTTTTCTTGACACTAACTAAGGGGCAACTATTTATATCACATGGAAAGTCTCTAAAAATCTACTATTATTTGACTGAAAAGGTATTTTCATAGAGCCAGCCTAGAAGTCTGTTTTCTAATTTTCATATTATCAGTCGACTTCTTTCACCAGTATTTAGTTGCATCTAAATTGTTAAAAAGTGAAAACATTTTGAACACGTGTATTGTGTATCATATCCTCCTTCAACAAAAGTCTCTCAAAACTAAACATTCCCACCCAATTCCACTACTCTTTTACTATATTGCCACCTTCCTAAGCTAGGGATATGCTTGGTTTTGCCCTATGTTGCATGCTGTCAAGCATATCTGTAGCTATTTCCTGAAACCTGCCTATGATGAGGTGACTAAGCTTGAATGCAGTATTCTAAATGCAGTATATCATCTCTTATTTTACCTCCTTTATTCCTAGCCTTTAAGCACTCTAATCTCTGTTTACTACAATTCACAAATTAACTTCTGAAGCATTGTGGTAAATATTTTAAATTAACAGTTGGTGAAAGTAAATGCATATATCTTTATACTTGACTTGAATGCATAGAAACTAATCAGTATTGTAAAGGCTTAACTTTCCACTATCTAAACCATATCCCCCAAATGAGCGATTTACCTCACTCTTAGTCACAATATTAAAATGCACTTCACCTGATAATTTACTAAGCTGCTCGCTATTAATATGGTTCACATCTTCTTTGTGAGTGCAGAGACGCGTTGCTTTAATGCCATCCCTTTCCACAACATTATTAATGGTTTCCTTCAGTATGTCCTCATGCTCTGCTTTGCACCTGTGACAATGATTTAAGCAAACAAAATGCAAGTTTATTAACATTTCATTTTCAAATTTTAATTTTGCTCATACAGAAATTTACAATCCCCAACTAAAGCAGCCTACTTTTATGAGAAATATAAGATATGTTGTAGTAGTAGTAGTAGTAATAAACTCTACTACCCATCCAAGATTCATTCTCCCTTCTGAATGAGGATTCAAAAGAAAAAATATTAATTATGAAAATGTATGTAAGGCATCAAATACATCAATATCTTCATGATTTACTTCAAACTTTCAATATAAAACTCATCTTAACTAGTCTCCATTTCTTTGTGATGCAAAGGGCTACCTCCTAACCACATCCCACTAGAACAAGTGATGGTACGTCTGTTCAGTAGGGTGGTTCAAAAAAAAAGTTTTGAAATTTATAGGTGATTGTATTTTTACCCATTATACAAATCAATAGAAGTTCTTTGATACAATTTTGTCAAAATCAAAATTTGTTTAGGGGTTCCTTATTAAGGTTGAATTTCTCAGATTTCAGTTTCAGGAAACTAAGTTTTTCTTCAATTTAGAGCAATTTAGGGAAATTTAGTGATTCGCAATAATGGTAGCACTGCAATTTACTAATATAACATTCATTTGCTCCCAAATTTAATTTATAATAATAAGGCACTTATTTTTTGATTTGTATAACATTCAATGAACATTTGAATCATGGCAGTGTCACATGCTTTCTTCTATATTCCATTATTCTTATTTTTTATATTTTGTGGGCAACCACAAGGCCATTTTCTATAAAATGTAACTAAAAACATTGTTCTTTATTGTACAGATGACAATTATATGCATGTTTCATATAACTGAATATAGGGCCATGTCAAACCCACTACAATTCAAGACATATTTTTTCAGTCAATGATTTCTTAAATTCTGTCTAGTCTGTCATGCGTAAGGTTGTTACCTCAATTACAATTAATTTTCTGTTGCAGATTGATTTTGTTTGTTGAAATATTCTAGTAATGGTATGAGTGTGTGCGAAATGAACCAGAACAAAAAGGACAAGGTTTCGCCTTCAGTTCCTGTACCGAGACACTCGACCGAACGTTTCCTGGTAGGACAGCCGACACACTATCTGCGGCTCAAAATTGCCAACTGCCCAAGAAGTTCTTAGTTATTTCTTTTATGTTAACGAAAAGTGCTATAATAAGCGAGAAGCAGTCAAAATAACTGTTGACAATGTTCTTACATTCTGGGCGATGGCTAGAATTAAGACAATGTGGTCATGCAACTGCATCAAGAAGCTGGAAGCTTTGTGGAGTGAGTGGAATGCACTAAACAGAAACAGGAAAAGGGAATCTGACCCTGGAGAAAAGAGAAAGCTGTTTATAGACAAACTTGAATGACTTTGGGACAGATTGCAACAGATTCCTAAATGCATACGATAAAGATGATATCAGGTTTTATATACACTATATGATCAAAAGTATTCGGACACCCTGGAAAATCCACATTTCTGTAAATATCACCTTCGCCGAAAGGTATGCTGGGAAAAAGCGTGGCGAAACTATAATGCTGAGGTGTTCTGTTAAGTTATCAGTAACTGTTGTGAAGCCATGCCGCGCGGATGTGAACTCTCCGAGTTCCAACGTGGACTCGTCATCAGATGTTATTTAAGTAACGTTTCTATACGAAACATTGCAGCCAAACAGGATATACCAAAGTCGACTGTAGCGGATGTTATCATGAGATGGAAGCACGATGGTGCAACTAACGCGAAAAGAAAAAACGTTCCGGATGACCACGCAAACTGACGGAACGTGATAGAAGAAGTCTGGTACGACATGTCAAGAAGTCCCGCACGTCCTCTGCCGCTTCCATCGCTGAGGAGGTAGGAAGAGCATCCGGTACCTCCGTTAGTACTGTAACTATCCGCAGAGAGATGCACAGACTCGGTTATTATGGTAGAGCAGCTGTACACAAGCCACTGATTACAAAAGTTAATGCCACGCGTCGTTTGGCCTGGTGTGTCTCGCGTCGTTCCTGGACCGTGGAGGACTGGAAAACTGTTCTTTGGAGCGACGAGTCGCGGTATTCACTCTTCCAGTCTGATGGGCGTGTTTGGGTGTGGTGACAGCCCGGAGAACGGCTTCTTCCTGACTGTGTATCCAATGGTGAAGTTTGGTGGAGGGTCCATCATGGTATGGGGTTGTTTTTCCTGGCTAGGGCTGGCCCGTTGGTTGTTATACCCACTACCATGAACGCTGACGTTTATCTCGACGTTCTGGACAATTCGGCCCTTCCCTACACTGTGGCAATACTACGGAGATGGCCATTGTTGTTTGTTTCAACAGGATCGAGCTCCCTGCCATACTGCAGCAAGGCATGTGCAGGACTGGTTTCGTGAAAATAGGTGGATTTGTTAGACTGGCTGCTCATCCCCGATCTCACCCAATCGAGCACATGTGGGATGAACTGGAGCGACGGATACGAAACCACACACCACGCCCGGCTTCACTTGCATCTCTTGCATCAGCTCTGCAAGAGGAATGGCGAGCCATTCCTGCACAGACTTACCGAAAACTGGTAGAAAGTATGCCTCAACGTGTTGATGCTGTAATAAAAGCAAAGGGTGGACCTACTGGTTACTAAATGCCATAATAAAACCATTTTTCCTAAAACCATGCGGTGTCCGAATACTTTTGATCATATAGTGTAGATCAACGTTCAGAAAGACTTGGTACAATGTCTGGGAATGCCAAAGTGTTTAGCACAAAGAGAAAACAACAAGCAGAAAGGTTAAGACGAGAAGAAAATAAGATAGCCCGACACTCAAAAGATGAGAGCCTTCCTTCACTCTGTAGCTTCCACTTCAAAGGAACAGCATTATGCTGAAGCCTTCTCTGAGAACTCATGACTCAGAGTAATGATAATTCTGAAAGGATCAATGGTTCGGATAGTCAATTTGTTGCACCCACAAAACGATGTATTGAAGACAGTTTCTGTCAATCTGCCTCGTAAGCTTCTGAGATGTACTCCCATTATTGAGATGGCCGATCAATTCCACCTGTCCAACCATCAGGTTTGTTTACCAGTTGATCTACTTTTGTATAACATATATATATATATATACATCAGTACAATTAATTTAGACGAGTTGGCTTTGTTTGTACAATTACTTCCCTTAAAAATGTTGTGTATCTTATTTTTTTAGAGTAAATTTGTCCCTCCAAAATATGTTGTAGTACACTGGGATGGAATGATGATGAAGGTATAGAAATAGATGTATAATCAACACTGTTATACAATGCTGCATTTCAAAATTATGAATGTTTTACAACCCATAATCATTATTACCTAACGTTTTTTTTTAATATAGGATTCCTTTGGGATACAGCAGCACAGACAAGCCATCCTTATCTCAGGCAGTCCAGACCATGTAAATGGAAAACTTCTTTCAATAAATAGACTTCAGGATGGGACTGGCAAATCGCAGGCACGTGCAACCATGGATGCTCTAGAAGACTGGAATATAGAGGAATGTGTCGTCAGACTTTGCTTGAGACAACTGCTAGTAACACATCAACAATTCAGGTAGTAGTAGTCAGGCTTCAAAGCATGTTGGGAAGAAGGCTACTCCATCGAGAATGTCATCATCATGTTTTAGAATTGGTAGTAGGGTCAGCATCGGCTAAACTATTTGGAAAACCAAGTGGTCCATCTGAACCAAGATTTCTCGAATTACAGGACCAGTAAGATATCTTGCTACATTATGTTTTAGAAAATACTGAATATGAAACGATATGAAAAAATTTTAATTTAAACCACAGATAGTTTAATACAAAAAATATGTACTTATCATGCTTGGACAAAGATAATTTATACAGCAAACATTAAGCATTATATTTTGTGTGCAGATGGCTAGATATAGATCTAGCAACATTCAAGATACTTTGTATCAATGACACACGGTTAAAACAGATGCGGAATCAGGTGATCTGCAATCTTCAAACATTGGTCCAGAAGAAAGAATGCAGTCACTTTATCCGTGACAACTATTGTGAGGTGGCAGAGCTAACACTCACCATGCTCGGAGCTCATGAGCCTCATGAAGTGAAGTTCCATCATCCAGGTACATATCATCATGCTCATTGGATGGCCAAGGTTTGTAAAAACATGTAGAATAGTATAAATAATAAATATATAAATTCTCTGACAAATATTACAACGTATTAGAAAAATTATAGACAAATATAGTAAAAATTAATGAATTTATCCATTTTAGGTGATTTACAACACAAAGATGTACCTGTTTCAGGAACAGCTGGGTTACAATGCACACACCTTACTGACATTGCAAAGAATGGTACAGTTTACCATGGTACTGCACGTCCCAGCCTGGCTCTCAGCACCAGCTGCTGCTGATGCTCCTGTCAATGACCTCTGCCTCTGCCTCTACCGAGATATGATGCACTACAAGATTGTGGACAAGGAAGTAGCTGAGAGTGCTCTAGGTGTTCTCTGATGGCACACTTCTTACACATGGTCAGAAAAGGTAGTGTTTGCTCTTTGCAGCAGTTGTGTGACCAGCAAACAAACAAGATATGGCACAAAAGCTGGCATCACTACCAGTGTTGGTAGAAAATGAAAACCTAGTCCTCCTAGACAATGACACACAGCTGATAGACATACCAGATGAAAGATCGTGGTTTGTTTTCCAGCTCTTGAATGCTATCAGGTCATCCCATAAGTAATGTCATTTTTAACGATAGATTAAGTTTAAACATTTTCCGAAGGTTATATCTAAGAAGAGATCTATCGTGTTTCGCTACATACTTTACAGACCTTGACCAGTGAAGACGTGTGTTTTGCTTTATGTGAACCCCTCATAAACATGGCAGTATCAGAAGAGCATATCAGGCATATAATGCTTTACGAGTTCAAAAAAGGGAATATTGCTACTGAAGCAATGCGAAACATTCAGGACATTTATGGCAACAATATTCTGCACGTGAGGAAATGTCAAAGATGGTTTAAAAAGTTTAGGAATGGTGACTGCTGTTTGACAGATGCAGCACGCTCTGGATGCCCTGCTGAGTTTGATGATGACCTGCTGTTAGCCACACTTAAAGACTATTCAACAACTGTTGAAGAATTGGCCTAGAAACTCAATTCATCCCCATCCACCATCCATCAACATTTGCAACAACTCAGGAAAGTGCCTAAGCAGTGGCAGACTGGCTAGGCTGTCAGTCTGCCATGTGGCAGATGGGACCCCCTAGAAAAAAGGGAAGTTGGCCTCCTAGACCCGAGGTAAAAAAAATTGGCAGCCAATCTATTATACTCGTATATAAAGTTTAAATAAACATAAGTCAGTTGGGCCTGATGAGATATATCCTAGAATCTTAATTGAGGGTGTTCACAGTATTTCTATTACATGAAATAGATATAATTTATTTAGATTTTTGTAATTATTTGTTTGTATTTTTTTATTTTGTATTTATTAATAGTATTTCAAAAGGCAAATGTATTAATAACTTCTTTAATTTGTTATTATTGCAGGTTTTAAACTTTTAGAAAGTAGCAAAAATTAATAAATTTACATGCCTAAAATACAGTTTTGCCAACCTGCCTGTCACTGTGACATTTTTAACTTCATTAGTTTATTTAGTAGTTGCCTACATACTTTGATAAATTGGAATTGATTTTAATGAAGCAAGTCTCTTATTTTTGTTATTGCTGTTATATATGTATAATTATATTTTACCCATTTCTATGTCCATATATAAAAGATATATGAGTTTATTATATTTTATATAAAGCTGCTATATATATAGATATAAAAATAAATAAGAAAATACATGTAATAGTATTGGAAAAAGATTACAATACATTACATTACAGTTACACAATACATATATTCATTCATTATAGTATAATTCAAGCATTGTTATTTGTTTTGAAATTTGTTGATCTTGATTATATTAAATGCAATTAGTAAATCAGATTACTTTATTAATTTTATTTATTTTTTTATATTTCAGGTAAGGAAATGGAACACATGAAACGGAAATCTGGAGCACAGAAATGGAAAGATAAAAGATAAGCAGAAAGAAATGATTCAGCAAAAAAGTGCAGGCCTATAACAGCATTTATGATATCAACACCTATATCTACATGTCAGAAAGAGGAAAGCAACTTACAGAGAAATTCAACTACAACTGTTCATGTTGATACTGTAGATCTAGGACATAAAGATGAAGGTATGCCTAACGTTCTTGAGACTGTAGATGCTGAATTATTAGCTTGTGGAATAACATAATCAAAAAGATCTAGTAGCTGATTTAAATAATAATGAGAATCACCAACATTTACATTTAGACAGGATAAGCTCTTTCAATATCCTGCACGAACAGAGTTGAAATCTTTTTTCAAAGAGCATCCAATTCAGCCACATGATCATGATCTGCCATTTAATGTTAAGTTATATAAGCGAAAAATTACGGGTGACACTGTCGACACTGGTTAACGTATAAGAAGAAGAATAGATCACTATATTGTTCATTTTGCTTGGCATTTGAGTCACCAACCTCTTCTAACCCATTTGCTTTTGTGCGAGGATTTAATGATTACAGATGCATTAGCCAGGGCTTATCAGAGCATGAATCAACTGGTATACATAGCAAGCATGCTCAGGAATATATCAGTGTAGTAAATGATGGTAGTTTAGCTCATTTTTTCCAGGGTTTCGGAGCCGGTAAAAAAACTTCTGGCTCCGGCTCTGGAGCAGAAATTTTTTACAGTCTGGCTCCGGCTCTTTTATAGTAAATTCTGTTAATTATAAAATAAATATCTAGATTTATATAACTAATTGTCCAATTTAAAATATTGCACAAAAATATTTTATTATTAAATCACTTTAATACTCAAAATTTAAATTTCTTATGATTTTAAATTAGGCAAATATAATGATAGAATGAAGTTATTTAAATAACTAAAGGAAAATGATGAAAACTAAATGATATTAAATATTTATTAACAATGGTAGCTTATATAAATTAGAGAAACTTGTCTCCTAATTAGTTCAAAGTTCAAACTTAAGAATTCTCGTATGGAAAATAGTAACAATCAAACTGAGATAATATATGCATCTTTTTTTAAGTGTTGAAACTTGAAAGCTTCATGAA
This sequence comes from Bathynomus jamesi, assembly GCA_023014485.1. Lineage (NCBI taxonomy): Eukaryota > Metazoa > Arthropoda > Malacostraca > Isopoda > Cirolanidae > Bathynomus > Bathynomus jamesi. The sequence goes on along the minus strand of JAJOZX010000044.1, from coordinate 180,051 downwards.
AGCCAACTTGGCTTGAAAAAGAGCTGAATATTTCAAAAAATTCAGTTTTTAAATTTTTAATAGGTTATATTATTTACTTAGATAAATAGTTAGTACCTACCTACCTAAGGTCTCCACCGCCATAAAAAAAATTTTTACCTATATAATTAAGTGTTGTTAAGACATCTTCCCAAATATTTAATGGTTAAAAAATGGAAATTTGCAGATTATTCCTGCAACTCCCACACCTCCATAAAATCCAAGAATCCTATGGTACCATTTTTCGTAATATATTACAAGAATTATAATTTGCAACTAAACCTATATTTAACAAATAACAATTTAGGTAGCAATATATCGCCCGGAGCCAGACCATGGAGCCGTATTTTCAAGGTTTCTGGCTCCGGCTCCGGCTCCAGGTAAGCAAAATTCACTGGCTCCACCGACTCCAGCTCCGGCTCCGAAACCCTGGTTTTTTCGCTGCATCATTGCAGAAGCGAAAAGATGAAGTACTAAAGCAGAGAAATATTGTTGCCAGAGTTGTAGATATAATAAAGATGTTAGGTAAACAAGCTCTTCCTTTTCATGGACACAGAAACAAGTCAGCATATTCTCCTCTTGATGAAACAGAAAATCATGGAAATTTCTTGGCTACTGTGCAGTTGATGGCAAAATATGATCCTATTATGGCTTCTCATGTTTCCATGGTGAAGGAAAAGTCTGAACAACGATGTGAAAGATTGGAAAAACAAAGAAAGGCACAAAGTAAAGGTCGTGGTAGTCTTGTCACATTCTTGAGTAAAACAACCATCTCTTCTTTGACCCAAATTATGAAGAATATGATACAGGAAAAAATTACTCAAGACGTTGCTGAGGCCAAGTATTATTCCATACAAGTAGATTCAACCCAGGATATTTCATCAATTGACCAATTTAGTATTGTTATTCGATATGTACTAAATGGTACTATCCATGAATGACTACTTGCAATTGTTCCAAGCAATGATGGTACAGGGCAAGGACTTTTTGACCTATTAAATGAAACATTACATCATCTTGAAATAGATCCAAACAACTGCTATCAGATAGCACAGATGGCGCTGCAAGCTACCATGGACAATATAATGGCTTACAGAGTAAAATGGCTGATATAGCTGATCAGCATGTTCGTGTATGGTGCTATGCCCATGTACTCAATTTAGTAGTTACTGAAACCACAAAGTGTTGTGTACCAGCAGTTTCCTTCTTCAATTTACTCCAGAATTTAGTAAAATTTGTGAAGGTATCATATAAGCGAATGGCCATCTGGATTGAAGTTGTTGGACATCTGGGGAAAAAAAAGATGAAACAATTAAAGCTAACTGGTGAAACCAGGTGGTCAGGGAAGTCCAATGCAGGAATTACTATATTTGGAAATTTTGACGAGATATGTATCAGTAATTTTGTGGATCTTCTGACATGTTTATCCATTATTCAAAGCTAACAATTTTGATGCGAAAACAAAACAGAAGGCAAATGTTTTACTGTTTAGCCTTCTAGAATTTCAAACAATATTGACAGCATTCACATACTTATATGTCTTTCAAATTACAGCCCCTTTGTCAAGCTATCTACAGACAAGTGGCTTAAATATGTTTACTGCATGGAATATGGTAGAAAAATCCATTACAGATTTGAAGAAAAGATCAAGAGAATTTGATAAAGTATATAGTCAGGCTTTGAAATTTGCCAACAAATCCAATGAGCACATTGCACAATTCAATAATGATGAAAATCAAACACTGAAAATTGATTTTGTAAAAACTGAGTTACCAATCAAGAGGAAACATAAAACAGAGAGAATGGCAGATGAACTAGCTGCTGATGAAAAAAACATCTGATTCTTTGTCAGACTATTGTGTACATGTGTTCAACTTGATAATGGATCGTGTTGTACAATCACTGCAGAGAGCAGCAGTAAAATGAATTCATGCTCTAAATATTGTGGCAATTGTCCATCATGTGTTCTGTATATTCTTGCATCAAACAGACTTAATGACAAGGCATATGATAATCTTTACCAAATGTACAAAGCTATCTGTACACTGTCTGTGACAAGTTCAGTGTGAATGGGCATTTTCTAAGCTTAAAATAATAAAAACAAGATTATGAAATTCTTTGTTGGAGGAGAATCTGGAAGCATGCTGCATACATGTTATGTCTATAGAAAAAGTCATGTTGGATGAGTTAGACATGGAAACTATAAGAGACCAATTTGCAAACTCTTGGAATGAACTTAAAAAGCTACTCTTAGTATAGTATAATATATATGTATGTATGTATGTATGTATGTATGTGCAGGCAGTACTTGTAAAATATTTGTACTTATTGATAAAATAAATTTATAAAAAAATATTAACTTTTTTTATTTAAACAAAGTTAACTCATAAATAGGCCTATTAGGATAGGACTGGAATTGAATTATGTAGTGGGGTTATGAGCCCCCTGACCCCTTTGGCAGACAAAATTTTATGAGCCAGTCCGCCACTGTGGCTAAGTTAGGAAAATGGGTGCCACATGAATTGTCGGTTGACAATCTGAGGGTGCGGGTAAACATTAGCACAGCTCTTCATTCCTGTGAACTCCAAGATCCATTTTTGCACCATTTCGTGACTGGTGATGAAAAGTGGATACTGTACCAGAATGTTAAGCACCGTTGACAGTGGGTTTGTGCCAGAGAACCAGCGACACCACAACCAAAACCAAATCTTCACCCTCAGAAGGTGTTGCTTAGTGTTTGGTGGGATAAAAGTGGTGTAATACACTTTGAAACCTTACCACACAACCAAACAATCACCACTCAAGTCTACTGTCAACAAGTGGATCAATTGAACACTGCACTAAAAGAAGAGAGACCTTCTTTGGTTAATCAGAAAGGAATCATGTTGTAGTAGGGACCACTGATTATCAAATTATGGCAGTTGTGTGTATTAACCTTCATTTCTTTCTCTCCCATACAGGTTTGAATGCCATAACCCCCATAAAACCTAGACCCATAGAATCTAGCATCAGAATTGTGGCTTAATGTTATAAAAAGATGAAAAAAAACACAAACGGGTTTTTGTTTAAGAAGTCCTAAACCATTTGCTTAAATTACCTTGACTATTTTTTTTTTATTTTCTGGACCAACGTGAGAAAAATGTCATGCACGGTATGGGTCCTGAAATTGGTAGGGTTGACAAATCTGAACAGGCCAACAAACAAAGTGCACAGAGTGACTGGTTATACGGGTAATGTCTGTTGCTGAAGCTAGAAGTTAAGAAAGACAGAAATTAAATGACATTCATCTAATGCGTTTGACTTCTTGAACTCGAACAATCGTCCCAGAACATTCTGAAAGTTTAAGTGGTGGTACCTGCACATCAGTTAAGGCCAGGTATCAATAACACCTTGCCCTCCTTTCCATTTAGCCTAGTCAGGGTTATTTAGGGTATAATTATTGTATGTGAACAAAAAATAAAAAGAAGGACATTTAAGTTTCAAGATAAGGAATCAGGAAGCAACTCATCATTGTTTCTTGATTCATCTTTACTGTAACCCGAAGGAGCCTGTCTTGACCATTGTAATGCGAAGATAGATTGCTTGCTTTGCCTAAGTCCAGTTGTTCGTGACCATGTGTTAACCTATATATTAATATGTGCTCTTGCGATTGACACTGCGTGTACATTTGCAAAATATATATCTTATTGCTTGTCTGCCCGCTTACTCTAATGTCTTTGCTTCACCCTGCCTAACCCCCGTTTCTCTGACTTTTTCCTCCCTTTCATGTGTCGTATAGAATGTAACTTCCCCTTTCCCATCAATAAAAATTGTTCATGGTTTTTCCTCTAGTCTGTTTTTCTTCCAACTCGTTGAGGTTACAGTTTGATTGGCTACAGCGTTGTCATCGGGAATGTGGTGAGCATTTTTGTTTCATTTTTCGTGGAATATTGGGAGGTCCTGAGGTTGGGTCAGTCCGGTGGACATTGGGACACTTAACTAATTGCATTGTTTCTCTGTTCTGAGGATGAGGATAACGAGATCACGCCTGGAGGGTCGCGTCAGGATCAACGAGACTCCGGGAAAGTTTACCGCATCAGGGATTATTAGGCGTCCGTCCTCCCTCAGCCGAGTCGTCTTCGGGTGTTTGGTTTTGAAGTAAGTCTTCTCCCCGTACCGGTAGAAAATAATTGCATGAATGTTAATGTTGTCGGGTGGTTCAAATTGATTCGGAACTTCATTATTTTACTGGATAACCCCACCGCAACAGTGTTCCACCACGACAACACATCCCCATAGTGCTCAGATCACCTCTGCAAAAACTGAAGAGCTTGGGTGGGAAAAACTTCCACATCCTCCAGACCTTGCGCCTTCAGATTATCATCTCTTCAGGAGTCTGCAAAACTATCTTGATGAGAAACAGTATACTTCTTTAGATGACCTGCACACCAGTCTTTGTACATTTTTTGCCTCAAAACCGCCTGAATTTTATAAACATGGCATTGAAAAGCTTGCAGGACGTTGGCAGTGTGTCATTGATTCTGATGGAAAATATTACTAGATTAAAAAGTTTCAGTTGTTTTTTGTTGTCCATCAAATTCCACTCTAAAAAACAACATTACTTATGGGATGACCTGATACTTCAACCGCGTGGATGAGCAAACCAGTAGAGGAATGGATTGATGATCAGGAGTTCAATACTTTTTATAACTTTGTCAAATGTCTTAAAGTTACCAATGATGTGGCTGAGCGAGGCATTGCCATGATCCAGGACTTCGCAAAAATGATAACTAAAAACAAAACAATTGCAAATGGCTTCTACAAGCAGTTGAAAAGCATCGAAACACCATACTTAACTTCAATAAATCTACATTGAATGTTCTACATTAGACACACCATGCAGAACTAAAGAAACACCATAATTACTACCAAAATGTGATTCAAATAAATGTCTGGTAACACTGATTCACTTATCTTTTGTACAAAAATATCAGCAAATGTTCTTAATTGTATTTTTATGTCAAGAATACATAAAATCAAGTAAACTTCAATAGAAATATAATTAGGTTCATAATTAAGGAAAAATTTAACTTCCTTAAATGCAAGAAATTCAACCTCAATGAGGAACCCCTAAACAAAATTTGATTTTGATAAAAATGGTATCAATGGACTTCTATTGACTTATATAATGGGAAAAAATACCATCACCTATAAATTTCAAACTTTTGTTTTTTTTAACCACCCTACTGTTCAGTAATTGAATAGGTGACCATCCTCCTCATTCTGATGATGTAGCAACTCTCTATGATTCGGATCCAACAAAAGCTGTTGGTCACCTCCATCACATGACCTTTGCTGTTATGGAGGTTCCTGTTACACTTCCCCACGCAATCACTCACCATACCCACCCACCTTCTTCGCCTCCCTCTCCTTCTCCTACCTTCGCAAAACATGCTTAAGCACTCTTTTCACAACTCTGTCATCTTCCATTCTTTCAATTTGGCCCAACCACCTTAACACACTTTCCTCAATTTTCATACCAACTTCTACACACTACGTCTTTCAGAGCCACACAATTTCTCTCACTATCAAGTATCAATCTGGCGCATACCACATAAGTTATCCAACGCAACTGTTCTTACCCTAGACTTCTCCCTTTCATACCATGACAATGTTTTGCACCCATACGAAAGTACAGGTATACCCATGTTTTTCCAAGTTATGTTCCTCAGACTCATTACAAATAGCAAAATTATGAATAACGAATCATTTTTTCCCATATAAATACATGTTTTATAGGGGTATGCATTCCATTGGCCATTTTTCAGAGGGTAAGATGTTTGGATACATTACCATACAATACATAAAAGTATAAAACACAAACACAGACCTGTATTAGCATAGTAAGTTATGAATAACATCAATAAGAGAATAAACATACCTGTACTATACTTTTATTTCCTCAAACCACCCCCGACTCGCAATGAAAGTTTCACCACCACTGCTCTCACCTTCACCAACAATTTCCTTCCTCACATCTCACCACAAAGACTATGCCTTTTCTTGAATAATGGCCTGCAATACGGGCATGCTGCACTGCATTTGGTAGCAGGCAGAATTGTGAATTATTTTTTCCCTTATCTGGCATTACAAATGGCGGAATTTGGTGTAAAAAAATATATTACGTATAAGCAAAGCTACGAATGTCAAAGCTATGAATAACGGGGTATACCTGTATTGGCACTAACACACCTTCATGTAAAACATCTCTCAGCACCTTTATCCAGCCTCCATTTCCTCACAACCACTTTTAGCACACCTGCCACCTTCCTTCCTTCCTTGAATCACACTATTCTTAATTTCATCTGCACTTATGCCTCCTTTTATTCAAAACACATCCCAGATACTTGAAAAACAACTACCACCTCTAGTGTTTCACCATTCACTATCACACAACAGTCCAAATTTCCCTCTCTCCACAATCAATAAGTTGTTCTTACCCACATTCACTTTCAACAATCTTCTCTCACACAACACCAAAAAACTTTTAGCAGCTTTTTACAAATCACACACTGAACAAATAACACTGCATCATCTACATACAATAGACAACAGTTTCAACAGGCCTCACTTATTTCCATCATACACCAGATTCAGCCCTTTTACTAGTATGTGCACTTTCACCTTTCTCATCACTCCATCCATAAATAGATTGACCAGCCATGGAGACATCACACACCCTTGATGCACACCAACACTTATATCAAACTTCAGTTTTTTATTTACTCACACATAGGGACTGCTTCCATCATAAAAACTCTTCACCACATTTAGGAGTCAACCAGCAACCCCATATACAGGGGTGGAAAAAATATTTTTCTTTCTGGGACCACAAAAGAAAATAAAAAAAAAATTCTGCTGATGGGTACAGCATAATCTTGTGATGTGTACTTGATAAGACCAGTTCAGACTACATAATCTAAAGTAGTTATAAAATAGGTCTTTCCTTCATTTTGGTTATGAGACATCCAAATTAGTGGTACATTTTCAACCAATAGTCTGTTTTATCCATGGTATATTACAACAATATTTTACTGTAACTTTATCAAGAAATAAAATTCAAATTAACAGTCCTAACATAATAGATACTGATGTCAAAATCACATGCTATTAATACAATTAACCCCAAAACATTGAATTTTAATATATCAATTTTTGCATTTACAGACTTAAGTTGGTATTAGTCTTTGGGCAAATTTCAGTGTAATAGTATGAAGTCCTTTATATCAAATAAGTCTAGTGCTTAGCTCATATGACAATATAATTGAGATTCTAAAATTAAACTGATTTTTCAGTATACCAGATAAAGTACCTAACCTAGGGGATTGCCATCTTGCAACATCATTAAACAGAACTCATCATCTGGCAAATGACAAGGGGGGAAAGTTGTTAGAAAACAGCTGACATTAATAGGTTAACATGAAAAATCTGCATGATTTTGGTGGTAAAGCTGAGGAATTATGTCAATGTTGTGGGAAAACTAGAGAACTCATCTGGATTTGACTCTGGAAACAGTTCTTCATATAGTAGGAATCCAATTCTACTGGCCAGCCACAAAGTACGAGTACATGCAAAGTGAGTAGACTGGAATGCAGGTGAAGCTGTACTCGAAGATCTTTTTTTTCAAGCAGTGCACTGGACATCAAGTGAGCAAGGACCATTCACAAAAATGTCAAGCAGGAAGAGCAAGACTACCACAGTGCAATGAGTGCATTCAAGCAATGGAAAGCAAACAGTATATGCTGGAATGTTAAGGAGTGGGTGCAAAAAAATGGTGTTCAGGCAGAAAAAGGAAAGGAAAGGACTTTAGGTTGAACGAGAATGAACAGGAATAAAAAGCACAGTACAGACAAGACCTATGCCACTAAAAATTAATTCAAAAATTTTCCCTCAACTTGAAAATATCACCAAATTTAGTGACCTTATTCCAGTGTATGACTTTTTATCCAGTCTTATTCCCTGTGATGATCAAATGTGGAACTGATCTCCCCATCATGTACCATGACTGGTAATTAATGATTATAGAAAGTAAACTAGAAATTAAGGTTTTTCAGTTTTATTTATAACTTAATTTAATAAAACAACTTGAAACCCCCCATTTCTAGACTTGAACACAAAAACTAAAGTAATTATTTACAATTTATTCTGGAGGTTCTAGACAATAAGAAACCTTAATCTTAAATTAAATGATGGATGGGGTTAATAAGGTTAGTTATGATAATGAGCATAAAGATGATTTATGTACAAAACACTTGAATTCTAAATGACTTAAATTTTGGAGGGTCTTAACTTTCTAGATTTTGATGGTATTGTATTTACTGGAATTCTTCTCACTTGTTTATTTTCCAATTTATCTGGACCAGACAACATGTATAGGCACTTAATGAATTCGCACGCAATAGCTTAATTAAAGATTTATAAGCCAAAGCTGCAAGAAAAAGGTACACTGACAATGCCTCACATAATTTGGACTTGCGCACAACACTGGATTGTCTGCTTAGAAGGAGCACTTAAGTTCCAGATCCTTAGTGCTAAACTTCAAAAAACATACCTTTTGGCTTCAGTAATGGACTATGGTCTCACCTTTTCTCAAGTTCAACAGGGACTATCAGGGCTAAATACTGGACTAGGTTTTAACACAAGCCCAGAGCTGTTTCTAGCAAGATGCCCTATTACAATGATTTAAGCATTTTCGCATGAATTACAGTTTTTGCTTATGCTTGACTAGATTGACTTAACACTTAACTAGAGGCTGCAAAAGCCAAGTGGCAGAAAGAGAAAAAACATTTAAAAATAAGAGAGACTCAAGAAAGGAGAATCAGCGAAACCCTACAATAATCAATCAGTTAGACCAGGCTTTCAATTTTAAAAAAATAAGATTTATTAATTTGCCTTTTTAAACTGCTTCTCCCTTTATCCCCTTTTTGTTTTTTTAGATTTTCTTTTTCCCTTTTCTATTTTGCTCTTTCCTCCTTTCTTTTTAAGTTTCTTTTCCTTCCTTTTTACCCCCCTTTTTCTTTCTGCAGACCTGAAAAACTTTCTGGGACCAATGGTCCTGTGGTCCAATATTTTTCCCAACCCTGGCCATATGTCTGAGACCCACTGCAAAGCTTCTCTATTTACTCATTTCTCAATATCGATAAAATTCATGTATATCTTAAAATCCTTTTTTGCACACTTTCTCAATCAGTTCTCTCGCTGTAAACACTTGATTCACCTCAGAACCTTCCTTGCTCAGCATCACTCACTAAACATTCTATAATACCACAAACTCTTTCTATCACCATCCTACGATACACCTTCCCCACTAGATTCAGCAGACTTATACCCCTGTAGTTCTTACATTCACTCCTTTCACCTCCCATTTTGTACAATGGAACAAATATTGCTTTCTTCCAGTCTTCAGGCACACTCCCATTTGTCCATGCACTCTAACATATGCACTACAACTACTATAACCCTTTCAAAACCCTGTACTTAAATAATTTCCCATATATTCCATCCACAGTGGTTGCTTTTTCATTTCTCAGCTTGCAAACTGCCACTTTCACTTCCATGGCTATATTTTCAGGTGTTCTCTCACATTCTCCTCACCAAAATATACCAAAATTATTTAGCAAGACTTTTCTAATATGCTCAAGCTACCTTCCCATGCGGAGGTTTTGAAGAATATCAATAAAAAGAGGATCATTTTGTCGTTTTACTTCCATTAATTCAATGGTGACATTAATGCATTTCTCCCATGTGGACGATTGGAAGCAGAAGGAGCTCTTTTGCCCTTTCTTAGTGACTGGAGGAAGCTGCAAGAAGTCCCCGCACAGAACGAGTTGAATCCCTCCAAAAGGCTTGTCATTCCCTTTCATATGTCTTGCTACATACTCCATTTTCTGAATTTCAGTTCAAAAGGAAGTTAAATTAGATTATCATAATCAGAAATTGTAATTTTATTTCTATGTTCTATTGCAATATAATTTATTTTTTGACAAATACAAGTATTCTTCAAAATAAGAAAAACCAACAGAATTATAATTTTATTGACTACTTATAAGTTCAATACTTTTCCTTTACTTTGTACAAGGTTTTCATTCAATTTTATGTAGCTACATGTATTAAAAAAGTGGTTCATAAGCATTTCATCATGAAGATACCCCAAAATTAGCATAAAACCTACTCTAAACACTAATGCATAACTTCATAATTCTAGTATGATAATGAGATAATATACCTTAAAATATTCTCCATCGACCATTGATATTTCATCAATTATCAAATGTCTGCAATTTTTCCATTGATGAGAGAAAGATTTTCTTTTTGCTAAATTTATGCATTCCTCAAGAGGAGAACAACCTGATCCAATGCCTGACAAATTGAATAAAATGAGGCTTAACAAGTAGGCCTACTCATTTGATAAATTATGAAAAGACTGTACCACACAAATTTTCCTTCAACACTACAAAATGCAACTTCAATTCAAATAATTTTAAAACATTTTTCATACGATTCCTTCTGTACCTAAATGATAAAATGTAAGAGCCAGGAAGCTCATTTCTCCACAATGTGGGTTGTGTGTGCCCCAAGGGGTCACCTTTAGCCTGAGCACTAACAGGGTAAGCAGCCAGCTTAACCCAACTCAAGAGCCAGCAGGTGGGAGTAAACCAAAGCCTCAGTGCTCAGGGTCCATCACATAACCACTGAGCTATTGGTTGCACAATAAAAGGTGCATTGATTATATTTGGACTGAACTTCCAAAATATTTGTTCTCACACTAACAAAATTGTGACTTTTATTAAATATAAAATATTTACACCAAAGCAAAGCTACAAAGCAATATAATCATTTTGGATTCATGAAAGACAAGATTTTATACCAGCAAAAGAATGCAATGTGGTTCCTCCAATGTGACACGCAGCAATACCAGTACTCGCTGTCACATAAGTTACATCAGGAGTAAGTGTGCCCACAATCCACTTCAGGAGAAAACTTTTTCCAGTTCCTGCACTCCCTTTTAAAAAGAAACTGGTTACAAAAAGAAAATCCATTGACTTGTCCATTAAAAAGCTAGAAACAAATTGTAATACAGATTTCTTTTTTATATAAATTGGATTATATTATACTGTACCGTACTTTGAGGTGAATCAACATCATAAATTTTAGCATACTAAGATTTAATAATTTCAATGTTCATAATAGCTAACCTCAAATCATTAGGAATCATTATTCAAAATGTTTAGAATAGTTTGATTTTATTGTTTAATCTCTTATCAAAAGTAGGCTACAGTAACTATACATGACTTTAAAGATACTTCATGAAATATTAATGTACCAATAAAATTAATGCTGAATTCTGTTAACTTATAAAACAATCAGTTCAACCTTTTCTCTAATTGAATTACTGCTATTCAATGAAACTGGGAACTATTTTTGGGGATTATACAGTATTTAAAAATTGAACAAATTACAAGAGTTGTGATTTGTTTACCTGTGAAAAACACATTGTAACCAGCTTGTACAGATGACAGTACTCTTTTCTGTTCTTTATTTAAAATTATTTGGTTAAGGAACCTTGGGACCTTGGCAGCCTTCTCGTGTGTAACACCCTTAATAGAGAAATGTCACATTATTGTCTCTTAGCGTATATGATAAATTTTACTGAACTTTATGAAATACTGAAATGAGATTATTATAAATTCCTTTGGCTCAAGAAAGGAAAATACCCAAGCTTACTATATGTTCAGTAACAAAACTATAGAAATACTGGTTTAACATCTAAAATATGGAGTCTCAAAAGGCTACTCATGAAATGCCTACACCCAAGTTCAGTAACTCATTAACATTAACATACTTGGGTACACCTGTTTAATATTTCAAATGAAAACCAAGGACTAAATCAAATTTCTAGAAAAGTCCTAAGAGAAAAACTGCATACCTACCATACCTTTTCCACACACACTATTTTACGTTTGCTTGAGATTGGAGAAGAGCCAGGTAGGCCTTTATTTGGATTTCTTTCTTGGAGAGGCATTTTACCATTTTGCTGCCGTAAAGTTTCAAACTCCTGAGAGAGAAAATTAATATTTTCATAGCTTACCTTATTGATATGTCATTGAAAAGATGGCATTTATAATTGTCTTTAAAAAGTATCAATAATATACACAGTATTAACCCTTTAATGCCAGAATTGTTTGTAGGGTTAAGTTATGAATGCGTGTACAGTATTTGAAACTATCAATGTGTAGCAGTTGTCCTTTTAGGGTTAAGAGAACCTAACAGTAGAAGTAACTTAATTACTGAAATTACCTTCACTGTCATAGGACTGATTTCCTCAAAAGAGTTTGGCAGGTTTGAGAGCATCCTTTGTCTAACAGAAATATTCTCTCTGTTTTGTACGCTGTTTTCTATCTTCCCATTCAAAATCTTCAGTAAATTTAACAACAAATTTGGAGGTGCATTTGCAATCATAAGATTTGTAAGTTGATCCTTGAGATGAAGTGTGGCTTTTCCTTCTTTCATAAACCTCCTATGCATTATTATATTTCTTATAGGAAACTTCAAACAAATTTTAGAGGTCTCCATTTGAAGTAAGATATCCCTATTAATATAAAGTATTAAGTCATTAGGATAGGAATACTTACCACTAGAAATAAAGTACTTGCCATACACTGTTAATTTAACTGAAAGCTATGGTCTACTCTTTCCTAGCAGAACAGGAATTTAAGAAATGCAAGAGATGAATGTATTTGAAAAGCTGTTCCCAGCTTCATTACCTTGCATTTGAACAACATGAAGCCACTCCAGTAAGGAGTATCATCTATAATTAAGTAATTAAAATAATGTTACCATATTTCCAAGAAAGTTCCTAATTTAGCCTAACTGCTGTACCATATATGATACAGGGGGTCCTCATTATCTGAGGATAATGGGGACCAAGAAATCACCACTAAGTGAATCCACTTAAAGCAGGGACCTAAAACCCATAAGAAGTAATGAGAATAATTGGGACCTTAACACAATAAATGACAAAATTGTGGTAAAACATTTGTAAAATACTGTACACTTTTTAAACCCTAAAATACACTATCACCTGAAGATCAGGGCCCCCAACCTTCTTTAGTTAGGCTTATAAGGCTAACTGACGAAAATATCATGACATAACCTAACCAATTGTTAGGTCAACTGTACACCCTTGATTGGTTAGGTTAGGTCATTATATTTTTGTTAGTTAGCCTTATAAAGCTAACTAAAGAAGGCTGGGGGCCCTGATCTTCAGGTGATCCTGCACTTTTAAACAGTGGTGTAGTCCTACAATTTTAGGAAGGGTAACGCTACAGGCAAAACTTTAATAGAGCATTTCATAGAACAATTACTGTATAAAAAAGTAAAAGTTAATTTGAAAATAAAAAATATATATTTAGTAAATAAAACTACAAATACAGTACATGCTCCAGTTACTTTTAATTTGAACAAAAAAAAACACACACACACACACACAGTCGTATGCATACGGTGTATATATAATGCAGTTTCATAGTGATATAGTAGATACTAGTTACATATAGTTTACAATAGGCTCCATACAGAATGAATGTCTGTTTCCTCCTTTGAAACTTGTGTGGAACGTATATCATCTGCAGATCTCTCTCTTTTTAGCCAAGAAGTCACGCAGGTTTTCACCTGAAACTCATGAAGTGGTGGTCCATTGATGCTTAGAAGCATGAGATTTGATATGTTCTTCACAGTTAAGTTTGAGCGCAAATCTGTACTAATTAAATTCATCTGACTAAAATCTCCATAAATGCTCAGCATTCAGCTATGGCTACTACAGTAGGTAGTACAATGCTACTTCACTGAAATTTTAGGAAGTATAATGCCATTATACCACATTGCCCCTCAACTACACCCCTGCTTTTAAACCACTAGCAGTATGCTTTGAAGTCATGGCTGCAACAATAGTGCAAAAATCAACAAAATCAGAACAAAAACACCAGAAAACCATGGATGAGTTCAGCATTGGCAACAGTTAATGAGAGACTCGGAGTGCGCGGCACTGGGGTTGGGGGTGGAGTGTTGGAGGTAGGGGAAAGCAAGCAAGACAGCAAGTCCCAGGGAAATTGAAACAGTTTTCCACTGCGCTTCTGTATTGCACATACATTATCCCCAGAAACCTCTTAAGTGCAGGGAATTTATCTGTCTGGTTCTAAAATTATTTGGCCATGTAAATGCAGGGACTTGGATAATGAATACTCGGATAACAAGGACCCCCTGTAGTATGTTATAATATGGTATTATATAATATGAGGGTCAGTCAGAAAGTAAGTTTACACAGTGTATAATTTTGTAACTAAAGGACCTACATTGATTATGTTTGTATCAGGTGAATTCATTAATCATCGTTGGCAACACGATGTCAATTCAGCTGCCATCAACCATACATTGGTTATATGAGTTAGTTGAACATGGCAGCTCAACTAGAACAGTGCCCTGTCATTTCTGCAATGATATTCCAAGTCTGTCAGTGGTCAAGAATTTCTTGAGTGCATTGTCACAGGAGACAAGACAGAGGTTCATCACTGTACTCTGGAAACAGAATGTGCCAGCATGGAATGGAAACACCCTGGGTCCCCGTGACCATAATAGTTCAAGGTTGTGAGGTCTACTGGCAAAGTGATGGTTACCATGTCTTAGTACCACAAAAGTGTTTTGCTTACAAACTTCATGCAAAAAGGTACATCAATCAATGCAGCTGCATATTGTTCAACACTGGAATATTTACGAGTGGCCATTAAATGTAAATGTCCCGGAATGCTCCGTAGGGCAAGGCACTGTTCCAGTCGAGCCACCATGTTCAACTGACTTGTATAACCAATGTATGGTAGATGGCAGCCAAATCAACGTGCAGTGTTACCAACAATGATTAATGAATTCACCTGATACAAACAATCAATGTAGGTCCTTTAGTTACGAAATTATATGCTGCGTAAACTTATTTTCTGACTGACATTGTAATATGTTAAATTAACACACTGTACAGTCTCAACCCTATTTAACACATCATAAGGCTAAACCCTACCAAAGGGCTACACGAGGTTTGGTAGTAAACCAAATCATGAATAATGAAGTTCTATAAAATTCCTTCCTGTACCATAATGGGTAATGTATTTAGACATAAGGTGGCCAGTTTTTAGTTGTAAAAGTAAATAAACCTCACTGGTCAAGAATAGCAGTCCAATGTACAATATATTTATTATTTATTCCATCATATATCAGACTGTATGATGGAATGATCAGGTGAATAATGCCGTGAAAATAGAGAACAGTCGGTAAGAATGTTAGAAATTCTATCCGGCAGTGATAGTGATGTGAGTCGTTTTTTATTGTGTCATTTTTTTTGTCATTTTTTTTGTTTAAAACGAAGATAGTGTTTTTTTTGTTTTTTATTGTTTTAAACTTATTCCATATTTTTCTTCCTTTAATCTAATAAGTATATTAGTATTACCTATAATTTACTATACTACCATGCTTATACGGTTATACCTAGTATATGTATATAGTCATCTTTTAGAAAAACTGAATCACACAAAAAGTATATAATAGAAAGGAAAAACAAACCCTCATTTTTTATATGTATATACCTATATTTTTTAACTAGAACATAAAACATTCTTCCTCATTTCAAACAATATACATAATTGTGATTGGCAAGAGTACCAGTATATATATTCCAGATCGAAAAAAAAAATATTCACCTTTTTTTGAACCTTTTTGTTAACCTAATGTTGGTTAACCTTCATTTCCATGGAAGAATCATCACTAGATTGGGTAGAGCATATATGCTAGTTTCAATATCACAGGTACTGGTATAATATCCATAATACTGGTATAAAACAATAGATATAATTGTGATTGGCAAGAATACCAGTATATATATATATATATATATATATATATATATATATAATATATATATATATTCCAAATAGAAAAATAAAAAAAATATAAATATTCATCTCTTTCTTTAACCTTTGTGTTAACCTAATGCTGTTTAACTTTCATTATCTGATTCTATTTCCATTGAAGAATCATTATCACTAGATTGATTAAAGCAAATAGTTTCAATATCACAGGTACTGGTATTTATTGCAGATTTGGATGTTGACGAAGCCAATGTAGCACCATGTTTTACTTCACTTTCTTGGAATTTTGCATTTTGGGATATAAATACTAGCTTTGCTGCTCTGTCTGTGCTTAATTGGTTTCTTTTGGCTGTATGGATATTACTGTATGTGCTAAATGATCTCGGAGGTAATGAAAGGGTGAAATAGAGGTGTATGAGTTTGTGTAGGTATATATGTGAGTATGCATGCGTATGTATCTGGAATTCTGGATGTATGCATGTGTATGGGGTATACAATAGATATAAATGTGTATATAAGTATTTATGTATATATTGGTATATATGTATATGGGTGTATGTGTATGTATATATATATATATATGGATGGTCTCGTGTGGGGGGGGGGGGGGGAATATGTCATCGCGGGTCTAAAGGAATGGATGGGAGAGTCCTGGAAAGGTTGGACAATGGGCAGTCAGCTCCCAGCCAGTGTTCTCACAAGTTTAATGGATCTCAAGATACAAGACTTTCAGTGCAAGAAAGAGGCCAGTTTTTTCTGTAAATAGGCTGAAAAGGACATTCTATACTGGTACCATATGGCCTATTTTATTATTTATTTATTTATTTTTATAATATATATCATTGCAAAAGTATACCTTATAATTAAATTGGCAATATCTATATTAATTATTAAAAAAAACAAAAAACAAAAAAATAGAAAAAAACAAAAAAAATGACAAAAAAAAAAAAAAACAAAAAAAAAAAAAAAACGGTTTTTTTACATCACTAGGCAGTGATGATAAGTCCCAAACTTACATACTTATAACAAACCCCCTCCACTCCAACTGACTTGCAGCCACTTCTTGCGCATCACCCAGATCAAGTTCACACCTTACTCACGCAATCCTTCACCATGCCCAATCCATCTTCTTAAATTACTACCAAACCTTCAAAATGTCTCGCAGCATCTTGATCCAGTTTCCACTTTCATGTAAGTGCTTTTAGTGCACCCACCACTTTTCTTCCTTGACTCATTGTACTGTTAACTTCATCTGCACTAGTACTTTTTTTGTTCAATATACATCCCAAATACTTAAAAGACCACCACCTCAAATGTTTCACCATTCACTCTCACATGACAATCCAAATTTCCCTCACTCTCCACAACCAATAACTTGCTTTTAACCACATTCACTTTCAACAATTTTCTCTCACACCACCACTAAACTGTTAACAACCTTTTGCGTATGAAGCTCATTCTGGGAAAACAATATGGTACATCATCCTCTACATACAATAGACTCAACAGGCCCTACCTATTCCCATCACACGCCAGATTCGTTCCTCTTTCCAGTAGTGGCATTTTCACCTATCTCATCACTATCTATAAACAGATTGAACAGCCATGGAGACATCACAACCTTGATGAACACTAAACACTTATATCAAACCAATCATTCAGTTCTTTATTTACTTTCACACAGACTACTCTACTATGGAAAAACTATACATGCCTGTCATACAGTATACATTAAAGTTTTCAGCAAGGCCTAATTCAAACCCAGACCTAAACAATATGGTATCATATATGATACCTTTATTTCATAATTTAATATAAAACACTAATTTATTTTATTGTATAACAACAAATTGCCTTGGATTTTGGGATAAAGGTAAATTCCCAAAGGTAGCACTAAAGAAAAGAATATGTAGGCATTGGGTCTACATTAAAAACAAGCAAGAATGTACTATGTTTGTACCAAAAACTTTTCAACATATGAACTTATCAAAACCATTTCAAAAAGAGAAACTTGTAGCGAACATACACAAGTATACATTTAGTGATTTTTCCAATTGCTGACTTTGGCAAAAAACAAGAAAAAAAAATTTAATTCAGAGCTAGCCTAATGGAAAGCATTGCTTTAGGCAAGGAAGATGTGTTAATCTTTCTATGAGCTCGGAGTGGAAAAATTAACAAAATAGGATGCACAGTTTGTGTGGCCTGTGTTAATTGAACTTACAAAACCAAATGTCTTGCATAACCTAAAGTTCTGCTGACATTCAATGAGAAAAAGTGGGCAACTGCATGACCTACAACCAGATGCAGACTTCAACAAGAAAAAGGTACAGTGTTTTCCTTTTACTATTGGGTTACACTAAAAATTGGAGGCAAACAAATTTAATAATTTAACTGAAGCCTAATAAGGTCTCTCGAAGACTTACGCATACACACACTTAACTTTTTAACAAAAACACAAAACAGGTTTTATGTTGTCCATGCATAAATAATATTTTTCTTTCTTGTAACCTGAAGAAAGTATAAAATCCTTTCTGCCAGAATACTCCCCTCTTAAAGGCAAAACTACTACAGTAATATTTTTTTAATTCCACTTACCCATCACCCTATGCCCTTACTTTTTAAATGTTTT
The DNA here is from genome assembly GCA_023014485.1 of Bathynomus jamesi. Taxonomy (NCBI): domain Eukaryota; kingdom Metazoa; phylum Arthropoda; class Malacostraca; order Isopoda; family Cirolanidae; genus Bathynomus; species Bathynomus jamesi. The sequence goes on along the minus strand of JAJOZX010000044.1, from coordinate 161,454 downwards.
TCATATGGTTTTTTTTTTTTTTACTCCATTTTTGTCTCCCTTTCCTTCTTTTAATCACTTATCAAAATTTCTTTTTTGTAATAATGTTACTAGGATACATGACTATTTGCACCACTGATGCTGTCAACTGTAGGCATTAAATCTGCTTGAAATTTTCATCAGCTCATCAAGTCAAAAACAATCATGCGCAGGCCTATAGTTTTTTCCAAACAAACTACTACTACTTCCATCATAGAAGCTCTTCACCACAATCACGAGTCTGCCATCAACCCCATATACACCTAAGACCCACCACAGTCTCTCTATTCACTCTCTCAAGATCCATAAGAAAGATGCGAAAGGGGTTATAAAATAAATCCCTTTCGCATCTTTCTCAATCGCTTATCTCACTGTGAATACTTGGCCCGCAGTCTCTTCCACTTTAGAAACCTCCTCATTGATTATTTATTCATTAAGCATTCTGTAACGCCACTAACTCTTTCTATCACTATCCCACCATACACTTTTCCCAACTACACCACAGACTTATACTGTTGCAAATTTTACATTCACTCCTTTCACCTTTCATTTTGCACAAGGAATAGTTATTGCTTTCTTCCATTCTTCAGGCACATTCCCATTTGTTCATGCATTCTGACATATGCAGCATAACCATTCCAACCTTTTCAAACCCTCCATACTTAATCATTTACCCATATATTCTATTTACATCTGCTGCACTTCCATTTTTCAGTTCCCAACCACTGCTTCAACTACATTCATGGTTACATTCAGTGCATTTTGTCCCATGTCTTCCTACACCACTAAATCCTTCCATATTTATATTTGCATTTCTCTCGTCTCTTCCACCTATCAAACCCTCAAAATATTCCTTCCATCTATCATGTAGATCCACATCATCTGCGAGCATTCTCCCATTTTCATTCTCTACTCTCAAACTTTTTTTCTTAGTTTCATTCCTACACTTCCTCCCAGAACATTGTACATTGTGAAAAGTGAATATAAAAATTACAGGGATACAAGTCTTAGGTACAGCTGGAAAAGTATATGAAAAGGTGTTGATACATTAATAAATTATTACAGTTCCTTTAGTTGGAGTGAACAGGGTAGCTTTAGGGAAGTAGGGAAGGCACAATATATGTTGATAAATTTTTACAGCAAGACAGCTGACTGAGAAAGCAGGCGAGATTTATCGATCTGCAGAAAGTGTATGATAAAGAGAATAGATCTGCCTTGTAGCTTAGAATGTATGGTGTCAATGGAAAGTTGTTAACTGCAGAGACTTTCTCAGGTGGATATGGACTAAAGCAAGGATGCTACAGAAGGGAGTAAATATGAATTTGAGAGAGTGGCAGCTGTCACATCGAGATGAATCACAAGAATGAATTAAGAAGAGCAGTGACAAGTTTTATTGACATTTGTGAAAGGAGATTATTAACCCTTTATCAGGCAGTGTTACTTTACTGATTTTGTTCTGGCAAATGCCAGATGATTTTATTCAGACTTGGAAAGACCACTGTGTAGTAAAGGGTACACACACATTTGCTTAATCTTTTACTGCACAGAGCTCTTTCCAAGACTGAATAAAAATAGTCTGGCATAAGCCAGAACAAAGTCAGTAAAGTAATACTGTGCAATAAAAGGTTAAAAGCGAATGTAGATAAAAGTAGAAGGGTCTTGTCATTGTGAGAGAAGGAGAGTCAGCATGTAATAATATGGTGAAGGGAGAAAAATCTAGAGGTTGGGAAAGAATTAAATAAATGGCTCATTTGAATGACAAGAGAGGTAAAAGTGCATTGGAAGTTAATAGTAGTGAAGCAAAGCAAGTAAGTCATGGGTGCAAGAAAAGCCTTGGTTGGAAACAAGTGCATGAATGTAGATGCAGCAAAAGGTTTATATGAAGATGTATTGGTGCCAACACTAATATATGGATGAGAAACACTCATTTGGCATGATAACTAGTTCTCAAAAAATGAGGAGAGTTGACATGAATATTTTAAGAGGTACTATGGCTGGCATAAAATGGATTGATCATGTGAAAGTTGTGGGGTGAAAAAACCATTAGTTTTCAGAATGGAGGGTAGTTATGTTATGAACTATAATGGTACATGATCATGTGGAGAGAATGAACAAATGCACTGACTTATTCATCTTTGCAGAAAAGTGTGTATAATAGTGACTGGGTAGCTATGAGAAACCGAGGAAGACTGTGTAAAAAAAAATAATATGAATCAAAATGATTCATAGCACGAGAAATAAGGAGAGAAAAAATTGAAGCATTTTGTGAAATGTGTAAATAATGATGCTTATCTCACCTGATGTATCATGAAGTTAAACCACTGACCTTTTTCATGAAAAGTAACAATAGATCCCTGAAGTTAGACTTGCACCATACTCAGTGACAGGGTTGGCATAATTGCCCACTTTATTGAAAAAACCCAACCCACCCGGGTTTTTTCAATAAAACCCACATACAATTGGGGAAAATCAGGTTTTTTCAAAAGTATGTCATAAGTCTCCAAATACAATAATAATAATAAATGTTATTTATCTTCTTATACCTGCTAAATGGTTTAGAGGTATAAGATGATAAAAACATTCATAAATGGAATACAGTTGACAATAAAATACACCTATATTTAATTTATAAAATATTTCATGACTCATGTACTGTATTTTAGATACACACACAACTCATTTCGCAAACTTAACAACCCCTGATAGCAGACATGTTCAAACAGATTTCCACCCAATTACCAAAGGGTGACTTCATGGGAGTGATCTGTGTAACTTGTTTGAACATGTAGTGCTCTGTTCATACTTCAGGGTTAGTCAGTAAGGATCAAATAATGCAATGTACAGTATTCAGGTGGTTCCCAGTAGTGAGAAAAAGAGTTTGTTAACAAATAGTGTCAGGCATCAGCACTTGACACACTTGATTGTAACTATTATTTAAATACTGTACACTACAGTAAATTTTATTTGATAGCTGGGTCATTCCAAGTCAAATGAAACACTTCTGGGGTTGATCATCACAAATTATCCCGAAAATTTTTTGCAAGTAGGCCTCCTAGGGCAGATATACTCAGAAAATTTTTTTTTTTGTCTGCCTGGGCCTTGGGACCCAAGATATGGGGTCCCAAATTTGGGGGCTGAATGCGTAGGGACAATTTTCAAATGCTTATATTGTAGTGGGGTTGTCTTGACTAGCATCATGTTTTCTTCTTGTTTCAGGATTGGCCACTATGTAACCCCCATATTGACGGAGTTAGTCTTGCTTAATGCCTGACTAGCTCAGTAGTTTTGTTTAGACCCATTTTGATCAGTAAATTTTGCCTTCAATGTTTAAAAACCTCAATTTTCAAAGTCACAGTTGGCTTGCGCTTGTGGAAGTTCTAGCCTGCCAACTCAATTCGCTAAGCAAACGAAAATTCAAGAAAAACAGTGTGCCTTGTGATAATGGACATTGCCTGTGCATAACGGTGTGCAGGTTAAGGTATTTCTAGGACTACTCACTTCAGGTTTTGCTTCTCCATGGCTTAACTATAATAGATAGGTGTGATTGGATTGACCTCAAGTCTAGCTTAAGAATGTTAGGTCCAGTGAGGTCTATTGTGTTGTCTAATTGTACCATTCTAGCATAGGTTAAGTTTTTTTTATCTTTTTCTGGAAATTCCATTTTTGTTGTCCAGTATTTTTGTCATTGTAATTGTAAGCACCATTGTATAACATACCCTTTCAGGGTTTTTTTGGATTTCCAGTTCTTGATCTTAAGCCATGTTTAGACAAGCTCATAACCCATTCTAGCTCTTGTAAATAGTTCAAGTTGATTGCTAATAAACCCTTAGAATTCTACCAACTAGTTTTTTTTTCAGCCTTTGTCCTTATAGACTGGGGTCATTACTTTCAAGGATTTACAATTCAGAGGGTAATATCTGCTTTTCTCATCCAGCACATTTGGTTTACTTCACATCAGTCTGCTAAAATCTTGCTTGCTTGTTGTGTACCCATATTTGTTGAAGTCCTCAAGTATTGCTGGGTGTACATTGCACACACCTTTCCTGAAGCCAGGGCTTTCCAGGTTCTCAAGTGGACCCGACTCAGACACAGTGTTAATCTTTGGAATAGCTAGCGGGTCGAGTCCATTTCTTGGTTCAGCCGTGTGGGAGTCTCGTTTGCCCCTCAGTGACAGTCAGTGGAGGTGAGAAAAACTTCACCGCCCGGGACCTTCTCTTTCCCATCATCAAGAAGTAGCCAAGTTACGGTATTTAGTTATTCATTCGCTCTCCCCGCAACATATTTGGTGCCCAGACCCGGGAAATTACGCCGGCTAGTTTACTGAGGCACCCAGCGAGACACCGAGATGGCTGAGTTTCAAGAATTGCAAGACCAGATCAGTCAGCTTATGGCTCTCATGACCCAGCAGCAGAAGACCATGGAAGAGTCAAAGCAAGCATGGGAACATAAGTGAAACAACTCGAGGATGTAAACACAGAATTAAGGACTAAGTATGACCAATTATCAAGGGAAAATGCTGAATTGAATCTTCAGAATTCATATTGGCAGCAACAGGTGGACCAGCTGATGAGGAAGCAGCAGCAGAAGGATAGGCTGAATCTAGAGAGAGATTCTCATGACTCAATGCCCGAGCTTGAGAATCTGGATGATGTAGAGAATGTCTCGAACAGGGAAGAAGGTACCAGCAGAGGAACACGAACTTCAAGAAAGAAAAGACAAAGCTGGCATCTCCTAAACCCATCAAGACACAACGCAATAGATCAACCAGCTCCAGTTCCAGTTCTTCAGATAAGACCTCCAGTCTTCCAGATGCTGAGAGGAGGTTAAACGTACTAAGCGTTCCTCCACTTTCAAGAGTAACAACGGTTCAAGGATGGCACCAGGAGTTTATCCTACCAGTGCTCCAGATCTTGATGAATTTGATGTGTCAAGTGGAAGATCTTTTCCTGAATATCTAGAAGCCTTTGAACGTCATTGCTCAGCCAAGTTTACTTGTGAACGGAGAGACTGGACTGGAACACTTGGAAAACATCTAACAGGAAAATTCAGATTTGTATAATGCTTATGGGGGTTGCAGTGTGGCATATGATGAGATGAAGGCTAGATTGTTGGCATGCTACAAGAGAATGAAGAAAACCTTCACAACTGGCAAGGTGTCAGAATTCAAGAACGACACAATGAAGCCTGGAGAGACACCAGATGTATATGCTGCAAGACTCGAGACTCTGGCTCACCAGGCCTTCCCAAATAAAGCACTCGAGACAAGCAAGGAGTTGAGGAGGAAGTTCTTGGAGACAGTTCCAGCTGGGCTGTCACAACAACTGACCCGGATCATCAATGAGAACAAGACCTTGCATAACAAGAAGGTGACTTGGTCCAACATTCAGGATTTTGTGGCCATGCATTCAAGTGATGGACCATCCCTTCCAAGGCAAGAAACCATTGAGGTTTTCCCGGTGCAGATCCCTCCAGCTCCAAAGCCTTCCAGACACGAGACACCTAACCAATATCGAAACAACCAAGGTCATGAAAAAGGACAATGGAATGGAACTCGCGTCTTCCATTCTGGAATAAAAATGGAAATCAGAAGTCCCAAGGTCAACGTCAAGGAAGGGATCGTCGAAAATCTCAAGATCGAAATCAGCAGGGAGGACAACAACGTTCTCAGGAGTGTGAAAGAAACTCCAGTCAGTCAAGATCCCAAGAAGATACAGAGGTCAAGGTATGTCAGTGGTGTGCAAGGAAGGGACACCTTCAACAGGACTGCAGAAGATGGAAAGGAGCGTGTTTTATGTGCGGTAGTCTGGATCATATGGTTCGAGATTGCCCTCGCAATCAGCAGCAACGACAATCAAGCTCCAGGACATCACCTTCCTACCACTGTCCTTTGTGTCAAGGACCTCATCCAGGAATGTTCTGCCCTTCTAGAAGACAAGGTCAAGAAAATTTGTCTCAAGGAAACCAAAATAATGAATCTACCCACCACAATCAACAACAGTCGGGAAACTAATCAGTTCCAATGAGATCAGGGGCTCATTGGAAGCTGAAGTCCAATCTTCAAGATATGATCTTCAAGAACCCGATTATCATCATGAGATCCCAGCCAAAGATGACAGAAAACCTCTCCAGATGAATACCAACCAGAACATGATTTAGCGTCTGAGGTGGGTGATGATGCCACCCCTGGACATCCAGAATTACCCAGTTCAGAACAGCAGTATCCAAAACCACTGGAAATGAACTGAATCCTCTAGCATCTTCATGGACACCTAAACCAGCACCTCGAACCCAAATACCTAGGTGTAACATTGCAGATGAGACGGTTCATGGTCCAGATATTCCAGGAGGTCATTTTCGAGGTGTCCGGTTTGCCGAACTTGAACCTGCGGAAGTGTTAACATTGATGTTACCCTTCAAGACACTAACATTCCAGGGTTAATTGACACGGAGCACAAGTTAGCTTAATTTCCAGTGAACTGGCACAACAACTTGGGATTCCAATAGATACTACAGATATTTCCACAATTCGAGGTGTAGGTCCAGATGCTTCAAGGGAAACTATGGGTTCAGTCCTACTCGCAGTTTCTTTGCATGGTATTGTAATGTCCCCTTTCAAGTTTCTTATCCTTCCCACTTTGGATTTTAAATATCCCATTTTTCTAGGTTTAGATTTTCTGCGGGCCAACAAATTACAGATTAGTCTAGCACGTAGACGGGTTTCAGGGAAGAACACTGATGGTTCTACGTGGGAAATTTATCTAGGTACGAATGGAGAAGAGTGCAAAAGGATTTGTTACAAGGTTAAGTGTTGGGCTGTAGAAGGTGTGCAGGTGAATGATTGTGGACCTGTAGAAGTAAAAATTCAGTGGGAACATCAAGGAGTAGATGATGATGGTACATGTCCATGTTCAGAAATTCGGGGAATGGTTCTATGATGGGACAGTTTCAAGCGTGCATCTTGGAGAGAAAGTGGTAGGTGTTCCAGGGATTGTAAATCTAGATTGCCCTTCCATTCTAGTCTACACTACAGGGAAACCTATTGGTAGAATCAAGGCAGGAGACATGATGGGACACATTTACACTCTAGTTGAACTCGATCCTACACCAAATCCAGAAGACACTAATGATACAGTGACACATCAAGTACATTGTGTAGGTATGGAATCAGAAAATGATGATGAATTGGTCTCATCTTTTCTGGAATGGACACCAGAACGTCTAACTTCAGAAATTGACTTACCTGAGCTGGATTCCCACCAGAAATCTCAAGTTTATAACTTGCTTAATTCCAGAAAAGCCGTTCTTAGTCGAGGAGATTCTGATGTGGGGACTGCTCAGATGACTCCACACCGTATTGAGTTATACGATGACACGCCAATATTTCAGCGACCAAGGAGATTTCCAGAACCGATTGATCAAGTCATCGATGATCAGTGTCAAGAACTTCATCAGCTAGGAATTATCGAGCCTACAACTTCTTGGAGTGCTCCAGTGGTACCAATTAGGAAACCAGATGGATCCATACGCTTTGTGTGGATTACCGTAAACTGAACAAGGTAACCAAGCCTGATAGATTCCCATGGCAAACTTGACAGACTCTGTCTACAGTCTACATGGTGTCAAGTTCTTTACCACCCTGGATTTAGTCCGGGGTTATTATCAAATGCCATCGAGGAGAAGAGTCGAGATTATACAGCTTTCTCGACCCCTCATGGACACTGGAGATTCAAGAAACTCAGTTTTGGATTGAAGAACGCGCCTTCAGCCTTCCAGAGAGAAATGCAAGATGTGCTGAAGGGATTTTCAAGGAAGAAGGTTCTAGTGTATATTGACGACATTCTAATTATGGAAAAGTCATTCGAGGCCCATCTCCAGCTAGTTGAAAAAGTCCTCAAGGTTTTAGAAGAACATGGTATCAAGATCAAGCCACCAAAGTGTAGATGGTTCCAGTCCACAGTTCCATTTCTAGGTCATATAGTCAGTTCCAGTGGATTGTCAAAATCGCCAGAGTATATGGAGAAGGTGAAGAACTTCCCAAAGCCCAAGAACATCAAGGAACTTCGAGAATTTCTGGGCTTAGTGAATTTCCAAAGGAAGTTCTTGCCACAGTGTTCAGCAGTTGCTAAACCCTTATCAGAACTTACAGGAAGATCAAGGAATTCAGTTATCCAGTGGACACCAGAGATGGAAGAATCCTTCGAGACGCTCAAGGCAGAGATGCAAAATGAGGTGAACTGGCTTTTCCTGATTATCAGAAACAGCAGAGAAATTGAACTTGTGGGTGGATGCATCAGCCATTGGTGCAGGTGCCTGTCTTACTCAAGTTCAGGATGGTCAAGTTCGAATCATTGCTCATGCATCAATGACATTTTCTAGTCCTCAGAAGAAATATTCGGTTACAGAGCGTGAACTAGCAGCGATGCGCTGGGGAGTCAAGACCTTCAGAGCCTTCCTGTACGGAATACCATTCATTCTGAACACGGACCATCAAGCATTGTTCTATCTCCATAATATGAGATTAGTCAATGACAGGCTTGCTCGAACAGTTGAAGATCTTGCTGAGTTTGATTTTGAGCTTCGTTATGTTCCAGGCAAAGACAATCAAGCTGCAGATGCGTTATCCAGACACTTCCAGGTTGAGCATGAAGAGGGCACCACAGCAATTTCAGCAGAACTCCCCAAGGGCTTACTTGTAAGATTTAAGCCGGAGGGGGGAGGTGATTCCTTGATCGAGTGTTTGTGGTATGCTCTTGTTCATGACTTAGATCGTGAAGTTCCAGAGAGTCCAGTATTTCTTCGAAAGCAGTTGGTGGAAGAACTGCTAAGTCATCCTACAAAGTACGGAATCAAGTTGAATAGCAAGCAGAAGCAACATCTTCGACTTATGACAATTCCAGGGCAGCCAGCATCACCAGAGATCTTGAAAGTTTTCTGTGAGATGTATCAAGTGGATGTTGTATTGCACTTTGGTACTGAAAACCCTCTAATTTACCACCCTGAAGTCAAGAATCAGCGTGTAACAGAACCCTCAGAACTTCTTGATAGGGTGCATGTCCAGTGTCTAGGTGGTGTTCATTTCAATTTATTGAGTGAATCCAATAAATATGTTCAGTCTTGTCCCGTCTTCTTGACTTGTTTAAATTCTTTGTATGAGAGAGACTTGGATTCAGAACCAATAGGGCAGGTTGCTCAAGTTTGGAGATCGAGAATGGTGTAGAATGTGAAGTCAATTTTCCCACCCTTGAGTGGATATTGCTTGTCCACATTCAGGTGCCTTTAGAGCAGTTGTCCCACTTACTTGTCAAGACGAAACCTACTGTGCTTATTGGATTCTGGAGCTGAGATCTCCCTCATATCTCGAGTAGCCTGGCGTGAAATTTTAGGAAATTTGAGGGATTATTCACAAGATATTCTGGTTAACATTCAAGGTGTGGCTGAAAAGCAAGTGGTAGTTTATAACTATGTACAACTTACTGTGTCACTTGGCTCTAGAGTAACTATTAATGATCACCCATTTGCTCTTGTTGAAGATCAAGCTATTCCTTGTTGTTTTCTCCTGGGTGCGAATTTCTTGTCTGCCGCCGGGATTGACCTGGATTTGTCCACTGACAGGGTCATGAAGGAGGGTGAGATTCTCGCTACTTTTCTGGCAGAGTTGGAGGAACCCTCCAGTCATCAAGAACCGCTGGTAGTTGGAAATTTGCGTCCATGTTCATTTCTAGATGAAGTTAACCTTGAGGTTCTTCAAAAAAGTGATCGTGTTTGAGACAACTTAAGTCCTATCTAGATAAGGGTTGTTTTGGGTATTGTCCTAAAGCTCTAGTGAGATATCGCGTTATCTTAAAGATATCTACTTTGAGAATGGTCTTCTAGTTAAGTACGAGAACCAGAAATGTTTCCCCAAGTTCTAGTACCTTTTAATTTCCTGATTGAGCTGGCCATTACTATCCATCTAGAGATGGCACACATAGGCCGAAACAAGGTCTTAGATGTTTTGTCTGGGGAAGTGTTTCATCCTCAGTTATATCAAGTTGTGCAAGAGGTGGTCACATCTTGTTCCCAGTGCCAGCTCAATAAGGTTTCCAGCCAGATCAGGGCTCCACCTACCCTGAAGATCGTGACCCAGGCACCATTTGAGTTGGTGGCTGTGGATCTAGTATTGTTCCCCAGAACACCGGGGGAATCTAGGATGTTTGATGGTGGTGGACCACTACTCCAAGTGGGTAGTGGCTGTTCCATTTCCAACAAGACTTCCAGTACCATTGCCCGTCTTTTCGAGTTTCGAGTGTTGCCCACTCTTTTGCGCCGGCCTTGTCGGTTGTTAACTGATAATGGTCCAGAATTTAGGGTCAGGAGTTCGAGCAGATGTTATCTCGATACGGGATCACTCACGTTTTCACGACCCCAAACCATCCAGAGAGCAATGGTGCAGTCGAGAGGGTCAACCGTACCATTGGTGAGCTTCTACGGAATCTTGTTCAAGATTCTAGCTCGTGGGATTTGAATCTCCCAAAGGCCATTATGACCTACAATGGTACGATTCATTCTGAGTTGACTATGTCTCCAGCCCAGTTCTTGTTATCATCCGCTCATCCAGATATCCCTATTCCCACTCCAGTTCAAGAACAGTGGTATCCAGGACATCCTGGTTTTTGTCCCTTTACCAAGGGGCAACTTGTCATTCGAAAGGTTGTTCCAAAAGGTAATCTAGTTTCTAACAAGTTTCTGCCCAAGTACAGTGGGCAATTTCAAGTTGATCAAGCAGCAGAGAATGGTGTGACCTATGTCATTTCACCAGCTTATCCAGATCTACAGCCACACTTATCCATGAGTCGAGTTCATCATTCTCAGTTGAGGAGCTGGAAGGAGGCTCCCAATTTCTTGAAGAATCATCCTAGTTATTCCAGGTTAGTTCAGGTTCCCTGGGCTAGCATAGAGGAGGAGGATGAGAGTTTTCTAGGGTTTGAAACCCCTAATATTCCAGTTTGTTCCCCAGGCTTTTCTTGTTTGTGGGACAGTTCGTCAGAAGATGAGACTGATCTCTTTGATTCTAGTAGTGATTCGAGCGAGTTTCTAGGATTTCCAGATCAGAATAGGGTTAATTCTAGACCATGGCTTGCTGATCTGAGTGAAAGTTCAAGTTCTTCAGATTCCTCTGAATGCTCTTCAAGTTCTTTTGAACTTGACTTTTCTGGATTCCTGGATGAGGTGCCATCCAAAATGAATCCTCCAGGTATCCTGTCTAGGCCTCATTCTCATCTCAACCAAAACATGTCACTTTTGGAAAGGTTCAAGACTACCTTGGTAGTGATTCAGAGAAGGAAGCTTGTTCCCCAGTGGAGGAAATTGAGGATCTGTCTCCTATTCCTCATAGTGCTCTTTCAAGTGCTGTCGGTTAAGGTGTGATAGATCCTGAGGAACTTCCTGGGAGTCTAGATCCAGAAGGTGGTGGTTCAATAGATCCAAGACAGAGTTCTCCATGTCCGAATGAACCTTAACCCAATAGTGATTCTCCAGAACTTTCTTCCTTGGTGGAAGCTCTGGAGAACACTTTAGAACATGTGCAGGATGATGAGGAGCAGATTTACCAGCTGTTAGACCAGCAATTAGTTTCTCGAGGCAATTTAGCCCGGTAACTGGTTCAAGGACTCCCAATAGATTAAGTTTATCCCAGTCAAAGATATCTGTTCAGAAGCTAGGGCTTTATTACAAGCTAACAGTAAACTAGCTCATGAATGACTCCAGTCTGTTAGGAGGGGGTTGGGAGTAATTCGAGAGTTGGCTGGTGATTCTCCTCCATGAACTCATTCCAGAAGTCCTGTAATGGAGTTACCATTAGTACCCTCTAGGCCTCTGGAATATGTTCATGATTAATTTAATTAACAATCAAGTGATTTTTTAGACCTGTCTAATTATGTATATATGATTATTATGTATTGTATTTAAGTTGATGGTACTATGATTATATTTTTGATGTTAAAATAAGTATTTCTAGGTTTAATGTAATGGTGTATCTAGTTTTTTAACGGCTTTACGGAGCCTTGGTTAAGATATATATAAAATAGGTATATCTTGCTGTACCGTAATGTATAGGTAGGGCCTAGCTAGTAAAGCCATGGAGGAAGCTAGTGTAAATTTTCTAGAACAAAGTGACTGCACATAGTGATACTGAATACCATACCTTGAGCTTGGTTAAGTGCGGTAATTTTTGGTTTGCTTGCCTCTGCCTGACTCATGCACATGCCCTCACTTGTCACCCACTTTGTACTTGCTTTGATTGTCATGCATACAGCTTCCAGTGCATGTCCCTGTCCTTACCTGCCTCCAGTCACCCCCAATCACGCTTCCTACTTTCATGGGAGGTGTTTTCAGGGATGGAGCCATTATTGGCTCTTCCACTCTTCAAGAATCGCCTGAGGGGGTCTTCCAGGCCTTGCTCCAGTTTGCACCCATTCTTGTCTACATAGGAGGGTTCTGGAGGACTGCTCATCAAGAGGGGCATGGCCAGCCCACACAGTTACCTCTAGCCTGGAGCAAGCAGACCCCACCTTGGTTATGGATGGGTGGACCAGGGCCAGGGTACATTGATAGTGATGGGCTATCATGCAGGTGGCTTCAGTTTCAAGCAAGGAGGATTGTGATTAGCCTCTTAAGGAAAGGACCATATAAAGGAGTGCTAAAACTGAATGTATCCAGTACTAATTGTGTAAATTTAGATTGTAAATAGGTAGAGTTTTGAAGGTAATAGTACCTTCTTATTGATTCGTGTATGTATATATAATTGTCTAGTGTTTAGTAGCCATGGAGAAAGGAAAACTTGGGAGCTTGGTGTCAGGGTGGGGAGGTGGCAATTCCTTGAAAGACTGGATGTGGGAGAGGGCTTCGCTGCACCCACTTTTTGAGTGGTGGTACCCACCGCTCGGAGGGGGGAGTGTAGTGGGGTTGTCTTGACTAACATCATGTTTTCTTCTTTCAGGATTGGCCACTATGTACCCCCCCATATTGATGGAGTTAGTCTTGCTTAATGCCTGACTAGCTCAGTAGTTTTGTTTAGATCCATTTTGATCAGTAAATTTTGCCTTCAATGTTTAAAAACCTCAATTTTCAGTGTCACAGTTGGCTTGCGTTTGTGGAAGTTCTAGCCTGCCAACTCAATTTGCTAAGCAAACGAAAATTCAAGAAAAACAGTGCCCCTTGTGATAATGGACATTGCCTGTGCATAATGGTGTGCAGGTTAAGGTATTTCTATGACTACTCGCTTCAGGTTTTGCTTCTCCATGGCTTAACTATAATAGATAGGTGTGATTGGATTGACCAAGTCTAGCTTAAGGATGTTAGGTCCAGTGAGATCTATTGTGTTGTCTAATTGTACCATTCTAGCATAGGTTAAGTTTTTTTTCTTATCTTTTTCTAGAAATTCCATTTTTGTTGTCCAGTATTTTTGTCATTGTAATTGTAAGCACCATTGCATAACATACCCTTCCAGGGTTTTTTTGGATTTCTGGTTCTTGATCTTAAGCCATGTTTAGACTCAAGCTCATAACCCATTCTAGCTCTTGTAAATAATTCAAGTTGATTGCTAATAAACCCTTAGAATTCTACCAACTAGTAGTTTTTTTTCAGCCTTTGTCCTTATAGACTGGGGTCGTTACTTTCAAGGATTTACAATTCAGAGGGTAATATCGGCTTTTCTCATCCAGCCACATTTGGTTTACTTCACAATCAGTCTGCTAAAATCTTGTTTGCTTGTTGTGTATGCCCATATTTGGTTGAAGTCCTCAAGTATTGCCAGGTGTACATTGCACACACCTTTCCTGAAGCCAGGGCTTTCCAGGTTCTCAAGTGGACCCAACTCAGACACAGTGTCAATCTTTGGAATAGCTAGCGGGTCGAGGCCATTTCTTGGTTCAGCCGTGTGGGAGTCTCGTTTGCCCCTCAGTGACAGTCAGTGGAGGTGAGAAAAACTTCACTGCCCAGGACCTTGCCTTTTCCCATCATCAAGAAGTAGCCAAGTTACACTATTTTAGTTATTTCATTCGCTCTCCCCGCAACAATATCTCTGGTTCTAATTGAGCTAGAGTTGGTTCTGGTGCCAAATTAAAGAGAAAACATAGCCCTGCCACTTTGCTCTAAGTGACTGAATAAAAAAAATAATTAGGAAAAAAATGAGCGAAAATTTTGTTGTTTTTTTTTGACCCCCTAAAAAAAAAAAAAAAAAATATATATATTTTCTAGGGACGCCCAAAAAGGTTCTCTATAACTCAAAAAAATTTTTAGCCTCGGCTGGGCTTTAGTATAGGCACCACAGCACTCAACATAAAACTGGTTTTTCGAATTTTTCATATTTTTACTTCAATAAAGTTATATTCTATTAAATGTTTTATTTTGCAAGGGTCGAGTAGTAGGTTTTAAATAGGACTCTGGACTAAAATATATTAATTTTTTTTTTTTTTCAGATTAATGTTATTTTTAATAGCTAAAATTATCAAAAAAAATAGTATATAATTATAATGGACGATAAAAGTGTTAAAGAAACTTAAAAAGAAAATGTGCGGACCCTAATAATCAGCACCCATGACAGAAACGGGATAAATCCCTGAGGCATCCAACTAATGATATTATGACATATCTTCCGGCGTATGGATTTACTCAAGATCATCATTTTTGCAAACAATGTAGAAAAAAATTAGACATTGAAGCAGATGAACAAAAGATGAATGCGCAATCTCAAGGTAAAACTTCCATTTACGTATTAAAAACATATATATTACGACCTTATTTTCATATGTAGGACTGTAGGTATCTTATTTGTATTTACTAAAATATATGTAAAAAAGTAAATCTTAATTTAACAATGCCTTCATTAATTGAATCAAATATTATACTTAATTCCACTATTGGCTGCCGAAAATATGTACCGTACATTAATATTTACTGCATAATAAAAATAAAGAAATTATATTGACTCATACCTAAGCATATACTATGTATTTTTTTCAGTGAATTTGTTTAATAGTAATTTGTATTTATGTAATTAAATAAAATATGTATTTACAGATGAAGATCAGCTGACGCGGTCGAGCAGTAATGAAACAGAAAGTTCTGGTTGTAGTAATGCGCCTATGCCGATCGACGTCTAATTTGAAGTACCTGCTAGTACGAGTGAACTCAATACATCACTTGTAGCAATTGGACAGTCCCCCATAAAAATAGATAAATTAAAAGGGTGTGTGTCTTACATTCCCAACAAAGCTAAAAAAGTATATAATAGCCTTATGCAACACTTTAAAGTTTTAAAAGGAGCCCCGGACATTGAATTTGATGAAGAAGAGCAAAGTATAGGAACTGAAATAGAAAAAAAAGCTGGCTATTTCAATGAGATGATGCTCTCTCTGAAGGAAAAATTTAATGTGAGCAGTAAGAGTGAACAAGTTAGAATTTTAACTCTATTACCTAAAAGTTGGAGTTTAAGAAGAACAGCAAAAGAATTTAACACTAATATATATCAAGCAAAAATAGCTAGAAAAATTTCTGAAGAGAAAGGAATTTTGTCCGATCCTAATGCTAAAATTGGGAGCAAAATTGAAGCAACTGTTGTTAATAGCGTAAAGGAATTTTATACGTCAGAAGTAGTAAGTAGTTATGCCAGGTAGGAAAGACTATGTGAGTGTAATGGTAGATGGAAAAAGACAGCATATGCAAAAACATCTGGTACTTTGTAATTTGAATGAGGCCTATGTGCTATTTAAAGAAAAATATCCAGAGGCAAAGATAGGATTCACAAAATTTGCGGAGTTCAGGCCAAAGCAATGTGTGTTAGCGGGTGCTGCTGGTACACACTGTGTTTGTGTATGTACCATACACCAGACCACCAAGTTGATGCATATCGGAGCAAAATTTGAAACGCTATTTTCGGAAACCAATCATGCAATTAAACATCCACGGGACTGGATAAATTTAGGTATTTGTTCCACCCAAAATGCACAATGCAATTTAGGCACCTGTGAGCAGTGTGGAGACTTTTCCGGAATGAAAGATCTGATGCAAAAATTTTTCGATGAAAACCAAATTGATGATATAGAATTTAAAAAGTGGACGAACAGCAACCGGGCGACTCTTGAAACAATAAAATTGACCACTGATGACTTTATCGAACAACTTCATATCTATCAACGTCATGATTTTATTGCAAAAATGCAGTCCAGGGCTTTCAGTGAAGCTAAGGATAATTTAAAACCTGGGGAAGTAGTTGTTGTCCTTGACTTCTCTGAAAACTACTCCTTTGTACTTCAAGATGAAGTACAAAGTTTCCATTGGAACAACCTCCAAGCGACGATACATCCCTTTGTAATTTATTATAACCATCAGGACAAAATTTTACACAAAAGTTTTGTTATAATTTCAGAATGCAACATACACGACACTGATTCAGTCACTTAGAGCAATGTGGCAGGGCTACGTTTTATCTTTAATTTGGCACCAGAATGAACACTAGCTCAATTAGAACCAGATATATAAGCATTTGAAAATTGGTCCCTACGCGTTCAGCCCCCAAATTTTGGGCCCCCATATCTCAGGTCCCAATGCCCAGCTAGACAAAAATTTTTTTTTTCTGAATATATCCACCCGAGGCCTACTTGCAAAAAACTTTTCATGATGATTGGTGATGATCAACCTCAAAATGCCTATTTTTGTTCCATTTGGCTTGGAATGACCCACCTGTCAGCTATAATTATTAATATTTTTGTGTGTAAGATTGAATGTAAAATAATTTTATAGTATATATATATATATATATATATATATATATATATATAATTATACAGGGTGTCCCTAAGTCAGCATCATAGGAGAAATTCATATTTTCTATTTCTACAAACCATAATTCATATTTTTCTCTTTCTACAGGCCATAATGTCTGAGCAAGGAAGAACGAATCCAGATAATTCTACTCATAGGAAATCAGAGTCAGAGAGAGGCCACTGCTGAATTTAACAGACTGCATCCAGACCACGAGCCAATAACACAGAGTTGTGTTAGCAGATTTGTTGCAAAGTTTAAGGAAACAGGATCCATAGAAGATAAACCATGCAGTGGATCTTCAAGGAGGTCCACTGACAATGATACAGCAACTGCTATCCTGGCTCATTTTAACAGAAGTCCCAATAAGTCTCTTTGGCAATTGTCCACCGAGACAGGAGTGTCGAAAAGTAGCATCCATCGCATTCTTCAGGCTCACAAATGGCATCCATATAAACTTCAGATCCTACAGAAATTAAGTGATGATGATCCCAACCAGCGGATGGAATTTTGTGAATGGGCTATGGAACAATATGCTCGGGATGCCAATTTCCCATCCATCATTCTGTTCAGTGATGAGGCTGTTTTTTATGGAAATGGTGAGGTAAATCGACAGAACACCCGCTACTGGTCTCAAAACAACCCTCACTGGTATACCTCTTCAAAGGAACAAGGTACATCTCAGGTGATGGTATGGTGTGGCATTTGGAAGGATCACATCATAGGCCCCCTCTTTTTCGATGAACATGTCACTGGAGGCACCTACCTACATATGCTCAAGGAAGAAGCATTTCCCAGTTTCTTGAACGAAGAAGAAAATTCCCCAACATGGTTCCAGCAAGATGGCGCTCCTGCACATTACAGCACCCAAGTAAGGGAATACCTGTACCAACAATTCCCTGGTCATTGGATAGGACATCGAGGGCCTGTGGAATGGCCAGCTAGAAGCCCAGATCTCACGCCACTAGATTTTTATCTCTGGGGCCACTTGAAAGCGCGGGTATATGCAGAGAAAATTAGGAGTGTTGAACATTTGCAGCAGCGCATTATTGGGGCATGTAACACCATTACTCCCGACATCATTCCCTGTGTGCTTGCTGACTGGGTATCACGTCTGAATTTGTGTATTGAAAACAATGGTGGACATATTGAGCACATTCTATAAATAAAAGCTTTTGTTTTGCTTTTTTTTTTTATTTTTCCTATGATGCCAGCTTATGGGACACCCTGTATATATATATTATATATATATATATATATATATATATATATATATATATCCCCGCAAGGGGGTTCTAAGCTCGTGCTCTTGAGTGCTCTTTGTGCTCGTTTGTACGTGCTTGTTCCTGGAGGTTTCACGTGCGCCCTCCGGGCCCTAGCACCCAAGGATGATGGGGCTCGACCCTGCAGTCCTTGGTCTTTTTCCACTTCGACTGTCCCCTCCACAGTCTTTCCTCTCACTTTTTCTTTGTTTTTCCGCTGAGATATGCCCTTTAAATAGAGGCGAATCGGTTCTTCCTGAACTAAAAAAAAAAAAAAAATAAAATAAAATATATATATATATACATTAAAAAGATCTTTATTATAATTAATGAATAGACTTTAGGTCTAGTTACAATATAAAATTGAACATATTATTTACAAAGAAAAATGCCACGTGTAGCAGGTGCAGGAAGAAAAAGTAAGGGTGAATGGAATGAAGTGTTAAGTGTTAAGTGTAGAAGGAACAAATAAAGTTATATGTAAGTATTGTAAAACTGAAATAAGGAGCAAAACTGAGTGCTGAGCAAGAAGATTAAGCAGAAGAGTGGATAACAACTCACAAGTCTGAGTTTCTCCCACAGTTCATGGCTTTTAGGATTAAAGATGATGGAATATTTCCAGCTTCAATGTTTCAACCACAAGTTCTTGCCATGTATAAAGATAGACCTGCAAAATGGTGTCAACTTATGGAAAATTGCACAGCAAAAAAAAGAACACTGCCAGCTGATTTTTGTCAATATTTTAAACACTTGCTTAGTTGTCCCCCAAGTTCGGCATCCATTGAGAGAATATTCTCTACTTTTGGTTTGGTCTGGACAAAATTAAGAAACAGGCTAGGTGTAGATAAGGCCACAAAATTAGTTAAAATACACAGGTACTTGCGCTTAGCAACTCCACCTCTTGAGGTAGATTCTGATTATATGGTCATGGAGACAATGGAGTAATTATAAAATGTTTATGAGCCATACTGTCTTATAGTTTTACAACAATTTAATAGTTAAATACTGGAATTTGCTATTTGGTTTTGGATCGTTTCACACACACTGTATTTTAATTTTGTTTTTCAATGAGTTTCATAACCTACTGTTCAATGCTGCAATACAAATGTAAACTTATTGACTAAACTTTTTAATGTCTTACATAGATTGAATAACCTGTTTAGTTTATAGAGCATTAGTTAGTAATTATAAATAATTAAAACAAATGGTATTCCTATTTTAATGAAAAAATACAGATAAATATAAAAGAAATGGCAACTTTTGAAAAAACCCACCTGGGTGGGTAAAATAGCAGGTTTTTTAAAGTGGGTTAAAAAAAGAAAAAAACAGGTGGGGAAAAACAGGTTACCCACTTCTGTGCCAACCCTGCTCAGTGATGATCCCTATATATCCCTACAGGTGTGTAACTGATTCAAGTGTTCCCAGTCCTGAATTCAAGCATCACACCCACCCACCCCATGGAGAATAGAAAGTGAATTTTAAGATAATGTACTGGTACCCAATGTGTGTAAATAATAAAGTGCCTATAATATGTAAATCTTGAAAGCAAAGTAGCATACATTTGAGCTACCCACCCGAGGTAGGAGATTGTTCACCCCCACTCAGTTGCTGTCCCTGTACAGCATTCTTGTTCAAGTGTGGTGTGGTTCAACCCACACCTGTACTTGACCAGTGGAATCAAAGGCATTTCATCTCATCAACTCACTCTCTCAGTGTGTAGAGGTGGAAAAGAAAGCCCAGAAACTATTGGGTTATATCAGGAGGCAATTTCAGTTTCGGAACAAGGAGATTGTGCTCTCACTGTACAATTCCCTTGTTCGGCCGCACCTGGAGTATGCTGTGCAGTTCTGGTCACCCACCCTCAGGAAAGATATTGTGAGGCTGGAGCGAGTGCAGGCGAGGGCCACAAAGTTAATCCCTTCCGTTAGGCATATGGGCTACAATCGACGGTTACGCGCCCTGAACTTGTTTTCACTTGAAACTCGGAGGCTGCCCGGTCAACTGATCGAGGTTTTCAAGCTCTTACGCGGGTTCAACGATGTCGATTTTAGAAGTATGTTTAGTTTAAATGATAACCCAACTCGCAACAATGGTTGGAAGTTGGATTTGAAACGGTTTAGGACTAGTGTGTGTGGGAATTACTTTACATATAAGATCTGTGACACATGGAACAGGTTACCTTCGGAAGTTGTGAACAGTTCCTCTGTGGATCAATTCAAGAAAAGGGTAGACAAAATCTTGCACACTATTTGAGTGTGTAAAGACATTTAGGACCTCAGTCTGCGGAAATTTCTTTTCCTATAAAATAGTTAATATCTGGAACCAACTTCCCTCAGAGGTTGTTTCCAGTCAAAGTGTAAATGTGTTTAAAAATAGGCTAGACAAAGTACTGAATACTCTCATGTGAGCAAACTAAATATAGAGCTATTTATATATTCTCCACTTTCCTGTAAGATTTCCTTGGCTGCTTTTCCAGGGTCAAGGTATTTTCTTCAACCTTTTTCCGTGCCTGCCTCTGGCAGGGAGGGAGCGGAGGGTGGGGAGAGAGCCTTCTACTTTTCTATCCAGTTTTCTGCTACTGCTGGGATGGTTGAAAGAAAAATAAACTTACAAAATTTCCCTGGTACCCAGTGCCATTGGTACCTCCTCGGTATGGGCCGCAAGGCCTTTTGAGGTACTTCTTTTCCTTGTAACTCCTTGTAACTCACTCACTCTTTAAGAAAGGGGATCACGAAAGTCCAGGGAACTATCGTCCCATTAGTCTCACTTCAGTTGTAGGTAAATTATTAGAGGGGATAATAGCAGATAGGATCGTTGACCATTTGGATTCCTACAAGCTGCTTGTGGACTCCCAACATGGGTTTAGACGGCATAGGTCGTGTCTCACCAACTTGCTCAAGTTTTTCCACGTCATGTTGGGTGAGTATGATAAGAGTAGGGTGATTGATATACTTTATCTCGACTTTCAGAAAGCCTTTGATAAGGTACCTCACCGCCGGCTAATGGCGAAAGTGCGTGCGCTGGGTATCGGTGGGGAAATAGGTAGGTGGGTAGAAAACTGGCTGAAGAATAGGCGGCAGAGGGTTGTAATTAAAGGGGCTAGTTCGGGTTGGGCCTCGGTCACTAGTGGGGTTCCTCAGGGTTCCGTTTTGGGGCTGCTGCTGTTTATCATTTACATAAATGATATCGACGGTGGCATCGTCAGTCGGATCGCCAAATTCGCTGATGACACCAAGCTTGGGGCCAATGTTGGGACGCCCGAAGCGATCGAGGAACTGCGTGCGGACCTAGGTAGGATAGGAGTGTGGTCCAAAAAATGGCAAATGCCATTTAACTTGGGTAAATGCAAAGTGATGCACATTGGCTACACCAATCCCAAGTCGGACTACTCGATGTTGGGGAGTCATATCGAGGTGACTGATTTAGAAAAGGACTTGGGAGTGGTAATTAGCAGCGACTTAAGTTTATGAAACAGTGCGTAGAGGTGGAAAAGAAAGCCCAGAAACTATTGGGTTATATCAGGAGGCAATTTCAGTTTTGGAACAAGGAGATTGTGCTCTCTGTACAATTCCCTTGTTCGGCCGCACCTGGAATATGCTGTGCAGTTCTGGTTGCCCACCCTCAGGAAAGATATTGAGAGGCTGGAGCGAGTGCAGGCGAGGGCCACAAAGTTAATCCCTTCCATTAGGCATATGGGCTACAATCGACGGTTACGCGCCCTGAACTTGTTTTCGCTTGAAACTCGGAGGCTGCGCGGTCAACTGATCGAGGTTTTCAAGCTCTTACGCGGGTTCAGCGATGTCGATTTTAGAAGCATGTTTAGTTTAAATGATAACCCAACTCGCAACAATGGTTGGAAGTTGGATTTGAAACGGTTTAGGACTAGTGTGTGTGGGAATTACTTTACTTATAAGATCTGTGACACGTGGAACAGGTTACCTTCGGAAGTTGTGAACAGTTCCTCTGTGGATCAGTTCAAGAAAAGGGTAGACGAAATCTTGCACACTATTTGAGTGTGTAAAGACATTTAGGACCTCAGTCTGCGGAAATTTCTTTTCCTATAAAATAGTTAATATCTGGAACAAACTTCCCTCAGAGGTTGTTTCCAGTCAAAGTGTAAATGTGTTTAAAAATAGGCTAGACAAAGTACTGAATACTCTCATAGTTCAAGACTAAAACATAAGAAAACTCTGCAGGAGATCGCTTGCACAGTGTCTCTGTGAGCAAGCTAAATATAGCTATTTATATATTCTCCACTTTCCTGTAAAATTTCCTTGGCTACTTTTCCAGGGTCAAGGTATTTTCTTCAACCTTTTTCCGTACCTGCCTCTGGCAGGGAGGGAGCGGAGGGTGGGGAGAGAGCCTTCTACTTTTCTATCCAGTTTTCTACTACTGCTAGGATAGTTGAAAGAAAAATAAATTTACAAAATTTTCCCTGGCACCCGTTGCCATTGGTACCTCCTCGCTATGGGCCACAAGGCCTTTTGAGGTACTACTTTTCCTTGTAACTCACTCTCACTCTCTCTCCTAACGCATAATGGCCTGACCAGCCCCCTGCAACCGTTCTTTGGTGACCAATTGACAGTGCTTGGCTATACTGCTCTGAGGTGAGAGAGCTTTACTGCCCAGCTGGCTGCCAGGCCAGCGTAAAGTCTCGGGCATAGCCTCTGGGTCTGGTGGGATATCCCTTGAACACTGGATTCTAAGAGTCTGGCCACTTGTGAGTGACTAGTAAGACTTAGTAAAGGGCTGCATCTCGCTGTCGCTCCTGGCGGAAAATCCGTGACGCCGTAGCTGCGACACGTTTGGGACTGCCCAGCCCTGGGGAGACCTTTGGTCAGTGCGGCAGCAGGAGAGGTGTAGTCTTCTGGAAGGGATGAATGTCACTTGCAAATAGGTGGACCCCCCCCCCCCCCCCCCCCCCCCCCCCCCCCCCCCTTTATATACTGGTCAGAACGTTTTTGAGTTTTCATTGCTAGAACGCTATATCTTATTCAGAGTATTCAGAATTTGAAAAAAGAAAAAAAAGTTACAATGACTGGACCGCAGAAATTGAAGGCTGAATGTGCGAAGTGTGAAGTGAACCAGTGGGTGACGAACTTCAAAGAAGCTTGCTTCGAGAAGATCAACCACTCCAGCATGTGCCACTTTTGCGAACTCATGCGGTTTTACGAGAAGCTAGAGGAGAGGGTCCGGCGGCTTGAGTCGTCCAGACCGGCTGTTGGAGGTGCGTCAGTCACTGACGAGGCTGCATTGCCGCCTAACCCGGAGCTCATTCAGGATAGGATAGCTGCCATGGAAAGGCGGTCCAGCGATGGAATGGACAGATCTCGGGACCGCGGAGAAAGGGTAGAGGTGCAACCGGGGTCCAGGGTCCTAAATCAGTGTCAGGAATCGCCAGCAACCCACGTGGAATGCTTGGAAACGCGGCGTAAGGTGGAGGGCGCAAAGAAGGGGCTGATAGAGAAGGGTGGGAAGGGGTCGATAGAGAAGGGTGGGAAGGGGTCGATAGAGAAGAAGGGGCCGATGAAGAAAAAGGGTGTGAAGGGGCCTACTGATGGCCCAAAGAAACCGAAGGATGTAGCTACCAGTCGGGGTGGGTCAGGTGGTGTAACTGCGTGTATGGGTGGTGACGGGTTTCGAAAGGTCTCAGGCAAGAAGGCTGCGAAGCCGAAGCCTGAGACCCCAGTTGCCCTGTCAGGACCTCTAACCGCTTTAGTCTCCTGTGCTCGAAGGAGGAAGACACCATTTTGATTGGGGACTCACAGATCAGGGGCCAGAAGAAGTACTTGCTTCTGCAAACCAGGATGGGAGGAAGGTAAGGTGCTTACCTGGGCGGGGAACGACTCACTTAAGGAAGGAGGTAGAGAAGGTGCGGGGCTAGTCGGAGGACTGCTATCATTGTCCACGCTGGTGGCAATGACCTGTTCCTCAAAGGTGGTAGGGTAGGTCTTTCAGAGGGGATCATCACCGAGATCATGTCTCTTGCGGATGATCTAAAACTGAAGACAGACAGGGGAATGTTAATGGGAATTTTACCGCGAATGAATGCCAGTGACCACGCACTCAGTAAGGTCATTGGCATCAACGAGAGGGTGCAAGACTTGTGCGTCCCGCTGGGCGTGAGGTTTATTGACACCTTCGACGCATTTTCAGGTAGGTGGGACCTTTACCAGAGAGATGGTGTCCACCCCAATAACAAGGGTAAAGGTGTGCTAGGCGCGCTGCTCAACTGGCACCTATACAGAATGGTGAGGTTGAGTCCGGGGAGAGATGACAGGCCCCCACCGGGGAGGGATGATGATGAGCCTGTGGCGGACGTACCTTCAACTGAAGGGTGCATCCAGGTACAGGTGGGTGACCCTCCTCCTACGTGGGAGGGGGCTCAGGCTCCTGCGGAAGTTGCCCCCTCGTTAGTGAGGGGCTCTTCAACTCCCGACAGCCCTGGCTGTTCGGGAAACAGGTCATGCTAGGGGGCGGTCAGAATAGGGGAGGCTCCCTCCATGCAATGCTTTTTAATGCTAGGTCGATCAGGAACAAGTTTGGCGAGCTACGGGCGCTCTTAGCATCAGAATACCAGGATATCGTTGCTATCACCGAGTCCTGGATTCATACTGATCGTAGGGACTACGTTGGGGAGTTTGAAATTCTTGGATATAGAATGTTTCGCAAAGACCGCACCCGTGGGGAGGGGGGTGGGGTACTAATATACATCAGAGACACGTTGAGTCCAGTTGACTGCCAGTTCCAGTCGGAAGGGAGCTGCTTGGCATCGATCTGAATGTGGGAGGACGAGCTATAGGTTAATCTTGGTGTACAGACCTCCGCATCTCCTCCTCGAGGAGGATACAGCCCTGTACACCGAACTCAGTAGCCTGCTAGGGGATAGGGTGTGTGTAGTTTTAGGAGACTTCAACTGTCGCGGCATAAAGGGGAAAACAGGACTGCCGATGCTGAAGGGAGGAGGCTAGTTGACTTTGCTGATGAGAACTTCTTCACTACACAGCCATGCATCTTACGCACTACATACTACACACTAGGCCTAATCTTTTCAAAATTAAAAAAAAATAATGGCAATCACTTCAACAACCTCCAAGTCCCCAAGGGTGGGGACCATAAATGTCCCCACTTCTGGCTCACCTGCTGCCAATACTGGGGAACGTAGACTTTGGCAATGGAGCTGGTTCTACTACTGCCTATTCAAGATATTCTGGGCCTCTATACCCAATTCACTTTTCGTAAACTTCTGCAACATTTGTGGCCTTCCCTCAAATTTTCAATCTGTTGACCACTACCTCTCCTCTAAACCTCATCTTCACTTCCTCACTGAAACTAAAGTGTCTGGGATGACTGACAGCAATCCCTTTTCTGTACCCTCCTACTTCCTCTATAGAGTGTGTGTGTGTGTGTGTGTGTGTGTGTGTGTGTGCGATGGCCTAACTTGCTCTCATATTTCCAAACTTGAATCCTCTGAATTCTATACCCTCTGGTTATAGCTTACATGCCAATCTTAAACTAAATGCATCTACACTGTCTACCTTTCTCCTAATTCTACTGACAATCCAAAATTCTTTGACTACCTCACTTCCGAAGTAGAATACATTCAATCCCAATCTCCATTTTTGGTTATTTCAATGTTCACCACCACCTTTGGCTTTCCTCCCATTTCACCAACATCCCTGGTGAACTAGCTTACAACTTTTCTATCTAGAATGACCTAGAGCAGATTGTACAGCACCGTACTTGTATCCCCAATCATCTTGGAGATGGGCCCAACATTCTGATTTATTCCTCTCCTCTTGTCCTCCTTACTTTGTCAAACTTTTTTTCTCCATTGGGCTCCTCCAACCACAATCTTGTATATGTTTCCTGTCCTATTGCTCCAATTCAGCTTTTGGATCCTCCCAAAAGGAGACACCTTTGGCACTACTGATTGGGAGGCCCTTGGGCAGTACTACTCTGATTTCGCATGGAATGATTACTGCTTCCATGGCCAGGGCTTTTCCAAATGTGCTGAGTGCATCATGGAGATGATTCTCTTGGATAAGGAGGCATACATTCCATACCTGGGTCATTCTCTGTCAGATCAACCAGTGCCTAACACCCTCATCTCTCAGATTTTGCTGAAATTTGGTTTATAGGGAGTTTGTGGGCCCTGAATCCATTTCTGAAATTATAAGGTCAATCCGACCAACGGTTCAAGAGATATGACCTCGGGAAATTTGAGGTCACTTGCGAGGTCACTAACATTTGGCGACCCATAACTTGGGTAATAATGGTCACAATTATATAAAAGTATATATATTTAGAATCAGAAAACGACAAGGAATCCAAATATGCAAGTTTTAGAACTCTAGGTTAAAAATAAAAAAGTTACACTGTAACCAAAATTTGAGGTCACGATTTGACCTCTGGGGTATCAAATGAGAATTTTTTTTTTAAATGTAAAAAATGAAGGCATAGGCATTGGCTATTAGAATCAGCAAAAAAAAGTTTGTTTATGTTAGTATTTTTCATGTAACTAACATAAGTGAACACCATATTCATAAGTTGTGCGTCAATTCTACCTATTTTTTCACACTTAAGCTCATAATTTGACCTATAGAAATTAAAATTACATTTTTTTATAGATATAAAAACAAAGGCAAAAAATGTAAAATTGTATTTCACTGCTAATCTACACTGGCAATAATAGTTATAATAGTGAAAGGGGAAGACCTACTTAGAGGATTCATGTGCTAGCCTAATACAATTTTTGCATGCTCGATGCTCTCATCAATTTCTTTTTGTGGAAAAATGTATTGAATTCTGCTGCCTCCTCTTAGGGTAGGACAACTCATTACAGTTAATATATGATGTCCTGGCACTGCACATGAATCCTTGTTTGATGGATAATAATATGCACTTGATCCTGATGACCCAGAGGGATGTAGAAAGTTCACAGTGAAATCATCAAACTCTTCACAATATTCCTCCACAATTCCATACCAAACTTGCATGTCATAAATGCAGCCAACATACTCTCCTGGTTTGACACATTTTAGGTTACCAAGCATTGCAGGTTCATTAGTAAAATGACTTTTCCTTATTCTTTTCTTTTCTCCAATGCCACTTGAAATGGGATACACCATCAGTTCTTCCTTGTTTAGGGGAACAAATCTATGATATTTCTGAGTTCCAGGAATAGCCCTACTATCCTTGAATCGATGTTCCAACCGTTCTTCTGCATCTTTCAAATCAGCTGTAGTTACAAAGAAAAAATTTATCTTCTTGCTCAAGTTTTCTTCACAAAACTGAAACATGTGTTCTGGTGTAAGAATTTGCCTCTCTGTAGTTCTCTGCAAACTGGCACGAGCAGTAGCTCTTTTCACTGTTCCTCCAATCCCATCACATGCATTTTTGCCATGGGATGTAGCAAAGAAGTGCCATTCACAAGACAGACCAAAATCCTCTTCATGGTAACAGAGATTTGTGAAGTTGTATCTGTTCTTATATTGGCCAGCACATCCATCTGAGAAATAGTGCACCTTCTTCAATTGTGGGCATCTGAATTTAACATATGTCATAAGCTTCAATATGAATGAGTAAACCATTATAGTGTTGTGTTTTAGTGATGCAGATAAGAAACAGACACTAAAATGGCTAAGTTCCTGGTCTGCAGATGATCTATAATAGATGACAAAAGGGTGAACTGTACACTGTGAATTGTCCCAGTGAAACCCTTGGGCAGCATCCTGGACAATGAAAGAATAATTCTCAGAGAAATCACCTACTATAACTACCTCGCTCTGAGGTGGTAGTGTTTCTTTCAACTGCTTGAAGTACTGTGATTGTTGCTGAGCAACAAAGTGATGACGAACCATGCGGGATATTTTCATGCTTAGGGATGATAAGTATTCATGAAGTGGCTCCACCTTATCAACCATTGTACAACGGTCAACAGTCACCCATTGCTTGTAAGATATTTCATTTGGAGCTGATTTCACACTGTCAAGTAACTCAAGAAAATCCAGGACACCCTCTTCTCTTGGGCAATCATTGCAAAGTTGCATCATGCAAGTCTCTCTTTCTGTACTGCAGACACTGTAATCCATAAGATCCTTGTATGAAAGACCTCTTTCTCCCAATGCAGCCAGCTGCAATTTTGGATTTGATGGTATGTGCAGACACAGACAGAATGAGTCCCACCACTACCGGCAAGCACACAATATGATGGCCGTAATTTTGCAAATGTGGAAAATCCTATTTTGGGATTCTTTTCATCATTTTTATATAGTTCAAACATCTCTCTTAAATTCCCGAGGACCAATCGTTTTTGCACCTTCAGCACTGATAACTTTCACGCAATCCTTTTGGCCAGGACACATACGACTAACCTCTTCTGACTCATAGAATCTTCTAACTATATCTTTGTGTTCTTCAGATATCACTTTTCCTTTGCTCATTAGTGGAATCTTCGGAAGGATTCCATGTTCTGATTTAAGTGAACGGCTTCTTTTCACCATGTATGTTGTAGTTTGAAAGAAACTAGCTGTTTTTTCAATTGTGTATGGTGAGAGTGTCAATATTTGTAGTTTGTGATGGTGACATTTGCTCTCCAGGAATGACTGTTTCAATTCATTCATTAATTTGTCTAGATGTTTTTCAGATTTAGTTTCAGGTTTTGAAGTATCACTTACCTCCTCGGTAATTTGAACACCATAACTGAGTTCTAGCCTCTCCTTCAGGTGTTTCTGAGCAGATGATAGCTTACCACGAGCCTTGCGCTTTTTCTGGCTTAATGACAGCCCTTCTGAAAAGAACAGAAAAAAAGGTTTCACACACCTGAATATTAGTAATTAAATATTAATTATAGTACCTTAAATGCTATATAATTGGCTATATAGTAGATCAAACAGACCTTGTAATAAAGTATAAGTTATTATATTAATTTATTACTTACTTTTTTTAACTGGTGTTTGGTCCAGAAATGCTAGAACTGGTTCAACTGAAGTTGAAGGATTTTCCTTTATCAAGCAATCACTGTCATTGTCCAGATCTTGAATTGAAGAGATGTTACTCAAGCCACTGATAGTAGATGATTCATTTGAATCCTGCTCAGACTCGTTGTTTTCAGTGGTACTAAGTATAGTGGGGTTTTTCATTATCAGTGTCCAGCAGTTCACACACAACAATGAGTCTTTTTTCACTCTTCCAGCACATTTTTCAACAAGTACATCAGTCACTTTTCTAAGATTGATTGTTATGCGTTTCTTGTGTTTTTGAATAGGGTCCTGGCAGTATTTCAAGTGCCGAACCATTGTATTTTGATCTGTAAAGATATAGGATTTACAATTAGGTAATATATATTTTTTAGAAAATATATAGCTATACACACTTAATATTTTAGGCCTTGATAGTCTCTGAGGCTCATTAAAACACCATACCCACCAGCCACCCACAGTGCTGGCTGGAACTGTACTAACCTGTAGACAAGGAATTTTGCAACTATCTGTGTTGATTCTGCACTTAGACAAGTAGCAACATGTTTCAACAGGTTTGTTTAGGCTACATGTGAGCTTAGTCTTCCCCTTTCACTATAACTATTATTGCCAGTGTAGAGTAGCAGTGAAATACAATTTTTATTAAATTCTTAGAGCTTGAGGTCAAATTGATAGCTAAGATATAAAAATTCCTTGAAATGACAAGCAATTTATAAATATGGTGTTCACTTATAAGTTAGTTACATGAAAAGTACCAACATAAACAAACTTTTTATGATTGTTTCTATTAGTCAAGAACTCTGACTTTGTTTTTTATATCTATAAAAAATGTAATTTTAATTTCTATAGGTCAAATTATGAGCTTAAGTGTGAAAAAATAGGTAGAATTGACGCACAACTTATGAATATGGTGTTCGCTTATATGTTAGTTACATGAAAAATACTAACAAACTTTTTTTTGCGATTCTAATAGCCAATGCCTATGCCTTCATTTTTTACATTTGAAAAAAAAATTCTCATTTGATACCCCAGAGGTCAAATCGTGACCTCAAATTTTGGTTACAGTGTAACTTTTTTATTTTTCAACCTAGAGTTCTAAAACTTGCATATTTGGATTCCTTGTCGTTTTCTGATTCTAAATATATATACTTTTATATAATTATGACAATTATTACCCAAGTTATGGCTCGCCAAATGTTAGTAACCTCGCGAGTGACCTCAAATTGCCCGAGGTCATATCTCTTGAACGTTTGGTCGGATTGACCTTATAATTTCAGAAATGGATTCAGGGCTCACAAACTCCCTATAAACCAAATTTCAGCAAAATATGAGAGATGAGGGTGTTAATTTCAATTTTTTTTGGTTGATCTGACAGAGAATGACCCACCTGTTCTATTCCTACTATTAATGTAAAGAAAAAAACCTTAGCTTAACTTTGTTCTAATGATATCTGCAACAAAGAGGAGGCTTTCAGAAAGTACTATCACCATCCAACTTCTGGTTCTCACTTAGCTTATATTTCTGTCTGTAATCATCCAAAATCTATTCTTTGACTCACCAAAAATTCCTTCATCAGATAAAAATGTGAAAAACTGTGTACAGTAAACCCTCATCCAATGCGGGGGTTAGGTAAATCTGTATTGAACAAACTTAATACCTTATGGGATAAATGGGGATACATGAACACAGCCACATGAAGTCTCCCATTAATACTTGGGTATGTAGATTTTTTATTCATACATAAATGAATTTCCCTACCTATATTGTACAGTATATGAAATAAGAACAAAATCATAAACAACAATATTTACATATAAATAAAAATAGCACATTTTTCTTCACTCTTTCAGATGGTACATATGGTAGACGTGTTCACATGATACTTATGGCCAAGTGATGTTATGCTCATACTACCACACAACTTAACTTTTCTTCTCTTCACTAGGTATCACTTGCAGATGCTTTACATTTTGGTGCCATACTAAGGGTGACAGCAAAACAATGGCAAAATACAACAAAAACAATCCAACGCAACTTCACTAAACTTAACATGGTAGCAGCGTAAGCAGGACAGACAAGGGGTGATGCAAGGGGTGATGCAAGAGGGGAGAGAGTGGGAGTGTAGGAGAAAACACTAGAGGGCACATTGGGCATGCATACAGTACTACTGTACGAGAGCATGTTTGGTGGACGATGTATAATCAAATTTCCCATTTTCAGCAATTAATTGTTCACTTATACTGTACATGGATTTGCTTCCATGTAATAAGCAAATCCTCACTGGATAAACATGCATTGGATGAGGGTTTACTGTAATTCTAATTCTTTTCACTCTCTGACATCTAGCCAAAGCCTCTCCAACAACTTTTCTTCTTTTGCTCCTCTTTTCCCAATAAACCTGAACTCTTCGCTTAAACTTTCACTTCAACCTCCAGTGCTGTTCCTCCATCTCCCCCTCCCTTTGATTTAATTATGACTGAAATCAGAATCTCCTCCAAAGATGTTTCTTCTGCCCTATCTAGGCTTAACTAGGAAGGCATACAGTCCTAATGGTGTCCCTCCTGTTGTTCTCAAGAACTGTTCCTCTGTGCTACCACCATGCTGAGGAAAAGTGATCTTTGTTTTTCATCTAGTACTTTTCCTTCCTGCTGGAAGTTTGCTTTCTTTCAGCCTGTCCCAATGAAGGGTGACTGCTCTGAACATTCCAACTATTATCCAGTTTCTTTGATTTCTTGCCTTTCTAATGTTTCTGAATCTATCCTTAAGAGGAAGATTCTTAAGCACCTCTCTTCTCAATCTTTTTTCAGATTGTCAGTATGGGTTCCTCAAAGGATGCTCTACTGACAATCTTCTTGCATATCTCTCTGACTCATGGTCATACTCCTTTCAGGATTTTGGTGAAACCTTTGCTACTGTGTCAGACAGACATGGGGCTGAGGCCTGGCCTCAGCCTCAAGGCCAGCTGAAAAGTGGAAAGGCCTCGGGACTTTCGTGAGGCCTTAAGGAAACTGAATTTGTTTTGTTCTGCAATTTTCAACCCCCAGTAGCATTGGGGTGGATTCCTCAGGTGGACACACTCAGGGTGGATATTCTTCAGGTGTGGACCATGACCTGACAGGTGACCATACATGGTGGCATACTTTGATAAATATTATTTAGACAGGTGACTAGTCAGGCAGCAGTCTTTGATAAATACTATTCAGTTAGGTGACCAACAGATTAGTGACAGGTCAATATGATATTAGGTACATAAATATAATATATCACAGTATATAATTATTATTCAGTCAGTCAGCAGTAAACCAATTGACTTAATGTAGCAAAACTAGTGTGGGAAAGCAATCTATCAGTTGGTCATCAATTGAACTGAGCTCATATAATGTGTTTGTGTTATTTATGCGTAGAAACTATCGTACTGTATCTATTTCTATAATAAAAAATATGCCAAACTAAAGAATAATACCACCTAGTATACTGATAACTAGCATCAATAATTTTGTTTTTTGCCAATCATAAATTGTAATACACAAATTTCTAAATAATATGATTTGAAATTAATACAGTAAACTTCCGAAATAACGGCACTCAAAATAATGGAATACTCGAGATAACGGCACTTTTAAAAATTGTCATACAGTAAAGAAAACGGCAGCACGCATGACTTTGTTTACATCCGGCACCGTTTTGAAAGTGAACTCTGTACCGACAACACGTGGAACACTCAGTGCTACATTTATAATGTTAAATGAAGAAATCAATTAAAGAAAATGCACCCTCTACAGATGAAGCACTCGTGGTGGAGAATTTAGAATAGTTTTTTTCAATTTTAAAATGTTCTTTTTGCTTTATTTACGTACTGTGCATTTACCAGTTAATAAAGTAGTATTCATTCTCTCTCTATTTCTTATTTATCCCCCTTTATTTACGCATTAAATACATTTAAAAAAAAACTTCCGAGACAATGGAAAATTCGCAATAACAGCACCCTCAAATCCCCGAGGGTGCTGTTATTTGGGAAGTTTACTGTATATCAGATGCAAACAATTTTGCTAATATTGGCATTATAACCGAGATGTAAATTGGTATACTGTTTGAAAATAATTTTTTTAGTCTTTTTCATTTACTTTAATAATATAAAGTATTATACATATAACTAAAATTGTTTGATAATGGATAATATCAGGTGTACTCTTGAATCAAATTACAATATAACATGTTGAAATATCAGGTGCAAATATATTCTCAATATCATTATATTATTGTGTATATATAATATAGTAATGGGATGATATAAACTTCATACCTATAGGCCTACCATACATCAGAAACATCTCTCACATAGCTACAGTACAAGCTACAATTACATTAATGATCTTTGGTAGACTAAGACCACAATGTCTTATTGTCAAGATACATAATTTAAATGCAAGACTTCAAAAAAATAGGCATCTCCAAATGTAGCTCTGTTTGCAATGCTTGCTAGAGTCACTAATAATTGTAGCCATTCAGAAATTATACGATCAAAACACTGAGTTAGTACAATCTTTAAATATTTTTGCTAGATCATCTTCATAACTTTTCATATCATAATATATACATACTAAACTTGGTAATTATTGAATGTCAAGTTCACTGTTGTGAAACATTCAATAATAACCAGGAAGTCATCTGTAAATTATACAATTCTTACGTTAGGCTGTTCATCCTTCCACACAAGAAAGTGGTTGGTAGATAAATGGGTACCCTAGGTGGCCTAGTAAAGATGCTGGGCTGCTGATGGGGCGTGGTTCGGATTCCACATTAAACTGTAGGTCTAAGGTGGAGTGAAAAGCTTGACCTTCATCAGAATGAACAATTCGGGCAGAAGCTTACCAAAGGTATGCTAGCGTGAGACTACAGTAGGTTACCATACCTTTGAAAGAGCTTCAGGCCTAGGCTAGGCTAGATTGTTGAGCCTTTCCAAAGCATGGAGGAGCTTATTGGTAGATTTTGAAGCGAGTATCTGCACCCAGAGGTGCAAATACTGCATTCATTATTTGCATCCAAATGTCACACCACTATGCAAATACCTTCAGCCTAACAATCTTAGGCCTCCCCTAAAAAGGCCTTAGCCTTGGTCTTTAAAAATATATGTCCTCAGCCTCATCCCCATGCCTGGTGTTAGACATATCGAAAATGTCTGATGGAGTCTGGCACAAATCTTTAATTTCCAAACTGCCCACCTTCAGTTTCTATCCTTTTATCTATGCCTTTATCTCTCATTTCCTTTCCAGCCAAGCTATAGCTGTAGTTGTGAATGGCCACTGTTCTTCTCCTAAAGCTATTAATAGTCATGGTTCCTCAGGGATCTGTCCTATCACCCACTCTTTTCCTTTTATTTATTAAGAATCTATTAAATTGCAATTCCTGTCCTATCCACTCCCATGCTGATGATTCCACTTTTCACTTCCCCACCTGCTTCTCAAAGTGTCCATCTCAACAGTCACTGCTCATGCATGGGGTGGCTCAACCCACACAGCTCTACTTGACTGGATGGAATCAAAGGCTTTTCATCTCATCAATTGCCCACCTCTTATTGACTATTTTTATCCAAGAAGGACAAGGCTAAGGGCAAATGCCTGCAAAAGTGATGCTTTCACAGGAAAGAACCAAAAAAGATCTCCAAGGCTTAATAATGCTATTTTTCTTTTTTTTTAATATAAATTTTTAAAAGATTGTTTAGTAAGGAATAGAGGGAGGAGCATGTGTGTATGTATGTGTTTGAGAGCATGCTGAACTGCTCACAGAGTAGATGAGACATGAAAAAAGATCAGCTGAGGAGGACAGTGACAAGAGAAATGAGAGTTCAGGCACTCCCTGTCTCTTGCCTAACATCCCCCCTGGGGTACTTCCCTGGTTGATTGGTGTCTACAATCTCCTCCTGTCTTCAATCCCTCTCTCTTTGCCAGTGTTGTCTCATTCTTTCTTTACTATTATAACAGACACTGCTCTTCTGAACCTTGTAACTGCATGCCTACTCTCTTAAGGAGAGCTTGCAGTAAAAAATAAAAAATAAATTAAAAAAAAAACCTTGTCTTAACCTACCTGAATTGATTACGTCCTAGCATAAGTTTTGCCTTTTTATAAGTTGTAGATTTCCTTACTGTTCCTTGTGGATTCAAGTTCTCAATTGTTAGTGTACAGGTTAGAGCAGCTGAAGAAATGCTTGTGTTAATTTTGCCATTCATCTTTATTATTAGGGACTAAATTTCTGAGATTAGAGGTTTGAGATTCACTTGAAAACAGTCACACAAGCACACAAATATGACCATTTAACTGGAAAAAAGAATATGAAATTATCAAAATTGTAAATAGATGTCTTGATTTATTGAAAAACTCCAGACTACAACCTTTAAGGAAATATGCTGGGTATCATGATTTATTCTCAACCCCTTGCACTGCTTATCACAGGCCTATAGCTTCCTACCTTCATTTTACTACCCTTCTTGTAAATGTATACTAAACTGTCATTTTTTAATCATAATGTATCTCTGTGCAATTGACAGACAAAATATATTAGTATGGTTCTCTATCTTTGGCATAATTGGAACTGACTGCTGGAAAATGGCACATGTCAGGTATAAGGAACATTGTTGAAACTACTTATGCTCCATGTGAAAATTACCTTTAGAAGCAGGCATTCAAACATAGGCCCAGTGGATTGACTAAGGAAAATGAAACACTAGGGTGCTTTAGCATCAAAATCTTATACTATAATTTGAAAATATAATATTCAGTACAAAATACAAAAATAGTATGTAGCTACAAGTTGAACTTTAGATTAATGTTTTGATAAATACTAAACAGAAAAAAACCCAACTGGGTGTAATAATCAATTTTTACCAATTTTGCTAATAGAAATATTATTCTCTGAAGACAAT
This sequence comes from Bathynomus jamesi, assembly GCA_023014485.1. Lineage (NCBI taxonomy): Eukaryota > Metazoa > Arthropoda > Malacostraca > Isopoda > Cirolanidae > Bathynomus > Bathynomus jamesi. Next base: position 125,472 of record JAJOZX010000044.1, on the reverse strand, counting down.
TATTCAAATCACAGTTGCATCCCAACTTTGTATATAGTGCCAGCCCATTGGCAACACTATATGCCTCCTCCATTCATTAATATATATATATTATTGACTTGATTGAAATGTCCAGAAACCAAATAAATTTATGTTGCTACATGATTACTATTCTCTCTAATCTTATACCTTGGCTGACCTTTGACTTTGTGCCATTCATCAGGCCTAATTTTACTTGGATCCCCCCAGACCCCCATGATAATACATATATACGTACTAAACTTGGTAATTATTGAATGTCAAGGTCACTGTTGGTGAAACATTCAATAATAACCAGGAAGTCATCTGTAAATTATACAATTCTTACGTTAGGCCTCACTTAGAATACTGCATTTAAGCTTGGTCCCCTCACCTTAGACATGAATTGATATTATATTAAAGGAATTAGGTATGTTTAGTTTTGAGACACATTGTATGAGGGGAGATATGATTTTCTTCTTCAGTGTGGAGGTACTGGTACTTGTTTCCACTAATTAGGCTGTAAAGTGTTGGATTTTTTCATCTAAGGATCCTTCTATAGAGGGGGCATCAGGAAGAGCTCTAGACCAAATTCTCCAAACTATGTCATGTAGTTTCCAAGTCAGACGACGTTTATGAGGGGTGGATACTGGTGAGATTTGCAGAGCAGTGAGGACAGGAAAGTGGTCACTACCCAGACTTCCACCAACAGCCACAGTACAGTTAGGAGCAAACTTACCTCTACGTAAAGAGATCTAATGTTGAATAACTTCCATTATTAATGTTAAATCTTGTAGCGAGATCAACAGGAGTCAATAGCACAAAGTCCGAAGAAAGAATAAAATTAAATTTAAGGCAATTGGTGTTGGAGAACCTGACATACCTATATCCCAAGCCCTGTGTCTACCATTAAAATCACCACAAAAAAAACTTCTTGACCAGCATAGTGTTTGATCTCTAAAGCAGTTAAAGGTAGGTATGGATTATAAGCTGTGGGTATATATCTAAAGTACCACTGTTTACTTTTAAAGATAAAGCAAGGACCTTGAGAACTCCTGCAGGGAAGGGACAGAGAGGTAATGGTCTAAAGCACAAATCTGAATGAATCAGAAATAGCAAACTGCCACCCTCTCAGCCAACCCTGTCTGCTCTGATCCGAGTGTAATTAATAAAAGTAGGCTGGAGTCTAGAGGTTAACGTGTGGTCTCAAAACTGCCAGTAAATAGGGGGTTTTTTTAAGTTATATTGGGTCATTCCAGGACAAATCATGCAAAAAAAAAAAAATTTGTAACCATTCCAACTTGTATTTCTCTCAAATTTAGTATACAAGATTGTTTTTGTGCAAAAACATGAAATCTCAAGTTTTAGGGCAATCAGAGTAATGGTTCAAAAGTTATGGGCCCCCCAATTTTGGGGGTGGGGGCTGACCCATTAATGTTTAAAAGTCCATAACTCAGTCCCTAATTGAGCTAGGAAAAAAATTTAAAAACCATTTGAAAGCTCAAATCCTAAAGAATAATTGACTGAGTAATAAAATACATTTAATTAAATAGTTAAAAAGTTACATAGATTTGAATATTTGGGGAGGGGCCCACCCTCTATGATACAGATTTCAAGATTTTTTTTTTTCAGCATTTTGTACCTCAATTACTCTTCTATATAACTTAGTCAATGACTGTATTTTTACCTTTAATTGTGTATTTTTTTGCACTTTATTATAAGGTAGTTGCTAGTGAAAAGATGACATATTAGCCCAAGTTCAGGAATTAGGCTATACTAACTCAAAGGTGGGCACCCAGGCCTCAAAAAGGACCGACGGTCCCAGTCCTTGCCTCAAACTGGACCAACAGTCCCAGTCAAGGTCCTTTCTGAAGATAGGACCTAGGAACGACTCAGTCCTCAGTCCTTATATATAATATAAGTGAAAAATTTTATTAAAATGAAAAATGAAATTAAAGACACCGGAAATCTTTAATTTTATTAACGTAAATTATAATTAATACAATACATAAATGATAAAAAAAAGTTATTAAGTTAAATGCTTGAGTTTCCCTTCAAGATGACTAGCATTTCAAAATGGCTGTCACTGAGCCCTGACCTTTTCGGCTTGAGGACATCCTTCCCCAAAGAGAAGAGCCTTTCCACGGCGGCACTGGATGGTGCCAGGTGTTGAAACAAGTTTCAGTTCAGTTTCGGTTCAGTCTCAGTCTCTGAGTCTTCTGGAGGAAACGATCCATCTTCTTTAGAACTTCAAATAATCACTAAACATACTAAAAAAGACCATCCAGACCAGGCCATCCGGAATTGCTTAAAAATGGACCGTCGCTCCTCATTTCGGTCCTCACTGAGAAAAGGACTGACTTTCCCACTCACGGTCCTTAAAAAGGACTGAGTTCCTGGAATTCGGTCCTTTTAGAACTCGGTCCTGCCCACCTTTGTACTAACTATATATATTGCATGCGCACCAGGGTGTCTCATTAATACATAGAATTTTTTTTTTTTCAATTTTCTCTTGCTCGCGAATGCTGCCCCGATTTCAATAGGCATAGAGGTTCTAAAAATCGAAAAATGATGGGAATCGAACAGTATTTAGAGGTCACTCAAGTTTAACACTTTCTTGTAGCTATTTAGGAAAAAAAAGAAATTTCTATCACTCTTATTCTCTTTATTTCTGAACAAAAATGAAAATAAACGAAATGCACCTTTCATTAATTGAAATAAGCGCGTATAAATGGATTGTTTTCATCATCAATCTGTCCTACACTACTTGATTTTACTCTTCAAGCTCTCCTTCGTCTTGACGGGGATCAACTTCTGGTGAGCCCGAACCACCTTGAGGACGAATTGCTTCTGCTTCTCATCACGCGTGATGGTGGAATTGAATCTTTTCATCAAAGCGATACCACGCTCGGCGGCGTCATTGACCACCTTCAGGGCTTTCACCCTCTTTTGCGCCGTGATCCAATCCTCTGGATCTTTCATGAGGAAGGTGGGAGACTCAGATTCTGGAAGGATCGCGCGGAAGAAGACTTCTTTTGTTCTCCGGGTGACGAAGAGCTTGATGGATTGCTGTGGATTGAAGTTCTTCGGATCGATCCGCTTGAGTCCTTTCTTCATGGCGGGGGATTGAAGTCGTTGGACCATCTTTAGCTTCGTGTCCTTTGGAATGCGGTCGTCAAAGAAACCAAGCCCCACGAGATCCTCTGAGAGGTACCACAGGTGCCTTTTCAAGGCCATGGATGCCGTGTGGCTGACTTCCTTGTCAGGGTAGGCCTCGAGCAGGCGAAGGAACTCTAGGTCGTTCAGTGGAGCTCGATTCGAGACCATTGCCTCATTCCACTGCTTCACGTACGCGAGGGAGATGAACAAACACAGCCGCCGAAGTCCTCTTCTTCCCTGGCTGTCAGGTCCAGTTGGTGATGGAACATGAAAATCTTGAGGGCATAGATGGCTTTGGCCATCCATCTGGCGTGGTGATAGGCCCCAGGCTGACGAAATCCCCCCTGGACCTGACCGCCAAGGAAGCGGTAGGAAAGGATGAGGAGTTCACGGTAGTCTTCTCGGGATGTGTGCCATGGGAAAGCGTCTACTGCAGGTATTTCTTCATGGAAGACGCTTGATTTGCCCAGTTGTCAGTTGTTGTGGGATTGCTTTCGTCACCGATGGACAAGAATGACCATTTGTCAATGGAGGCCCACCGCTGTTGAAATCTTTTGAAGAGGAGAATGTCAGGGGAAGAGGACGGCCCCAGACATCGAACGAAGACATCCTTGAGTAAGATCTCCAAGACGTGGTAACAGCAAGCCAACCACAACATGGGACAGCCAAACTCCTGCTCAATGCGAACGCAAGCACCTTGGATCATCCCAGCATTCACAGCTGTGGTGTCGAATCCCAGTCCAATGATTTGCTCCGAAATGCCAAAAGCCTGGACTTCCTGGAGTACGGCTGCAGCCTGTTCTTTTCCAGTGCCATCCACCGCAACGGGTACACCAAGAAGCTCCTCGACTCCATCGCCCATCACCACAACAGCAATCCGGTCAACCTCCTCCTTCTCCTTGGCAATATCTTCCAACAGTTTCCCATCCCAGTGCAAGACTAAAGGACCAGAAGCTTCGAACTTTCGGGTCAACTCTTCTCCCATCTCCTTTCGGATCTTGTTCCGTGTTCGATGAACAGTTGCTGGTGAGATTACCAGGTCATCCAGGTCATGACCCAAACTCTGAGCTGCTGCTGCAAAGGACGACGTTGCTTGTCTCACGGACATGTCGCGATCCCAAGCAGCAATGAGATTCGGGTCCGTGAGGGCATTCATTCGCCTTTTCTTTTGAGTCTGGGCCTTGCTGGTGCTGGGCGCTTGGTACGTCTCGTCATCATCATCCTCGTCTTCCGTGTTCATTTCAGTGCTGCTACCATCCACCTCCAAGATCGCTACCTCCATGAGCTGTGTCACCCCAGCATCCCATTTACTCTTCCTAGCCGTGGCTGCAAGATCCCTCTTCCGCTTCACAGCTTTCTTCTTCGCTGTCTTCTGGTCCACCTCCGCAAGACTTGAAGACATCCTGTCTTCCCTCTGCGAGGTGAGAAAATCCTTGTCCTCCTGAGGGACCTTGGAGGAGGATAGCGCGGAGGAGTGAGCCACGTCAAACACGTCTTCCAAATCCGACTTGAACATCCCCTCCTTGTACCGGTAACCCTCTTGCGGCTTTGTCCTGTTCTTCTTGAGTGCGTCGTAGGTATCGATCAACTTCGCCAGCTTCTCCCCTGCGTACTTCTTGGTGGTAGTTGGTATGTTGGCCTTCTCCCAGATGGGCCAGATGGTTTCCACCACCAGGCGAATGCTCTCCAATTTGGTCTTCCTTCCCTCTTGATCTTGGTGGTGGTGGAAGTAAAGGAGCAGGCATTGCTCCTTCGATGGAAGTCGTGGACAAACAATTGCTGCAATTGGGGCCTTGTCCAGCAACCACAACTGGTTTCCTGCTCTAGTAACCATCACCTGCGAAAGAGAAGAAAATCTTGTATAAGTGAAACAGAAGTGGCGAACTTGAGTGACCCCTAAAAATCCTCCTACAGCTGTCAAAGTTTGTGATAACAATCCTTTATAAAGGTGTAATACGGGCAAGCGTCGCCCCAACCCGAAATCCTCCATTCGTATATTTGAGACACCCTAATGCGCACACACACTTAAAATAAAAGAATTTGTACTGCCTGTTTGTAAGGTCAAGTACCGGTATCACGCTTGTGTAGTCATGCTACAACTTGTCACAGCAAAATGAGATTGTCTGAAGGCTCCTTCCATTAGTAGGAGCCTTGGTTATTAAGGGTTCAGTTTGCCTTTTGTGACCACATGATAAACACTGCTCATATATGGTATCTGCTCCCCATATTATTTTAGTGCCTTGCCTATATTGGCTGTGCTTGTGTTTGCCTGTTATCATTAAAAATCATTATCATTTAATATTCTTTCTACTTATTACAAGAACTGAAGCATATAAATTTTAAACATGTCTTACCATTTAAATCATCATAAACAGTATTATGATCCCTTTAAGAGACAAGAAAGAAGCTTAAAGGGTTTAAGAAATTTACCATTAAATTAAAAATCCTGCACTCCTTAATTGAAAAGTTTGTACAAACTGTTCTGTAAGATTAAATGAACTTGAAGAACCTGATAAATTATTTAATGATGTTTTTGAAACAGTCATCTACAAGTACCTCTTCATTTCAAAGCAGTCCAGGAAGTACACATTTGCAAACTGACAATCCTGGTGAGATCAGTGATATTGAAATCTGTAGAGAACAAACCAAGAACATTCTTGAAGAAATGGAGATTTCACCAATAAAATTCCATAAGTAGTGTATAATTATAATTTGGGGACTTATTTTTGAAAAGTATAGTTATCAAAAAATGCATTACCATACATGATTTTTAAAAATCTAAACTCTATCTTTGTGTATACATTGTTTCATAGTCAGAGTGTGGGGGTTGTGAAGTTTCTCACAACCCACTACTGATTTTCAAATCCCTCTTTTGGGCTTGTGGAGTTTTTCATAGAAACCCCACCCTAATTTTCAAGTCCTATCTGGTTCTTAAGTTTTTCTCTCCCCACAGGAGTCTAGTTAGTAAGCCTGTTAACTGTAAAAATACTGTACAGTAACTTCCAGACTATTTGATCTTGGAAGCCTATTAAAAGGTTATGAAACCTGAATAGATTGCCAGGTAGACAGGCTGAGATTAATACAGACGTGTCATTTTGGAAAGCCTTTGAAAGGTATGATGTCAAGTGCTCTAGCTTGTAGCTTGTAATCCTTGGCCAGTATACAATAGGAATAAAGACTTGTTCATAATTCTTATTCTTAGTTATTGTAGTGTCATTTGTATTTCACCATTATTAGTATTTAGGGATGCACCGGACATGATATCCAGCTAGATATTGCGAAATATCCGGTATCCAGCAGGATATGGGTCATATCCAGCCAGATATGGGCCAAGACATTAAAAAATTAACACCTGTATGAAACTCTGCCATAATATAACAACACACTACAAATAATATTTTACATAAAAAAAATGGAAAGCTCCAGGGCCCACCCCTAAACCAGTCCAGCAACACTTTTAATATTAAATCAACACAATACTGATGACAAGAATAAATAAAACATCTGTCCATCCTTAACGATTACAGTTCTATTAATATAATCAGAGCTTTTTTATAAAAACATCTAGGTGTTACATTTTTTAAAAAGCTTAAATATTGCTAGACCCCTGCACTTGCTTTCCATTCTTTTTTCTCCTTTATTTTCAAAACAATACAAAACATTACAGCTTGACAAATGTAAAATACATTGAATACAATATAAAATGCCTGGAATGAAATCAATGAATGGAGGGCAGTATCATGTAGGTAAGATGCCGCCATTCAGCTGGAGTAGTGTTGAAAACCGGTTTGTAAAAACCAGTTTTTAACCAGTTTGTAAAATTCCCCTAAAAATCGAAAACTGAAAGAAAAAACCGGTTTATCGATTGATTTTTATTTGGCTCAAACTTGCGCAAACGTGCAGCTACGCGCTACAGCGCACAAAAAATAACTTCGAATACATTACCTATTAAGTTAAATTGTGACAAACTGGCAACTGCTCTTCAGTATAATTTTTGCCTATCTGGCAACTCGATCTTCAGTTTGTCTCATCATGTAGGCTGTAGTGTAGAGTCAGTCGACTAAAGCCCTATTCGCAGTATAAGACCCTTAATGCCCTTTGTTTCTAAGATGTCATTTCCAAAATAGGGCTAAAATCTAAATTAATTTATATATTTTTTCTTACACGAAGAGTCAATTTCGTTTTCTAGGTAAAGTTTTTTTATTAAAAAATTTTATTTCAATGTTTTTCCAAAATAGAGATAAATTTTATTTTTATTCTTTATAATTTTTTACAAAAAGTTTATTTCTTTCTAAGTAGAGATGTTTTATTTTAAAAAATTATTTCAAATCTAAATTGTTTGAATAATGTATTATTTTGGCTAAAATAAAATATGTCAAAGTTGTCATTTTCTTATTCATATGCATACATATGATGCTGCATTTTTGCATTCTTTTGACCAAAAAATAGGCGATAAGCTATGCTTGTTAAGAGTTAAAGTCAGTACCTTTCAATTGTGGCTTTTAAAAATTACTATACTTTTCGGTCATAACCGGTTAAAACCAGTTTTCAAAAAACAGATCAATTAAAAACTGGTTTGTAAAGTTTCGATTATTTTTCAACACTAGCCTGGAGGTCTTCAGAATAAAAAAAACTCAACAGTGATTTAGAACTTTTTTCCATTGTGGTGCAGAAACAAGAGCATTTCTCTTTTAGGCAATATTCAGGATCGCCTTGCTTATAGATGTTTCCATATTCAGAAAACATTCTCTCTGAAAATACAGAGGAGCACAGGTGTGCAGAGAAGCTTTGAAACAATAGTTTTAAGGAGAGGAAATTGGTCCTCCTGCTTCCAAATTTGAATTGGACAGCGCTTCCTATCTACAAGAGGTTCAGATGCATATCAGTCTAACTCCCCTGCAATCAGTAAAATAGCAGCAGTCTTTTTTTCAACCTTTCTTCTCTTGTAACTTACTTCCCCAATTGCTCTCCTTTTGTGATCTCCATAAAACAAGCTTCAAGAATGTACTCTTCGTCTTTCCTCTTTCGCATAGGAGAACTGGAATTTGAGCTTCTTTCGCTTCCACTTTCATTACCTTCACTTTCATTAGAATCATTACCACCTTCGTCATTTTCATATCTATGACTTCTTCAATCAGCCAGGATTTAGCCTGCTCTTTTTTATCTTGTTGAAAGAAAGATAACTTATGCCGCAGATTTATTGCAGTCGCAGAAGCCCTGTTTTTCATTATGTTCAAAGACTTCCCATCATTACTCTCCAACAAGAAACGAGTTCAAAGAAGAAGTCAGGAGTTCTCTCTTTGTCGTTTGAACACCTTGGTCATCATGGCCAATCTTTGAAAGAAATCTTTGTAAAATACAAATGCTTGGGATTATGGAAAACAAAGTTGATTCTTCCAAACTCATTTCCTGAGTTAGTTGGAAGAATGGTTTTAATATTTTAAGGAGATTTTGTATCAGTGTCCACTCGAAGGATGTGATGGTAGGTAATTCATTACGATCAGCCAAATACAGTTGCACTGGAATTTTTAATTTATATAATCTTTCTAGCATCAAATATGCACTGTTCCAAGGTGTTGGGACATCTTGAACCAATAGGAGAGGCTCAAGATTTTGCTACACTTGAATGTGTTTGAAATTGTTACAGGCCAAAGGAGAATGATTAAAGTGAGCTGCAAGGTGGCAACTTTTTGCAAGGATATCAATCACACTCCTCTGAACCATAATTGAGTCACTAATAACCAGTTGGAGTAAATGAATGCTGCAGTATATTGAAGGTATTTCAGCCAGGTCACTACCAAGAGCCATATTACTAGCTCCATCCCTCACCAATAAATTCCTCTTATTTGCATCAAGATCCCAACTATCCCACATAGAGTGAAACTTTTCAGATATATTCTTCCAGTATGCAACCCTGAGAAATGAGAGGCATGTAGCACAGCATCGTATCTTTCAAAATCTTTACCTATCCAGTGACCCGATAATGATATAAAACTTTCTTGAGAGGTTGTGCATGTCCATATAGCTGAAGAAAAGCTGACATGCTTTACTTCTTCCAGCTTCTGAGCAATTTTAGACAAACTCATTATAAAGATGAGAATTATAGTATCAGAGAAGTACCTTCTGCTCAGTAAGAGAGATCTGGGTTGGAGGTAGGCCATTAGATCAATAAAACCATCATCTTCAACTAAAGTAAATGGCTGGTTGTCCAAAGCCATCATCATGCCAATTTATGGTGAATCATCACAGACCTGGAGTCATTGATGTCCCATATTTTTTTAGATGAAAAGCTTTCCTCTATTGAGATCTGCTTACTCATTTGGTCCATTTTCTTTTCTTTCAGAGTACTATCAGTAGAAGTTCATGGTCTAGCCCATATTCTATCTATGCCTATTTCCTTTGATTCAGTCGCAGCAATTCTTTTTTATCATTTTCGTTTTTGGCTTCAGCACCCTCTTTGTTGATTAATCTTCAAATGATTATGAAGAAGTGTTGTGCTAAAAGACTTTTGGCCACCTTTCTCCATCCCATATTTGATAATCTTTTGGCAACTATTACACTTTGCAGTGATATCACTAGGATCATTATTGTATATAGTGACCACACAAAACTTGTCATCATGATTAATACTTAATAGTTTAATACAACACAACCTGAAAGAGAACAAAACAATTAAACATCTGAATATACTTAAGTTATTATTTATCTTATATTGGGGGGGGGGGGGGGGCATTTGCCCCCATACAATACCTAATAATATATATCTAGCTGGATAGATATGGCCATATCCAGCATATCAGTATCTGGCTGGATATGAAAAATTCATATCTGGTGCACCCCTATTAGTATTAATTATTAGTATTAAAAGTAGACATATATATATATATGTTTTTTTGAAACTGACTGAGTATAGATAGATGTAATAAATCCAGCCAGGTTAGAATCAGACATCAGACCCTTACTTATTGCCCAGTTTGCAATAAATATCCATGGAAGGTAGATATTCTTATATTTTTTCTATTTAGGTCCTGATCTTAGAGTACGGTACATTAAATTAATAATTTAAATTTAAGAAAATTCTGATATCCCCTACCTTTTATTTATATAATAGGTACAAAACTATGATGAGGGACTCGCTGAAGCATTCAACTCTCCAACTTCCTACCAAAGAAGGTTGCAGATTCTTACTCTATCCCCATACACGATCTCAAAAACTTAAGAGTTCTTTGGGGCTAGTAGATATCTTGTTGATAAAGCCAGGAGCATGAAGCAACAGTATGGAATATTGCCAAATGTTCCTAAATACAGTAAAAGGAAAAATATAAGTGATGAAACTATTTCTAATGTGACAGCTTTTTATGAGGACCCAGAATTTAGTTGTGTGTATCCAGGAAAAAAGGACTGTTAGTGTCAGAGACAAAGATGGAAACAAAATTTACAAACAAAAGCATCTCTTACTCAGTAATTTGAAAGAACTATCTTGGGTATAAAGAAACTGACTCAAGTATAAGTTTTTCAACATTTGCAGCTCTTAGACCCAAATAGTGTGTTATTGCTGGAGGTATAGGTACACACTGTGTTTGTATTTGTACCTATTACCAGAACCCCAAATTAATGGTTTCAGCAATTGGTGACAAGGACTTGACTTATCATTCATTGATTCAAAAAGTGTGTGCAATGTGGACAACATTAAATGTATGTTACACCAGTGTAGAGAATGTCCTGGTGTTGCTGGTGTAGGATAACTATTTGAACACATTAAATATACTGAATTCCAGGGATTCAATTGAATATGACCAGTAGACCAGCACTGACAGGACAACTTTGTCAAATGTAACTGTTACAGTGGATGAATTCATTGAAAAACTTTCAGAATCAATTTATTCTCTTACTCATCATCATTATATACCTAGCCAAGAGTCTCAGCCTCTACATCAGTGGTGCACAAACTTTTTTGATATGGGCCAAACCAACCATGTTTTAATGTAGGGGCCAGATATATAGATATTCTATTTTTTATAAATATGCATTTTTATAACCAGGGGTAATATTTCAGATTTTTCTTTGGGTAGCTACCCTTTTCATGTGAAAAATGTGAATTGAAAAGACCATGGGCCAGGTTTGTGCATCACTGCTCTACATGAACAGTCTAGGGTGCATCAAAAATGGCAACTTTCAAAAATTGATTTGGCCTACATATTATGGTTACATTCCCTAAAAAAAATTCACATGCAAAATTTCAGGTCAATTGATTAATATCTACGGGTCCACCTAGCTCCTAAACTTTACAAAAATGACAATTTTTGGGATAAATTGCCTTAAATTATTTTTTTCACATATACCTTTATTTTATGAATTGAATGATCCTTAGGTACTATAGGCCTAGTATGTTTAGTTTGCTTGTGTTTAAGCCATAGCTACTATTAATAAACATGATTTGCCATCATGAAATACCTATAGCTATTTTTCTTATTTTCAGGCATGTAGACTACTTTAATATTAATCTATGTTCTATTACAGGTCAATTTTTGATATATGTTGGTGATAATAGTTGATATATGATATAATGATAATAGTGGTAAAGCCAGTGAGCCACTTCTAGTGGTAACAACTTGTTCAAGTGGTGCAGATAAAGTTGATGTAAAAACACAAAAAAAAACCTGTATACTGTATTTGGATTAGGTCGTGGCATCACAAATAATGATGCAAAGATTGTAGGATGTCACTTGCCAACAGTGAAGTTCTTAGATGTTTCCTATTTCACCAGCAACAGTGTCTAAAGGAGAACAACTAAGCGAGATATAGCTAAAATTGTTTTAACAGAAATTCAACCATTCTACAATAAAGCCAACATACCAATGATTACTGAGAAAAAAGCATGAGAGAAAATAATTTCATTGTCAGAAAAAGAATGCGAAACTGAGAAAAATTCCATTGAAAAGAAGAGAGCTACAAAGTACAAAGACAAGAAGATAGGAAATGCAACTTAAAATGACTTTTCCACTGTGGATTAAAATGCCAAAAAATTATGAGTAATCCAGAAGATATACAATTTCTTCAATCTATGCAAGGGGATAGAATTGCCTTTGGAGCTCATGATCAAACTTTAGCATCCAAAATGAAGCGCATTAATTTTCGAAAAGTGAAGAAAATGCGAGAAAAGAAAGGAATTGAGAGACACTGAAGCTTCTTGCAGTTATGTTGAATTAGAAAGCAGTAGCACAAGCGATACAACTACCATTGAGTGTGAGTCAGAAGCTAATGATGGAGCTGAAAAAGATGGAAAATCCACCAGTCAACAGTCTGTTTAGGTACTCAAGCTATCATTCCTCATGACATTCTGAAAAGACCAAAACTTGTTTCTTTGGCATCAAGAATGAAATGACTCCTGGCACAACAGGCTGCATTCACAAAAGCTTTTGTGTGGTGGTAACACTAAGGCAGTGGCAACTTCATATGCTACAGCTGATAGAGCAAGATGCGAAGTAGCCCAAAAAATTTCAAGTTCCATTCAAAATCCTGGAATCCTCCTAAATTGGCCTCTCTTCATTGGGATTCGAAAATAATTTCTACTCTGCAGGATAAATATGTTACAGAAGAAACGATTAGCCGTATCAGTTGGAAATTCAAGGATCTCAAACTACTTGGTATTCCATCATATCATCCTAGTGCTGGTGGCAGTGGCCAATCTGGGAAAAACTTGACTGAAGAAGTTATGAAGCTACTGAAATTGTGGAACTGCTCCAATTCAATAGTGAACTTGGTTTTTGACACTACAGCAACCAACACGGGACATGTGAGTGCTGCATGCATAACTATCCAACAAGAGATTGGATGGCCTTTATTATGGTCTGCATGCAGGCATCATGTTGGTGAAGTTATTATGAGTCATGTGTTTCAGGACATGAAAGTAGAAACTTCGAGTGGACCAGAAATTAATGTCTAACAGATTGAGAAAAGTTTCAGTGGATTTCCAAGGATGAAAAATTGGAAAAAATTTACTTCAATCAGTACTCCAAAGCTGTCCAGGAGATTCTTCAGGAATGGACTGATTATGCAATTCAAATAAGTAATATAGAAAAGCAACATACACGATATGAGTATGACTACAAACAATTTTCTGACTTAGTTGTGTTATACTTAAATGCAGGACCTAGTGATAAGGATATAACCCTTCAGCAACCTGGTGCTATACATAGAGCCAGATGGATGAGTAAAGCAATATATGCTCTAAAAATTGCATTACTAGAAGATAGTATCTCGAAACTACCTTCAGAACAATCACAAACAAGCAACAAATTCTGAAACTAAGAGACTTTGCAACCTTCATTTCACTGATTTACTACCCATGGTGGATGACCTGCTCTTCAGTTTTTGATGCACCATGGCACAATTTGCAGCTTTACAAAAAGCTTCTTAGATACGAGGAAGTAAACAAGCAATAGCAAAAAGTGCTCTAACATCTTTGAAATGTCATCTCTGGTACCTTTCATCAGAGATGATTCCTCTTGTATTATTCAGCGATTTGGTTCCAAAAAAATGAACTTAGTGCTATAACAAACCATCTACTTTCCTATAACCACACAAGATTGAGACAGTGGTTCCAGAAGGTAGACATGGATCTAGTTTTGGAAAGCCTAATTTCCCTACCAATCTACGATTGGAAACCACACTAGCTGACTTGGTTGACAAAAACTCATGGTTCATATTCTCTTCACTACAGTTAGACTATGATTTTTTAATGGTTGAGATTTTTGAATGGAAAATATCATCATCATTTATATCTTCCAAAGAAAACTTTGGCATAAATGTCATAAATGATGGCTCTGAGAGGGCAGTAAAACTATGCAGTGACTTTTATGAGGCTGCAAGGACTGAAGAACATCTTCAAAATGTTCTCCAAGTTGTAGAAGCTGACAGAAAAGCCACTCCTAATCTGAGAAAGAGACAAGCTTCTTTATCATCCGTTTTAAAAGAAAAAAGGACAAAGAAGAATTAAGATATCAATAAATCAATTTTTACAAGTATTTTATCATGAAATACCATTTTTAATAGGTGGAGGTGGTCGGTGGGATGCTTGGCAAGTTGGGTCCTCGTCCCGCATCCTGGTAACTCACTTCATGATTCTCAGAATAATACAAAAAAAAGTCTAAAAGACAGATAATTTCATGAATTGAGGCTAAAACTTGCCTAAAACTAACTATATTTACAATTTTTTTTTCAAACAAAATCTACAACGCTTACACAAGATTTTCTAGTAAAACATTAAATTCCACAATTGTCAAATTTTCATCTTTGAGGTGGACCCACTAAATATTGTCAGAACAGCTTGAAACGTGGACACTGAAGGTTTGTTGGGGATTGTAACCATAATATCATAGGGCCGAATCAATATCTGAAGTTTGAAATTTCACCCCTATAGGCTGATGCACCCAAAATCAAACACCTTAAGCAAAATCTCAGTGAAGTAGTTTTAGTACTGGGAGACTTTTCTGAGAACTATTCTTTCATCACTCAAGATGCACCACAGAGCTTCCATTGGACAAATGAACAAGTTACATTACACCCAATGGTTGGATATAAAATGGAAGATGGTAAATTGAGCCACACTAGCAACTGTATCATTAGTGATAGTTTAGATCATAACACTGCAGCAGTGTATACATTTCAACAATTTTTAGTTTAAGACATTAAAGTGAGATTCCCTAATGTGAAAACAATGAAATATTTTTCCAATGGTTGTGCTGGACAATACAAAAACCATTTTAATTTTAGCAATTTATGCCATCATGAAACAGATTTTGGTGTAAAGGCAGTGGAACTTTTTTGCCACTAGTCATGACAAAAATGCCTGTGATGGCATTGGAGGAAGTGTGAAGAGAGCAGCAGCTAAAGCTAGTTTGCGAAGAACAACAACAGGACACATCTTGTCTCCACAGAGTTTCTGTGACTTTTGTACACAAAATTTTTAGTCCACATTAAAGTTCATTACAAAAGAACAAATAAATCATAATAAAACAGAACTCAGTAGTAGGTTTGAAAAAGCAGTGACAGTGAAGGGCACACAAGGTTTTCACAGAATTGTGCCAATGTCTCAGAGTCACATTAAAGCTTATTTAGTTTCAGACTCCAATGACTACAATGTTGTTAGGGTTATGACCTCTGATAAGGTGACTCAGACTGAGTCCAGATTTATCAATGAGCAAAAATTTCCTGTGGGAAAGTATGTTGCATGTATTTATGATGGTAGAAAATATCTAGGAATCATTTTAAATTATTCAGAAGAATTCCAAGATTATAAAATCAAGTTTCTAACTACTACTATTTCCCAACTAATAATGATGATGTTTGTTGGGTAGAAGCTAAAAACATCCTTCATGAAATGTCAAACTGCTAATATTCAATCTGGCACCAGAGTTGTGTATAACTTTAAAATACATGATACTGAGAATTAGGGTAGGTACCATTTAAATGTTTCAGATTTAATGTATTATATAGCAATTATTTTATTCAAGTACAGTAATGTCTTAATTTGTTTAATAAAACATAACTAGGATCACTAACATATTGCTTCCCAAAGCATTCAGGAAGCAATATATTAAAAAGAAAGGTTGGTTGGTTAGAAAGAGGTTGGTAATCTAGGATATAACCTACCGACTGTAAAAAAGGTATAAATGCCTAAACTGGGCATTCTTTATATTTTAATGTCAGTTAATGAATGCCCAGTTAGGTCAACTGTACCCCCTTGATAATTGGTTAGGTTAAGTAGTGATATTTTCATTAGTTTTAACAAAAATATCACAACTTAAACTAACCAATCATCAAGGGCATACAGTTGACCTACCCGGACATTCAGTTAACCTATATTAATATATGAAGAAAATGAAAGGATGCAGAAAAGAGCTACTCAACTCGTACTTGTGGCAAATGATGTGGCATGACTGATTCTTCCAAAATCCATTTTTTATTTTGTGTGACCATATAGCGCAAAAATTCTAATAACCTACCGACTGTAAAAAAGGTATAAATGCCCTAACTAGGCATTCTTTATAATTTAATGTCAGTTAACTGAATGCCCGGTTAGGTCAACTGTACACCCTTGATAATTGGTTAGGTTAAGTAGTGATATTTTCATTAGTTTTAATGAAAATATCACAACTTAAACTAACCAATCATCAAGGGCATACAGTTGACCTAACCGGACATTCAGTTAACCTATATTAATATATGAAGAAAATGAAAGGATGCAAAAAAGAGCTACTCAACTCGTACTTGTGGCAAATGATGTGGCATGACTGATTCTTCCAAAATCCATTTTTTACTTTGTGTGACCATATAGCGCAAAAATTCTAATAAATTTACTTTCAATCTAATATTTTAACATGTTATAATTTACTTTTTATGCCTTTACTTTATTAAAACGAACATTTTTTATCATACTCTTTATCCTATATATTGGGAAGCAATATGTTAGAGAGGGGGGGTTCCTGGGTCCCAAGCAATATGTTAGAGAGGGGGGGTTCCTGGGTCCCAAGCAATATGTTAGAGAGGGGGGTTCCTGGGTCCCAAGCAATATGTTAGAGAGGGGGGGTTCCTGGGTCCCAAGCAATATGTTAGAGAGGGGGGGTTCCTGGTCCCAAGCAATATGTTAGAGAGGGGGGGGGTTCCTGGGTCCCAAGCAATATGTTAGAGAGGGGGGGTTCCTGGGTCCCAAGCAATATGTTAGAGAGGGGGGGTTCCTGGGTCCCAAGCAATATGTTAGGAGGGGGGGTTCCTGGGTCCCAAGCAATATGTTAGAGGGGGGGTTCCTGGGTCCCAAGCAATATGTTAGAGAGGGGGGGTTCCTGGGTCCCAAGCAATATGTTAGAGAGGGGGGGTTCCTGGGTCCCAAGCAATATGTTAGAGAGGGGGGTTCCTGGGTCCCAAGCAATATGTTAGAGAGGGGGGGGGTTCCTGGGTCCCAAGCAATATGTTAGAGAGGGGGGGGGTTCCTGGGTCCCAAGCAATATGTTAGAGAGGGGGGGTTCTGGGTCCCAAGCAATATGTTAGAGGGGGGGGGGTTCCTGGGTCCCAAGCAATATGTTAGAGAGGGAGGGGGGGTTCCTTGGTCCCAAGCAATATGTTAGAGAGGGGGAGGGGGTTCCTTGGTCCCAAGCAATATGTTAGAGAGGGGGAGGGGGGTTCCTTGGTCCCAAGCAATATGTTAGAGGGGGGGGGGGGGGGTTCCTTGGTCCCAAGCAATATGTTAGAGAGGGGGGGTGGGGTTCTTGGCCAAGCCATATGTTAGGAGGGGGGGGGGGGGTGTGGGGGGGGGTTCCTGGGTCCCAAGCAATATGTTAGAGAGAGGGGGGGGGGTTCCTGGGTCCCAAGCAATATGTTAGAGAGGGGGGGGTTCCTGGGTCCCAAGCAATATGTTAGAGAGGGGGGTTCCTGGGTCCCAAGCAATTGTTAGAGAGGGGGGGTTCCTGGTCCCAAGCAATATGTTAGAGAGGGGGGGTTCCTGGGTCCCAAGCAATATGTTAGAGAGGGGGGGTTCCTGGTTTCCAAGCAATATGTTAGAGAGGGGGGGGGGGGGTTCCTGGTTTCCAAGCAATATGTTAGAGAGGGGGGGGGGGGGGTTCCTGGTTTCCAAGCAATATGTTAGAGAGGGGGGTTCCTGGGTTCCAAGCAATATGTTAGAGAGGGGGGTTCCTGGGTTCCAAGCAATATGTTACAAAGAGGTTCCTGGGAAGCAATATGTTAGAGAGATCCCATAACTATACTAGCAGTATTTTTTTTGCCTTTGAAGACTGACAAAGTTGAGTTAGTTAGTTATTATTAAATTATTATTGAGTTCTAGGAAAACACTAATAAGTTTATCTTATAGCTATACTTAATCCACTTGTAAGTCAAGGAAAACATCTTATAAGAGAGCTTGATAAGTAAAACAGGCATAATGGTATAAGTTCAAAGTCCAGCAAATAGAATGTGTTTTTAACCTCCACCACCATCTAATGAAGGGGAAAAATACACAATGTCATTGACTAAGTCATATAGAAGAGTAATTGAGGTACAAAATGATGGAAAAAAATCTTGAATATCTGTATCATGGGGGTGGGGCCACAGCCAAAAAAATATTGATATAACTTTTTAACTATTTGATTAAATGCATTTTATTACTTAGTCAATTATTCTTTAGGATTTGAGCTTTCAAATGGTTTTTAAATTTTTTCCTAGCTCAATTAGGGACCAAGTTACAGAATTTAAAAAATTAAGGGGCCAGCCCCCACCACCAAAATTGGGGGGCCCATAACTTTTTAATCATTACTCTGATTGCTCTGAAACTCGAAATTTTGTGTTTTTTCAGCATAAACAACCCTGTACAGCAACTTAAGCAATATCTAAGTGGGTGTGGTCTCAGGCAATGCCTGATTTGTCCTGGAATGACCCTATAAATAAAAAGTTTAAATTCTGACAAGTTAGATTGGAGACTGTGGGCATTCCACTGAGTAAACAAGAGGTTAGAAACCTTAGGATATGAAATATTAAGTGGGTTTACGAATTTAGACATGACGTTTCTATTTGGATGTAGGCTTAGGTTTCAGTTTATCAAGGAACTTTGTCAGCTGGTCAGTTCTGAGATCAGTGTGAAAAGCAGAGGTGGGGAGTCGGAGTCGGGAGTCAGGTTTTTTTTTTGAAGTCGGGAGTCAGAGTCGGGAGTCGGTAAAAACGACTGACTCCCAACTCTTTGATTCAGTTTCTATATGCCAACAATTTACCAGAATACTACTCTGCCCTAAATAAATATCTTCCTGAACTAATTCTAGATTCACATTTCCACATTTGATTTATTGTTCTGGTAAATCTTAGCAAATGAATTTCATATTTCTATTTTAGGATACTAGGTACCATATAAAAATTAGCAATATATTAATTATTAATTTAATTAGCCCCTATTAGTAATGAGTCGTGGGCCTAGTAGAAAATCAGCAGTCTTTCAATATTTTAAGCTAAATGAGGATGAAAGTATTTTTATTTGTCAAGTAGAAAAGGATGGTAAAGAGTGTAATGCTAAAATTAGTGCTTACACTGGGAAACATGCTAATGCTCCAACTAGAGCCTCAAACTTGAACGCCATCTACGAAACAAACATCCCAATATTATAAGGTTGTAGATCAGCATGATAAGGAAAGAGTCGGGAGTCAGAATCGGTTTTTAAAAATACCGACTCAGGAGTCGGGAGTCGGTTGTTTTTGGCCAACTCCCCATCCCTGGTGAAAAGGGTCATTGAAAAGAGAAATGAAATTAGATAAAGTATTCAAAGTAGTCTTAGAGAGACTACTACCACTTTGAAGGGTGAAGCTGAATAAACTTAAACATAAAACTTTAATGTCAGATGATAGAACCATAGGTCCGAAAGGGGTAGAGGGTTCAGGGACTGCAGCCCCACCATCCATCCCCACCCCAGGTGGCCTTTGGGACATTGCCATAATCAAGCCAGGTCTTCCCCTCAACCCCATTCCAAGAATTCTGGTGTGTGGGGGGGGGGGGGAGGGATTCACCACATCCAAGCTTTGAGTCTCCTCTCTTGACACAATAGGTTTTGGTATAAGTCATTACTTGTAAATGTCCTTTCTGAGGTTACATTAGGGCAGAGCTTTCCAAACTTTTCACGTTGGCGACACTATTTAAGCATAAAAATTTTCACAATTTTTATCATCAAATATCAGATAATTTTTCATTAGGTGGTTTATGTTATAGCCGATTGTTTATACAAAAATTGAAATTTTCAAAATACAAAAAAATTGAAAATAATTAACTAAATTTGGCGAGACAGTTTGGAAAGCTCTGCATTAGGGTCTTTATTTTGAAGAACAGATCTAGCTTCACTATGAGAGAGATTAGATGCAAGTTTGAGCCTCTCTATTTCCTGTGCAGTTCTAAAGTAAGAGCAGCCACTGAAACTAGCTGTATGGGGACCTGAACAATTGGCACAGATTTTATTAGTCTTTGGACAAGAGGAGACATGACTTCTGGAACAATAAACATATCTCTCTGTTTTTGACCTACAAGACTTAGCCATATGACCAAAAACCTGGCACTTAAAACATTGAATTGGATGTGGTATAAACTGAAACTCTATATGGTATATAGGCTATAAAAAATCTTTGCTGGAAGAACTTGAGCACTGAAAGACTAACCTGTTGAACTGGAATATATGTATAACCTGTTCTTTTTGTGAGTCTACTGACATTGGCTACTGGATGACCATTATTAATTAACTTGTCCTTAATAGCTAGTAGATCTTCCTTCAGATCTATAGGTCCTATAACACCATGCACAATATTGGTATTAACTAAAGAGCAATCAACCTCTCATGGGCCTAACTTCAGGGAGTTCCCAAAAGCTAGGAGGGAAGAGCCAAAGGTCTCTGATGCAAAGATATATCTTGATTCTTAGGAGTAACCCTAAATCAGCTTCAGCCATTGAAACTCTCCCCAAATTTTATAATCACTGATGATTTCCTTTTACGTCTCCTCCAATTCAACAATTTCCTCCCTAATAACTTCCCCTAGAAATTTGGGGTGTCTTTTCCCTTTCTATGGAGGCAGAGAGAGTATTGACCTGGGAAGAAAAAGTTGCTACTGTGTCACAAAGTGCCTTAACTGTCTCCAGAAGCTGAGAGAGCACTGGGACTCCTGATGAGAACCAGAATAAGCAGAGGATGGAGATTTCTCTCCACTAGTCCACCATCTTGTACATATATACGCAATCCCCTGCCCTCCAGAGCCATTGCATCAATTACTTGCTGGGTGAGACCCATGCATAATGAGGAAGAATGATAACCATGAAGGACATCTATCACACCCAACTGCTAATTATTTGGGTGAGACTTTTTTCACCAATTGTGATTCTCTCAAGCTATTTTATTATCAGCTCACAACACACTTTCAGTCCTCCTTTTAAATTAACTTTGTAAGGTTTGGTGATGTTTGTGATAGAATTATGACATGCCATTCATGTGGTTGACTTTGAGAACCGAATCCCCAGTTAGGCTGAACTGTACGCCCTTGATGATTGATTAGGTTGTCGTGATATTTTCATTAGTTTAAACAAAAATGATAAGAGCAAACTTTTCTTGTTAATTTTGAGGTACTTTGCATGTTTCTTGTGGTAATGCATCATTTACAAGATCTCATAACATGAACATGTTAAGTTATGCTTTATTGTATAAAATATAGTCAAAAATATATTTTTCAAGTGTATTTTGGTGTGCTTTGTTCAAATATGACCTTCATTTCTTGTGCAAATGAACAGAAATACAGTTATCATTGCATGGCCCAAACATGTAAATTTCTGTTCATTTGCACAAGAAATGAAGGTTATATTTGAACAGAGCATACCAAAATACACTAGAAAAATATATTTTTTATTTCAACTTCAGGCCATATCATTTGCGACAATTACTCTCGGGTGTAATCCACAGGAACCCAACCAGGTAAGAACCCTATATAAAAAGGAAGCCTTCACTGGGTCAGAGTTCTAAATCTATATGGGCCATAGGCCCAGTAAGAGCAGCCTGGCTAGGCCCAGCATTGCCCAATCCCTGGAAACCAGATGGGAAGAAACACTTCTTCCAGCCACATCAGCATCACTAGGCCCATCCACCTCTCTACTCCTAACCTTAAGTGGGAGCAAACGTAAAGGGGGGAGAGCATGAATAACCAATGGAGCAAGAGAGATCATCCTCCAAATCAGATTCATGCAACCTTTCACTTCCCAACCTTTCGACATCCGAACTGGTAGCCATATCGGAATGGTAAATATGGATATTACGGCCTCCACCCAATTTTGATGCCAAAATACATTTTCCTAGTAGTGTATGATGTGCTTTCTTCAAATCTGGCCTTCATTTTATGTGGAAATGAACCAATCAAAAGTTATGAGTTCAAAGTTTTAACATATTTTGGTTCATTTCCCCATAAAATGAAGACCAGATTTTAACATTGCACATCAAATACTACTAGAAAAATGCATTCCAGTATCCAAATTGCTAGAGAACCTAACCAAACCCTAATTTGGTTGGTTGGTTGGTTAGGTAGGTTAGTTAGTTAGGGTAGGTAGGTTAGGTAGGTAGGTTAGTTAGTTAGTTAGGGTAGGTAGGTTAGGTAGGTAGGTTAGTTAGGTAGGTAGGTAGGTTAGGTAGGTAGGTTAGTTAGTTAGTTAGGGTAGGTAGGTTAGGTAGGTAGGTTAGTTAGGTAGGTTAGTTAGTTAGTTAGGGTAGGTAGGTTAGGTAGGTAGGTTAGTTAGGTAGGTAGGTAGGTTAGGTAGGTAGGTTAGTTAGTTAGTTAGGGTAGGTAGGTAGGTTAGTTAGTTAGTTAGGGTAGGTAGGTTAGGTAGGTAGGTTAGTTAGGTAGGTAGGTAGGTTAGTTAGGTAGGTAGGTAGGTTAGGTAGGTAGGTTAGTTAGGGTAGGTAGGTAGGTTAGGTAGGTAGGTTAGTTAGGTAGGTAGGTAGGTTAGTTAGGGTAGGTAGGTAGGGTAGGTAGGTAGGTTAGGTAGGTAGGTTAGGTAGGTAGGTTAGTTAGGTAGGTAGGTTAGTTAGGGTAGGTAGGTAGGTTAGGTAGGTAGGTAGGTTAGGTAGGTAGGTTAGTTAGGGTAGTTAGGGTAGGTAGGTAGGTTAGGTAGGTAGGTTAGTTAGTTAGTTAGGGTAGGTAGGTTAGGTAGGTAGGTAGGTTAGGTAGGTAGGTTAGTTAGTTAGTTAGGGTAGGTAGGTTAGGTAGGTAGGTTAGTTAGGTAGGTTAGGTAGGTAGGTTAGTTAGTTAGTTAGGGTAGGTAGGTTAGGTAGGTAGGTTAGTTAGGTAGGTAGGTTAGTTAGGGTAGGTAGGTTAGGTAGGTAGGTTAGTTAGTTAGTTAGGTAGGTAGGTTAGGTAGGTAGGTTAGTTAGTTAGTTAGGGTAGGTAGGTTAGGTAGGTAGGTTAGTTAGGGTAGGTAGGTTAGGTAGGTAGGTTAGTTAGGGTAGGTAGGTTAGTTAGTTAGGGTAGGTAGGTTAGGTAGTTAGGGTAGGTAGGTTAGGTAGGTAGGTAGGTAGGTTAGTTAGTTAGGGTAGGTAGGTAGGTTAGGTAGGTAGGTTAGGTAGGTAGGTTAGGTAGGTAGGTTAGGTAGGTAGGTTAGTTAGTTAGGGTAGGTAGGTTAGGTAGGTAGGTTAGTTAGTTAGGGTAGGTAGGTTAGGTAGGTAGGTTAGGTAGGTAGGTTAGTTAGTTAGAGTAGGTAGGTTAGGTAGGTAGGTTAGTTAGTTAGGGTAGGTAGGTTAGGTAGGTAGGTAGGTTAGTTAGTAGTTAGGGTAGGTAGGTAGGTTAGGTAGGTTAGTTAGTTAGGGTAGGTTAGGTAGGTAGGTTAGTTAGTTAGGGTAGGTAGGTTAGGTAGGTAGGTTAGGTAGGTAGGTTAGGTAGGTAGGTTAGTTAGTTAGGGTAGGTAGGTGGTTAGGTAGGTAGGTAGGTAGGTTAGTTAGTTAGGGTAGGTAGGTTAGGTAGGTAGGTTAGGTAGGTAGGTTAGTTAGTTAGGGTAGGTAGGTTAGGTAGTTAGGGTAGGTAGGTTAGGTAGGTAGGTTAGTTAGTTAGGGTAGGTAGGTTAGGTAGGTAGGTAGGTAGGTTAGTTAGTTAGGTTAGGTAGGTAGGTTAGTTAGTTAGGGTAGGTAGGTTAGTTAGTTAGGGTAGGTAGGTTAGGGTAGGTAGGTTAGGGTAGGTAGGTTAGGTAGGTAGGTTAGGTAGGTAGGTAGGTAGTTAGGTAGGTTAGTTAGTTAGGGTAGGTAGGTTAGGTAGGTAGGTTAGGTAGGTAGGTTAGTTAGTTAGGGTAGGTAGGTTAGGTAGGTAGGTTAGGTAGGTAGGTTAGTTAGTTAGGGTAGGTAGGTTAGGTAGGTAGGTTAGTTAGTTAGGTAGGTAGGTTAGTTAGTTAGGGTAGGTAGGTTAGTTAGTTAGGGTAGGTAGGTTAGTTAGTTAGGGTAGGTAGGTTAGGTAGGTAGGTTAGTTAGTTAGGGTAGGTAGGTTAGTTAGTTAGGGTAGGTAGGTTAGGTAGGTAGGTTAGTTAGGGTAGGTAGGTTAGTTAGTTAGGGTAGGTAGGTTAGGTAGGTAGGTTAGGTAGGTAGGTTAGTTAGTTAGGGTAGGTAGGTTAGTTAGTTAGGGTAGGTAGGTTAGGTAGGTAGGTTAGGTAGGTAAGTTAGGTAGGTTAGGTAGGTAGGTTAGGTAGGTAGGTTAGGTAGGTAGGTTAGTTAGGTAGGTAGGTTAGTTAGTTAGGGTAGGTAGGTTAGGTAGGTAGGTTAGGTAGGTAGGTAGGGTAGGTTAGGTAGGTAGGTTAGGTAGGTAGGTTAGGGTAGGTAGGTTAGGTAGGTAGGTAGGGTAGGTTAGGTAGGTAGGTTAGGTAGGTAGGTTAGGGTAGGTAGGTTAGTTAGTTAGGGTAGGTAGGTTAGGTAGGTAGGTTTGTTAGTTAGGGTAGGTAGGTAGGTTAGTTAGTTAGGGTAGGTAGGTTAGGTAGGTAGGTTAGTTAGTTAGGGTAGGTAGGTTAGGTAGGTAGGTTAGTTAGTTAGGGTAGGTAGGTTAGGTAGGTAGGTTAGTTAGTTAGGGTAGGTAGGTTAGGTAGGTAGGTTAGTTAGTTAGGGTAGGTAGGTTAGGTAGGTAGGTTAGTTAGTTAGGGTAGGTAGGTTAGGTAGGTAGGTTAGTTAGTTAGGGTAGGTAGGTTAGGTAGGTAGGTTAGTTAGTTAGGGTAGGTAGGTTAGGTAGGTAGGTTAGTTAGTTAGGGTAGGTAGGTTAGGTAGGTAGGTTAGTTAGTTAGGGTAGTAGGTTAGGTAGGTAGGTAGGTTAGTTAGGGTAGGTAGGTAGGTTAGTTAGTTAGGGTAGGTAGGTTAGGTAGGTAGGTTAGTTAGTTAGGGTAGGTAGGTTAGTAGGTAGGTAGGTTAGGTAGGTAGGTTAGGTAGGTAGGTTAGGTAGGTAGGTAGGTTAGGTAGGTAGGTTAGGTAGGTAGGTTAGGTAGGTAGGTTAGTTAGTTAGGGTAGGTAGGGTAGGTAGGTTAGGTAGGTAGGGTAGGTTAGGTAGGTAGGTTAGTTAGTTAGTTAGGGTAGGTAGGTTAGTTAGTTAGGGTAGGTAGGTTAGGTAGGTAGGTTAGTTAGTTAGGGTAGGTAGGTTAGGTAGGTAGGTTAGTTAGTTAGGGTAGGTAGGTTAGGTTAGTTAGTTAGGGTAGGTAGGTTAGGTAGGTAGGTTAGTTAGTTAGGGTAGGTAGGTTAGGTAGGTAGGTTAGTTAGTTAGGGTAGGTAGGTTAGGTAGGTAGGTTAGTTAGTTAGGGTAGGTAGGTTAGGTAGGTAGGTTAGTTAGTTAGGGTAGGTAGGTTAGGTAGGTAGGTTAGTTAGTTAGGGTAGGTAGGTTAGGTAGGTAGGTTAGTTAGTTAGGGTAGGTAGGTTAGGTAGGTAGGTAGGTTAGGTAGGTAGGTTAGGTAGGTAGGTTAGTTAGTTAGGGTAGGTAGGTTAGGTAGGTAGGTTAGGTAGGTAGGTTAGTTAGTTAGGGTAGGTAGGTTAGTTAGTTAGGGTAGGTAGGTTAGGTAGGTAGGTTAGTTAGTTAGGGTAGGTAGGTTAGGTAGGTAGGTTAGTTAGTTAGGGTAGGTAGGTTAGGTAGGTAGGTTAGTTAGTTAGGGTAGGTAGGTTAGGTAGGTAGGTTAGTTAGTTAGGGTAGGTAGGTTAGGTAGGTAGGTTAGTTAGTTAGGGTAGGTAGGTTAGGTAGGTAGGTTAGTTAGTTAGGGTAGGTAGGTTAGGTAGGTAGGTTAGTTAGTTAGGGTAGGTAGGTTAGGTAGGTAGGTTAGTTAGTTAGGGTAGGTAGGTTAGGTAGGTAGGTTAGTTAGTTAGGGTAGGTAGGTTAGGTAGGTAGGTTAGTTAGTTAGGGTAGGTAGGTAGGTTAGTTAGTTAGGGTAGGTAGGTTAGGTAGGTAGGTTAGTTAGTTAGGGTAGGTAGGTTAGGTAGGTAGGTTAGTTAGTTAGGGTAGGTAGGTTAGGTAGGTAGGTTAGTTAGTTAGGGTAGGTAGGTTAGGTAGGTTAGTTAGTTAGGGTAGGTAGGTTAGGTAGGTAGGTTAGTTAGTTAGGGTAGGTAGGTTAGGTAGGTTAGTTAGTTAGGGTAGGTAGGTTAGGTAGGTAGGTTAGTTAGTTAGGGTAGGTAGGTTAGGTAGGTAGGTAGGTTAGGTAGGTAGGTTAGTTAGTTAGGGTAGGTAGGTTAGGTAGTAGGTTAGTTAGTTAGGGTAGGTAGGTTAGGTAGGTAGGTAGGTTAGGTAGGTAGGTTAGTTAGTTAGGGTAGGTAGGTTAGGTAGGTAGGTTAGTTAGTTAGGGTAGGTAGGTTAGGTAGGTAGGTTAGTTAGTTAGGTTAGTTAGTTAGGGTAGGTAGGTTAGGTAGGTAGGTTAGTTAGTTAGTTAGGGTAGGTAGGTTAGGTAGGTAGGTTAGTTAGTTAGGTTAGGTAGGTAGGTTAGTTAGTTAGTTAGGGTAGGTAGGTAGGTTAGGTAGGTAGGTTAGTTAGTTAGGGTAGGTAGGTTAGTTAGTTAGGGTAGGTAGGTTAGGTAGGTAGGTTAGTTAGTTAGGGTAGGTAGGTTAGGTAGGTAGGTTAGGTAGGTAGGTTAGGTAGGTTAGGTAGGTAGGTTAGTTAGTTAGGGTAGGTAGGTTAGGTAGGTAGGTTAGTTAGTTAGGGTAGGTAGGTTAGGTAGGTAGGTTAGGTAGTTAGGGTAGGTAGGTTAGGTTAGTTAGTTAGGGTAGGTAGGTTAGGTAGGTAGGTTAGTTAGTTAGGGTAGGTAGGTTAGGTAGGTAGGTTAGTTAGTTAGGGTAGGTAGGTTAGGTAGGTAGGTTGGTTAGTTAGTTAGTTAGGGTAGGTAGGTTAGGTAGGTAGGTTAGTTAGTTAGGGTAGGTAGGTTAGGTAGGTAGGTTGGTTAGTTAGTTAGTTAGGGTAGGTAGGTTAGGTAGGTAGGTTAGTTAGTTAGGGTAGGTAGGTAGGTTAGGAGGTAGGGTAGGTAGGTAGGTTAGGAGGTAGGGTAGGTAGGTAGGTAGGTTAGTTAGTTAGGGTAGGTAGGTAGGTTAGGAGGTAGGGTAGGTAGGTAGGTAGGTTAGTTAGTTAGGGTAGGTAGGTAGGTAGGAGGTAGGGTAGGTAGGTAGGGTAGGTAGGTAGGTAGGTTAGGAGGTAGGTTAGGTAGGTAGATTAGGAGGTAGGTTAGTTAGTTAGGGTAGGTAGGTAGGTTAGGTAGGTAGGTTAGGTAGGTAGGTTAGGAGGTAGGTTAGTTAGTTAGGGTAGGTAGGTAGGTTAGGAGGTAGGTTAGTTAGTTAGTAGGGTAGGTAGGTTAGTTAGTTAGGGTAGGTAGGGTAGGTAGGTTAGGAGGTAGGTTAGGAGGTAGGTTAGTTAGTTAGGGTAGGTAGGTTAGGAGGTAGGTTAGTTAGTTAGGGTAGGTAGGTTAGTTAGTTAGGGTAGGTAGGTTAGGAGGTAGGTTAGTTAGTTAGGGTAGGTAGGTAGGTAGGTAAGGAGGTAGGGTAGGTAGGTTAGGAGGTAGGGTAGGTAGGTAGGGTAGGTTAGGAGGTAGGGTAGGTAGGTAGGGTAGGGTAGGAGGTAGGGTAGGTAGGTAGGGTAGGTTAGGAGGTAGGTTAGGTAGGTAGGGTAGGTAGGTAGGGTAGGTTAGGTAGGTAGGGTAGGTAGGTAGGGTAGGTTAGGAGGTAGGGTAGGTAGGTAGGGTAGGTTAGGAGGTAGGGTAGGTAGGTAGGGTAGGTAGGTAGGGTAGGTTAGGAGGTAGGGTAGGTAGGTAGGGTAGGTTAGGAGGTAGGGTAGGTAGGTAGGGTAGGTTAGGAGGTAGGGTAGGTAGGTAGGGTAGGTTAGGTTAGAGGTAGGGTAGGTAGGTAGGGTAGGTTAGGAGGTAGGTTAGGTAGGTAGGTAGGTAGGTAGGTAGGTTAGTTAGGGTAGGTTAGGAGGTAGGTTAGGTAGGTAGGGTAGGTTAGTTAGTTAGGGTAGGTTAGGAGGTAGGTTAGGTAGGTAGGGTAGGTAGGTAGGTAGGGTAGGTTAGTTAGTTAGGGTAGGTTAGGAGCTAGGTTAGGGAGGTAGGTTAGGTAGGTAGGGTAGGTAGGTAGGGTAGGTTAGTTAGTTAGGGTAGGTTAGGAGCTAGGTTAGGTAGGTAGGTAGGGTAGGTAGGTAGGGTAGGTTAGTTAGTTAGGGTAGGTAGTTAGTTAGGTAGGTTAGGAGGTAGGTTAGGTAGGTAGGGTAGGTAGGTAGGGTAGGTTAGTTAGTTAGGGTAGGTAGGTAGGGTAGGTTAGTTAGTTAGGGTAGGTTAGGAGGTAGGTTAGGTAGGTAGGGTAGGTTAGTTAGTTAGGGTAGGTTAGGAGGTAGGTTAGGTAGGTAGGGTAGGTAGGTTAGTTAGTTAGGGTAGGTTAGGAGGTAGGTTAGGTAGGTAGGGTAGGTAGGTAGTTAGTTTAGGGTAGGTTAGGAGGTAGGTTAGTTAGTTAGGGTAGGTTAGGAGGTAGGTTAGTTAGTTAGGGTAGGTTAGGAGGTAGGTTAGTTAGTTAGGGTAGGTTAGGAGGTAGGTTAGTTAGTTAGGGTAGGTTAGGAGGTAGGTTAGGTAGGTAGGTTAGTTAGTTAGGGTAGGTTAGGAGGTAGGTTAGGTAGGTAGGGTAGGTAGGTTAGTTAGTTAGGGTAGGTTAGGAGGTAGGTTAGGTAGGTAGGTTAGTTAGTTAGGGTAGGTAGGTAGGTTAGTTAGTTAGGGTAGGTTAGGAGGTAGGTTAGGTAGGTAGGGTAGGTAGGTTAGTTAGTTAGGGTAGGTAGGTAGGTAGGTTAGTTAGTTAGGGTAGGTAGGTAGGTAGGTTAGTTAGTTAGGGTAGGTAGGTAGGTTAGTTAGTTAGGGTAGGTAGGTAGGTAGGGTAGGTAGGTAGGTTAGGTAGGTTAGTTAGTTAGAGTAGGTTAGGTAGGTTAGTTAGTTAGGGTAGGTTAGGTAGGTTAGTTAGTTAGGGTAGGTAGGTAGGTAGGGTAGGTAGGTTAGTTAGTTTAGGTAGGTAGGTAGGTAGGGTAGGTAGGTAGGTAGGGTAGGTAGGTTAGTTAGTTTAGGTAGGTAGGTAGGTAGGGTAGGTAGGTAGGTAGGTTAGTTAGTTTAGGTAGGTAGGTAGGTAGGGTAGGTAGGTTAGTTAGTTAGGGTAGGTAGGTAGGTTAGGTAGGTTAGTTAGTTAGGGTAGGTAGGTTAGTTAGTTAGGATAGGTAGGTAGGTTAGTTAGTTTAGGTAGGTAGGTAGGTAGGGTAGGTAGGTTAGTTAGTTAGGGTAGGTAGGTAGGTTAGTTAGTTAGGGTAGGTAGGTTAGTTAGTTAGGATAGGTAGGTAGGTTAGGAGGTAGGTTAGGTAGGTTAGTTAGTTAGTTAGGTAGGTTAGGAGGTAGGTTAGGTAGGTAGGGTAGGTAGGTTAGTTAGTTAGTTAGGTAGGTTAGGAGGTAGGTTAGGTTAGGTAGGTAGGTAGGTAGGTTAGGTGGGTAGGTAGGTTAGGAGGTAGGTTAGGTTAGGTAGGTAGGGTAGGTTAGGTTAGGTAGGTAGGGTAGGTAGGTTAGTTAGTTAGTTAGGGTAGGTAGGTAGGTTAGGTTAGGTTGGTAGGTTGGTTATGTTGGTAGGTAGGTTATGTTGGTAGGTAGGTTATGTTGGTTAGGTTATCTAGCAATTTGGACACTGGAATGCATTTTTCTAGTAGTATTTGATGTGCAATGTTAAAATCTGGCCTTCATTTTATGGGGGAAATGAACCAAAATATGTTAAAACTTTGAAGTCTCAACTTTTGATTGGTTCATTTCCACATAAAATGAAGGCCAGATTTGAAGAAAGCACATCATACACTACTAGGAAAATGTACTTTGGCATCAAAATTGGGTGGGGGCCATAATATCCATATTTACCAGAAGTTTTAGGTATGAATCTTAGTATATGGGCCTAGGCACTTACTGTAAGAAAAGTGGACTATAAGTTTGTTGATTACACAATAAGGGTGTAAATTGTATAACCAAGCCTTAATCTAACCGGTTTCAGTAATAAATATTTGAACTTTGCTTACAAGTATGTCTGCATCTGATTACCACAAAGGTTCACTGAAAAGTCAACGAACGGCATTTAAATTTTAAATTCCACGATTATGAATGTTATTGTTAAAATTGTTGATGGGCTTCAGTGGTAATGAGATAACTTTACTTAATGGAAAAACAAAAATAATGCCAATGCCTATCTTCATTTAGTCAGACCACACTTATACAAAATTTCGTACCCTTTGTGAAATTGAGGAAAAGCCAGAGATTATAAATTTACAAAATTACCACACAGATCAAAATTTTGAGCTTCGTTTTCAAATCCACTGGTCAAAAGTTGTGAAGCTGCACTCAAAACTAAGTAAATGTTAAGGACTCACTGGCCTGAAAAATTATTTTAATAATTTTTGGGATCAAATTACTCACACTTATCCCTTATCCCCTAACCTATGAAGATTGGAATACAGGGAAAGATTAAAGGAACTAGGTATGTTTGGTTCTGAGAGACGTTGTTTGAGGAGAGATATTGTGAAAAAACTATATAGGGCTATACCAGTAGGGACTATACTAGTGTGTGTGAATGGACGTGCTGTTTTACTCTCTCTATTAAACACCCAAATTAGAAGGGAAAAATCAATCTATTCGGCGGTTATTCTGTTTACACCCGAAAGTGCATAAAGTATCAGTGAATCCGTGCATATAAATTATAAAGTGAAATCTATTAAAATAAAGAAAGTGCAATACAGTTTACATCATCTATCACCAGTTTTAACGTATATATTAAAAACGAAATAAGGTTGGGCATTCGTGAAAGTTTGAAATAAGGCAGGAAAAAGGTCATAAAAACGCAAAGGTCAGAAACCTCTCGAAATACACCCGACCATCGAAACATCGAAAGAAAGGAAACAGAAACCAAAAATAATAAAAAATAAAATAAATAAA
Source organism: Bathynomus jamesi (assembly GCA_023014485.1). NCBI lineage: Eukaryota > Metazoa > Arthropoda > Malacostraca > Isopoda > Cirolanidae > Bathynomus > Bathynomus jamesi. The sequence goes on along the minus strand of JAJOZX010000044.1, from coordinate 94,353 downwards.
TAAATAAATAAATAAATAAAAATAAATAAATAAATAAATAAATAATTTGGGTGGGCACGTTTCGTTATAGAAAATTATAGAAAATTACAAAATAAACAATAAACTTAAACCTTTGCAAAATATTTTAATATCTACGCTCCACACTAAAACCAGTATGCAAGTCAACATGGCAGAGGAAGGAAACAAAAACAGAAACCCATGCATAAAATGTGCATTAGACTGCAGCTTACATGCATTAAAATGTGATGAATGCAGACTATGGATACACTACAAATGTAGTGAACTACCTATTTATTCCTTACTCATCCTTCAAAATTCAAAAAGGAAATTCTCATGCTTTAAATGTGCTCGTCAAATTTGCGATGACTATGACAGACAATTTGAAGAGCTTGAAGTAGAAGTGGCAGGTGAGTTACAGGAGGAGGAAATTATCATTGCAAATGCAGAGCTTGCTGAAAAAGTGAGAAACCCTCAGGATGAGACCCTAGAGAGAGGGACACTGCAAGCAAAAAGGGCACCAAAAGAGACAAAACAAAAACAAGAACAGGAAATAGACATTAAGACCTTCAACAAAGTGAACAACCCCACTGTACATAGTCACCAAAAAGCCAAAAGTGAAAACAAGAAGCCAGTATGCAAGTATTACAGGAGGGGCTTGTGTAAATATGGACTTAAGGGAAGAGAATGTCCATTTGCTCACCCACCACTCTGCAAAAAATTTATACACGATGGGAATGGCATTTCTGGATGTAGATCCAATGCAGATGTCCCTATTTTCATCCCCAAATTTGCCAGAGCTCATGGTGGGAAAGAAGTTGTTTTAAAGAGAACTGCAATCTGGCCCACCTGAAGGGAACAATCCGATTCCAACAACATCAAACTCAACGGAGAGAATACCAGGATAGTGAGCCTACTATCCCTCAGCACTATTTGGCCCAAGGGGTGCAAGAAAACCCAAGACCAAATACCATTCCTGCACCCAGATCTTATGCTGATGTAGCGGGTCCAGGTAAGCCCACTGGTGAAAATAGTACAGCAAGCAACCATGAAACCCCATTGGGGTTTTACCACCTCATAAAACAAATACAAGACATTCAAAGCTCACTTGGGCTCCTCATACAAAAACAAACGAGAACCCCAGCAGGAACCCTTCAAATGCCCTATATGTGGGAGATGAAACAAATGGCTCCACAAATGTATCAATAATTTACTTAAACATCCAGGGCCTTTACCCAAACTCAAACCATACCAAAATACCTTACCTAAAGAGCCTAGTGAAACACACTACTAGCACAGTTATAGCCCTCACAGAAACACACCTGAACCCCATGATCATGAGTAGTGAAATTGCAATCAAAGGGTACACCACCCATAGATGTGACAGAGAAGACCGTCTAAATGGTGGTGTCCTGATGTACATCCCTGAAAACATTCAAAGTGAACTGCTCATGGCATACTCAAATGGAGCCTGTGAACTCCTAATCATCATGCTCAGCATAAATAAAGAAGACATAATACTAGTGAATATCTATAGCCCCCCCAGATAGCTCCCATCTAGAGCTCACTGAAGTTCTGGAAAAAATCAGGCAATGCCCAGCTATTGTAGACTCAACAAGAGACTTAATCATTACAGGAGACTTTAATCTCCCAAATTGCACCTGGAACCAATATGGTGGTATGAAATCAGGGACAAAAAGGTCCAAATCAAAACACCTGAATGAGTTTATGGAAAAAACTGCTCCTAGTACAACATGTCCACTGCCCAACTAGAAAAAATAATATCCTAGATTAGTGCTGACAAATAATGCAACTACAATTGACCACATTGTTATAACACCAACTATACACTCCGACCACAATGTCATGCACATATTCACAAACTTGTCCTCCACAAATGTAAGCAAGACCCATGCCAAACGAACTTGCCATACTCTGACCTAAACCTGCACAAGTCAGACTGGACATCATAAATAACTGTCTGGGAGAAATAAGCTGGGAAGATGAATTAGAAAACCTAAAGCCAGAAGAATGCTGGAGTAGAATACAATACCTGCTGTCATCAGCATTATACAAACACACACCAAAGAAAAACGATAGTGCACAGAAGCACCGGACAAAAGAGCACAGATACAGAAGGACACTTATGAGAAAGAGAACAAAGCTATCTAAACAACTGACAAAGCAATTAAGTGATACAAGACATAGTAACATCCGGAATCAGATACTGATGCTAGAACTTAAAATAAAGGAGTCAACCATAAGAGAGCATATTGATAATGAACACAAAGCTATTGGCAAATTTGGCACTATAAAGGAAAATAGCAAATTCTTCTTTAGCTATGCTAAACGCAAAGCAGTTATCAAAACGAGCATTGGCCCATTGCTTGCTAAAGATGGACTAACTCTCACATCTAATACACAGGAAATGGCAAACATTTTACAATCTCAATATGCTTTAAGCTGGAGTACCCCTGTAGTAGCAAAGAAAATAAAAACTACAGCATTTTTTGATAGAGAAGAAAATGACCAAGACAGACCATTATTGGAAGATATACAAATAACCACTAGAGATATACAACAGGCAATAACAGAGCTACCGGGGAGTTCAGCCTCTGGTCCAGATGGAATTGGAGCCAAGATTCTTAAGGAATGCAAACACACTTTATCTCTGCCTTTGAAAATCCTGTGGAGATCTTCACTAGACACCAGTAGAATACCACCAATCATGAAACAAGCAAATATTACCCCAATCTACAAAGGAGGCAAAAGAAAGGAAGCCAAGAACTATAGACCCATATCTTTGACTTCCCATATTATTAAAATATTTGAGAAAGTCCTGAAAAGGCACATTGTCAGTTTTATAGAAAATGAACATCTCTTAGAAGACTTTCAACATGGCTTCAGACACAAGAGATCCTGCCTTACTGAACTTATAGACCATTGCAATACAATCCTACAATACTTGGGAGAAAACCACAATGTTGATGTCATCTATCTAGACTTTGCAAAAGCTTTTGACAAGGTTGACCATGGTATATTATTCCATAAACTAAAAGAACTTGGTATTTGTGGAAAAGTAGGAAAATGGATCCATGCCTTTCTCTCTGACAGAAAACAAATAACAACTGTAAATGGAGCAAGATCTATAGAAAAAGAAGTGATTAGTGGAGTGCCGCAAGGCACAGTACTAGGACCAATTCTATTCATTATAATGCTAAACAATATAAACTGTAACCTAGGAAGCTCTCTCCTGTCATTCGCAGATGATAACTGAGGTGACGTGTATGTATATATATGTATATAGTCTAAAAGTCACTAAAGAGTAAATATCACTAAATCTAAGCGGAATGGCAAGACGAAGCCATAAACAACCAACGGGCTGTTGGTATTGCTTCGGTCTGGCCTAGACATGTTTTTTCCTATCTGACCTAATCTTTGGTGCTGAGTAAAATTAGGTGATGAATCTAAGGTAACAAATCGGGTAGGAAGTTGTTCGTACTTAAGTATAGTTAGGGGTAATGTCTATAGCTTCTAAATTGGTAATGTAAGAGAGAGTTAGGTAGGCTGTTGTGGGACACAGGAATAAAACGGTAGGCTTCAAGGAATACCTAATTCAACGCACCGGTAAGTGCTTTTGATTGTTTGCTAGAACCTAAGTAACCTAACTGGGGTGTCTACCCCACGCTATCACATTTGGCGACGAGGATGGGATTTGGCTCATTTGGTTAAATTTTGTTCATTGGGTTAAATTTGGCTCATTGGGTTAATTTGGCTTATTGGGTTAATTTGGCTTATTGGGTTCAAGTGGTTGTTTGGAAAATTGGATGCAGACTAGTGGGTCGTCCGATTTGGTTTGTTTGTGTGGGGAAGCTACCGTACTATAGCGTAGGTCCCGCCGCCCTAATTCTAAAACTAATTCCTACTCAGCCCTAACTCTAAAACTAATTCCTACTCAGCCCTACCTCTAAAACTAATTCTTACTCAGCCCTAACTCTAATACAATTCACTATTCAGCCCTAACTCTAATAAAATTCACTATTCAGTAACTAGACCAAATTTAAACCTAACCTAACCTACTTCACGTGAGTTGGTCTAATTCGGTTTTGCTCTAGCATGTCGGTGATTGGCCATATAAGCCCTACGAAGACAATGGGGAGGACTTCGAAGCTTATGCCACTAGGGTGAGGTTGTTTTTCGAGGCAAATTCCATTCCGGATGCTAAGAAAGTACCTACCTTTTTAACTATAATAGGCCCTAAAACGTTTGGTTTAGTTATGGACCTAGTTTCTCCTAAAGCACCGGAAACTTGCACCTATAATGAATTGGTACAGGCCCTAACCGATCACTACAAACCCCGAGTAGTTCTCATCTATGAACGTTTCAAATTTTATTCAAGGCATCAGACGGGAAATGAAAGCATTGCAGAGTTTGTTGCAGGAATAAAAAGCCATAGCCGTACGTGTAAATTTGGGGACAAATTAGATGAAATGCTAAGAGATAGGTTTGTAATGGGTCTCAAAGAGGAGTCTACCCAGAGAGCCCTATTAGCCATACAGGACCTAACTTTTAGTCAGGCTGTAGAAATAGCTACGGCTAGAGAAGCAGCTGCTAAAGATGTTAGAGCTTTTGGAAATCATAGTAGTAAAGCCCAACACGTAAATAGCTTTAAATCTTCTAGGCCTGGCAGACCTAACGAGCCTACTAGACAGGCAAATAAAAGGTATGAGGCGAATATGACTAAGCCTACTAATTCTACTAAGCCTTCCAAGCCATGTACAGGGTGTGGAAAACACCATTGGAAGAAAGATTGCCCTTTTAAAGAAGCAGTTTGCCGAAACTGTAGTAAAATAGGCCACATAGCTAAAGTGTGTTATTCAAAGAAAACAAAGGGTGAAAATTCTAATTTTAACATTTCTAGTATAAATCCTCAAAAGGGAAATACTTCGAACATTGGAGTGGAGTACCTATTCTATGAGCAGCAAAGTGGGGAAAATACAGGCCCATATATTGTAGAGGTAGGCCTAGATGGAATTACAGTTCCTCTAGAATTGGATACGGGTGCTGCCCGGACGGTCATGTCCAAGGTAGTTTTTGATAAGATTTTCAAAAACACACCTAAACTACATGCATCTAAAACAATTTTGAAGAAGTACGGTGACACACAAATACCTATTTGTGGAGAAGCATACGTCACAGTTACACTTAACCAGAAAACTTTGTCTCATCCCTTAACCCTTTTAGTGGTGGATGAGCAAGGGCCTACTCTACTAGGCCGTGATTGGATTGATGCTTTGGAAATGCCAATTGACAAAATCTTGCCAAGGGGTCAGGCAGATGTGCATACACTTTCATATCCATCTGACATAGACTCATTGTTAAGGGAGTTTTCTTCTATTTTTGGGCCTGAAGTAGGCAACCTAAAAGGCCATCAGGTCTGCATAGAAGTAGATCCTAATGTAACTCCGAAATTTTGTAAGGCTCGTTCAATTGCGCATGCACTGCGGGAGAAGGTAGATTTAGAAATTGACAGGCTGCTAAAAGATAAAATTATTGAACCAGTCACACACGCTAAGTGGGCTGCCCCAGTAGTTCCTGTACTAAAACCGGACAAGTCCGTGCGGTTATGCGGGGATTACCGTTTAACAGCAAATAGAGCCGTCCTTCTAGATTGCTATCCTATACCCAAGCCTGATGAATTATTTAGCTCTCTTGCTGGGGGAAAATATTTCACAAAACTCGATATGTCCCAAGCCTATGCTCAACTAAGTTTAGATGAAAACTCTAAAGAATTAACTATCATAAATACGCACCGAGGCCTATATAAGTACAATAGGCTATGCTATGGAATAGCATCGGCTCCAGGTATTTTTCAGAGGACAATGGACCAAGTTCTAGGTCACATTCCAGGGGTACTTTGCTTTCTAGATGATGTCCTCATTTCAGGTTCGACTAAAAAAGAACACCTAACTAGATTAACCACGGTTCTAAAAAGACTCCGGGATGCTGGACTTAAGCTAAAGAGAGAAAAGTGTTCATGGGCACTAACGAGGTTTCATATTTAGGGTTCCGCATAGATGCCTCAGGCATTCATCCAACGGTGGATAAACTAGAAGCAATAGAAAAGGCACCACCTCCACAAAACATCACACAGTTACAAGCTTATTTAGGTCTCCTAAACTTTTATAGGAAATTTTTGCCTAATGCATCGACTTTCCTTGAACCCTGAATAAGCTATTACGATCTGGGGAACAGTGGAGATGGGAGAAAACTCAAAAGGAAGCATTGAGGCTTCCAAGGACGTACTACTAAAGTCCACTCTCCTAGTGCATTATGATCCTAAACTTCCTCTCGTAGTTTCAGCAGACAGCAGTTCTTATGGAATTGGGGCAGTGTTATCTCACCACATTGATGGTGTAGATAGGCCTATCTGTTTTGCTTCTAGAACACTAACTGAGACGGAAAGACGATATGCACAAGTGGAACGTGAAGCATTAGCCTTAGTATTTGCAGTAAAAAAATTTCATTTCTATCTATGGGGTCATGAATTTAAACTAATTACTGACCATAAGCCTCTTTTAGGTTTATTTGCACCTAATAAAATATTCCAGTTATGGCCTCAGGTAGGATTCAACGATGGGCACTGATTCTACAAGCCTATAAATTTGACTTAGTACATCGGTCAGGTAAACTTCTAGGTACGGCTGATGCGCTAAGTAGGTTGCCCTTAGAAAATCCAAATGATTGTGTACCTATACCTACAGAATGGGTTCACTTGGTGGAGTTTTTGGAATCCACTCCAGTATCTGCAGTACAAATAGAGCAGTGGACAAAATCAGACCCTATTCTGTCTAGGGTCATCCATTTCTGCTCAGTTGGTTGGCCTACTAAGGTTGAGAGTGAATTACAGCTTTTATTCAGCGTCAGTCTGGCCTCTATTCAAAATGGCTGTCTCTTATGGGCCACAGAGTGATTATTCCAAATAAAGGCAGGTCGAATTTAGTGAAGGAACTTCACGCTGAACACATGGGCGCAACAAAATGAAAGAGCTGGCGAGAGCTTATTTCTGGTGGCCTGGTTTAGATGGAGAACTCGAATCATTGGTTCGTTCCTGTCAAAGCTGCCTAGAGAACAGAGATCTCCCAAGGAAAAGTCCACTTCATCCTTGGGAATGGCCTACTATACCGTGGCATAGGATCCATGTTGACTATGCAGGTCCTATAAATAATTTATTTCCTAGTCATGGTGGACGCCTACTCTAAGTGGGTGGAAATTTTTCCAACCACTTCCACGACTTCGGGTGTAACGATTCGCTTACTCCGTTCAGTTTTCGCTCGATGGGGTTTACCCGTAGTCCTGGTGTCCGACAATGGTACTTGTTTTACCAGTGAGGAATTTCGTTCCTTCGTCCACCTAAATGGCATTAGACATGTCCGGTCTAGTGTTTTCCACCCGTCTACTAACGGTCTCGCGGAAAACATGGTCCGTACTTTCAAGTCGGCCTTGCGTCATTCTCGTGGGGAGGAAATGCAAGTGGTGTTGGATAAATTTTTGTTTAAATATCGAATAACACCACACACCACGACAGGGGTGTCTCTCTAAACTTCTGATTGGCCGGGGAATTCGTTCAGTTTTTGATTTGTTACGTCCAAACGAAATGTTACAACAACGATTTTACGCCATCAGGAAAAACAGAAGTTGTACCACGACACTAAAAGAGGGAGAGTTCTAGAAGCGAAACCTAATGATCCAGTTGTGATTCGCAACTATGGGGCTGGACCAAAATGGGTTCCTGCAACTGTGCAGGAGAGAACGGGCCCTGTTTCCTTCAAGTGCCAACTAGAAGATGGTCGTTCTATTAAACGCCATCAGGACCAGATATGGGAACGGGAAGTGCAGAAGGACCAGAGTCTTCCGGAAGAGAGAACTGATCCTCCGGAAAATGGTTCAACTTGCCCGCCTATACAGGTTGCACCTGATCCTACTACATCAACCCGCTCCGCAGGTCGTCTAGGGTCCCTCATCCCCCTGACAGACTAAACTTGTAGGGGAGGAGTGAGGTGACGTGTATGTAATATATGTATATAGTCTAAAAGTCACTAAAGAGTAAATATCACTAAATCTAAGCGGAATGGCAAGACGAAGCCATAAACAACCAACGGGCTGTTGGTATTGCTTCGGTCTGGCCTAGACATGTTTTTTCCTATCTGACCTAATCTTTGGTGCTGAGTAAAATTAGGTGATGAATCTAAGGTAACAAATCGGGTAGGAAGTTGTTCGTACTTAAGTATAGTTAGGGGTAATGTCTATAGCTTCTAAATTGGTAATGTAAGAGAGAGTTAGGTAGGCTGTTGTGGGACACAGGAAAAAAACGGTAGGCTTCAAGGAATACCTAATTCAACGCACCGGTAAGTGCTTTTGATTGTTTGCTAGAACCTAAGTAACCTAACTGGGGTGTCTACCCCACGCTATCACAATAACAGAATACTAAGACCAATTACAGAAAAAGAAGACTGTGTAGAGCTACAAAAAGATCTACAAACTATATATGCATGGGCAGATGCAAACAATATGGCCTTCAATGAAGACAAATTTGAACTAATTAAGTATGGACCAAATAAATACCTGAAAGAACAATTCAACTACACTGGACCCACAGGAAAAGATATTGCACAAACTGATCATGTCAGGGATCTAGGGATTATATTATCTGAAGATGCAACATTCAACAGGCACATTGACAAAGTAACCTCATCATGAAACAAAACTAATAGGATATATACTGAGGACATTCAGAACTAGGGACAGTATGACCATGCTTACCCTGTGGAAATCACTTGTCCTTCCACACATTGACTACTGCTCTCAATTATGGTTTCCCCACAAACAGAATGAATTGCAAAAAATTGAGGGCCTACAAAGAACCTTTACCTCGTATATTAAACAACCTGATGGGCAACAGGTGAGTAAAAACAAATTAAACTACTGGGATAGGCTTAGAGGCCTCAACCTTTATTCCATAGAGAGAAGGTTGAGAGATACTGTACATCCTAATCTACACCTGGAAAATTCTAGAAGGGCTTTTAGTTGCCCCCAATACTGAACCAATTGTGCCCACCTTAACAAGAACTGGCAGAATGTGTTAAAAATATCACCTCCCACCAAACAGTCTGAGAAGGATTCAAACCCTTCAATATAATAGTATCTCTAGGCAGGGTTCTCGCCTGTTTAACTCCTTGCCTCAGTACCTTCGAGATATAAGTGCAGTCCCAGTAGATACTTTTAAAAAAACACTTGGACATGTTTTTAGCCAACATACCCGACCAACCCACAGTGTCAGGGTATTCCTCTGCCAGACCAGCCCCCACAAATTCAATAGGGGACCAAATCGTATGGCAGGAGCAAGAGAAAAGAAGGGTGGCGACCCCGTCGTGGCCCGCCTCAGGAGGCGCTGAGTAAATTTAAGGTAAATTTAAGGGCTATGGGTTGATTGCCTGCTACCCTCATCCGTTGAAAATTTCCAGCAGATTACAGTGGAGAGTTAACGACAAAAGCCCTACGTTTTTCGTTAGAGAGTATGTATATGTAGGTCTTCAAAGGACATCTTTATTTTTATTTGCCTTCGGTATTTGCGCTGCCTAATGGTAAAGAAAGGAATTGCTTACCTTATTATTTCGTTGGGCCTCGCTTCTGTTTCGATGTAGGGCGCGACGATCTTTTTCGATGTAGGGCCATGGTACGATGGAGTTACACAATGAGTTGATTTGATGTAACTAATATAGGCAGTCACTATTTAAATACCTGAAGGAATAAGCCTATCCTTTTTATAGTTATTAAGTTTTATATTAAGAGGATTTCACTCAGAACTTCTAGGAAGATGAAGTACATCTTCCTTGCTTAAAGCATCGCTGTAACATAAGCAGCTCAGAGTGCCGCCAGTATAATATAATATATATCTTCGTATTTTTATTATTTGCTGATTGTGCAAAGTTCGTTGACTCTTCCCTCGATGTAATTTTCATGAGTCAGCAGTGGAAAATTTTGAACACGAAATAAATTTTCTTGTGGTTGGGTGGGCCCAATGCCTCCACATTGGGTTCTATGTATGTATGGCAATTATTTTCATTTCCAATAGGCTATGTCGCCAATCCCAAGGCAATTTTGTAGATATTTAATTCAATTAATTAATAATTTATATTTAATTATGAAATAAAAGTATCACATACGATACCATATTGCAAACATGTATAATTTTCCATAGATATGATACAACTGTTCAAAATGTGTTCAGGTTTGAACAGTTTAGCGGGGGCATAATAAGAAAATTAGAAAACAGACATGTTGATACGCTCGACCCTCGCTAATTCGACAATTGCGTAATTCGAACAAATTTGACGAGGGCGAATTACAGAAAAAATTCGAATAGTTTTTAGGTCAGTTTTTTTGATAGAAATAATGAAAACTTTATATGGAAAAAACTATACATGCCTACAATATAATATCATATATGCCATATATGGTATCTTTATTTCTTAATTAAATGCAAATTATTAATTTATTCAATTAAATAACTACAAAATTTCCTCGGGATTGGTGATATAGCCTATTGGGAATGAAAATAATTGCCATACATAGAACCAGTTGGACCCACATAAGAAAAACGTATTATTTCGTAATGTAGTAATGTCTAATTAAGAATTAAATGTTTGTTTATAAGAATTAATAATGTTCAAATAAGTTTTGTTAAATAAGAAATTAATAATAGTTTGTGAAATTAAAAATATAAAATACTAGTTGGCAACACTAAGAATCTGCCCAAGCGGGGCTGGGCAGAAATGCCCTTCGGTTACCGGACGGCCATTGGCCTAATAAGGTGTTTTTCATATTACGATGTTTTTGTAAAGTTAGAATATTCTTTCGTGTCTCTCTCCGGCTAAATGTTAATGCTAATTTCCCCTTCGCATTACCTCGTTGTCTAAATTGTTTCGACATAAAATAAAAGTCAGTAAAGTGTAATTAAGTGTATAATTATACCCTGTCTCTTCGCATGTTCAAATTCCTCACCGGCTCACGTCTACCCGGTTTTATAAAATATAGTGAAATCGAGTGAAAAGAGAAATAGCAACGATAAAAAGACATCGAATGAAAAAAGAGCAAATAGTTAAAAAGGCAAATAAGAAGTAAAAATAAGTAAATCACTACATTTTGGTGGCAGGCGATGGTCCCTATTAATATAAGGGCTTTCCCACGTTGCCTTATATTTCGGTCAAATTTTTGCTACCCGTTTTATATAGTCTTTATAGCGTTAATAAATATTATGTTTCCGTACTTTAAATAGTAAAATGCATTGTGTACCCATTTGCAAGTAAATTCCGATTCCCAATTATATTTCAAGATGATACCTCCCTTTCGAAATTTCGCGGTCAAAAATTTCAGTCGTTTTTTTCTCTTCTCGTTGGAGTCGAGACTGTTTCAAACCGTTTCGACTCAAATTTTTTTTTTTCATTGTGTCGGACTCTGTTCCCACCCCGCGACTCATTTTGAGTCAGAAATTTAATTCGAGAGTCGTATTTTTTTCTCGTTTATTCGTCCTCAGTTCGTTTTCTTTAGATTGTGTTTCATTCAGTTGGGGAGAGAGGGACTTGTTTAAAATTTGGAATTGCTGTCCCATGACTTTTTTTTTCTTTCCTCTTCAACTGCTATTACTCTTTAAACAGCCTGCCTATTTGATGTTTTAAAAATTATTTCGTGTTTATGTTTCGGCATTAAAATAATTGTGTTAGTAATAATAATACAATAATAAGTAAAATAAAATTCACACTTATATGACAGTAAATTATTTTAATTGTCATAAAATTGTTACATGCAATTTAATACGGTCGTTTCAAAGGTTGGTGCGGATATTGTAACGCATTTCTAGGTAATATATTATATATATATATATATATATATATAGTAGAGCATTAAGAGATTAAATAAGTAAGTAACAAAAATTCCAGTATCTAGTAGGCAGTTTTTAAGGTATATAATTAAGGACTCAAGCCGACACATGACCACCATTTTAAGGATTTTCGTTTATAAGTGTAATTTTAAGGTTTAAAGTCGGAAAGTAATCGTTAAAGACACTAATTTACACTTGGTCAAGTTCGGACTGTTTAAGGTTATATGCTTGCCGTATATACAGTATATGTATATTGTGTGAGACCTCAAGGAAGCAGAATTTGTTATAAAAAGATAAAAATTTGCTTAATTGACATACAGGGATTGTTTCCATAAATTCTTTGATAAATTAATTTGTTTTTTTTACTTTTTTATATATTATTCATTCATTTTTATTTTATAGGTGGGCTGGTTTTTGTTTAATTTTTTCATTCTTTCATGAATTTAATAAAAATTCCAAGTGATATTTTGTACGGATAGGCTGGTTAAATTTTTATTCTGAAATTAGATTTTATTGTGATGAGTGTTGTTTAACATAATTTGGTATAAATAATGAACAATTTTTTTACGTTCGCGCGTTTGCATAGAAAATATTACAAAATTATTTAATGGTGTAAATGCAGTTTGTTCGGTTAGATATATTTTATAGAGGTTCGCTTACAACAACAAGTGAACACTCTCTTCATTATGCAATGTTTTATTTAAAAAAAATTTTACGTAGTAGGTTGCGTTATATTTTGGGTTCATAATATCTGTTCTTATTTTTAATAACGATGAAATTTGTATTTAGTTTCACTTGGAAACGATAAATTACTGGAATTCTTGTGATTTACAAACCATGCTGGGTTTCGTGTTGAAGGAGAAAGTTGTCTCTCAGATGTAATTTGTGAATTACGAGTTTTCTTCCTATGAAATTTAGCGTTGCAGGTTGGAATTAATATATTAAATTAATTTTCGGTATTAATATTTAAAAAAAAAATTACTTAATGATTGTTGGGAAATTGTGTTATTTTTTTTTAAACTTCATTTGGGTTTACTCGTGCAATTGAAACTTTAGCTTGAGTGTTGACCGGAAATGGACCTTTTAGATTGCCAGTAACACTTTTGTGGTAAGCTGTGTGTGCTCCCACAAAGTGTAAGAGGGTTCATTGATTGTCGGGATTGATGACATGAAGTTTCTGGGTTTCATTTTTGTCTTTTGTATTTAAATGTATCGATGTGATTTCTGAAGGTAGTTTGAATAATAATATTTTTTAAGTTATAATAACAGTTACTATGTAGAGGCGCTTTTATATTTCTACTATGCAGTTTCGTTTCGTTGCGTTTGATGATTTTTTTTTATCTTCTCCGATGTAACTGCCATAAGTGACCTTATTGGTAGCTAGGCGTGATTAAAGTTTTGTGAAATTCTGTGAAACTTGTCATATTTTTCCGTAAATTTTAGTTATTGTTTCGAAGTGGTGTCGAGAAAATTTTGTAGATTAAATGTGAAAAGTGATAATCAGTATGAGTACAAACTTTCAGATACTTTTTTTCAAAATTTTGAGAGGCTCGATTTGTGTTATTTTTTATTTATTGGGTTCAGAATCCCAGCTGAGCCTTGAACGGCCAAGCTCTGAAAGGCCACCTCAACCTACGGCCCAAGTTAAGCTAGACTACAATTTACAGACTTGGAGGTCCTACCTCAGGTTTGCTGACTCGATGTGGGCCTACCTTAGGCCTCAGTTGCATAAACTTAAGATAAAAACAAAAGGGGCACTATTTATGGTCTTCTTTCTAAACCTTGCAACAACACAACCTGCACCATTGCACGATGCAACAAGCTTGTATCTAAACAACCAAACTGAATTGCAAGAGAGCTCTCTATAAGACCACGCCCTGTAAGTGCTGCATTCAACAAACGAGTAGAAAGGACGCGCCAGTGCCCCCAAAAAAGAATGATGCCACAAGAGTGCCCAAACAATGATGCCACAAGAGCCCAAAAATGCTAGCTCTAAATTAAGTGAAGTTTTCACTAACCTTACAATTATGAAATGGATATATATATATATATATATATATATATATATATATATATGTGTGTGGTGTGTGTGTGTGTACACCTTAACTCTTTGAGGACCACGGGACAATATTGTCCCACGAAATAATATAAATTGTACAATGATGCAACGTTTCTACAAATACATCTAAATGTTTATATAGTATCGTTTAATTGTTGGAAAATTAACCAAAAATGGGTCATTTAAGTGACTATAATTACTAACATATCTAATTGTGAATACCAATAACACCCTAACTTTTAGTTCAAAGAACGTATACCGTCGTCAAAGAGTTAACTTAATATATACAAGCAATGCTGCATCAACCAGCTTAGTCATCATAACGCCTTGGGACAACAATGGCTCTTCCTCTTCTAGATTTTCTAACAATTTGGAAGTAACCAAGTTGAATCCGAATTCCATCCATTGAGTTTAGTTGACCCGAATTAGGTGATCGATCACCGATGAGAGAGAAGAGAAGAGACGAGAAGAGAGAAGAGCGAGGAAACGAAACCGAATGCGCAACGACTTCGTGCAGGGCAGTTCGTTCCCAGATGGTCTACTGGTATTTTTCGGGCAGTCCTGGTCCCGCTGCTGGATGCTTCGCTCAATGTGTTTTGCACGCGGTAGGCAAACCACGAGAGTTTGAACAAGTGTCTAAGGCTTTACTGTCCATACAGATATACAGTAGGTTCGTTGTGAAACCGCCTACAGCGAAGTGATCAATTGATTATTGCCACGTAGAGAGTCTTTCAGCTGGACGTAGGAGAGCAGCGTTCACATGACAAAGTTGAAATGAGAGAGGCGAGTTTCTTCGTTGACTTCTAGAATTGCAAATTCTGTCCAATTCCGGTGTGTGGTTCCACTTTCAGTAAATCTCCATCCCTGATCCTCTTAGAATTGGACGTCTCTCTTGTTTTTATTTCCGCCATTTTTGGAGAGAGAGCGAACCTCAAGCGTGCTGACCTGTTGCATGGTGATGCAACCCCTTGCATTCTAGCGAAGTGAGTGGAGAGCTGCGATGAAAATTGAAGAAGTCCTTTGTCAGCTTGCGGATTGTTATCTAAGCAACGTTCAGAAATTAAGGTACACTGATTATTATGTAATGAAATTATATGGAAAACTGATGTGTGGGTAGTTGGGAGGTAACGAAAATGGTTCACTGAGTAGGTAGGTAGTTAATCTAACAATTATTAAATTCTTTTTATGTCAATAACTGGGTGGATGAAACCATTGGTTGCTCACCAGAGTTATTCTCCACACTAGTATTTATATACTGTGTACAGAGCGTGCTCGGTAATAGATATACATTACGATCAACCAACCGAGGAAAAAACCAAGACGACGCTGGTGGAAAAGCCCCGCGAAAAGAACAAAAGAGTAGGAAAACGAGAACGGGGCGAGAGGACGGAACGAGTGAAGGAGAAGAACAGACAACGAAGAAAGATCCCCACCAGCAAGTACACTCTTAACAATTAAACAAGACGGGAAAAGGGACTCTCTAATAACTAGCAGTAAGTGACTAATTGTGTTTTTAACCCAGCAAAGTAAACGCATTAAATTAAGCTGGTCACACAAATTAGGCCTACATTGTGGCCTAGACCCAGCATCAACTCATAGCTTAACAAAGGTGAAGGTAGATTGCCCTAACCTAACTTGGTGAGGAATCCTACTGTGGACCTCAATTTATCTGCCCGCTCTGGACCATTTCCGGATCTCTAGGCTGACCCCTACAGGGCTAGACTTAATCTACTCTATAGTTAGACGGGAGATATAAGGGGTGGGTTAATTGTGGACCAATTCACACAGAGCACTTTTCACATTGGTGGTCCGTGTGTGGGGAATTTACATACTTTAACCTTACTTATCAAAAATTGCAGAATTAGGCTAAATGGTCTAGCCTAAGCCTAACCTAATCAAGCCTAAAGTAACAAACTTGCCTAATTAGGTCTACAACCTAGGGCCTAACTAGGAAACATTTACATTTAAGGAGTTCATCTCTTATAAGCTTAGACCTGAGTGATACATAAGTACTTGGGGGGATTAAACCAAATTTAAAACTTGACTGTTTTGTCTGTGCTCTCTCTTCTCTGGTAATTTCTTCTTGTCCTCTATTTCATTACGATCCCAGTTAAACAATTTTGACTTAAACATGGACAGTGAGGAATTGAAAAAGTTAAAAAGAAAAGGGGGGCAAAGTTGGGTGCTGTTACAAAGGCCGTGAACACTTTTAACAATATTACACAACCAGGTAATGAAGATTTAGAGTGTGTAATTCTTAAATTGGAAACTAAAAAGAAGGAAATAATAGCCATGATGAGAGTATTTCAGAGTTAGTTGAATCCGAAATGGCTGAAGAACAATTGATAGACCTTTACGCTGATAATGATGTTCAGGTAATCTCAATGAACAGCAAATAAGGAGACTACAGTCTCGTTTGACTGACTTAACACCAAATAGACCTAATTCTGATTTTAATCAAAGTAGAGCTAACCTTCAACAAAATTTAAGTGGCATGCCAAATCTGAGTCACAGAATTGAGGGCTCAGTTACCCATTTTTGCTAGTACCAACATTTGAAGGGGACACGATACAATTCCCATCTTTCATTGAAAAATTTGAGAGTTTAATAGGTAATAAACCTTATATTTCAACTGTTGATAAGTTTAGCTACTTAACTAGTTTCCTTAAAGGCCCAGCCTATAACCTGATAGCCTATTTACCAGCTGTAGGGAATTCATATGAAGTAGCGATTGATCTCTTAAAACGTAATTACATTAATAAAGATGAGATTGTATATGAATTATCTCAACAAATTTTTATTTTGCACCCATAAAAAGATAACCATAGTGATATGGAAAAATTTTACTCAAAATTAGAAGCTATTATAGGAACAACTGGTTAGCAATGAGATAGATATTAAAGCTTCATCTTGGATTATACAAGGCATAGTTCTTAGGTGCCTTCCTTTGAGGGTTAAAGATGTTTTAGTTCTAAAGACGGGAGAAAATATCCTCATCTTGAAATATCAGAAAACACTTTCCAAATATCCTAACTAATTACAAATTGAGAAAATTCCAACACAAAATAAGACCCAGACTATGGATAAACCAAAGACTGTTCCCAGAGACCAACTAGCTACAGCCAAACAGACAAACTTAATACTGTAGAATCAAATGTGACCAACTGTAATACACGAACACCTACATTACAGAACTTTAATGTAACTGCTGCCTCAACTTACACACTATATTGCAAATTTTTGTGCAAGTGATGAACACAGTAGTACTGGGTGTGACAAATATTCAGACTTTAACTCAAGAGCTAAAAGATGGAACAGTTGAACCTATGTAAAAAGTGTACTGGCCAGGGACATTATAAGAAAGACTGTAAATCTAGGTTAAGATTCAAGTGTAAGTTTTGTAAAAGTTTACGACATGTCTCATCAATGTGTGATTCACCAAGTGTCCAAACAATAGTACTCAAACTCAAAAGATACCCCCACCAAACAAAGGTAATCAAGAAATGCCACTTTCATGGGACATTCTGTTTGTTCAAACAACGTAACAAAAACACTGAGATTTTTTACCAACTATTACTTTGGACTTAGTGAATAGTGAGGGTAGCACCATCCAGTGAGATGTTCTTATAGACTGTTGTTCTCAACAAACATTTGTTTCGCAAAATGTAGTTAATAAATTGGGTTTGACACCAAACCCGAATGAACAAAATCTAATATTGCATCCTTTGTTAAGGATAACTCGGACAAAATAGCTATAAGACAATTGACTGGAACTACACTTAGAAAATAAATTAGAAAATTGAAGCAGTTATTATTTCTAAAGTAGGACAAAACAAACTGGTTATACCCAACTAGAACAAACCATAAATCATTTGGGAAAACACTACAAAATAGCTGATAGACATATCACAAACAACACAGTAGATAACATGAAATGTTAATAGGGGCAGATTATATTAATCTTATTCATAAGGGCATAGTAAAGATAGGTAATGGTATAGCTTATCAGACTATATCAGGGATAGCCCCTTTGGGTGACCTATCCAAATACAACCTAGACCTAAACCAAAATAGTTCATGACTAACAAATACTATGTGCCTCAACTCAGTCCTACATAACACTTGTAAGAATAGCAACACTTTGAATAATATTATATCAACTGAGAACATTAATTCCATCACTATCAAATGAAACTCTGGATGAGGCAATTCAAACTTTATGGTTGCTAGAATCTGTGGGTATACATGACACAAATCAAACTTCAGAAGATCAGTTAATGGTAGAAAGATTTGAAGACACCATTCAGTGCAAAACAATAGTTATTTTGTTGAGTTACCTTGGAAAATAAATTGTCCAACTTTAAGAGACAATCTCAAAGTAGCTAAAGGACATTTATATAAAGTAATGAAAAACTCAAACAAGATAATAATATTCAAATGTATTATGATGTCTTCAAAGAACAGCTACAGAAAGGCTTCATTGAAGAAGTAACAAATAACCCTTTTAAAAAAGATGGTTGTCATTATTTAACCCACAGGGGGGGTTTATCGACAAGATGCCCAACAACAAAACTCAGAGTAGTATATAACTGTAGCCTCAAAGACAGTGATAAACACAGTTTGAATGATTGCCTGATTGAGGGTCCTAATCTCATTTCTGACCTTGTGAAGATCTTACTGAGGTTCAGGTTAGATAAGTATGCCGTACAAAGTGACATTTCAAAGGCATTTTTGAGAAAATCTTAAAAATGAATATGACAAGAACCAACTTAGGTTCTTATGGTTCAAGGATCCATTTGATTTGAATAAAGGGTTCATAACCTATAGATTTAATGTTGTGTTGTTTGGAGCCAATTGCTCACCTAGCCTATTAGCATTGACAATTGGACATCATTTGAACCAGTTTAATAACTCTTTAACATTGAACTTCCTTAAGGAACATTTTTACGTAGACAATCTAATAGGCCCAACAACAACAAAATCTGAATTATCTGAAGTCTATGAACACTCTCAAAACATTATGCAACAAGTAACTTTGAACTTAGAGAGTGGATTTCAAATGATGAGGATTTAAACAAAAAGATTTTAAAGGATAATAATGGTCTTGCTGAGCCATCAGACAGAGTTAAAACTTCAGGTATGAACTGGCATTTGGATGCAACTTCTAACAGTCAGATTCAATCTGTACTAAAGGTTTTAAACTTGATGAGGAAGCAAATACTAAAAGACAAATATTATCAGAGGCTTCCAAAATTTTTGATCCCATGGGTCTATTCCTGCCTTCAACAATAAAATCAAAGATTCTCCTCCAAGAAATTTGGAGGACAAATGTTGGGGGGATGATCCAATAACAAATGAAAATAAAAATCTTGGAAGAAGTTAGCTGCTGATTTAACAAAAGTGCAGAACATTAAAATTCAAAGGTGCTGTGGGTTTAGGGATAAGCCCCAGAGACTTCATGTGTTTGCTGATGCAAGCACACAAGCTTATGGGTGTGTGCGTATCTTGTAAGTCCTACAGAAAGTCATCTAATTTATGCAAAAGGGAAAGTTGCACCTCTCAAACCTACCCGAACCATACCTCAATTGGAACTATTGGCTGCTGCATTAGCCATTAAAACCATTTCATTGCTTAAGGATGCTTACCATGATGGAACATAACTGATATCCACATCTGGCTTGACAGTCAGATTTGTCTTGCCTGGATACGGAATGATAGCATTAATAGTAAGAATATCTTTGTAAGAAATAGGCTAAAAGAAATAGCTGAAGCTAATGAAAGCCTACAAGTAAACTTTCACTATGTTCCAACTAAACAAAATCCAGCAGACTTTCTGACCAGAGGTTTATCCTACAAGTTGTTGAAGTCAAACAAAACTTGGTTCATGGGACCTAAGTGGCTCTGTAATACAGACCAATCGCCTGTGGAACAAGTTAACTTGACATTAAATTTAATCTTTTCAAATGAAATGGTTGAACCAATCACTAATTATGAACGTTATTCTGATTTCAGTAAACTTGTCAGGGTCACAGCCTACTGTTTGAGGTTTGCTCACAACTGTTTAACTACAATAAACAAACAGCTAAATAAAAACAATCATAATTATACAGAAGTTGCAACCAAGTACTGGATAAGGCATGCACAACAAAAGGAGTACAATGAAGAGTTAGAATTCTTGACTAATGGGAAACAAACAAAATAACCTGTACCATCAGTAGTTGTGGATCTAAATTTGTTCAGAGATGAGGAAGGCCTTCTAAGGTGTAAAGGGAGATTAGACAAATCAAAACTGTCATACAAAAGCAAACATCCAATCCTTTTACCTAGATTTAGCTATTTGACAACATTAATCATCAGAAAAACACACAATGATGTATATCATATGGGGGTACCACAGACACTAACTACATTAAGAAAAACTTATTGGATACCCAAGGGAAGGATCACTGTTAAAACAGTCCTGAGTGAGTGTGTTACATGTAGGCGTATTCATGCTAGGCCCTATAGGAAACCAAATCCTCCTGCTTTGCCAGAGGGGAGAGAGTTACTCTCAACAGACCCTTTGAGACTGTAGGCATTGACTATACAGGAGCATTGACTGTAGGGGTAGTTGACACTGAACAAAAAATGTACATTGTACTGTTTACATGTGCTGGCTCACGAGCTGTTTATCTGGATGTTGTGGAGGACCTTACAGCAGAATCTTTTGTTGCTGTCTTTAAGAGATTCTGTGCACGACATTCAGTACCCAAGACAGTTTGGACTGACAATGCTACATATTTCAAGGCTGGTGAACAAGTCATCAACGACTTGTTAAGCAACGAACTCACACAATTATATATACAAAATTCAAACAAAGTGGAAGTATATTCCAGTTGCCTCTCCTTGGTATGGTTCTATCTGGGAGAGGAATATACAAACAGTAAAGAATTGCTTGAAGAAAGCAATTGGTAAAAAACAGATACACTTATTTGAGTTGCTCACTCTCCTGGCTGAGATTGAGAACATCATCAACAATAGACCACTCACTTATGTGAGTGACAACATTAATGACCCGGAACCATTAACTCCAAATCATTTGATTCGGGGAGAACAAGTTAGTCTCCTGCCGGACTACAATATAGACTCTTCAGAAGACCCAAACTGGACTCAACGACACGATGAACTCCAGACTAAGTTACAACACTTAACTAGAGTTAAAGCTCATTTTATTAAACAGTGGAAAACTGAGTACTTGATGGGTCTAAGGGAGAGACATAAACAAATGACTAAGAAGGATTGGTCTGACACAATTAAGGTAGGGGACCTTGTTCTCATACATGACAGTACTCCAAGACAATACTGACCTCTGGCTAGAGTTTTAGAACTCAGACCAGGGGCAGACGGGGTAACAAGAGTGGTCAAATTAAGGACTTCAACGGGTGACACAACAAGAGACATTTCTCTTTTGTACCCTTTAGAGTCTGGACCCAAAACAATGGACTTTGGAGAACCTTCTCCACTGACAGTAACAACTGGAGACACTGAACTTCCAGTAACTATTCCTTTGACAGTAGGAGTGGTAACGCATCCTACTACAACATTGACAGACACAAGACCTCAGCGACAAACAGCATTAAAGGCGCGACTATTTTTACAACAAAAAATAGATGCAGGGGAATTGTAATTTTATCTTCTAACTTTCACTTTTTCTTTTCTTATGGTAAAGACCATAGACAGTTTCATCCTATGGATGTATATTTTCTCTTCTAATTATATGCTACATCTTCTCCATGAGAAGGTGAGGATAGTCACTGTTAATCAGATTAACAGGCATTTACAGTCAAATAGTTAGCTAGTCTACACTCAGACATAAAAATTGGTGACACTGACACCAAAATTTTTATCTCCCGGGGCCCCCAGTATATGGAAAACTGATGTGTGGGTAGTTGGGAGGTAACGAAAATGGTTCACTGAGTAGGTAGGTAGTTAATCTAACAATTATTAAATTCCTTTTATGTCAATAACTGGGTGGATGAAACCAATTGGTTGCTCACCAGAGTTATTCTCCACACTAGTATTTATATACTGTGTGACAAGAGCGTGCTCGGTAATAGATATACTGTACATTACCGATCAACCAACCGAGGAAAAAACCAAACGACGCTGGTGGAAAAAGCCCCGCGAAAAGGAGAACAAAAGAGTAGGAAAACGAGGAACGGGGCGAGAGGACGGAACGAGTGAAGGGAGAAGAACAGACAACGAAGAAAGATCCCCACCAGCAAGTACACTCTTAACAATTAAACAAGACGGGAAAAGGGACTCTCTAATAACTAGCAGTAAGTGACTAATTGTGTTTTTAACCCAGCAAAGTAAACGCATTAAATTAAGCTGGGTCACACAAATTAGGCCTACATTGTGGCCTAAGACCCAGCATCAACTCATAGCTTAACAAAGGTGAAGGTAGATTGCCCTAATCTAACTTGGTGAGGAATCCTACTGTGGACCTCAATTTATCTGCCCGCTCTGGACCATTTCCGGAATCTCTAGGACCCCTACAGGGCTAGACTTAATCTACTCTATAGTTAGACGGGAGATATAAGGGGTGGGTTAATTGTGGACCAATTCATACAGAGCATTTTTCAAAATTATGAGCGAAAGGGTACGTTATTGCCCATATTTGTTTTGTGTTTTGTGAAAATAGTATGTGCACTCTGGTCAGTATTTTATATAAACATTTTCTTGTTCTTTCTATGTTGCCCTGATGGTAACTGTATAACTATAAAAATATTTGTTTCGAATGTAAAGCGATCTTTGGATGAGTAATCGCTGGAATAGATTGTGAACTTGAAATTTGTTGTAACCTGTTAAGAAAATTATCCTTTATTTTTCACGTAACAGCTTTGTTACAGGTTGCCAAAACAGATCGTATGATGGCTGTACCACCGAAGACTACAAACATTTTCGTCTCGAGATGTTGACCTGATCTTACGACCGAGGAGCTACAGGCATTTGTGGAAGATAGAGTGAACCTTCAGGTTACATGTAGGAAAATTGACTCCAGATGGACTACGTACAGTTCCTTTCAAGTTACAGCAGTCTGTGATGATCCAGGGCATGGGTCCAGCAGTATGGCCGGAACGGGTATATGTACGGCGGTTCTATGAGAAGAAGGGAAGAAAAACACCTGCAGCCCCTGTCGCAAGTGCTGCAGAGGATAATTATGGAGACATCATGCGTCGTACTGTGGAGGGAAATCCAGCTGGGTCTAGTGCTGTAACTGCTGTGCCTGGTATAAATGGAATTCAACATGTAGAGATGCCTGGCAGAACTCCTGCATCTTCCTAATTGCAACATTCAAGGTAATCTCTTTCACTGGTCTACAGCCAAAATGCTTCGGAAATAAAATTAGTCAATCTTCACTAATTTTGGGTCACTGAATACGAAAATGATGCCTAAAATTGCCAAGTGGCTCAATTATAAAGATATCAGGCAACCCTGCACCCTACTAACTGGACTGCATCTGTCGCGTAATATGTAGACGCCTGTGACACAGCGACGCATTGACTCTACCTCGCATGCGCGTAGTTATATTTTCTATTTTAATAAATTAATGTAAATATATACATATACAGGGTGTTTGAAAACTTTCTGTACAAATTGTAATGGGGGATAGGCAACACCAAGACAAACCCTTTTCGTCTATAAGTCCGCTGACGTCACCATTCGGCGCGAGAGGGCGCCGTTGCAATTGGCTAAAAGGTGAAGTGGGCTAGACTCGCGCTTGCCGCGGGCATTCTTAAATCGGACGTAGTACGCGTAACATGGAGCGCTTCACGACTGCTGAGATGGCTGACATGCATATGGTGTATGGGGCTGCCAATGGAAACGGAAGAGCTGCTGTGAGGTTGTACCGACAGCGCTTCCGAAACAGACGTGTGCCAAAGGAAGAAATCGAGGCATGTTAAATCGGGCGATCTCGGTGGCCAGGCTACGGGCCCACCCCGGCCTATCCATCGGTCCCCAAAAGTGGCGTTCAGATAATCCCGCACATCGTTGCTGGAGTGTGCTGGGGCCCCGTCGTGTTGAAACCACATTCGTCTACGAATAGCCACGGGAACATCTTCCAGCAGTTCCGGCAACGTTTCTTCAAGAAATATCCAATAAACCCGCCCGTCGAGTCGGGCAGGCAGCAGGTACGGCCCAATCAACTTGCCATGGACGATACCCGCCCAAACATTGACGGCGAACCGTTCTTGATGAGCATGCACCCGTGTAGCATGTGGATTTGCGTGCGCCCACACGTGAGAATTGTGCATGTTAAACACACCCTCACGTGTGAAACAGGCCTCATCTGAGAACAGCACATAAGCCGGAAAATTAGGCTGCACCGCTGTCTGCTGCAGAAACCAGCGTGCGAATTCCACACGAAGAGGGTAATCCCGAGGTTGTAATGCCTGGACTCTCTGATGATGAAACGGATGTAACTGCTGCTCGTGCAACACACTCCAGACCAGGTCGTGGTTCACACCGAGGATACGTGCAACACCTCGCGTGCTTGCGCTTGGATTCAAATCGCCGTAGGATTTCTTCTTCCATGTCAGGAGTGCGCACGTTTCTCTCCCGACCAGTGTCATGCATGTTTGCATGGAATGTTCCAGTTTCTCGCAGTAGCCGATGCAAATGCGCAAACGTTTGGTGGTTTGGCACACGTCTGTTTGGGAAGCGCTGTCGGTACAACCTCACAGCAGCTCTTCCGTTTCCATTGGCAGCCCCATACACCATATGCATGTCAGCCATCTCAGCAGTCGTGAAGCGCTCCATGTTACGCGTACTACGTCCGATTTAAGAATGCCCGCGGCAAGCGCGAGTCTAGCCCACTTCACCTTTTAGCCAATTGCAGCGGCGCCCTCTCGCGCCGAATGGTGACGTCAGCGGACATACACTTATAGACGAAAAGGGTTTGTCTTGGTGTTGCCTATCCCCCATTACAATTTGTACAGAAAGTTTTCAAACACCCTGTATATACAATAAAATGTAATTTTAAATTTATCTATTACATTATGTATTTGTAAATTATTTATTAAAAAATAGATTGGATCATTTTAACATACTGCTTCCCATAATGTTTTTGATATTAATATAAATGGAATACTAACCTAACTTAACCTTACCTAATTTAA
This sequence comes from Bathynomus jamesi, assembly GCA_023014485.1. Lineage (NCBI taxonomy): Eukaryota > Metazoa > Arthropoda > Malacostraca > Isopoda > Cirolanidae > Bathynomus > Bathynomus jamesi. Next base: position 69,194 of record JAJOZX010000044.1, on the reverse strand, counting down.
AATTATTAAAATGCAATGTAATTACATTAATTTGTTAAAATAAAAAAATATAACTACACGCGTGCGCAGTAGAGTCAAGGCGTCGATGTGTCACAGGCGTCTACATATTACGCCACATCATCAGTTCATTCGCGGAAGTCATACAGTGCACCCTTGTCAAACTCTTTTTTAGTGTTTGCTTTTGAAACTGAATTTTTTTCAGCCTAATTTGAACAAAGATGCCTCGTAATTGCGTGAACAGTGTAGATAACTTCTGTTATGTTTGTGGAGAATTGACTTTTGCATCACAAAAGCGTGCTATAACCGCCGTGATTAGGAAAGCCGATCACCTTTATTTTGGCTGTAAGATTGGAGATCAGGACAAGAGCTGGGTCCCACACATATGCTGCAATACTTGTGCAACAAACCTTCGCCAGTGGTTAAATCAGAAAAGGAAATCTATGCCTTTTGCAGTGCCAATGGTGTGGAGGGAACCAACAGATCATGTCAGCAATTGTTACTTCTGCATGGTGCCTCCATTCAAGAAAGGTATTTGCAAGAAGAAAAAGTGGATTTTACAATATCCGAATATACCCTTTGCTTTACGCCCGGTACCTCACGGCGAAGGACTACCCGTTCTTGAGCCCCCACACTCATTCTCCCTGGAGTCAGAGGACGAGGAGAATGAAGGAACCTGCGAAACTTGTGAGCCTTCAACTTCACAAGACCCTGAATTTGTTTATAATTTGACATCTTCTAAACCGCACATGATAACTCAAATGAATTAAACGACCTTATCAGAGATTTAGAACTGCCAAAGAGTAAGGCAGAGCTGTTAGGCTCCAGATTGCAGCAGTGGAATCTCCTCGTTGAAAATTTTAGAGTATGTAAGTTTCGTGACCGTCAAAAAGATTTTGTCCCATTCTTCATCATGGAAGGTGACCTTGTATCTTGCAACGACATCGATGGTCTGATGGCAGCTCTCAACATTATTCACAATCCTGATGAGTGGAGACTGTTCACTGATTCATCGAAGTTGAGTCTAAAAGCTGTTTTGGTGCATGTTGGCAACGTATTGCCATCAATTCCAGTTGGTCATGCAGTCCACATGAAGGAAACATATGACAACATGAAGCAACTTTTGAACTGCATAAACTATGACAAACATCAGTGGCAGGTTTGTGTTGACTTGAAAGTTGTTGCTATTGTGCTTGGACTGCAGCCGGACTTCACTAAGTATTGCTGTTTTCTGTGTGAATGGGATAGTCGGGCTAGGACTTCTCATTACATCAAGAAGGATTGGCCACTCCAACACTCATTGGAACCTGGAACAAAAAATGTTCAGTCTCCTCCACTTGTAGAATCGAGCAAGATTTTGTTACCACCCTTACACATCAAACTGGGCGTCATGAAAAATTTTGTTAAGGCTATGGATAAACCGGGGGCAGCTTTTAAGTACCTCAGTGGTAAATTCCCAAAACTCAGTGAAGCAAAAATCAAGGAAGGTGTATTTGTTGGTCCACAGATCGGCGAGCTTCTTAGAGATGAGGAGTTCGACCGTATCCTAGGTGGTGAGGAGAAGCCAGCGTGGAATGCTTTCCGGTTAGTAGCAACTAATTTTCTCGGAAATACCAACGCTGACAATTACAGGAAGCTGGTGGAAAACCAGCTGTTGTCCTATCAAAAATGGGCTGCAATATGTCTTTAAAGATACATTTCCTCCATTCGCACCTCGAATTTTTTCCGACCAACTGCGGAGCAGTCAGCGATGAACATGGTGAACGTTTCCACCAGGATATCTCAGCGATGGAGAAACGCTACCAGGGGAAATGGAGTCCATCATTGTTAGCAGACTACTGCTGGACAATAACAAGAGATGCTCCAGAAGTTGAATACAAGAGACAAGCAAAGAAGCGACGGGTTGAATCAATATAAGTGACTGCATTATACAGGTATGTTACTAATATATAGTATACATATACGCAAAATGTGTACCTTAAATTTTCTTGGAAACTGTAGCCAATCGACTGTTTTTATGGTCATATTCGTTTTCAGCACCCCAAAATCCATAATAGGAAACACATTTTATCTCCGAAGCACAAACTTTTTCAAAATTTGTAGACCAGTGTTATAACTGTAGAGGCCTAAGCTAAGCTTAGGCAATAACAGCAAACACAGGCGGATCATAATTGATAAGCTGTTAGAAGATGCTGATATTCTTTGTCTGCAGGAAACATGGCTATGGAAACAGGACTTAAAGGACCTGAATAGCCTGTCCAATAACTTTCATGGGATAGGGGAGGCCACCAGAGATAAACAAGATGGTTTCCTTGCAGGCCACCCACCTGATGGGGTAGGTATTCTATGGAGGTTGGGGTATGGGAAATATATTAGTGAATTAAACTTGGTTTGAACTGGCTAACTGGAATAGAAATTTATGTAGACAATAAAAAATTTATAATTCTGTGTATCTACTGTATAGCCTTTTCAGGCAGTTGATAATGAAGAAGATTAGCCACGCCCGTCGCCAAGAGGGGGCCAGGTGGTGCCAAGCCCCCCCCCAAATTGAGTTGGTGCCCCTAAGAAAAAATAGTAGGTACTGTGATGATATGACGTTATTTTATTTGAAATGTTTGTACTAAACCAGGGGTGGGGAACCTGCGGCCTTTTGCAGTACTAGTTGCGGCCTTCTGCCTATTTGACATTCAGAATTCATACCGTACGATAATGGACAGCAACTGATACCCCTTTAGGGCTTTAGGCTATTTCATTAGATCATGATTTCAGCTTCACTGCTTCTTACACATACAAGCCTTCTTTATGACTTGCACAATAGGAAATATGGCAACGCTGCCAGTTGAAACTGGCAGCTTTGCCTTACGGCTTACGCCCTTACCTATCAACAATCAACTCGACTGGCTGACTGGATGACAGTTACTGACGATTCTCCGATAGTGACACGCACGCTTGTTTCCTTTAAACCTGTAAATCTTTGATCAATTCGTGTACCATTTTTATTTAAAAATCTTCTGGTACCCCAATCATGTCAAAAACTGTGAAAAGAAAATTAAAAGAAGAGAACAGAGTATTCCATGAAGAATGGGAATTGCAGTATTTCATAGTTGCTGAGAAAGGTAAAATGATGTGTTTGCTCTGCAACGCCATTAGTCCAGGCAATCTAGAGCAAAAATAGCTTCAACCTGGGCAAAATTGCTTCAGAAGCTTTCTAAACTGTTTCCAGCTCAGGAACCATTGCAGAATAACATATCCACAATCCGACAAAATTGGACCCCGGGAACACCCCCAAAAATGAAATTCAAAATGGCGGACTGGCAGTTTCCTACGAAATACAATAAATTTTAATTTCGCTTTGTAGAGAGAGTTATGACGTTTTTCTTGATCAGTAAAATGTTTTAAAACACATTTTCGTTTCTAAATTAACCTATATGACACTAAAAATTGTATTAGGCGGCTAGTATTAAACTATGACGTCACGTAATGTAAATAAAATATACTGTATGGAGTGTATGTGAGAATGGACATTGCTACATCTTTATAAACTTATATTATATACAACTCTTTAATTCCTACTACCCACTATCAAATCTGCGTATTTGTGCTTGTCATTTTCTTTAAAACTGTTATTATGTACTCCTTTTAAATACTGCAACACAGTTTATTAATTTGTGTTTCTGTTTCAGACTGACTCGGTGTACGGCTGACTCGGTGTGCGTCCGCCTTCAAGAATGCAGACCCCTGAAGAATTGTGCGTGATTTGTAAGGAGAAATTGGACAGCGGACAGGAAGTGGTTCACATCTCGCAAAAAGGAGCAGATGGTATAAATGCATCCAGCCGCAGCCGTGGAAGCGATGTTGTTGCAACAGCTGGAATAAGTGTTCACGTTGTATGTAGGAAAAGGTTTACGGATAAAAAGACCATTGAAATAAAGAAGCGACAGACCGCAGCCGAGGCAATACCAAGGAAAAGTGCTCGTTTTCATGAATACGCATTTTCCAGTGCTACTCACTGTTTGTTTTGTGATACCTTTGTGGACTTTTTTTCCAAACACAAACCAAAATCAGAGCATGTCAAAATAAGAACTACAGAGTTCTCCGAAACCATAAAAAGGTGCTGTGAAAGCCGCTGCCATGAATGGTCGTTTAATGTAAAAGGCCGTCTGGAGTATTATCTTCGTGATCTTCCTGCTGCAGATTGTGTGTACCATCACACCTGCAGCGTAAATTTTCGAAGTGGAAAAAACATTCCTCGCGCATACTCCTCCGACGATCATGATTCGAAGAAAGGGAGACCAACTAATGAAGAGCAACACCAAGCATTCCTTCAGACCTGTGCTTACCTGGAAGAGAATGATGATGAACAACTGTTGATTGGAGACCTAATTTCCAAAATGGAGGAATATCTTCAAGGAAGTCAGAGCTCTGTCTACGAACGCAGGCACATGAAGAGAAAGCTTTTAGAACGTTACGAAGACAAGATCATAATATCAGGTGAAAGTGGGAAGGCAGATGTAGTAACACTACGAGAGACAGCTAATGAAATTCTTATAGATTATCACAAAAAGTCGAAAGAATGTGATATAGATATAGAGCTACAGAAGATTTACCTAGTAGAAGCTGCTGCAAAAATAATCAGAAGTGATATCAAGTCTGTCGACTCGCCTAGAAAAGATGTGTATCCATCTCCAAATGACATCACTGCAGAAAGTGCTTTGATTACATTCCCAACAGTCTGAAATTGCTATTATCAAAAGCATTTGCGGGACAGGATGCTTCAAGAAAAATAGGTGCAATTGGGCAGAGCATTATGCAAGCAACCCGTCCTAGAGGATTACTATGTCCACTACAGATCGGTTTGTCGGTTCAGCTACACCACAACTTTAGGTCAAGGTACCTTATTGACGTTCTCCATCAGCTGGGTTACTGTTCGTCGTATGCAGAAGTAACAAGATTCGAAAGAAACGCGGCGCTGGCAAGTGGGTCTGGCTCTTTTACTGTTGATGAAAACACTGCAGTCCTTCTAGCAGCAGATAACGTCGATCATGATGTCTGCACTTTGGATGGGAAGAATACCTTTCATGGAATGGGTATGATTGCCGCAATAACTCCGAAGATCAAGATCCACCCTTCTATTCACAGGCGTAATGTTGGTGACAATGACATTAAGAAGATTGCAACCGTTGACATTAGGGAATATAGACACGCGAGAAGCATGTTGAGGGACATCTCATTCCGCGAACTTCCAGTACCCACTGCCACCATAAGTCGACTTAGTCTTCTCTGGCAGATATCTTCAGCAGAAAGATCAGGTCCAAGTTGGTCCGGAACAATGCAGGCAATTCACGGTGGATCAAGTGTCTCACATCCAGGTGTGGCGTCGATCACGTTCCTTCCCATCATAGATATGTCGCCAACTGACATGACCTGCATATTTTCGACATTACTATATTTGAGCAAGATAGCACGCGATCAAAAAGTCCCATGCATTATTACCTTTGATCAGCCTTTGTTCTGGAAAGCTTCCCAAATCATCAATGAACAGAGAGACCTGCAGGACATTGTTTTAATGCTGGGATCATTTCACACACTGATGAATCTTTTGGGAGCAGTCGGTACTCTTATGAATGGTTCAGGATTGTCTGAAGTACTTCAAGAAATATACGGACCAAATGCCGTGCAACACATGATGTCTGGAAAAGCTGTTTCAAGAGCGATACGTGGTCATATGATAGTAGATGCAGCTCTTAGTACCTTACTAGTCGCATCGCAGACGTTTTCCCTCGTAATGAAGATGGAACTCCTCATGACCTCCATAAGGAAGCTTGTGACCTGCTCGACGATGTTATGACCGCCAAACAATCAGTTGAGGATGTGGAATCTTCGAATGCATTGTCTCAGATTGCTACCACTTTGGATGCGAAGAAAACTGACCTACAATCTACTTCGCAAACAAGTCAACTCTGGTTGGAATATCAGCGAATGATCAACATTGCACGTTCCTTGATAACAGCAGACAGAACCGGCTCGTGGGATTTGCACTTGCAAGCTATGCTGGAGACCATCCCCATAATTGCAGCAGCCGGACATCACAATTACCTGAAATCGATATACCTGTACCTGCAGAAAATGTTGTTTGCCTTCTGAAAATCCAGCCGTTAACAAAATGTTCCAGGAAGGTAAGTTTGTGGTAAGAAGAAGCGACAGATTATGGGCCGGACTCGGCACAGACCTGGTGATAGAACAAGTACTAATGCGTTCCCTGAAAAGCAGAGGCGGACTGACACGCGGAAGTGGATTTACAGACATCCAAAGGACAACGTGGCTCTTTTCTATGCCTCTGTGTTCCACTTATAACTTAGCAATGCAGGAATACACCAGAGTTTTGTTGGAAAGTAGTGAACAGCACAAGGAAATGAGGGGAAGTAGACAAATCAGGGACAGTAATGACATGAAGAAAGTACTTGAACGTCTGGAATCCTTATCCCCATTCCATTCTACCTCGGGTCTCTGCAACATTGTAACAGGGCTAACTGCTGATCCTGGAGTTAACGTTCATCAATTGCATTCAATCGGTACGAACATTGTCGTAAAAATGATTGGGAAACAAGCCTTTACATATTCTGCCAAAAGATCTGACAAAGTGAAAACACTAGGATCTGCTTCTGCCGTTGTGATTACTGATGCTTCAGATATAGAAGTAGATCCTGCACTACTGTTTCAGAGAATGATGACTGTTGCCACTGGCGGAGACATGAATCTTGAAGATGTCATGTGTTACGAACTGTGTGCATATCCTCCTGCATTGTTCGAATCACGAAGTATCTTGAGGAAACCCGATAAGTCTCAGCTAGCTCATGCAATAATCAAATACACTGACACTTTACGCATGGAAGAAGTTCAAGAAATTCAGTGCACAGACCAGTACGTATTGGATGGTGGATCTCTACTACATCGTGTTTCCTGGCGTCAAGATGAAACATATGACAGCATCGCCAACTCATATGCCGATTTCACTCTGAAAACATATGGAAAAGCAATCATTGTTTTTGATGGCTACAGCAGCTCTCCTACGATCAAGGACATGACCCACAGAAGACGCAGCACCAAGACAAGCAGAAATGTGAATCTCAGTCCAAGCATGAAGTTTGTTGGCCAGAAGGAACACTTCTTGGCTAATGAAAACAAGCAAGCAAGCATTTATTTCCCTCGTAGGTGAGATGTTGAAGAAGCACGGGTGTACTGTTCACAACGCAGATGGGGATGCTGATGTGAACAACGTTCGTGCAGCAGTTTCCTCATCAGAAAATGCAACTACAACAGTAATAGGGGAAGACACCGACTTGCTGATTCTCCTTCTGTACCATGCCAAGGACAGTGGTTTCAAGTTGTACTATCGCAGCGATATAAGACGGGGACCATCTCCTAATCCTGTGTATGATATTCTCAGCATTCAATCATTGTTAGGCAATGACATCTGCAAGTATCTCCTGTTTGTGCATGCTTTCACGGGCTGTGATAGCACATCCAGAATTTTTTCGATCGGTAAAGCCAAAGCATTCGACACACTGATGAAGGTGGCTGAACTCCGTTCAGTTGCAAATACATTCTGTTCTGATTGTTGCCAACACTCTGACATTGAAGCCGCTGGAAGAAAGGCAATGCTTCTGTTGTATGGCTGCAAAACACTTGAATCCACTAACGCACTACGTCATCGAATGTTAGTTGAAAAGGTAGCTACAGCTAAATCTTTTGTTACACCCGAACGTTTGCCACCTACCGATGCGTCCACAAAGTACCACAGTTTTCGCACATACTTTCAAATACTAATCTGGAAGTCTACAGAAGAGAAGATCGATGCAGAACAGTGGGGTTGGTATGTAAAGAATAATTCCTACTACCCTACAGCCTGCGACAAGCCACCAGCTCCAAATTATCTACTCAACATGATCCGCTGCTCCTGCAAGACGAAATGTGCTACTTCAAGATGTGGATGCAAGCGTAATGGAATGCCCTGTTCAGCCGCTTGTGGCGAGTGCCAAATCAGTGGTTGCGATAACAACCCAAGTACCGGTAATCTATCCGATGATAGTGATGAAGAGGATTAATTTCTGTATGTTTGTGACCAGGTATCACTTCTTCTGTAATGAACATAACTTGAAACTGGGAAAAAAATAATTGTTGTATTATTGATTATAAAAATCTGTAAAAAGCTATATAACATTATATTTGCGTAATAACTGGTTGTGTTGTATATTGTTGAATTATTTAAAACATTACAACTGAAAGAAAAAGCATCAAATGTATCTCTATAAATAAAAGCGTAAATTATATATTTTTTTTTTTCGTAGGAAACATCCAGTCCGCCATTTTGAATTTCATTTTTGGGGGTGTTCCCGGGGTCCAATTTTGTCGGATTTTGGATATGTTATTCAGCAATGGTTCCTGAGCTGGAAACAGTTTAGAAAGCTTCTGAAGCAATTTTGCCCAGGTCTAACTACAAATTGCCTGGACTACATAATTGCAACAGTGAAGAAACACAATGCATATCAGCATTATGCAATTCATAAGAACCACAAGTATGCTATATTGGAAGGAGAACCCCGAAAGTCTGCACTTACGAAGATGAAACTTCAAAAGCAGCAACAACAGCAAGTATTTAAAACGATGTCAGGCCTAGGGACTGAAATCACTGAACCAACTTATAAAGTAGCATATATACTTGGAAAAAGAGGTAAGCCATATAGTGATGTGGAAATCATAAAAGAATGCAATGTTGAAGTTATAGCCTCTTTAGATTCAGACAAGGTTAACAAATACAAACAACTACCTCTTTCAAGAAGGACCATAACTGATCGGCAACATGAATTAGCCCTCAATGTAACTGAACAACTTCATACAATATGCCAAAGCGAAAATACTTATTATTCGATTGCCTTGGATGAGTCCACTGATATTACTGACTCAGCGCAAGTGTCATTTTTTATTCGTGTTATAACTGCAGATTTTCAATGCTACGAGGAGTTACTGGCTTTGGGTACCCTTACGGGGAAGACACGTGGAATTGACGTCTTGTCTCTCTTCAAAGAAAAATGCCGTGAAGCGAAACTGAATTTGTGTAATTTAGTAAGTGTATGCACAGATGGTGCACCTTCCATGAGAGGAAAATGTGCAGGATTTGTTGCGCTACTACAAAAAGAACTGCCAAATCCAGATAGCTTGATTTCCTTTCACTGTATTTTGCATCAACAGAATCTCTGTGCCAAATCTACTGTTTTAAGTGACACATTAAGTAAAGTTATACGTATTGTGAACTACATTAGAGCAAATGCATCACGACATCGCCAGTTTCGCAATATGCTTATGCTTGATGATGAAACATTCATTGTGGATCTTCCGTATCATTCTAAAGTGCGCTGGTTGTCACAAGGGCAAGTCTTTGAAAAACTTTTGTCTTTGCGAAAACAAATCACAAGATTTTTTGAGGAACTCAATGAACCAAATAAACCATGTGAATTGCCAAAAAAGGATTTCTGCAGAAATGCTGCATTTTTGTGTGATGTAATGTCAAAGCAAAATGACCTGAATATTTCTTCGCAAGGTAAAACTAAATCCATATATGAAATGTGGCAAAAAATCCAGGCTTTTCGGAGGAAGCTGCGCTTTTTCAAAACTATCCTTACCCGATCGGAACTTTCATCTGAACACTTACCTGAACTGGCAAAGATAATAATTGATGAAGAAGATACAAGCAAATCATTAAGGGAATGCGAAGTGAAAGAATACACAGCTGTCCTAGATTCCCTGATTGAAGAATACGATGAAAGATTTGAAGATTTCGAGAAACATGACTTCACACTGAAACTAGCTATCCAACCACACCTGGTTGATGTCTCCAAAGCTCCTGAAGATTTACAGATGGAGTTGATTGAGCTATTAGAAGATAATATCCTTAAGTCTCTATTTGATACTAAGAAGGATCCTGTTGAAATATGGAAAAATGCCGTTGAATACCCACGTCTGCGCCAACATGCTCGTCGAATGTTGTCTTGTTTCGGCATAACCTACTGTTGTGAATCAACGTTTTCATATGTGACTCAAATCAAACGCGCTTGAGATCTCAGCTGACGAATATTCACCTGGAGGACCAACTAAAACTACGGTCAACGATGTTGGAACCAAATGTACGACTCCTGTCCCGCAATAAGCAGTCACAAAAAGTCATTAAATGGTTTATCACTTTTTCACTTAATATTAACATCATTTCACTTAATATCATTTTTCACTTAATATTAGTTCTATTGTCAATTATTCCCCCCCAAAAATAAATATGCACTTGATGAATTTTTATTTATTATACTGTAAAAGCCCTCACGTATTATAAAGTTTGATTTAAAATTAGTAAATATATAGATTGTAGACTAAAATATGACATTTTGTTGTACTGTATATGTTAAATTCTCAGCATGCGGCGTAATAGGGTCTTGGTTAAATGAAATGCGGCCTTCCACTGAAAAAAGGTTCCCCACCCATGTACTAAACGATGTCCCTTAAGAAGTGGCTTATACCAAGTACCTCCAATGACTGGCAATTCAGCCACTTCCTGTAATTTACTTTCTTATTTGTACTTGTATACCCGTTCTAAAAGCTATGATCACACTAACGTAGGCTAAAGCAGCTAGGTTTATAGCTTACATTTCTTCCTAGCCTAGCCTAGATAAAGTTAAACGCTCGGATACCCTAGACCAGAATCGTAAGTCTAAGACAAGTGTGTAGAACCTTCGGTACCTTGTCTCGTGTATTCCACTACCTACCTATAAGTACCTAGTATTGGTTTTTACGTTTTGAATGAGTGATTAAAAACTAAATTGAATTAAACCAACACAAAGACTGAAGCTAGAGTCACTGTCCTGGCTGACGCCAGACGATTTGAGGCTATAACCTAGTACTCATAAAAAGATGAAGAGGTTGAAAAGAATTTAATCCGTTCAACGGCGAACAAAATTACAGTACAATCCTACTCACCAATGAACCTTCGAAAATGAAATAATACTTACAATACTAATTACCTTAAATTAATCTGAAAAGAAATCTTAAATTAGACTAACCTACCTAACTTTATACAAATTATATAAAGCCTACAAATGAAAAATAATTTGAATACAATTGAACACAGTTTGACACCTTACGTGGCTAGACGCCCTCGTAAGCAAATAGTTGAAAATTTTGAACTGGACGCTTTGCGATCCAATGAGCAAGGGCGTTGCCGCTGAAGGCGGCGACCTGAAGTCCGAAAGACAGTGACGTCACGCCACTATGTGACGAAACCACTTATGTAGATTTCACATACCAACCAAATTAGGTTTGGATTGGGTGTGGTTTGATATTTTAAGATATTTTTTAATAACCTGCCCGGCATGAACTGCAGTAATCCTAATTAGTGGATTATTGCAGGCATTTTGATCTAATGATATCCGAATTTTAAAACCAATTTTAATTTAGAAAATAAATTTGATAAATTTAATTACATTCTCGTAAATCTTTAAGGCGTTGAAGACACCTTAAAGCAGCTTGTCTCTTAGGCCGAGAGACTTGAGGATTTTGATTGCTGCTATCGCTAGGATCAAGAACATCTTCAGAATTTTGACTCTCATTGTCGGTTTCGTTTCTCGTACCCGTATGAGTGATAGAGATCTCGACAGGGTATAAATGACAAATTGGGTAATTGACAATTTGACCGTCAGAGCGTTTAAGTTGGACGCTTCTGACTTTATTATCTTCACCGAAGAAAAGCTTTAATATCCTACCCATTTGCCAGAAGGGCCTGATCTTTGAAGGTGATTTTATTAGCACTACGTCGTTTACTTTGACTCTATTGACCCAATTGGTTTGAAACAGATCGCGACTATATTCTCGTAAACTTAGTAAATAGGACTCGTACCACAAAGTTCTAAAGTGATCGAATTTCTCGTTTAATACACTGAACGACTTGTTCAAGTCCTCACGAGAGGGCGGATCTTGCGTCCATAAGGGATCGTCCGAATCGTCGTTTCCTAATTTTAGTGCTATGCTAGAATTACTGTGAATTTTAAGAAATGAGTTAGGAGTTAACGGGCTGAAATCTTTTTCTGAAAGCATATAAGTTAAACGCCTCGAGTTGATTGAATTTTGAATGCTAGATAGCAGGGTGACCAGATCATAATAGTCTAATTTAGATCTACCGATGGACTTGTACAGACAACTTTTCACTACTCTTATGAGTCGTTCCCACGCAGCACCCATCCATGCCGAGTACACGGGGAGTTTAAGATGTTTGATATTATTGACTCGCATGTGCTCGTGAAACTCATCGGACTCTAAAGAGGACTCTAGAGCCTTTCCACCCTCTACGAAGCCTTTGGCATTGTCACCGTAGACAAAATCGCAAACTCCGTAGAGATTTGAGAATCTTTGAAATGCAAGGAGAAATGATTTAGTCGACATATTCGGCACTAACTCCATGTGCACCGCTCGGATGTTAAGGCATGTGAATATTAGGATGTACATTTTGACAGATCTTTTGTCCGAGTCTTTGACGTAAAGGTGGCCAGTGAAACCTACTCCTACATGTTTAAAGGGGCGGAAAAAGTTTACTTGGGCCTTAGTGAAGTTGGTAAATTTGGGGTATTGGAATGCAAATTGATTGTATTTTTGCACACCATACACTCTGAAAGAATGCTTTTAACCGTCTGCCTAGGTTTGGTCATCCAGTAACCTTGCATTCTGATTACGTTTAAGGTGGATTGAATGCCAAGATGTTTACATCTTAAGTGGCAGTCCATTACTACAAACGAGTGAAATGGTGATTTTTCCCAAGCAAAATTGGGTTGATGACACTGTAGTCATAATAGTTTGACTTAGCAATTCTGCCTTTGCTTCTAATAAGCCTAACATCGTCAAGAAACAAATCTAAGTTCTTTACGAGGTCGGGTATTTCTGATTCCTTTTTACTTTTATTATTTTCTAAAAAGTGGTTTTCCTTTTCAAAGCAATCTAACTGCATTCTATACAACCAGTAAAGTTTAGCGCCAAAGTCTGCGTCTGCCTTTTTCTTTCTTAGTTTGAACACGAATTTAAGGACATAGGCAGTGACTCTGAGCAATTTGTTTAAATTTGAATATTTGGTTATGTCTAAAATTGGCTCGGTTACGTCATTCTCGTTTGCAACGGCCGCATTAGTAACTAGTGATGTTTGAATTAGTTTTTTACTGGAATCGGAAAGACATTTAAGTTCGTATTTAGGCCAATGTTTTGTTTCTAAAGTCAGCCAAGTAGGTCCTTGTAGCCAAGAACTTAAGCGAGATTCGAATTCTTTGAATGTTATTCCGCGTGTGATGAGGTCTGCGGGGTTATCATGAGATGCCACGTATTCGTAAGTGATTTCTACTTTAAATTCTTTTTTGATTTTTTCGCGCATGGAAGCTATGTCCTGAATACGGTTCTTAACAAATATTGACTTGTTTTTACAATTTATATCACTAGAGAGCAACCAGGATAGTATTATTTGCGCATCGACGAAAATTTGAATAGAGTCAAAGGGGCACTGAACCGCGGAAAGAAACAGGCAAACATTTCAAAGCTAGATATACTGAGAGTAATTCTAAAGATGGCAAGGTTCTACCCTTTAATGGGGCGACTTTTGCTTTTGCAAAAACTAAACTCGACTGTGCTCCGCTTACTGCGTAGACGGCAAAACCATAACACGTTTTGCTTGCGTCGCAAAACACTTTCAAAGCAACTCCCTCATCTGAATTGAAAGCAGATCTGTTTATTTGAATCAACTTAAGTTTAAGAAGGTCCTGATATATTTTTCCCCATTCCTTTAATTCTTTATCATCCAACTTTTGATCCCAGGTCAGACCCAAAGACCATAATTGTTGCATAAAAACTCTACCTTGATTGTGACTGGTAGGTAAAGGGATAAGGGATCGAATACTTTCGAAATTTGAACGAGTACCTGGCATTTGCTGTCGGCAAACTCATCAAGGTTGAAATCCATCAACTTAAGTTGATCGGTACCTACTTCATAATGGTAACCCAAAACTCGCTCCAACCCACTACCATGTTCTTCAGCTTTCCCGTCCTGAACCATTTTTTCTTTTAAATCTGAATTGTTCGTGTTCCACGAACGCAATTCGAAACCCCCTTCTGACATTCGACTGTTTGAATTTGAATAGAGCTCATAAAGAACCTTAGGGTTTGAGTTTGAAATTATTAAATTGTCGACATAGAAGGAGTCTTTCAGCATTGAGGAACACAAGTCGTTTTGATATTTATTGATGTGATGTTTGATCACGTAATTCAGGATAAAAGGGGAGCTGCAAAGTCCGAAAACTATAGTAGAGTATCGGTAGGTAACTAGGTTGCCATTTTCCTTCCAGAAAAAGCAAAATCTATTTCTGTTGGAGTCTAATTTTAATTTAATTTGGAGAAACGCCTGTTTGACGTCTGCTAGCATGACGTATTTATTAGTACGAAATTTGCAGAGTAATTTAAAGAGAGAGCCCATTAAATCAATACCCGGGAAAGCTGCTTCGTTTAAAGAAAGCCCATCGCTGGTCTTAAGGCTGCAGTTAAATACTGGGCGTATTTTTGTTGTTATTTGAGCAGCTTCTTTCACGACTGGTCTGTGGGGGATCCATGTATGATTTTCGAAATCAGATGGTTTTACATTGATCTTTTCAATTATGCCTTCTTGCAGTTGGTTTTTAAATACTTCATTATACTGACTAGTGAGTTGTTTTTTATCTAAAAGTTTACATACTCTGTCTAAAGTTGCTAAAGCTATTTTGTGATTAGAGGGGACGAGCGCGACTCGCTCTTCATGCCAAGGTAACTCGACATGGTACTTATTATCTTTGAGCTCAATTGAGTCACAAAATTCTTTTACTTTCAGCTCGTCCACACTACCAAAGAACTCACTTTTTATACCAATTGATTCTAGACTATAAAGGTGTTCTAATCCAATTTTCAAAGAAGTTCCGCCCTAATCCGCTCTGCTAGCGAGAGAGATTGCAAGTTCAAGGTCTTTAAACCTCATCAAAAGGACATTTCGGTTAGGGAGGGCGTGGAGTGCGTGGTTAATGCTGTCATGCAATCGTCACCCACATATTTCAACCCATTAAAATTCACCAATGCGGACCCTGATTTAGACCTGGGATTAGAACACCTTTATAGTCTAGAATCAATTGGTATAAAAAGTGAGTTCTTTGGTAGTGTGGACGAGCTGAAAGTAAAAGAATTTTGTGACTCAATTGAGCTCAAAGATAATAAGTACTATGTCGAGTTACCTTGGCATGAAGAGCGAGTCGCGCTCGTCCCCTCTAATCACAAAATAGCTTTAGCAACTTTAGACAGAGTATGTAAACTTTTAGATAAAAAACAACTCACTAGTCAGTATAATGAAGTATTTAAAAACAATAACGAAGCTGATGATCTTTTTCAAATTCAAAACCCCTCCAGGGATTTCAAAGGTTTTTTCATTCTCTCCTAACAAACATTCGATGTTATTTGCAAATCAGGTTGACTCGAAGATGAAACTGATGTTTTAAATTGGCCACTGAATTGGTTTTTACGTTTTGAATGAATGATTAAAACTAAATTGAATTAAACCAACACAAAGACTGAAGCTAGAGTCACTGTCCTGGCTGACGCCAGACGATTTGAGGCTATAACCTAGTACTCATAAAAAGATGAAGAGGTTGAAAAGAATTTAATCCGTTCACGGCGAACAAAATTACAGTACAATCCTACTCACCAATGAACCTTCGAAAATGAAATAATACTTACAATACTAATTACCTTAAATTAATCTGAAAAGAAATCTTAAATTAGACTAACCTACCTAACTTTATACAAATTATATAAAGCCTACAAATGAAAAATAATTTGAATACAATTGAACACAGTTTGACACCTTACGTGGCTAGACGCCCTCGTAAGCAAATAGTTGAAAATTTTGAACTGGACGCTTTGCGATCCAATGAGCAAGGGCGTTGCCGCTGAAGGCGGCGACCTGAAGTCCGAAAGACAGTGACGTCACGCCACTATGTGACGAAACCACTTATGTAGATTTCACATACCAACCAAATTAGGTTTGGATTGGGTGTGGTTTGATATTTTAAGATATTTTTTAATAACCTGCCCGGCATGAACTGCAGTAATCCTAATTAGTGGATTATTGCAGGCATTTTGATCTAATGATATCCGAATTTTAAAACCAATTTTAATTTAGAAAATAAATTTGATAAATTTAATTACATTCTCTTAAATCTTTAAGGCGTTGAAGACACCTTAAAGCAGCTTGTCTCTTAGGCCGAGAGACTTGAGGATTTTGATTGCTGCTATCGCTAGGATCAAGAACAACTTCTGAATTTTGACTCTCATTGTCGGTTTCGTTTTCGTACCCGTATGAGTGATAGAGATCTCGAGAGGGTATAAATGACAAATTGGGTAATTGACAATTTGACCGTCAGAGCGTTTAAGTTGGACGCTTCTGACTTTATTATCTTCACCGAAGAAAAGCTTTAATATCCTACCCATTTGCCAGAAGGGCCTGATCTTTGAAGGTGATTTTATTAGCACTACGTCGTTTACTTTGACTCTATTGACCCAATTGCTTTGAAACAGATCGCGACTATATTCTCGTAAACTTAGTAAATAGGACTCGTACCACAAAGTTCTAAAGTGATCGAATTTCTCGTTTAATACACTGAACGACTTGTTCAAGTCCTCACGAGAGGGCGGATCTTGCGTCCATAAGGGATCGTCCGAATCGTCGTTTCCTAATTTTAGTGCTATGCTAGAATTACTGTGAATTTTAAGAAATGAGTTAGGAGTTAACGGGCTGAAATCTTTTTCTGAAAGCATATAAGTTAAAGGCCTCGAGTTGATTGAATTTTGAATGCTAGATAGCAGGGTGACCAGATCATAATAGTCTAATTTAGATCTACCGATGGACTTGTACAGACAACTTTTCACTACTCTTATGAGTCGTTCCCACGCAGCACCCATCCATGCCGAGTACACGGGGAGTTTAAGATGTTTGATATTATTGACTCGCATGTGCTCGCGAAACTCATCGGACTCTAAAGAGGACTCTAGAGCCTTTCCACCCTCTACGAAGCCTTTGGCATTGTCACTGTAGACAAAATCGCAAACTCCGTAGAGATTTGAGAATCTTTGAAATGCAAGGAGAAATGATTTAGTCGACATACTCGGCACTAACTCCATGTGCACCGCTCGGATGTTAAGGCATGTGAATATTAGGATGTACATTTTGACAGATCTTTTGTCCGAGTCTTTGACGTAAAGGTGGCCAGTGAAATCTACTCCTACATGTTTAAAGGGGCGGAAAAAGTTTACTTGGGCCTTAGTGAAGTTGGTAAATTTGGGGTATTGGAATGCAAATTGATTGTATTTTTTGCACACCATACACTCTGAAAGAATGCTTTTAACCGTCTGCCTAGGTTTGGTTATCCAGTAACCTTGCATTCTGATTACGTTTAAGGTGGATTGAATGCCAAGATGTTTACATCTTAAGTGGCAGTCCATTACTAACAAACGAGTGAAATGGTGATTTTTCCCAAGCAAAATTGGGTTGATGACACTGTAGTCATAATAGTTTGACTTAGCAATTCTGCCTTTGCTTCTAATAAGCCTAACATCGTCAAGAAACAAATCTAAGTTCTTTACGAGGTCGGGTATTTCTGATTCCTTTTTACTTTTATTATTTTCTAAAAAGTGGTTTTCCTTTTCAAAGCAATCTAACTGCATTCTATACAACCAGTAAAGTTTAGCGCCAAAGTCTGCGTCTGCCTTTTTCTTTCTTAGTTTGAACACGAATTTAAGGACATAGGCAGTGACTCTGAGCAATTTGTTTAAATTTGAATATTTGGTTATGTCTAAAATGGGCTCGGTTACGTCATTCTCGTTTGCAACGGCCGCATTAGTAACTAGTGATGTTTGAATTAGTTTTTTACTGGAATCGGAAAGACATTTAAGTTCGTATTTAGGCCAATGTTTTGTTTCTAAAGTCAGCCAAGTAGGTCCTTGTAGCCAAGAACTTAAGCGAGATTCGAATTCTTTGAATGTTATTCCGCGTGTGATGAGGTCTGCGGGGTTATCATGAGATGCCACGTATTCGTAAGTGATTTCTACTTTAAATTCTTTTTTGATTTTTCGCGCATGGAAGCTATGTCCTGAATACGGTTCTTAACAAATATTGACTTGTTTTTACAATTTATGTCACTAGAGAGCAACCAGGATAGTATTATTTGCGCATCGACAAAAATTTGAATAGAGTCAAAGGGGCACTGAACCGCGGAAAGAAACTGAGGCAAACATTTCAAGGCTAGATATACTGAGAGTAATTCTAAAGATGGCAAGGTTCTACCCTTTAATGGGGCGACTTTTGCTTTTGCAAAAACTAAACTCGACTGTGCTCCGCTTACTGCGTAGACGGCAAAACCATAACACGTTTTGCTTGCGTCGCAAAACACTTTCAAAGCAACTCCCTCATCTGAATTGAAAGCAGATCTGTTTATTTGAATCAACTTAAGTTTAAGAAGGTCCTGATATATTTTTCCCCATTCCTTTAATTCTTTATCATCCAACTTTTGATCCCAGGTCAGACCCAAAGACCATAATTGTTGCATAAAAACTCTACCTTTGATTGTGACTGGTAGGTAAAGGGATAAGGGATCGAATACTTTCGAAATTTGAACGAGTACCTGGCGTTTGCTGTCGGCAAACTCATCAAGGTTGAAATCCATCAACTTAAGTTGATCGGTACCTACTTCATAATGGTAACCCAAAACTCGCTCCAACCCACTACCATGTTCTTCAGCTTTCCCGTCCTGAACCATTTTTTCTTTTAAATCTGAATTGTTCGTGTTCCACGAACGCAATTCGAAACCCCCTTCTGACATTCGACTGTTTGAATTTGAATAGAGCTCATAAAGAACCTCAGGGTTTGAGTTTGAAATTATTAAATTGTCGACATAGAAGGAGTCTTTCAGCATTGAGGAACACAAGTCGTTTTGATATTTATTGATGTGATGTTTGATCACGTAATTCAGGATAAAAGGGGAGCTGCAAAGTCCGAAAACTATAGTAGAGTATCGGTAGGTAACTAGGTTGCCATTTTCCTTCCAGAAAAAGCAAAATCTATTTCTGTCGGAGTCTAATTTTAATTTAATTTGGAGAAATGCCTGTTTGACGTCTGCTAGCATGACGTATTTATTAGTACGAAATTTGCAGAGTAATTTAAAGAGAGAGCCCATTAAATCAATACCCGGAAAAGCTGCTTCGTTTAAAGAAAGCCCATCGCTGGTCTTAAGGCTGCAGTTAAATACTGGGCGTATTTTTGTTGTTATTTGAGCAGCTTCTTTTACGACTGGTCTGTGGGGGATCCATGTATGATTTTCGAAATCAGATGGTTTTACATTGATCTTTTCAATTATGCCTTCTTGCAGTTGGTTTTTAAATACTTCATTATACTGACTAGTGAGTTGTTTTTTATCTAAAAGTTTACATACTCTGTCTAAAGTTGCTAAAGCTATTTTGTGATTAGAGGGGACGAGCGCGACTCGCTCTTCATGCCAAGGTAACTCGACATGGTACTTATTATCTTTGAGCTCAATTGAGTCACAAAATTCTTTTACTTTCAGCTCGTCCACACTACCAAAGAACTCACTTTTTATACCAATTGATTCTAGACTATAAAGGTGTTCTAATCCAATTTTCAAAGAAGTTCCGCCCATAATCCGCTCTGCTAGCGAGAGAGATTGCAAGTTCAAAGGTCTTTAAACCTCATCAAAAGGACATTTCGGTTAGGGAGGGCGTGGAGTGCGTGGTTAATGCTGTCATGCAATCGTCACCCACATATTTCAACCCATTAAAATTCACCAATGCGGACCCTGATTTAGACCTGGGATTAGAACACCTTTATAGTCTAGAATCAATTGGTATAAAAAGTGAGTTCTTTGGTAGTGTGGACGAGCTGAAAGTAAAAGAATTTTGTGACTCAATTGAGCTCAAAGATAATAAGTACTATGTCGAGTTACCTTGGCATGAAGAGCGAGTCGCGCTCGTCCCCTCTAATCACAAAATAGCTTTAGCAACTTTAGACAGAGTATGTAAACTTTTAGATAAAAAACAACTCACTAGTCAGTATAATGAAGTATTTAAAAACAATAACGAAGCTGATGATCTTTTTTCAAATTCAAAACCCCTCCAGGGATTTCAAAGGTTTTTTCATTCTCTCCTAACAAACATTCGATGTTATTTGCAAATCAGGTTGACTCGAAGATTGAAACTGATGTTTAAATTGGCCACTGAATTGGTTTTTACGTTTTGAATGAATGATTAAAAACTAAATTGAATTAAACCAACACAAAGACTGAAGCTAGAGTCACTGTCCTGGCTGACGCCAGACGATTTGAGGCTATAACCTAGTACTCATAAAAAGATGAAGAGGTTGAAAAGAATTTAATCCGTTCAACGGCGAACAAAATTACAGTACAATCCTACTCACCAATGAACCTTCGAAAATGAAATAATACTTACAATACTAATTACCTTAAATTAATCTGAAAAGAAATCTTAAATTAGACTAACCTACCTAACTTTATACAAATTATATAAAGCCTACAAATGAAAAATAATTTGAATACAATTGAACACAGTTTGACACCTTACGTGGCTAGACGCCCTCGTAAGCAAATAGTTGAAAATTTGAACTGGACGCTTTGCGATCCAATGAGCAAGTGCGTTGCCGCTGAAGGCGGCGACCTGAAGTCCGAAAGACAGTGACGTCACGCCACTATGTGACGAAACCACTTATGTAGATTTCACATACCAACCAAATTAGGTTTGGATTGGGTGTGGTTTGATATTTTAAGATATTTTTTAATAACCTGCCCGGCATGAACTGCAGTAATCCTAATTAGTGGATTATTGCAGGCATTTTGATCTAATGATATCCGAATTTTAAAACCAATTTTAATTTAGAAAATAAATTTGATAAATTTAATTACATTCTCTTAAATCTTTAAGGCGTTGAAGACACCTTAAAGCAGCTTGTCTCTTAGGCCGAGAGACTTGAGGATTTTGATTGCTGCTATCGCTAGGATCAAGAACACTTCTGAATTTTGACTCTCATTGTCGGTTTCGTTTCTAGTACCCGTATGAGTGATAGAGATCTCGAGAGGGTATAAATGACAAATTGGGTAATTGACAATTTGACCGTCAGAGCGTTTAAGTTGGACGCTTCTGACTTTATTATCTTCACCGAAGAAAAGCTTTAATATCCTACCCATTTGCCAGAAGGGCCTGATCTTTGAAGGTGATTTTATTAGCACTACGTCGTTTACTTTGACTCTATTGACCCAATTGCTTTGAAACAGATCGCGACTATATTCTCGTAAACTTAGTAAATAGGACTCGTACCACAAAGTTCTAAAGTGATCGAATTTCTCGTTTAATACACTGAACGACTTGTTCAAGTCCTCACGAGAGGGCGGATCTTGCGTCCATAAGGGATCGTCCGAATCGTCGTTTCCTAATTTTAGTGCTATGCTAGAATTACTGTGAATTTTAAGAAATGAGTTAGGAGTTAACGGGCTGAAATCTTTTTCTGAAAGCATATAAGTTAAAGGCCTCGAGTTGATTGAATTTTGAATGCTAGATAGCAGGGTGACCAGATCATAATAGTCTAATTTAGATCTACCGATGGACTTGTACAGACAACTTTTCACTACTCTTATGAGTCGTTCCCACGCAGCACCCATCCATGCCGAGTACACGGGGAGTTTAAGATGTTTGATATTATTGACTCGCATGTGCTCGCGAAACTCATCGGACTCTAAAGAGGACTCTAGAGCCTTTCCACCCTCTACGAAGCCTTTGGCATTGTCACTGTAGACAAAATCGCAAACTCCGTAGAGATTTGAGAATCTTTGAAATGCAAGGAGAAATGATTTAGTCGACATACTCGGCACTAACTCCATGTGCACCGCTCGGATGTTAAGGCATGTGAATATTAGGATGTACATTTTGACAGATCTTTTGTCCGAGTCTTTGACGTAAAGGTGGCCAGTGAAATCTACTCCTACATGTTTAAAGGGGCGGAAAAAGTTTACTTGGGCCTTAGTGAAGTTGGTAAATTTGGGGTATTGGAATGCAAATTGATTGTATTTTTTGCACACCATACACTCTGAAAGAATGCTTTTAACCGTCTGCCTAGGTTTGGTTATCCAGTAACCTTGCATTCTGATTACGTTTAAGGTGGATTGAATGCCAAGATGTTTACATCTTAAGTGGCAGTCCATTACTAACAAACGAGTGAAATGGTGATTTTTCCCAAGCAAAATTGGGTTGATGACACTGTAGTCATAATAGTTTGACTTAGCAATTCTGCCTTTGCTTCTAATAAGCCTAACATCGTCAAGAAACAAATCTAAGTTCTTTACGAGGTCGGGTATTTCTGATTCCTTTTTACTTTTATTATTTTCTAAAAAGTGGTTTTCCTTTTCAAAGCAATCTAACTGCATTCTATACAACCAGTAAAGTTTAGCGCCAAAGTCTGCGTCTGCCTTTTTCTTTCTTAGTTTGAACACGAATTTAAGGACATAGGCAGTGACTCTGAGCAATTTGTTTAAATTTGAATATTTGGTTATGTCTAAAATGGGCTCGGTTACGTCATTCTCGTTTGCAACGGCCGCATTAGTAACTAGTGATGTTTGAATTAGTTTTTTACTGGAATCGGAAAGACATTTAAGTTCGTATTTAGGCCAATGTTTTGTTTCTAAAGTCAGCCAAGTAGGTCCTTGTAGCCAAGAACTTAAGCGAGATTCGAATTCTTTGAATGTTATTCCGCGTGTGATGAGGTCTGCGGGGTTATCATGAGATGCCACGTATTCGTAAGTGATTTCTACTTTAAATTCTTTTTTGATTTTTCGCGCATGGAAGCTATGTCCTGAATACGGTTCTTAACAAATATTGACTTGTTTTTACAATTTATGTCACTAGAGAGCAACCAGGATAGTATTATTTGCGCATCGACAAAAATTTGAATAGAGTCAAAGGGGCACTGAACCGCGGAAAGAAAAGGCAAACATTTCAAGGCTAGATATACTGAGAGTAATTCTAAAGATGGCAAGGTTCTACCCTTTAATGGGGCGACTTTTGCTTTTGCAAAAACTAAACTCGACTGTGCTCCGCTTACTGCGTAGACGGCAAAACCATAACACGTTTTGCTTGCGTCGCAAAACACTTTCAAAGCAACTCCCTCATCTGAATTGAAAGCAGATCTGTTTATTTGAATCAACTTAAGTTTAAGAAGGTCCTGATATATTTTTCCCATTCCTTTAATTCTTTATCATCCAACTTTTGATCCCAGGTCAGACCCAAAGACCATAATTGTTGCATAAAAACTCTACCTTTGATTGTGACTGGTAGGTAAAGGGATAAGGGATCGAATACTTTCGAAATTTGAACGAGTACCTGGCGTTTGCTGTTGGCAAACTCATCAAGGTTGAAATCCATCAACTTAAGTTGATCGGTACCTACTTCATAATGGTAACCCAAAACTCGCTCCAACCCACTACCATGTTCTTCAGCTTTCCCGTCCTGAACCATTTTTTCTTTTAAATCTGAATTGTTCGTGTTCCACGAACGCAATTCGAAACCCCCTTCTGACATTCGACTGTTTGAATTTGAATAGAGCTCATAAAGAACCTCAGGGTTTGAGTTTGAAATTATTAAATTGTCGACATAGAAGGAGTCTTTCAGCATTGAGGAACACAAGTCGTTTTGATATTTATTGATGTGATGTTTGATCACGTAATTCAGGATAAAAGGGGAGCTGCAAAGTCCGAAAACTATAGTAGAGTATCGGTAGGTAACTAGGTTGCCATTTTCCTTCCAGAAAAAGCAAAATCTATTTCTGTCGGAGTCTAATTTTAATTTAATTTGGAGAAATGCCTGTTTGACGTCTGCTAGCATGACGTATTTATTAGTACGAAATTTGCAGAGTAATTTAAAGAGAGAGCCCATTAAATCAATACCCGGAAAAGCTGCTTCGTTTAAAGAAAGCCCATCGCTGGTCTTAAGGCTGCAGTTAAATACTGGGCGTATTTTTGTTGTTATTTGAGCAGCTTCTTTACGACTGGTCTGTGGGGATCCATGTATGATTTTCGAAATCAGATGGTTTTACATTGATCTTTTCAATTATGCCTTCTTGCAGTTGGTTTTTAAATACTTCATTATACTGACTAGTGAGTTGTTTTTTATCTAAAAGTTTACATAC
Source organism: Bathynomus jamesi (assembly GCA_023014485.1). NCBI lineage: Eukaryota > Metazoa > Arthropoda > Malacostraca > Isopoda > Cirolanidae > Bathynomus > Bathynomus jamesi. The sequence goes on along the minus strand of JAJOZX010000044.1, from coordinate 44,851 downwards.
TCTGTCTAAAGTTGCTAAAGCTATTTTGTGATTAGAGGGGACGAGCGCGACTCGCTCTTCATGCCAAGGTAACTCGACATGGTACTTATTATCTTTGAGCTCAATTGAGTCACAAAATTCTTTTACTTTCAGCTCGTCCACACTACCAAAGAACTCACTTTTTATACCAATTGATTCTAGACTATAAAGGTGTTCTAATCCAATTTTCAAAGAAGTTCCGCCCATAATCCGCTCTGCTTTGTGGGGGCTGCCCATTCGTTGGGGTCGAGGTGCGAGTGTGAAGCGAGAGAGATTGCAAGTTCAAAGGTCTTTAAACCTCATCAAAAGGACATTTCGGTTAGGGAGGGCGTGGAGTGCGTGGTTAATGCTGTCATGCAATCGTCACCCACATATTTCAACCCATTAAAATTCACCAATGCGGACCCTGATTTAGACCTGGGATTAGAACACCTTTAAAGTCTAGAATCAATTGGTATAAAAAGTGAGTTCTTTGCAGTGGTGGGCACCGTTAACCAAAAAGTTAACTTCGTTAACCGCTAATCCGTTAACCAAAAAGTTAACTTCGTTAACCGTTAATCCGTTAATTCGTTAAACATGTAACGGAAGTTACCGATAAACCGTTAACGTTAACTTTTATTATAAAAGAAATGAAAAACACAATATATATATATAATTTAATTTTCCCTCTTCTTCTCGTTCTCCATTTTGTCCATGAGATGCATGTTGCCCTTCATGAAAATTAGCATATCAAAGTTTTCATCAGACAGGGATGATCTCTTGGCCCTCAGGATGTCCTTGCCCATAGAGAACAAACGCTCCACTGCAGCACTGGAGGGATGGCTGTGTTGAACTTGATGAACAAGTCCACCAACACTTGCTCACCCAAGAAGGCAGCATCTGTCAGCAAGTCCTTGGAGTTGGTCTCCAGCCAGGTCTTGACCAAGTTCTGGGCCTTGCCCTTGAGTGACCTGTGGCTTCTGCTGCTCTCTTTTGTCTGGATGACAGCACTGAAGAAGTCATCCTCCTCCTCCTCCTCGTTGTTGCTGCCTCCATTGTTGCTGCCCACTTCGTTGGACTGCTGCTTCATGGCCTCCTCGACTGTACCCTCCATGCTTTTCCTCACCCTGGCGACCTTGGTGTTGTCATACTTGTCCAACCAGATGAGGCGAAACCTGGGATGGAAGGCAGCAGCCAGCTGGCATTCGTCATCCTCCAGGAGGGGCCCAAACCTTTTGTCGATGCCTAGAACCTTTTGTGGTACCTAGAAGTACCGCCAGGACATAAAGGGTTAAGATGAAAACGCTCCCATTGTAAGACATCAATTGACTTTATTTATGTCATCAAAGTGACATGAGAATTGAAATCTTACCTGATCAGTTTTATGGTTCTTGAAATGTATCAAGGAGACTACTAATAAGGTACTCACAGACATATTATAAATATACATGACTTACTTGACAACGATTATTTTTAAATATTCACTAGCACAAACATGTTGCGCAAGAGACAGACTGCAAATGAAACGAATGTAGTTATTTGTTGTAATTGTTACATATATATTATTGAAAGTGCCTTAAAATGCTCGTGATATTTCTTGAAAGAAGTTGAAACATTCAACTCAAATGGCAAATCTTTCCGCCTGATTTTACAGTCGACCATGTTTTGCTCAAACCAATGCCATAAATAACTACCATATTTGGTAAGACACAAATTGTGGCGACGGAAACAAATATATCGCCTGATTTTGCACTGCGGAAATGGAAATTCGTTCATCACTATTAACAGTGGCGGATTAATTGCGCACCTGCTCAGCACTGAAAATAATAGAAACTTTTAAACGTTTATTTATGAATTTTTTGGGTTAACGGACTTCAGTTAACGGAAGTTAAATGTAACGGAAGTTAATTAGTCCGATAATGATTTTCAAAGTTAACTTAAAAGTTAAATCGTTAACGAAAAGTTAACTTCGTTAATTAACGATTAACGGATTAACGGTTTGTGCCCAGCTTTGGTTCTTTGGTAGTGTGGACGAGCTGAAAGTAAAAGAATTTTGTGACTCAATTGAGCTCAAAGATAATAAGTACCATGTCGAGTTACCTTGGCATGAAGAGCGAGTCGCGCTCGTCCCCTCTAATCACAAAATAGCTTTAGCAACTTTAGACAGAGTATGTAAACTTTTAGATAAAAAACAACTCACTAGTCAGTATAATGAAGTATTTAAAAACAATAACGAAGCTGATGATCTTTTTCAAATTCAAAACCCCTCCAGGGATTTCAAAGGTTTTTTCATTCTCTCCTAACAAACATTCGATGTTATTTGCAAATCAGGTTGACTCGAAGTTTGAAACTGATGTTTTAAATTGGCCACTGAATTGGTTTTTACGTTTTGAATGAATGATTAAAAACTAAATTGAATTAAACCAACACAAAGACTGAAGCTAGAGTCACTGTCCTGGCTGACGCCAGACGATTTGAGGCTATAACCTAGTACTCATAAAAAGATGAAGAGGTTGAAAAGAATTTAATCCGTTCAACGGCGAACAAAATTACAGTACAATCCTACTCACCAATGAACCTTCGAAAATGAAATAATACTTACAATACTAATTACCTTAAATTAATCTGAAAAGAAATCTTAAATTAGACTAACCTACCTAACTTTATACAAATTATATAAAGCCTACAAATGAAAAATAATTTGAATACAATTGAACACAGTTTGACACCTTACGTGGCTAGACGCCCTCGTAAGCAAATAGTTGAAAATTTTGAACTGGACGCTTTGCGATCCAATGAGCAAGGGCGTTGCCGCTGAAGGCGGCGACCTGAAGTCCGAAAGACAGTGACGTCACGCCACTATGTGACGAAACCACTTATGTAGATTTCACATACCAACCAAATTAGGTTTGGATTGGGTGTGGTTTGATATTTTAAGATATTTTTTAATACTACTGTAGTACTGAATAAAAATTATTCGATTATGATCTTTTTTGTGTTTATGGTTATAGAGGAGGTGCCCCCCTAATAAATACAGGTGCCCCTCCGAATATTTTCGGCTGGCGACGGGCCCGAGATTACCTCATTAAATTGGAGCAGCTCAGCAGGTTAATTGATGAGTTGGATACGACATGTGTAGCTATTATTGGTGACTTTAATGCTAATGTGCTTAATGATAATTCTTTGTTTAGCGACCACTTAAAAGCCTTCTGTGGAGATAATAACTTGACCCTTTCATCCATGTGTAGTCTTCCTAGTGAAAGCTTTACTTATGTTAGTGATAGTTGGCACACCACCTCATGGTTGGATCATTGTATTTGTACACCTGATGCAAATCAGGCAGTTCTGAATATGGCAGTTTTGTACTCCTATGCGAGTTCTGACCACATGTCCCTATTAATTGAGTTTGACAATAATTGTATTCCACTGCTATCACAGGTAAATGATACACATAAAGCGAAGTTAGACTGGTCCAAAGTTGATGATGAGGGCAAACAACAGTATTGTAATAAGTCTGATATATTGCTAAAATATATTTATCCCTAATGATGCTCTAGCTTGTCAGGATGTAAACTGTAGAATTCAAACACATATTTTGGCATTTAAAGACATGCATGAACAAATTGTCTTCTCTCTCAATAATGCTAGCCTAGACTTAAATACCTTTAGAAGAAAAAGTTATACATGTAGACCTGGCTGGAGCGATTATGTGGCTGAACTTCATAATGCATCCAGAGATGCTTTTTTAATATGGTGTGAACAAGGGAAGCCAAGGCAAAGCCCTGTATTACAACAAAAACAGAGGGCTAATGCCAGGTTAAAATAAGCATTAAGGTATATAAAAAAAATCATGAGGATGAGTTAAGCAGGGATGCTCTGGCTGGAAAGCTTGCCAGTAAGAATCCAAGAAACTTTTGGGACGAATTAAAAACAATGAATAATTGTGCAGTGTCTCTCCCTACTCCCTACTAATGCAAACAAATACATACCCAAGGGCAACATTAGGAAATACAACCCAAATTAACTAGAGAAATAGCCCACCTCATAAGGCAACGTAACAACCTCAAATATAACACACAAACACCACACACAGAAGCCATAACACAGCAGATACAACAGCTCAGCACAGAAATAAACAACAAACTCAAAGAAAACAAACAGAAACATTTAGGGAATTCATAACAACACTAAACCACTCCACAGATACATCCAGGCTATACAAGACTATAAACAGCATTACCCACTCTAACAGCGGCATTCACACCTCACACGCGGCTATCTGTCGCAGCCAAAATAATATCCCAACATACACACAACAAGCTAACATTCTAGTTAATCACTACGCAAAGATAAGTCACTTAAACAGAGACAACAACGAGAAACACGCAGACAGACAAACAGCCAGACACAAGAAAACCTACAGACTCGACACGACCATTACACCCTTCAATACAGACCAGACCACCAAGATCATCAAAAACATTAAGAATTCGAAGGCTACTGGACCAGACAACATATCTAACATTCACCTTAAACACTTGGGCCCACAAGGAATACTAGCTCTCACAAATATCAGCACATATTCATACCAACACTGTATTATTCCTGACATATGGAAACAAGGTAAAATTATTACACTACTCAAACCAAACAAAAATCCAACAGAACCAGCTTCCTATAGACCCATTACTTTACTATGCACACCTTCCAAAGTAACAGAAAGACTAATCTTACAAATCACCAACCCACACATTCCACTATCGCCTACTCAACATAGATTCAGATCTCACCACTCAACCACGACATTACTCACTAACCTCACGCAGCACATCATGGATGGCATCAACTCCAGACGACCAGCTCAACGTACACTATTAGCAACAATAGACATTAGTAAAGCATTTGATGCTATCCCACGTTTCCCTCTCATAAACAAAATACTCAACACAAACATGCACAATAACACCAAAAGGTGGCTGAGCAACTATCTTTCAGGAAGATACTCACATGTCACATTTAATGGCAAGTCATCCAAAAACAAGCTTTTTCCGAAAGGGGTCCCTCAAGGCTCTGTTCTCTCACCAACACTCTTCAACTTATACATGCATGACATTCCAACACCCATAGATAACAAGCTTACCTTACCATCATATGCAGATGACATCACTCTAACATCCACCCACAACAATATCGACACCGCTACAAATAACCTACAAACATATATAAACAGTATCCAAGACTGGCTCACACACAATAGATTCAAAGTAGCGCCCACAAAATCAACCATCACCTTGCTTACAAGCAACACAAAAAAACACCAGGTAATTCCACAGCTTACACTAAACAACATCAACATTCCACACACTCACAGGACCAAAATACTTGAGGTCACATACAACACATCATTATCTTTTGCAAACCACATTCAGGACATTAAAAACAAATGTACGTCAAGACTTAACACGCTTAGGGTACTAACAGGCACAAACTTTGGACACCAGCAGGAAACAACATCACTCATATACAAACAATATATTTGCTCAGTTATGGACTATGCTAGCCCATGCTGGGCACCCATTATCTCAAACACACACACATAAACACCTTACAGACAATACAAAACAACGCACTTCGTATCATTACAGGGTGCACTCAAACAACACCAATAGAACACCTGCACACAGAAACAAAAATACTGAAAGTTAGGGAACATTTAGACATGAGGGGAACACAATTCATGGCAGCAGCGACAACTAACCCACAACACCCTTGCCACTACATGTACAATCATGCACCAACACCTCGCACCATTAAGGTAACACCAGAGAGACATTATAACCAAATACTCCATTCCATACCACGCCCCACAAACATCACACAGTACAGAAAACACATACACACACATCTAACCCACAAAGCACTGACACGACTCGGTCCGAATGCGGTCCTAGGTGCGAAGCCGCCACCCATTAACAGGTCAGAGATCAGCCTGAGCAGATCGGATCGAGTTAACTTAACACGATTCTGATGTGGACATCACCCCAACTTACGGACATATAAACACAGACTAGACAACTCCATAGACGACACCTGCCACCTGTGCCAGGACACACCATAAACAATTGAACACATTATGACAGACTGTACCGCTCTAGCACAACAACGAACACAACACATTACTAGTGCGCTGAACCTCTGGTCCACTCCGGAGAGAGCGATCGGTTACCTGCGTGCCGCCGGCTTGCTCGATCAGGGTGGGCTGATCGGCTAAACAACAACAACAACTAATATTGAAAATGTAACTGGGACTGAGAATATAGTCAAATTATGGAAGGACCACTACAGTGAGTTATTTAACTCTGTACATAAGAACAATAATGTTAATTGTGATGTAGTACCTGTAGTCCAGATACAAGAGCTAGTGTATTTGAGACTAAATAGGCCATAAAATGTTTAGATTGTAACAAATCATGTGGTATTGATGGTATTTCTGCTGAGCATCTGAAATTTAGTAGTGACAGATGAGTGCCTCTGTTAGCTTTGTGCTTTACAGGTTTACTCATACATAGTGTTTTGCCGGATACAATGTTATCCGTTGTTTTGGTGCCAGTACTAAACGATAAAAAAAAGGGTAAAATCAACAGTAAAGATAACTATAGGCCAATAACCTTGGCCAGTATTATGTTTAAGGTGTTTGAATATATACTTATTAATAGACTTGAATGTTACCTGTATACGAGTGATAACCAATTTGGTTTCATAAAGAAACACAGTACTGATATATGTGTGTATGCCTTGAAGGAAATGGTCTGTAAATACCAAACTCTAGATGCTAATGTATTTTTGTCTCCTAGATGCCTCTAAAGCATTTGATCGTGTTAATCATGACAAATTATTCATGAAACTTGTAAATCGTAATGTACCTGGTTACTTGGTCCGTATATTAATATTCTGGTATAATCACCAGACAATGATTGTCAGATGGGGTGGGGTTAATTCAGAGCCATTCTCTGTGACCCGTGGTGTCAGGCAGGGCGGGATACTATCCCCCTATTTATTCAATGTTTATATGGATAATCAATCTGTTATGCTGAACACCTGTAAAATAGGCTGCTATATTGGTACAATGATTGTTAATCATCTGATGTATGCAGATGATCTAGTTCTTATTTCTTCATCTGTAAAAGGGCTCAGCACACTTTTGAAGGTGTGTGAAAGGTATGGGAAGGATAACGACATAAAATATAATCCTGATAAAAGTCATGTTATGATTATGAGGACCAAGGCCTACAAGTATATAAAATTTCCTGAATTTCAATTGAATGGTATGGTGCTGTCAGAAGTAACCCAGACTAAGTATCTTGGCCATATACTAACGGATAGTCTTTCAGATGATTGTGATATTCTAAGGCACTGTAGACAATTATAGGCTCAAGGAAATACTTTAGTTAGAAAATTTCATATGTGTACATTAGATGTTTAGTTGATTTTGTTCAAAACTTTTTGTACTCCAATGTATACAGCTCATTTGTAGTGGAACTACAAGATGTATAATTTGAGGAAATTATATGTTGCATATAATAATATTTTTGGGAGTTTATTAAGGACGCCAAGATTTGTAAATGGTGCTCCTTCTAGTGTCAGTATGCTGTTTGTAGTTAAGAAGGTGCCTAACTGTGCCAGTGTCATTCGCAATTTTTTATTTAGATTTATCATTAGGCTTGGTGAGTCAGTCAGTAAGATAATAGAAGCCATGGTTAGTGGACTGGTCTCCGATATATTTTATAAATCTGAAATCTGGAAGCATTGGCGTAGGCAGTTGTATGTTCATTAAGCAGAGTGATTCACTGGCCTACTTAGTCAGTGCTCCAGACAACTATATCTTAATCTTCTATGGACCTCTTGTATACTGTAATGTTTGTACCGATTGAGTCTGAAAAAGTGTTTGTTTGTTTGATTATTAGTGTGAAATGTTATTTTATGCAAATGTTGTGACAATTATAAATTTTTCTTTTGATTTTTATAAAATGCTACAAAATATCTGATGTGTGGAATTTGTCATTCTAATGATTTCTTTTGTATTCTACTTTTGAATTTGTTAAAGATAAAAAAAACTGCAAAATAAAAAATTTGTTGAATAAATAAATAAATTTGTTAAAAGAAATTAAATGAAATAAATAAGTTTTCCAAGTGAAAAACTTATTTTCAAGGGGGTGATGCGAGTGTAGTAATGTCTAATTAAGAATTAAATGTTTGTTTATAAGAATTTAATAATGTTTAATTAAGTTTTGTTAAATAAGAAATTAATAATGGTTTGTAAAATTAAAAATATAAAATGCTAGTTGGCAACACTAAGAATCTGCCCAAGCGGGGCTGGGCAGAAATGCCTTTCAGTTAAAGGACAGCCATTGGCCTAATAAGGTGTTTTTCGTATTACGATGTTTTTGTAAAGTTAGAATATTTTTTCGTGTCTCTCTCCGGCTAAATGTTAATGCTAATTTCCCCCTCGCATTACCTCGTTTGTCTAAATTGTTTCGACATAAAATAAAAGTCAGTAAAGTGTAATTAAGTGTATAATTATACTCTGTCTCTTCGCATGGTTCAAATTCTTCAACGGTTCACGACTACCCGTTTTTATAAAGTATAGTGAAATCGAGTGTAAAGAGAAATAGCAACGATAAAAAGACATCGAATAAAGAAAGAGCAAATAGTTAAAAAGGCAAATAAGAAGAAAAAAGAATTAATCACTACAGTATCAAAATTTTCCATCGCTGACGTATGAAAATTACTTCAAGGTAAAGTCAGCGAATTCTTAAGACAAAGACTTCGTCACGAGAGCTGCTTAGTGAGAGCGATGCTTTAAGCGAGGAAGACGAACTTAATGTTCCTATAAGTTCTGAGTGAATACCAAGTAATATAAACCTAATAACTCAAAAGGATAGTCCCAGGGCCGTTTCTAGCCATTAGGGGGCCCTAAGTAGTATACCCATTTGAGGCCCCACCCCTCCATCCACCAACTCACGCCTTACTACATCACCTCAGCACACACATACAAAAAATGGCTGTGTTAATAAAAAACAATTATGAAACAATTTTAATGAAACATTTATGTCCAAAACAACAAATATGTACTTTCAGAAGACAAACAGAAAAAATACTCTTCATGAAATTTCTGAAAATTAGCTTATACATTATTTAGAATAAATGACACAGAACTATGTATAAAAAAATAATGCAATTATCAACTACCAAACAATTACTAACTCTACGATACAATCGTGTAATGGCTAACAGTTATACAGAACAGTTTGTATCTTCAAAATTTTTTGCCTCCTAGATTTTTTCTGGGCGAAATCATCAATAACATCATCATATGAAATCTCCCTGCCAACGTCCTGGTTGATGCTTATGATGCCAAGGCCACTGAGGCGATCCTGCCCCATTAATGATCTGAGGTAGTTCTTGATTAGCTTCATCTTAGAGAAGCTCCTCTTGGCTGACACTACTGTCACAGGTAAAGTGCAGGCAATTCTTAGTGCAACCCAGAGATTGGGGTATAGTTCCTCCAGTTGCTTCTGATGAATGAAGGAGAGAAGCTCCAATGCAGTCATGTTGTGTGACGGTAAAGTCGGCAAGTTCTTAATTTCGAGGGCCAGTTCTCTTCCATCAATGTCAGAGTCAGCTCCAGAGCTCAGTATCTTAGAGAGCTTTTCACACTTGCAGGACAAGTCTTCCTTGTTCATTGTGGTGAAGTTTAGGAGAACCCCAAATATGTCCCTCACATCATCTAATGTTTTGAATCTCTCATTTATTGACCCGATGGCACAATCCACCACCACATTGAAAAATTTGACTTCCAGCCTCTTTAAGGCTTCTGTAAATGGTTCGTCAGGAGCTTCGTAAGCAAAGTGCTTTTTTGTGGATCTGAGCCTCTTCTTCTTCAGCACAGCCTCCACATTCATTTCCTCACATATGTTCCAAGTTACGACTTGTGCTGCAACAAAACCTGTGTTTCCGTAGCTGGTGAGTGAGTCTTTCGTTTTTGTGAGGAGGTTGACTGCCACATCAAACTGCATTGTAGGAGACTGCAGAAGTTTGCTCACATGGTTAACTGCATGAAGAATGTCATACCATACTACTGTGCAAATCTGAAAGCGATAAGACCCTACCTCCTCTGCAAGTGCTTGTGCTTCAGTCCTGGCTATGGCATCTGTGTCATTGTTTCTGACTTCCACCAGGGCCTCTCTGATGTTGTGGCTCTGGTATCGCACAGCCTCAATGCTCTTAAGCCGGCTCTCCCACCTGGTTTCACTCCAAGACTTGAGTGTTATGTTCACGTGCTTCTTTAGGATTGTCCATCTCTGTGTAGCTGCTGCAAAAAGGTTGTACAATTTTTGTACGTTGCCAAAGAAGCTGATGGCATCTGTGGAAGCTTTAGCTGCATCAGCCACTACAAGATTCAGAGTGTGAGCCCCACATGGAACATAGAGTGCACGACAGTTCTTCTCTAATAACCTTGCCTGAACACCTTTGTTCTTGCCCTTCATGTTCGCTCCAGTGTCATACGACTGTCCTCTGCAGTCATCACAGTGAATATTCAGTTCATCTAGTCTCTTCAGAATCAGAACTGATAAACCCAGGCCTGTACTTTCTGAAGCCTCAAGAAAGCCCAAGAAGTATTCTTTTATTTCTGGTACTTCGCCCATTTTAACAGTTCTAATAATAATCGACATCTGTTCTTGGTGGCTTATGTCTGGAGTGCAGTCTAAAATGAGTGAGTAATATTTAGCTTGTTTTATTTCTGCAACAATGGCATCCAAGATCTTCCCACTAATGGACCCAATGAGCTCATTTTGAATGATGTTTCCTAGGTAACTTGAATGACTATATTGGCCACTTTCGACTCTGCTGATGTGTTGTTTCATCACTGGAACAAATTTGGCAAGCAGCTCAACCTCCTTCAAGAAGTTGCCATTGTCTCGATTGTACAATGTAGAGGAAGACCCCCCTGAAAGCAAGTTTCTCTCTGCCAGTGATTGGATTATACTTACAAGACGTGTGAGAACATCTCGCCAGCGTCTTCGCTCTACCTCCATTAATGACATTTCAGTTTGGTCAATGGTCCTCCCAGTTTTTAGCCGCAGTTCCATATCCTTTCATGTTGCCATGTTATCTGTATGTTCTGAACTATTTTCATGGCCTTTCAGAAGCGAACCAACGTTTATCCAGTCTGACAGTCCATCCGTAATTAGTTTGTACGACTTCCTTGAAAACAAGTTGCAGCAGAAGCAATAAAGAGCATCATTCCTTCTAGAGTACATCAGCCAGCTTCGCTTTATTTTTTCCCCATTAATTAATGTTCTGTACATGTAATGGTGATGAACGTTTCTACCGTCCTCTCTTTTAGGGAATGTGAAATCTGGACTGATTTGAAATGGTCCTCGAGACACCAGATCTGTCTTCAAGGCATCTGACAGGACAACTGGCCAGTCATACGGATCAAGCGGTGGAGCAGATCTTGGTTCTTGTTGCTCAGTAGAAATGCCTGTGTGTGGTGTTTGGGTGTTTGAAGCTGAACAGAAGATGGGCCACTTGTTGGTTCATCAGGCTCTACTTCTTCTGGTGTTTGAGGTTGCATAGAGGATGGTCCTGCTGTTGGCTCATGATGCTCATCAGGCTTTGCTGAGGATGGCTTTTCCAAATATTTCAGTAGTGCTCCTGAGAAGAACATAACATTACATATTCTGTTAATTTTTGCTAAAATACTCTTTCTTATCTTGTTTAATAATTGATCTGTGTGAACAGAATTTGAGGTGATGTGATCCATTAAATTTCACATTTCGAAATATTATAAATATTACAGAGACTAGCTTACTCTACACGATTCCTGAGCACTTGCCTAGCTTGATGGTCTACCTAACCTAGTTGCCTGAACTGTAACCCTAAGAATATACAAGTGGCACATCTCACCTGTGCTACTGGAAAGCTTCTCCTCCTCTATTTTCTTCTTTTTCCGTTTTTCAGCTCCTGATGGATAATGTCGTTTCATTTTCCAAGATGCACGAAGTCACATCTAGTTAACCACAACTAATCTGCTAAATAATAATAATCATGATAATAATAATAATAATAATAATTGTTATAATTGTAACGTTAATCAAATACATTCAAATAATCAGACCATTTTGGTTTTAACCAACAAAATTCACATTATCTGAAAAAGATGAGAAAATAAACTTGAAAACATAACGAAAATAATCCTAGGTTTTAAAGTGTTACAAAATCTTTTAATAATTAGTAAATTAGTGAAATAATGTTTTACAATACTAGAAAAATTAAGCATTTAGGAAAGTATAAGCATATTGTAAGAATAAAGTTAAATAATATAGAAATAAGATTTCACAATAGTTATTTACACATAACGACCAAAACGTTTCGTTTGTCTCCGTTTCATCACATTTGTCTCATACAAAAGCTTTAATTAATAATGACAATAATAATAATAATAATAATAACTTCAGCTCTATTCCTATTCTTGCCCACTGAGCTATGACCTGGGAGCCTGTCTAGGGGCCCCCTAGTAGCAGCGGGGCCCTAAGCGGCCGCATATATATATATATATATATATATATATATAAATAAATAAGTTGATGATTGGTTAGGTTGTCATAATATTTTTGTTAGTTTTAATGTTTTATTTGATTAGGTATAGCTACACGGACAAAGTTGGGAACGCAAACCACACTAGGATAATGTAGGGGAATGTAAACTACACTAGGCACCACGTGGGGACATAAACTACACTTGCTCCTTATTTTTTTATATTATAAATTTATAGCTGTTGTCACAACTTTCCATTGCCCCCCATCCAGGGGGGACCTGCTAAACAGAATTATATGTATATTTTTATTTTTATGCAGGAAGGAGGGGCTGAGGGCAAATGCCCGCAAAAGTGTCCCCCATAGAAGACGAAGAAGAAGAGCCAAAATAAAATATAGGTAGTTTTTTTGTATGTAGAGGCTTTACATATCAACAAAAACACAAAATGTATAATTTTCAGATGCTTGTCTAACCTAGAAGCTGAGGTGCAAAGTTGAATTTTTGTCTATATATATATATATATATATATATATATATATATATATATATTAGACTTGCATAATTAAGTGGTACAAGTTTCAATAGGCTACATAATTACCCATATGGTCATCCATCCACTAAAAGGAAGGCCTTTTAGGCAAAAAAAAAATTCAAGGGTCCAATTTCATACCTCTGCCTATTCTTTAAGAATGTCTCGATATAATTTATACTAGTTTCTGATTATACACTAACACAGGAGCGGCTCGCAGGTAGGCACTGTGGAACTGCAGCACCCCCATGATCGTATGATCTTTATATTTAAATATTTAAAATAGTCTCTCTGATTGTTTTTTTCAATGAACTTTGAGTTTTTAAATCAGATTATATCCTTTTTTCCTTAAACTATTTCAATGCCGAACGAATGAATCACGAAAGTAGCTTCAGCCTTCCCGTGGAACTGTGTACTTAACAGTTCCAGATTTTGTTCGAAACGCTTGAAACCTCGGTGGCGGACGTACGAAGAGCGAGTCAGAATCGCGGGTTTAAGAGGATCCAAAGCACTGTGGACAGAGCAGTGCCGATTTGTTTGTTTGACGTGGTAGTTGTGTTGCTGTATCGTTTGCTAATTCGAAATTTAATTTCCGAATTGCATTTATCAATGATTCGTTAGCATTTATTTTTTGTCGTGAGATTGAAGTTAATTATACAATAATTGGATTATTTACAATATATAGCTTTCATTTCTTAGAATATTTTTTCGCTCAGAATAAAAACAGAAGAATGGAATTTGTTTATAAATAAAATTTTTGGCAAATTCGAAATTACCCGTTAAGCGTAAGTACCCTATAATTGATTTTATGATACTATTTTACTTATTTTTATGACTGAGTAGTTATCTATTTATCTATTCGACTTTCTCTCTCTCTCATATATATATATAATCGACACAATTGTTCGCAATTTCTGAGGCAGCACCCCCATAACTGAAAGTCACGAGCCCCCACTGCACTAACATCTAGATATTACAAATGTATAATTTAGGCATTGTACAGCAAAAAGTATAGGTTCCATGAGAACCTAAAAATTGGAAAAAAATGTTTTTTGTAAAAAATGTAATTTTTAATAGTTCATAACTCAAAAATAAAGCAGTGTACACCATTTCTAAGGGCATATTTGGAAAGATTGGGTCAACATCATTGAGCATAGGTACTAATTTTCAACTTTATATTTCTCTCTTCTTTCATGAAGTACAAGACATCACAAATTGGGGCAAACCACAAATTTGCTTATTAATCACACATGGGTCATTCCAGGACAAATCAGGCATTTCCTGAAACCACACCCACTTAGATTTTGCGTAAAATTGTTATACAGGGTTGTTTATGCTCTAAAACATGAAATTTTAAGTTTCAGACTAACGGTTCAAAAGTTATGGGCCCCCCTAATTTTGGTGGTGGGGCTGGCCCCTTAATTTTTAAAAGTCTATAACTCGGTCCCTAATTGAGCTAGGAAAAAAATTTGAAAGCCCAAATCCTAAAGAATAATTGACTCTAAGTAATAAAATGCATTTAATCAAATAGTTAAAAAGTTATATCAGTTTGAATATTTTTGGGGGGAGCCCCACCCCCTATGATACAGATATTCAAGATTTTTTTCGTCATTTTGTACCTCAATTACTCATTTATATGACTTAGTCAATGACATTGTGTATTTTTACCTCTAAGTTGTGTAGTTTTTTCCTTCATTAGATGGTGATGGAGGTTAAAAACACATTTTATTTGCTGGACTTTGAACTTATACCATTATGCCTGTTTTACTTATCAAGCTCTCTTATAAGATGCTTTCCTTGACTTACAAGTGGATTAAGTATAGCTATAAGATAAAGTTATTAGTGTTTTCCTAAAACTTAATAATAATAATAATAACTCTCTCAACTCTGTCGATCTTCAAAGGCAAAAAAAATACTGCTGGTATAGTTAGGTTTTATTGAACAAATTAAGACATTACTTGAATAAAAATAATTGCTATACAATACATTAAATCTGAAACATTTTTGGTACCTAGCCTAATTCTCAGTATCATGTATTTCAAATATATACACAACTCTGGTGCCAGATTGAATATTAGGAGTTGACATTTCATGAAGGATGTTTTTGGCTTCTACCCAACAAACATCATCTTTATTAGTTGGGAAATAGTATCTATTGTTTTTGTTGGAAATAGGAGGAGTTAGAAACTTGATTTTTAATCTTGGAATTCTTCTGAATAATCTAAAATGATTCCTAGATATTTTCTACCATCATAAATACATACAACATACTTTCCCATAGGAAAATTTTGCTCATTTGATAAATCTGGACTCATGTCTGAGTCACCTTGTTCAGAGGTCATAACCCTAACAACATTGTAGTCATTGGAGTCTGAAACTAAATAAGCGCTAATGTGACTCTGAGACATTGGCACAATTCTGTGAAAACCTCGTGTGCCCTTCACTGTCACTGCTTTTTCAAACCTACTACCGAGTTCTGTTTTATTATGATTTATTTGTTCTTTTGTAATGAATTTAAACTTGATGGACTAAAAATTTTGTGTACAACAGTCATAGAAACTCTGTGGAGACAAGCTGTGTCCTGTTGTTGTTCTTTGCAAACTAGCTTTAGCTGCTGCTCTCTTCACACTTCCTCCAATGCCATCACAGACATTGGCACAATTCTGTGAAAACCTCGTGTGCCCTTCACTGTCACTGCTTTTTCAAACCTACTACCGAGTTCTGTTTTATTATGATTTATTTGTTCTTTTGTAATGAATTTAAACTTGATGGACTAAAAATTTTGTGTACAACAGTCATAGAAACTCTGTGGAGACAAGATGTGTCCTGTTGTTGTTCTTTGCAAACTAGCTTTAGCTGCTGCTCTCTTCACACTTCCTCCAATGCCATCACAGACATTTTTGCCATGACTAGTGGCAAAAAAGTTCCACTCTGCCTTTATACCAAAATCTGTTTCATGATGGCATAAATTGCTAAAATTAAAATGGTTTTTGTATTGCCCAGCACAACCATTTTCATTGTTTTCACATTAGGGAATCTCACTTTAATGTCTTAAACTAAAAATTGTTGAAATATATACACTGCTGCGGTGTTATGATCTGAACTGTCACTAATGATACAATAGCTAGTGTGGCTCAATTTACCATCTTCCATTTTATATACAACCATTGGGTGTAATGTAACTTGTTTGTCCAATGGAAGCTCTGTGGTGCATCTTGAGTGATGAAAGAATAGTTCTCAGAAAAGTCTCCCAGTACTAAAACTTCATCTTCACTGAGATTTTGCTTAAGGGTGTTCACTTTGACTCTTGGCTATATACTGAGTATATAATGATGATGAGTAAGAGAATAAATTGATTCTGAAAGTTTTTCAATGAATTCCTCCACTGTAACAGTTACATTTGACAAAGTTCCCCTGTCAGTGCTGGTCCACTGGTCATATTCAATTGAATCCCTGGAATTCAGTACATTTAATGTGTTCAAATAGTTATCTACACCAGCAACACCAGGACATTCTCTACACTGGTGTAACATACATTTAATGTTGTCCATATCGCAGACACTTTTTTGAATCAATGAATGATAAGTCAAGTCTTTGTCACCAATTGCTGAAATCATTAATTTGGGGTTCTGATGATAGGTACAAATACAAACTGAGTCTGTACCTGTACCTCCAACAGTAACACACCATTTGGGTCTAAGAGCTGCAAATGTTGAAAAACTTATACTTGAGTCAGTTTCTCTATACCTAAGATACAGTTCTTTCAAATTACTGAGTAAGAGATGCTTCTGTTTATAAATTTTGTTTCCATTTTTGTCTCTGACATAACACAGTCCTTTTTTTCTGGATACACCCGAATAAATTCTGTCTTCATAAAAAGCTGTCACATTAGAAATAGTTTCATCACTTATCTTTTTCCTTTTACTGTATTTAGGAACATTTGGCAATATTCCATACTGTTGCTTCATGCTCCTGGCTTTATCAACAAGATATCTACTAGCCCCAAAGAACTCTTGAGTTTTTGAGATCGTGTATGGGGATAGAGTAAGAATCTGCAACCTTCTTTGGTAGGAAGTTGTAGAGTTGAATGCTTCAGCGAGCTCCCCCATCATAGTTTTGTACCTATTAGATAAATAAAAGGTAGGAGATATCAGAATTTTCTTAAATTGAAATTATTAATTTAATGTACTCTAAGATCAGGACCTAAGTAGAAAAAATATAAGAATATCTACCTTCCATGGATATTTTTTAGACATTGTTAAAATGGTGTGATTGTGTTCTGTACGTAAGGATGATATTGAAGAAAAGTTAGGCTATTGAAATTTAAAACGTCTAAAATTATATACGTCAAGAGTCTTTAATTGTGACCATGAGTTGCTAATTTAGTTGAATTTGAGCAATCCTTACCTTTCAAATTCTTTTTCCATGCATAATCTCTTGGATGTAGGTGCTCCCTCATCAACAGATGCTGAGAAAGACTATTCAAAATTCTTTTTCAAAATACATACACACAAATAGAGCAGAGCAAATAATTCTCATTATACTGTTAAGAACTGACCACCTCATCAATCTTTCACTCCTGGACAAAAAAATGTTGCGTACCATAAATTGGTGGATCCTGAAAAAGTTTACTTGCCACCTTTACATGTTAAACTAGGATTGATGAAAATTTTTGTTAAGGCAATGGACACATCAGGAGATGGATTCCAGTACTTGAAACAAAAATTTCATCTGATTAGTGATGCCAAAATAAAAGAGAAATTTTCGCTGGTTCACAAATAAATCAGGAGGAGGAGATTGTAGACACCAATCGACCAGGGAATTACTCCGGGGAGGACGTTAGACAGAAGATAGGGAGTAAGGGAACTCCCGCTTCTCCTGTCACTGTCCTCCTTAGCTGATCTTTATCCGTGTCTCATCTACCCCGTGAGGAGTCCAGCATGCTCTCAAACACACACTTCTCTCCCTATTCCTCACTACATACAGTACATATGCATCTTACACACTACATAATCTTTTCAAAATTTAAAAAAAAATGGCATCAACTTCAAGGGCCTCGGAGTCCCCTGGGGAAGGGACCATAAATGTCCCCACTTCTGGCCCTCCCTCTGCCGATACTGGGAACGCAGACCTGGGCAGCGGGGCTGGATCTGCTACCGCCCATTCGAGATGTTCTGGATCTCAGTCTGATTCGCTTTTCTTAAACTTCTGCAACATTCGTGGCCTTTTCTCAAATTCTCAATCTGTTGAATTCCACCTCTTCTCCTCTAAACCTCATCTTCTTTTCCTCACTGAAACTCAGATGTCTGGGACGACTGACAGCAACCCCTTTTCTGTCCCCTCTTACTTTCTCTATACTTAATTTCACTCCAAAGGTGGATGTTGCGTATATGTACACAATGACCTAACTTGTTTTCGTATTCCCGAACTCGAATCTTCCGAATTCTATACCCTGTGGCTACGGCTTACATGCCAATCTCAAACTAAATACATCTGCGCTGTTTACCTTTCTCCTAATTCTACTGACTATCCAAAATTCTTTGACTAATTCACTTCCAAAGTGGAATACATTCTTTCCCGCTTTCCCTTTGCTGAAATCTCCATTTTAGGAGATTTCAATGTTCACCACCACCTTTGGCTTTCCTCCCATTTCACTGACATCCCTGGTGAGAACTTTTCTATCCTAAATGACCTAGAGCAGATTGTACAACACCCTACTCGTATCCCCAATCGCCTTGGAGATAGGCCCAACATTCTTCTTACTCTGTCAAACTTTTTTCTCCGTTGGGCTCCTCCGACCACAATCTTATATCTGTTTCCTGTCCTATCGCTCCAATTCGGCCTTTGGATCCTCCCATGGAGTGATTACTGCTTCCGTGGCTGGGGCCCTTTCGGGTGTGCTGAGTGCATCACAGAGTTGATTCTCTTGGGCATGGAGGCGTACATTCCATATTCTATTCCTACTACTAATGCAAAAATACCTTGGTTTAACTTTACTTGTTCTAATGATATCCGCAACAGAGAGGAAGCTTTAAGAAGGTACCGTCGCCATTCAACTCCTGACTCTCACTCAGCTTATATTTCTTCCCGGAATCGTGCAAAATCTGTTCTTCGATCCGTCAAAAGTTCCTTCATCAGACAAAAATGTGAAAATCTATCCTATTCTAATTCTTCTCGCTCTTTCTGGCATCTAACTAAGAACCTCTTCAACAACTTTACTTCCTCTTCTTTCCCTCCAGACAGTTGCCGTCTCTTCTCCTGACAAAGCTGAACTCTTCGCTCAAACTTTCGCTTACAATTCAACCCTGGACGATTCCGTTGCTGTCCCTCCATCTCCTCCCCCTGTGACTTTATTATGTCTGAAATTAGAAACTTTTCTAAAGACGTTTTTTTCTGCCATATCTGGGCTCAATTCCTGGAAGGCATACGGTCCTGATGGTGTTCCTCCTGTTATTCTTAAGAACTGTGTTTCTGTGCTGACACTAGGGTGCATCAAATTTCCCATGATTTTTCAAAAAGTTTTATTTCAATCTGTCCCTATGATTACTGTGTTCCAATGCCTGAAATAGCACATATGGCCAAATTTCAAAGATTTATGTGGTCATCTAGGGGGTCCACATCATTGATGCAATATTTAGTATTGGAGTTAAATTGACCAAAAAATTAAACATTTTATATCCCGGTTTCCGTGTTTGCAAAAGTATCAGAACCAGTAAAAATGTATTAAATAATCAAAACAGGGATTAGAACTTAGCTTCACCCCACGCTCAGCACAATCATTTACGACGTTAACTGCCGAGATGTGTTCTCTGGATGTTTGAAAGGAAGCTAATTCTGGCCAATTTTCGATATTATGAGTCAGGAAAGAACTGTCAAGTTCCAGAACAGAGAAAATGTACCATGAATCTTTGTTGATTAAGTCGCCAAGCTTTGTCGTGCTGGAAATGGAGTTCGGAATTTGGGTTTCCCAAATCCCGTACCAAATCGATGTTGTGGTAAAGATGCCTGATCTTGTGCTGGCTTTACTGCTATAAGTCTCTCAGCCAGATAGCGGCGTTCAGCTTCAGGGACTGCATCATTAAAGAGCGCAAGAGGTACCATCTCAGCAGTCAGGTACCATAGGTGATGCTTGAGAGCTTTTATCGCACTAGATGATATGCTGGGGCTGAGTTTTTCATATCTGAGGATGTCTTGGTAAAGACAGGTCATTCCATGGAGCCTCGACCGCGCTTGAACAGGTGATCCACCACCAGCTGTACAGCAAGCAAACAAAGTTGACAAACTCGCGCAGTTTGGGTTGTTGTGCTTCCGTGGTAATGGTTCCAGAGGGAAGAGAGCTAGTCTGCTCCTCCAGCAGCACCATCTTAATGGAGTAGAGAAACTTGGCCATCCACCTAGCCTTGTGTACAGCACCAGGACGTCGAAATGAAAACTCTCTTCTTGTCCCATCCAAGTAGAGCAAACAAAGATCAGAAAATTCTTTGTAGTCATCACATTGATGCTTCACAACAGACTGCGCGCATGAAATCGCTCTGGCCCTATAGTCATGGATTATGGTTTGTACATCATCTGAATAAGAGGTACCATCCAAAAAATTAAGTGCCTGATTATTGTTGTTTGAACTGTGTCTAAATGCTTTCGGAACTGACAGAATATGGTAACTTCTAGTGACATTGGTGGTTCTATTTTCAGATCATTGAAGACTTGTGTAAGGATTACCTCACCAACGTGATGCCGGCAAGCTGACCACAGTAAAGCTCGACCTATGTCCTGGTGCAGGCTAACACATGCAGCACTCACATGACCAGTGTTACTAGCTGTTGTGTCAAAAGTCATGTTCACTACTGAGTCAACACAATTCCATGATCGGAGAAGCTCCATGGTGAGATTAGCAATGCTTTGACCAGCTGGCTGATCTGTATTTGGCTTGTAGGAAGGCACACCAAGAAGTTTGATGTCATAGGAATTGCCAACTGCTACGGTGAGCCTCTCTTCAGCTTTAGTTTGGTATGACAGAGTTGACATCAGTTTAGAATCCCAGTGAAGAGACAGGAACTGTGGTGGAACCCAGGACTCTTTGACCGATGATGCAAGCTCTTCACCAACCTTACGTCTTGCTCTGTCGGCGATAGAATATGAGTGTGAAACATTTTTTGTGTCACCTCCTAATTCCTTAATGATGGCTTTGGTAAATGCTGCCTGTTGGGCCAGTGTGATCTTCGTGCGTGTAGACAGGGAAACCATCCTATGGGATTTGAGTATGTCATGACTTATAAAAGCAGTTGTTCCTGAACGAGTTGCTTGGCGAGATTTTTGTGTTTTTGGTTTGTAATCCTCTATATCACCCTCTTCATCCTCAACATCACTGTTGCTTTCCTCACTGTTCTCAATCTGAACTTTGCTTGTAGATGCTTGGGCTTTATGAGCTTTAAGCTGTTGTTCTGCTTGCATCATTTCCTTTTCCTGCTTTCTTTGGTCTTTTGATGCGAGCTTCTTGTCATGGCTTCCAAACGATGCGACTCTGCCTGATTTCATTGACCGCAAGAACTCCAGATCTTCAGGATCTTTTATGAGTTGCTCAGCATTCCTTGGCCAAAACTGTAATGTTTCTTGTAACTCCTTTTCGATCCCCTTAAGCTTCGCAACTGCACCAGGCGAAGAACGCCAATCCACTGGAAGTTCCCTAAGTTTTGCATTTTTGCAGATAGTGCTATAATTTTTTCAACAGCTTTCCTCTCGGTAATCATGGCAATGTTGCCTTTCTGATAAAATGGAATAACTTTTTGCAAGACAAATTTAGCATTGTTCCATTTTGTACGGTTAAACGGTAGACCTTCTTGCTGATGAAACATGTAGCATCGCAACACTTGCTCACATGTTGGCAGCCTAGATCCTGTTATCTCTGCATCTGCATCACTGATTCCAGCACCAAGACCATAAATGGCAGCAGTTTGACGAGTTTTAACAGCATATTTATCATTTGTGCTACCTGAACTGGCCATAATGCACGACAGGTGTAAAGAGAACACAAAATTTATTAACGTAAACACTTGCACATAAACATTTAACATAAACACACAAAAATCACATTTATCATAAACACTTGCATATCAGATTATACATTGCAGTTCCTTTTAGAATATTCTATAACTTTCCACCACTTCCTAGCACTTTCTAGAGGTTTCTATCACTTTCTAGAGGTACTATCACTTTATAGAAGTTTCTATCACTTTTTAGAAGTGTATATATGACCTTTAGAAATATCACTTACATGTTCTTGGGCTGATTTTTGTAGTGAACAAAATCTTTAAACTTCTACTATTTGGATCTCAAATCACAGAATGACTGTGGGGTTGGTGTGCATATAGGAAGTCTGTGTGGACCCCATAAATGGCATTCAAATCCAAAAATAATTCACATAGTAGGTTTTCTTAACCATTGGAACATTTCTAACTTAGGGACAAAGTGAAACTTTGTCATTGGTGATTTTGATGCACCCTAGCTGACACCGTGCCGAGGCAAACTCTTTCGTGTTTGTCTCTCATCTGGTACTTTTCCTTCCTGCTGGAAGTTCGCTTTCATTCAGCCTGTCCCAAAGAAGAATGACCGCTCTCAACCCTCCAGCTATCGTCCAATTGCTTTGATTTCTTGCCTCTCCAAAGTTTTTGAATCTATCCTTAAGAGGAAGATTCTTAAACACCTCTCTTATCACAATCTTCTTTCAGATTGTCAGTATGGATTCTGCAATGGACGCTCTACTGGCGACCTTCTTGCATATCTCTCTGACTCTTGGTGATCCTCCTTTCGGGATTTCGGTAAAACTTTGCTATTGCGTTAGACATATCAAAAGCTTTTGATAGAGTATGGCACAAATCTTTAATTTCGAAACTGCCCTCCTTCGGTTTCTATCCTTCTATCTGTGCCTTCATCTTTAATTTCCTTTCTGGCCGATTTATAGCTGCAGTTGTAGATGGCCAATGTTCTTCTCCTAAAGCTATTAACGGTGGTGTTTCTTAGGGTTTTGTCCTGTTACCCGCTCTTTTTCTTTTATTTATTAATGATCTTTTAATTTGCACTTCCTTTCCCACTCACTCCAATGCCAATTATTCCACTCTTCACTTCTCCACCAGCTTCCCAAAGCGTCCCTCACTTCATGATTCGGGTAGGACGGCTATGGGATACCTGACCTCTGATCTTTCTGCTATATCTGATTGGGGCAGAGAAAAACCTTGTGACTTTCAATGCCTTAAAAACTCAGTTCTTCCATCTGTCTACTCGTCAGAATCTTTTACACAACTATCCCCTTACCTTCAACAACACACAACTGAATCCTTCCTTTTCTCTTAACATTCTTGGCGTTTCCTTTTCTCGTGATCTTTCCTGGACAAACAAACAACAAAACATCTTTATTGCGGATCATTCACAATCCATAGCCACTTAACCTAACATACAAGTACAATCTTACGTATACGTTGAACTTAATACAAAAATAATATAAAAATAAGGACAACATAGCCACTTAACCTAGCATATTGGCAAACTATTTGATTAATTAACTGACAATTTTATTATATTGTTATTACCTGAGACATCTTATAACACTTATTATAACATAGCCACTTGCTATAACACTTATTATAACACAACTTAATATGCATATATAATCTTTGCTACATTACAAAAATAAGGTATTGTAAACCAGCAGTTGTCTGAACCAAGACTGCCATATAGGTGAGAGGTACACAGTATCTGAAGACAGGACATTGTACAATAACACATTAGAGCTGTTTTGGACCCTATAATGAAATTATATATATTCTTCCGATTAACATTTGGCTGGTAGGTAAGTTACGCGTAGTAAACATAAAACTGGCACTGCACCATTTTGGTTCCCGACATAGCATACGAAAAATATTATTATGAGCAACAGAGAGTTTATTCATAGCAGTTTCTGTATAATTTCACCACAGATGGGATGTATACAATGCAGTACAGTAAGTTCCAAAACGATAAATTTTAACTGATTCTGAACACATACCAAATTTCTTTACTAGCATGTTACACATACTATCTTTCTAAAACAACTTCTAAGAAGTTAGGTGTGCTGTACTGCCTCTGTGGTTTCTTCACCCCCACTCAGTTGCTGTCTCTGTACAGGGGTTTTGTTCGCCCCTGTATGAAGTATGCTTCTCATGTGGGATGGCTCAACCCACACAGCCGTACTTGACCGGGTGGAATCAAAGGCTTTAAGTCTCATCAATTCCCCGTCTCTTAATGATTGTCTTCAATCTCTCTCTTCGCCACAATGTTGCCTCACTCTCTCTTTATATCGCTATTATAACGGACTGCTCTTCTGAACTCTCTAACTACATGCCTCCTCCTTTAAGGAGAGCACGCAGTACCTGACTTTCGACACTTTCTCATTCCTTTTCTATCCAACTATCTAATGCAAGGGTTAATCGGTATTTTCAGTCTTTCATCTACTCACCCGGTCAACTCTGGAACAATCTTCCTCAATCCATCTTTTCTCCTGCCTATGACCTCCCATCTTTCGAACGCGGAGTGTCTAGGCATCTAGAAAACGCTGGACCTTGATTTTGGCTCTCTTCTTCTTCTATGGGAGGGGCGCTTTTTGCCTTTGGCCCATCCTTCCTGCATAAAAAAAATTAGTTCATCAAAGGCACCATCTTTCATTAAGTCCTGAATGAATTTGATAAAACAGCTTGGAATGTTTTTAAAGCAGTTACCCAGAATTGCTTAGGCAACAAAAAATCGCATAAATATGCAGAATTAGTTGATGAACTTGAAGCTTGAAGATCAATGGGGTGTAGTATGAGTTTAAAAATTAATTTTCTGCATTCGCACTTGGATTTTTTTTCCGCCAAACCTGGGAGATATCAGCGATGCACATAGAGAGCAATTTCATCAGGACATTTCTGCGATAGAGAAATGATACCAGGGCAAGTGGAGTCCAAACATGTTGGCCGATTACTGCTGGAGGCTAATAAGGGAAGCTCCAGATGCCACTTACAAGCGAAAATCATTAAGAAAAACATTTTAAGTAAATAAAAAACTATTTTAATATTGTCCTTGTGTATAGATTATTTTATTATATTTGAATATAAAAAAGTGATTTTCTCAAAAACCTGACGTGATAGCAAAATTTCGTGGTCATTTTCGTAATCAGCGTGCAAAAATCAATAGGAATCACCAGATTTCATTTGACAAAAAGGGAAAAGTTCAAATTTGTTGAACAGTGATATTAAACTCCTTTTATGTCAATGACTGGGTTGGTGAAACCACTCGGTTGCTGACCAGAGTTAATCTTCACACTAGTATTTATATACTGTGTGATAAAGCGTCAGTGGCGTAGCTTGGGGGTGCTGAGGGGGTGACTGCCACCCGTGATCGGAAAAATATCTGGTCCAGTCGGAAATCTAGAACCGGTTGTAAAAAATTTTTGGCAATAGAGAGAGAGAGAGAGAGAGAGAGAGAGGAGAGAGAGAGATACATTTCCCTATGGCCAATTTTAAATTCAGCTTCTCATAATAATACATTATATTATAGTATGGCTAAGCCTGTGACGTAGTGGCTTTAAAAACATATATTAGTCACGGAAACGGTGCCAAATTTGTCCAGTCGGGAATTTATAACACATTTGCACCCCCCCCCTCCCCCACCCCCCCCTCCCCCGAAAAAAGACCCCGCTACGCCACTGTAAAGCGTACTTGGTAGTATTGAAGCAATGACACTACCAATCAACGAACCAACACAAAAAAAGCTGGAGGAAAAAGTAAAAAAAAATAACAGCGGCATGGCGAGCGAGGGGCTTGAAACGGAAGGAAGAAATACAGCTTTTTAAAGTGGGCTCACCTAAATTAAGCAAATAGAAGAAGGACTCCATCGAAAAGATCAGGCCTGGCTGAGGAGACCAGGACTTATCTAATAAGTAATAGCATTCGGTAAGTGAACCACTGTATTTCTAAGTCCCACTTTAGTGATAACAGTTTAAACTACGTCCAGTTAAATTAGGCCTACATTTTGGTCTAAGACCAACTTAAAGTTTAACAAAGGCTCCGGTAAATTACCCTAACCTAACTTGGTGAGGAATCCTACTGTGGACCTCAATTTACTCTACCCGCTCTGGACCATTTCCGGAATCTCTAGGCTGACTTACAAGGCTAGGGTTAACCTACTCTGCAGTTAGACTGGAGATGTTAGGGGTGGGTTAATTGGGGATCAATTCAAACAGAGCATTTTTCACAACAAGTTCAAGAGTGACCAAGACTATATATAGGTCACAAAGAAAAAAATATGATTGGTGCACAAAAAAAAATTGTAGGAGCATACAAATTTATATAGAAAAGCTACCAGAGTTTTAGCACCTTGCCCTTCTTGTCTAAATGCGTTCTGAATGAATTCAGAATAACAGGATCAAACGAAAAAAGGCCCTGGCTAATATTGAAATTGTTTGCAAGTTGAATAATGGCAGATTCAAAAATATTTCTATTAACAATGTTGCTTGAGTGAAACAAAACTGAAGCATTATTCCAGTCACTACAGTGGGATAATGTTGACAAATGGACAAAAAGGGCACTGGACGACTGTTCTGTTCTAACACAATATTGATGCTGTTTTACACGCGTGTTCAAATCCTTTCCCGTGTGTCCAATGTAAAAAGAATCACATTGTTTACATCCAATTTTATAGATAATGCCTGAATTATTGGTAGGACTATTCTTTACTATGATATTTTTCACAATACTGTCAGATGAAAACACTACATTAATATTCAAAAGTTTAAGGACATTAGCAATACCTAAAAAGGCCGGGAAAATGGAAGTACTAAAATATTCTTTGACAAAGTGAGAGTTATTATTTACACGATAGAAAGTTCTTTTGCCTTGTTAAGACAAGATTCCAAAAACGGAGGTGGGTAACACAAATCACTTCGAATACTGATGATTTTTTCTAACTCGGCATCCATGTATTCCGGATTGGCGATCCTAAGAGCGCAGAGAAACAGTGAAGAAAATGTCTTTCTTGATGAAGGTACCATGTCTGGAGCAAAAGTGTACGTAAGACAAATTGTTTGTTTTTTCCGATATATACTAAACTTAAAACATGGGCTTTCCCTATGTACACGCACATCCAAAAACAGGATTGAGTTGTCTTGTTCCACTTCAAAAGTAAACGTAATGGAGAGGACTTGATTCTTTAAATGAAGGAGGAAGTTATCCAGGTCAAGGTTCATGGGCCAGTTACACAAAATATCGTCGATGTACTGCAACCATGGGATGCTGACCCCAAAGATTCTCGGAATGTAAGTTATTTCGAAAAACTCCATATAAATATTGGAGAGGAGGGGCGACAAGGGATTACTCATGGTCATCGCAAACACCTGTTGACAATATTCGCCACTGAAAGTGAATTTGCAGTCTTTGATGCAAAGTTTAATGCGTTCCAAAACAATGTGTGCAGGCAATGGCAGGCCATACTTATATAATTCTTGTGAGAGAAAGTCGAACATATCGTCAATTGACACTTTTGTGAACAATGAACAAACGTGGAAAGGGATCAATCTATCGTTGGTTTCAGTGCATATCTTATTCAGTTTTTTAGTAAGGTCCATGGAATTTTTTACATGTGAGTCAAAGATAGTTCTGAGAATGGGGGACAAACTTTGACAAACCATTTGGAGAGTTTATAGATAATAAAACCCACAGAGCTAATAATAGGGCGCATAGGGTTGCCAGATTTGTGGGTTTTAATGTTTTAATAAGACCGTAAAGAAGGCATATGCGTGTGTGTTTCTTTGAATGAAACCACCATGAACTTGTGTGTATATATATATATATATATATATATATATATATATATATATACATACCTTACCTTACAACCTTACAAAGGTTCCGCGCGATGAGTCCTCATTTCGCCAAGGTCAAGCTTGTTGCCCCTCCTCTCGAGTTGGCCTGGTGAAGTAGTGAGTTGGTTTCTTGTGCTCTCCACCTCACATAGCCAGGTACGGCAGGCTCATAGGGGATTGTTCTGAGCCAGGCGTCTGTCTTCTTTTGAAGATGTCCACTGCAACTCCTTTCGTGTTTCTTAGGTCTTTGGGCAGCTGATTAAACAGTTTTGATCTTCTCACCACAAAACTATTTTCTTTCAGGGTTAAAGATGTTCCCTGTCTCGCCTTTAATTTGAGAATACGACACAGTCTACCGTTTCTACTTTCTACCGTTGTTTGGGGAGTTATAGGGTTCAGAGTAAGATTAGGGACTAGTTTCTCCATTATTTTCCAAGTGTAAATAATGGTGTATCTCTCTCTTCTCCTTTCCAGTGAATATAGGTCTAGTTCGCGTAACCTTTCCCAGTAATTTAGTTCTTTGCACCAGTTGATCTTGGCTGTGAAGCTTCTCTGGATCCCTTCCAGCAGTCTAATATCTTCTTTTTTATATGGGGATGTTAGGACCGAGCAGTATTCCAATTTGGGTATGATCAGGGTTTTCAGTAGAGGAATCATTACATTCCTATCCCTTCGTTTAAAGGTTCTCAATATCTGTCCCGTTATTCTCTTTGCTCTGTTTACTGCTATTTTAGTTTGTGTTTCAAATTTCGCATCATCTGTCATTACAACCCCTAAATCTTTTGCTCTGGAATTTCTCCGAATTTCCTGTCCATTTGGGGTATAATTTTCCATGGATTTTAGGTCTTCTCTTTTTCCGTACAGTAACAGTTGAAATTTCTCAGTGTTAAACTTCATACTGTATTGTTGTCTCCCGTCCACTTGTAGATTCTGTTTATGTCGGTTTGTAGAGATCCTATATCTTCTGGGTTTCTTATATTTCTACTGATCTTTGTGTCATCGGCAAAGGATGTTACTGTGCTGTCTCTGGTAACTTCCTCATCTATATCAGTTAGCATGATTATGAAGAGTAGTGGAGCTAATACTGTTCCTTGTGGTACTGAGCTGAGGACCTCTGATTCTGATGAAGATACTCCTTGTACTGTAACGACTTGCCGCCGCTCACTAAGGAAATTATATATCCACTTCCCTACTCTTCCTGTTATTCTCATATATTTCAGTTTATGTATTATGATTCCATGGTCACACTTGTCGAACGCTTTAGCAAAGTCTGTGTATAGTACATCATAGTTTTCATTACTTTCAAGTGCATCAATAATGTTGTTGTAGTTTTCCATTAGTTGTGATAGGCATGATCTGCCTGACCGAAACCCGTGTTGGTTATCATTGAATTTTTTCCGAGTTTCCAAAAAGTCATAAATTTTCTAACTATTCTTTCAAATATTTTAGTGAGATGAGATGTAAGCGACACTGGCCTATAGTTTTTGGTCTCGGATCGATCTCCTCCTTTATATATTGGGAGTTGGGACTATGTTCGCGCTCTTCAGGATGCCCGGTATTTCTCCCGTGTCTAGTGATCGTCTCCATATCCAGTATAGGGGCTCAGCGATTGCATTCTTGCAGTTTTTGATCAGTGTGGCATTCCATTTATCCGGTCCTGCCGCTGAGTGTGTTTTTAGTTTCCATATGGCTTGTGTAATATCATCCGTCGTAAAGTCGAAATCCGTTATACTTTCCCCTTGCAGTTCTTCTTCAAAGAACGCGTTTCTATCCCCTATCAATTTGTCAGTTTTTGGGATACTGAAAGATGATTCGTACTGAGCTCTTAATATTTCAGCTACCTCTGTTAGATCATCAGCTAAAGCACTGTTCTCGTTTTTTAAAGGTCTGATAGTCGCATGGTTTTTCATCTTTTTGCGAAATTATAGAAGTACTTTGAGTTAGCCTTTATCGCTTCTATAGCGTCGTCGTCTTCTTTTTCTGTATGCTTCTCGATTAGTTCCTGTATGACGTCATCGATATTCTGTAGTTTATCATTTAATATTTTTCTTATGTTATCTTTGCAGTTACTTAATTTTGCAGTCACTCTTTTTCTCTTTCGAAACAATGCCTTCTTTTGTCTCTCGAACCTGCTTCTCTTTACTCTTTGTTGTATTTTTGGGACATGTTTTTCCACAATTTCTAACGTCTTCTCCTCTAAGGTCATGAGCATCTTCTCCGTTGTCTTGGCCTCGAAAATGGTTTTCCAATCTATTACTTCCATGCTGGATGTCACAGCTGCCTAGTTTATTGCTTTGGAGTGAATATTAAAAAGTTCGAATTTGCTTCTTTCTGTTGTGCGTGTTCTTTCCTTTCCTGTTGCATTTATATTAGTTGTTATTTCAATGATGTTGTGGTCCGATATCATAGTTGGGGATATTTCTACATTATCAATTAGGTTGCTGTTGTTTGTGAATACCAAATCTAGGCAGTTGTTTTTCTTGTGTTTTGTTATTTCTTGCGTTAACATAAATTCATCAGCTAGAGCTAGTAGCATTTTTACCTGCTCCTGGTCTTTTCGTGTGCCCCCTTGTCCTGGTGTATACATATATTTTTTCTTATCCTCTTATATTTCATGAATGGGAAATTAAAATCACCACAGAGAAAAATATTTGGGGTTGGAGAGTGTAGATCTTTCACCCAGTTTCTTACCTCTGCTATGGAATCTGAAAATTTTGAGGTTGGCGTGTTTGGGAGTCTGTACATTACAATTAGTACCATATTTAATTTTTCAACTTTTGCTGCTACACAGTACACATTCTACGTAGCTGTTTGAGGTACTTACAGTCATTTCTGCCATATGCCTTTCGCGTATGCAAAGAGCACGTCCTCCTTCACGTCTCACTGTTCTGTCGGCTCGGAGGATGTTAAAGTTGTCAATTTGTATTTCTTTTTTGCCAATACAGGACTCACAATTTTCACAGTTCGCCTGGCAGTCGTTTAGATAAGTTTCCGTAAGGTATGCAAAGTCTGCTCCGGCTTCTTGCATGAGTTCTTTCAGGTATAAAACTTTGTTTGGAGACTGGTTTGATTTAAGGCCCTGAATGTTGGCTAGGATTATTTTTATTTTTTCTCTTTCGTTTTCGCATACAGGTGGTTCCGATTTGTTTTCCAATGGGGGTGCCGGTTTCGTTGCCTTGTGGTCCTCCGAGAAGTTACCTCTTTTTATCTTTGTCGGTACCTGTTGTCCCGATAACGCATGAAGTGCCTTTGTGCGTGCCTTCTGTCCGGCTCTCGGATTCCTATATTTGTCAGCTGGTTTTGTAATTGCTACAGGTAAAAAAAAAAAATTCTTTTTGCATTTATCAATAATTGTTGCACATAGTCTATTCAATTGTTTTGTCAATAAAATACAAAATTCAAATTGACAATTTTTATAATTCTTTTTTTTTGTTTGGACATTATAAAAAAAAAAATTAATTTTGCGCCTTAGTGCCGAATGCCAATCCAGTATTTGGGCGCTGGTGAATTTGGCATTTAATTAAGTATCTATGTAAGGTCTATAATAGACCCTTACAAATAGTGATCCCGGAGTGACCAAAAACACCATAAATTCGCAAAAAAATTTCAAAAATTGTTTGTCAAATTCTTTATCAACATTTTCAGTCTGCATCCATAATTTTATTAAGTTCACCAGTACTAAGCACTCATCTATAATGGAAGTGTATTTTCTGTTGCAAAATATATTCCTTTTATTTTGCCTTTTCATAAAATCTGCATTTTCTACATTTAAAAAAAAAAAAAAAAAAAAAAAAAAAAAATTTTGTCCGCAAGATTAATTTTCCTCATTTGTCTTCAAGAATTTTTAATTTTCATCATTCATCTTCAAGAATTCTTTCACATTTTACTATTTCCGAAGATTTTCTTACCATTTTGGTGAAAATATTTGCAAAACATTTTTTTTTTGTTTTTACCAATTTTTGCCCAAATTTTCTTTTTATTGCCAAGTCTAGCTACTCTGCTCATTTTTTGTAAAATTTAGCAGAAATTCTCCAGCTTTACGTTACAGGAAAAAAAAAAAAAATTGTATTTTTTTAAGCCATCTGAAGTGCATTTTCTTTCAAGAGTTTTTTTTGCAAATTTACCTATATTCTGCAAACAGCCTATACGTAGACTATTTTTTTTGCTAATATCGGGCTACATCATCATAGATTTGACTAGGCCCTATTTATTTTGCTCGATCAAGTCTCGTCAAGTTTTTGTTACCAGCACTCATTACAACTCCAGTTGAGTCTCATACTCAACCAAACTTACCTGAAGCCATTATTCACATTCAACAATATTTGTTGAAACGTTGTCAAGTTTTTGACACATTTTAATTTTTTTTGGTACCTTGTAACAATATAATAGCCACAATGACCAACAACACCAACCCAGGATCATCCAACGGTGGCACTCGAAATCCACCACCTATAACAGACCCTCTAACAATGTATCAGCCTATCACTCCACAATTCATCGCTGAATAGCCTGCAGTCTTTGTGAATCAACTGCGGGATTATTTCGCGATAAAAGGAATTACGGACCCACAAACCAAGTTCCTTATCAGAAAGAACCTCCTGCCTGCACTAGTATACAAAATGGTGCAGGATGTGGCTCTATTGCCTCCGTCTGACCAAGCTTTCGAGAGCCTCCTCAGCGAGTTAGTCAGGAGGCTCGGCCAATCGGAAGAAGAGTGACTCAATGGCCCAGTAGCGGCTCGTCCGTAGGCACTGCGGAACTGCAGTACCCCTAAATTTTTTATTTACAATTGAAATAATCAAGAACAATATAAGGATGAGCTCACTGAATAAGTTTTTCAATAACTTTTGAAACTTTTATTCATTGCTCAATGCTCATCCTTTTATTTCAGTAATTATTTCAACCCATTCTTAGAGACAGCACCCCTAGAATTTTTAGTCACGAGCCGCCACTGCTCAATGCTCTACTCAAGGACCAAGTTCTTGGGGATCAAATGCCAACAGCCTTTCTTAGGCATCTGCAAGACCTGGCTGGACAGACCAACGAAGGAAATGATAAAAACTCAGCCTTAATGCGTCGCCGCTTCCTCAATGGTCTCCCCACTGCCCTACGGCCAATGCTCCGTTGTATGCCAAATGATACAGACCCTCTCACTATGGCCAAAACAGCTGATAAGATGATAACGAAATCCGCCTGGGCCAAGTAAATAACCACGCCCATCACCCCTAAATCTGCGCTACGCAGGACGACACTCAGAGTCTGGCCGCGCAAAGTATTAAGCTATCTGAAAAAATTTTACAAACAATAAAAGAAGAATTTAAAGCTCTCCGAACAGAGCTAGCCAGCACAAGGAACGAGAAAGAAGCTCTTCAAGACGAGGACCACCCTCTGGTCCAAATAGAGCCCCCCAACCCGAAGCTGGACAACGCCTCATTCTACTACAACCACAGCCGCCGCAAACAGGTCAGTTGGTTGCTCCTAATCCAACTCTATTAGCCCACTTCCTTCTCCTCAATCCTCAATCCCCACTCCTCAGCCTCATTCTCAACCTACTTCTTTACCTCAGTCTACTGCTCATATCCCTCCTTGCTGGTATCATGAAAGGTTTAGAGAACGTGCAACGCGCTGTATCGTACCTTGTCCATGGACTCCTAACCCTCCTTTAAACTAACCAGGCTAGTGTCACAGGCGTCCGACACTACAGCCTCTCAAGCTTCTCAAATTATCCTTACTTCAACTAACCCTTCCACTACCTCATTTAATCCTACCTCAATTTTAACTAAATATTACTCTACCTCAACCAACCCAACCTTTACTACAAATAATGTTCAACCTATTACTACGCACTCAACTACCTCATTTAACACTGTTAAACCAACACCTACTTATGCAAGTAAAGTTAAAGAATCGCAACCTACTTATTCAACCACAGCTAATTTAATACCCTCAACAAATTCTCCAAATACAACAACACAAACTCCTTCCTACAGCAATACTAACCTTCCTTTACAAAAAACTGATTCACAAACTGCTGCACCACCTGGTCCAACGTTCACCTTGCATGATCCACTCTCAGGCTATGCATTTTTTATTGACACTGGAGCTCAATACAGTGTTATTCCTGCAACAGCCGCAGACCGCGCAAACGGACCTTCTCCTTTCATTTTACGTGCAGCTAATTATTTATCTATTCACACTTATGGACGTCGTTCTATTTCAGTTTTTCTTGGACTTATGAGTGTTTTTCGCTGGATATTTCTTGTCGCGGATGTACATACCCCAATGTTAGGCTCTGATTTCCTTTCTGCAAATGATTTATTAGTCGATGTTCGTAGAGCACAATTAATTGATAATGCCACACGTCTTTCAGCAATTGGTTCTCCTACCTCACACCCCTCATCATTATTGGCAAGTTCTCTGCCACAATGCTCACCTGCTATAGAGCAGCTTTTAGATGAATTTCTTCCCTTACTCAACCCTGTTCTAAGGATACCCCCATTAAACACTCTGTTGTCTACCGTATTAATACGGTAGGCTCGCCTGTTTTCACCCGCCCACGTCGCTTAGCTCCAGACCGTCTTGCAGTTGTGAGACGAGAGTTTGAACACATCCTCGAACTCGGTATTATACAGCCTTCAAGCAGCCAGTATGCCTCTGCTTTACACATGGTCCCAAAACCTACACTCGGAGACTGGCGTCCATGCGGAGATTATCGTGCTTTGAATGACAACACGATTCCAGATCGCTATCCCCTTCCTCACTTACACGATTTTACTTCTGCTCTCCACGGCACCACAGTATTTTCACGCCTTGACTTGGTGCGAGCTTTTCATCAAATTCCTGTACACCCTGAACACATATATAAAACTGCTATAACAACCCCTTTTGGGTTGTTCGAAATGACAAAAATGCCATATGGACTGCGTAATGCGGCTCAAACTTTTCAACGCTTCATTGATGAAGTGTTGAGAGGTCTCTCCTTTACATTCACATATGTCGATGACATTCTCATCGCAAGTTCTTCTCCCTCAGAACATATTCAACATTTACGCTTAGTTTTTTCTTGGTTGGCAGAATATGGTGTACTGCTAAACCCTGAAAAATGTCTTTGCTGTAAATGAGCTCACCTTCTTAGGACACAAAGTTACTTCGAAGGGCATCTCTCCTCTCGAAGATAAAGTATCTGTGATAAGGTTTTTCCCACAACCGCAAACCCAAAAGCAACTTCGTCGCTTCCAAGGGATGGTAAATTTCCACCATCGCTTCATTCCTCAGTTTGCAAACATTCTTGCACCCATAACCTCTCTTCTTCGCCAATCAAAAAGGGGCAGATCCACTGCAGTTTTGTGGAACCCCGAAGCTACCAATGCTTTTTCACAAGCAAAAGAGGCTATAGCAAAAGCTACATGCCTTGTTCATCCTCAACCAGACGTTCCTCTGAACTTAGCCACTGATGCCTCTGACGTTGCAGTGTCAGGAGTGCTCCAGCAGCTTGTTTCGGGCATTTGGGAACCTCTCGCATTCTTTTCACGCAAGCTCTCACCTTCACAAACGAGGTACAGCACTTTCGGTCGAGAGTTGCTGGCGGTATACCCAGTGGTGAGCTGGACCCGGTTCGCACCGGTTGTTAAAATCTTTTTGAAAATAAGAACCGGTTGTTAACTTTTTTGCTGGACGCTGAAGAGAGCTCTCAGAAGCAGAAAGAGGTTTTTCGGTGATGAATATTATTTGTAGTGATAGAAGAGCAAGTTTAACAACTAAACACATATCATGCTTTATGATCATCAATTTGTTGGGGAAACTATTAAGTTTCTGGAACCCGTTAACATATGTCAAATCATGGATGAGAAGTCATCGATCCGCTTTAGATACCAGAGTTCGTGTATCCAAAATGACAGTTTACGGAGAAAACCAAGAAGCCATTTGGAAATTATTACCGTAATAAGTAATAATTATTAAGGTACGTAAAAATGTTTAAATTTAAAAAAAAAAAAGTTTAAAAGCATAGATGTACTGATATTTATGTTTTGCCTAATAATTCATTATTGCTAAAGCTGACTGAGCAATTTAATTTTAACTATGTAGATAATATGATTCATCGGTTTTTATTAAATAATTCTTCTTTTCTGATTTCATTAGAAACGTCTATTTCTCTAATTAACTATACTAATTAATTGTCATGCAGTTATTAATACCTAGCTGAATCATAAAATGCAGACACTTGAAAAAGGCAAATAGCGAGATAATTAATTTAATTAAAATTGCGAAAGGGTGGGGTGGGAAGGGTTGTCAATTTTTTATTGCCGAATTCAGAATTTTTTATACAGAACCCGGTGGTTAAAATTTTGGCAGCTTAGCGAACCGGTTGTTAAAATTTTGGCAGCTCACCACTGAGTATACCTCTCCATCCGTCATTTCAGGCCATTCGTGGAAGGACGTGACTTTAGCATTTTTACGGATCATCGTCCGTCAATATTTGCTCTCCATTCACAGTCAGACTCTCATGCTCCTTTTAAGAGAAGACACCTTGATTTTATTCTCCAATTTACTTCAGACATTCGGCACATTTCAGGTTCTTTGAATGTTGTGCCGGATGTTCTATCTCGCATCTCATCAATTTCTGATCCTCGACTCTCACACATCAACCTATGGAAAACTGATGAGTGGGTAGTTGGGAGGTAACGAAAATGGTTCACTGAGTAGGTAGGTAGTTAATCTAACAATTATTAAATTCCTTTTATGTCAATAACTGGGTGGATAAAACCAATTGGTTGCTCACCAGAGTTATTCTCCACACTAGTATTTATATACTGTGTGACAAGAGCGTGCTCGGTAATAGATATACATTACCGATCAACCAACCGAGGAAAAAACCAACACGACGCTGGTGGAAAAAGCCCCGCGAAAAAGGAGAACAAAGGAGAACGAAAACGAGGAACAGGGCGAAAGGACGGAACTGGAGAAGGGACAAGAACAGACACCGAAGAAAGATCCCCACCAGCAAGTACGCTCTCGACAATTATACAGGAAGGAGAAAAGAGACTCTCTAATAACTAGCAGTAAGTGACTAATTGTGTTTTTAGCCCAGTTAGATCTTCTAACTTCTAACTTAGAAGTAAACCATTAAATTAAGCTGGGTCAGACAAATTAGGCCTACATTGTGGCCTAAGACCCAGCATCAACTCATAGCTTAACAAAGGTGAAGGTAGATTGCCCTAACCTAATTTGGTGAGGAATCCTACTGTGGACCTCAATTTATCTGCCCGCTCTGGACCATTTCCGGAATCTCTAGGCTGACCCCTACAGGGCTAGACTTAATCTACTCTATAGTTAGACTGGAGATATAAGGGGTGGGTTAATTGTGGACCAATTCATACAGAGCATTTTTCACATTGGTGGCCCGTGTGGGGATAAAAATTGCAGAATTAGGCTAAATGGTCTAGCCTAAGCCTAACCTAATCAAGCCTAATTAGGTCTACAACCTAGGGCCTAACTAGGAAACATTTACATTTGAGGAGTCTCATTCTCTTATAAGCTTAGACCTGAGTGACACATAAGTACTTGGGGGGGATTAAACCAAATTTAAAACTTGACTGTTTTGTCTGTGCTCTGTCTTCTCTGGTAATTTCTTCTTGTCCTCTATTTCATTACGATCCCCAGTTAAACAACTTTGACATAGACAAGGACAGTGCGGAATTGAAAAAGTTAAAAAAGAAAAGGGGGGCAAAGTTGGGTGCTGTTACAAAGGCCGTGAACACTTTTAACAATATTACACAACCAGGTAAGGAAGATTTAGAGTGTGTAATTCTTAAATTGGAAACTAAAAAGAAGGAAATAATAGCCATTGATGAGAGTATTTCAGAGTTAGTTGAATCCGAAATGGCTGAAGAACAATTGATAGACCCTTACGCTGATAATGATGATCAGGTAATCTCAATTGAACAGCAAATAAGGAGACTACGGTCTCGTTTGACTGACTTAACACCAAATAAACCTAATTCTGATTTTAATCAAAGTAAAGCTAACATTCAACAAAATTTAAGTGGCATGCTAAATCCTGAGTCACAAGAATTGAGGGCTCAGTTACCCATTTTGCTAGTACCAACATTTGAAGGGGACACGGTACAATTCCCATCTTTCATTGACAAATTTGAGAGTTTAATAGGTAATAAACCTTATATTTCAACTGTTGATAAGTTTAGCTACTTAACTAGTTTCCTTAAAGGCCCAGCCTATAACCTGATAGCCTATTTACCAGCCGTAGGGAATTCATATGAAGTTGCTATTGATCTCTTAAAACGTAATTACATTAATAAAGATGAGATTGTATATGAATTATCTCAACAAATTTTTGATTTTGCACCCATAAAAGATAACCATAGTGATATGGAAAATTTTTATACAAAATTAGAAGCTATTATAGGACAACTGGTTAGCAATGAGATAGATATTAAAGCTTCATCTTGGATTATACAAGGCATAGTTCTTAGGTGCCTTCCTTTGAGGGTTAAAGATATTTTAATTCTAAAGACGGGAGAAAATTATCCTAATCTTGAAGATATCAGAAAACACTTTCCCAATATCCTAACTAATTACAAATTGAGAAATATTCCAACACAAAATAAGACCCAGACTATGGATAAACCAAAGACTGTTCCCAGAGACCAACTAGCTACAGCCAAACAGACAAAACTTGATACTGTAGAATCAAATGTGACCAACTGTAATACACGAACACCTACATTACAGAACTTTAATGTAACTGCTGCCTCAACTTACACACTACATTGCAAATTTTGTGCAAGTAATGAACACAGTAGTACTGGGTGTGACAAATATTCAGACTTTAACCAAAAGCTAAAAGATGTGAACAGTTGAACCTATGTAAAAAGTGTACTGGCCAGGGACATTATAAGAAAGACTGTAAATCTAGGTTAAGATTCAAGTGTAAGTTTTGTAAAAGTTTACGACATGTCTCATCAATGTGTGATTCACCAAAGTGTCCAAACAATAGTACTCAAACTCAAAAGATACCTCCACCAAACAAAGGTAATCAAGAAAATGCCACTTTCATGGGACATTCTGTTTGCTCAAACAACGTAACAAGAAACACTGAGATTCTTTTACCAACTATTACTTTGGACTTAGTGAATAGTGAGGGTAGCACCACTCCAGTGAGATGTCTTATAGACTGTTGTTCTCAACAAACATTTGTTTCGCAAAATGTAGTTAATAAATTGGGTTTGACACCAAACCCGAATGAACAAAA
This sequence comes from Bathynomus jamesi, assembly GCA_023014485.1. NCBI lineage: Eukaryota > Metazoa > Arthropoda > Malacostraca > Isopoda > Cirolanidae > Bathynomus > Bathynomus jamesi. Next base: position 5,587 of record JAJOZX010000044.1, on the reverse strand, counting down.
CCTCAATATTGCATCCTTTGTTAAGGATAACTCGGACAAAAATAGCTATAAGACAATTGACCTGGAACTACATTTAGAAAATAAATTTATTTCTAAAGTAGGACAAAACAAACTGGTTATACCCAAACTAGAACAAACCATAAATCATTTGGGAAAACACTACAAAATAGCTGATAGACATATCACTAACAACACAGTAGCTAACATTGAAATGTTAATAGGGGCAGATTATATTAATCTTATTCATAAGGGCATAGTAGAGATAGGTAATGGTATAGCTATTCAGACTCCATCAGGGATAGCCCCTTTGGGTGACCTATCCAAATACAACCTAGACCTAAACCAAAACAGTTCATGACTAACAAATACTATGTGCCTCAACTCAGTCCTACATAACACCTGTAAGAATAGCAACACTTTGAATAATATTATATCAACTGAGAACATTAATTCATCACTATCAAATGAAACTCTGGATGAGGCAATTCAAACTTTATGGTTGCTAGAATCTGTGGGTATGCATGACACAAATCAAACTTCAGAAGATCAGTTAATGGTAGAAAGATTTGAAGACACCATTCAGTGCAAAGACAATAGTTATTTTATTGAGTTACCTTGGAAAATAAATTGTCCAACTTTAAGAGATAATCTCAAAGTAGCTAAAGGACATTTATATAAAGTAATGAAAAAACTCAAACAAGATAATAATATTAAAAAGTACAGTGATGTCTTCAAAGAACAGCTACAGAAAGGCTTCATTGAAGAAGTAACAAATAACCCTTTTAAAAAAGATGGTTGTCATTATTTAACCCACAGGGGGGTTTATCGACAAGATGCCCCAACAACAAAACTCAGAGTAGTATATAACTGTAGCCTCAAAGACAGTGATAAACACAGTTTGAATGATTGCCTGATTGAGGGTCCTAATCTCATTTCTGACCTTGTGAAGATCTTACTGAGGTTCAGGTTAGATAAATATGCCGTACAAAGTGACATTTCAAAGGCATTTTTGAGAATAAATCTTAAAATGAATATGATAAGAACCAACTTAGGTTCTTATGGTTCAAGGATCCATTTGATTTGAATAAAGGGTTCATAACCTATAGATTTAATGTTGTGTTGTTTGGAGCCAATTGCTCACCTAGCCTATTAGCATTGACAATTGGACATCATTTGAACCAGTTTAATAACTCTTTAACATTGAACTTCCTTAAGGAACATTTTTACGTAGACAATCTAATAGGCTCAACAACAACAAAATCTGAATTATCTGAAGTCTATGAACACTCTCAAAACATTATGCAACAAGGTAACTTTGAACTTAGAGAGTGGATTTCAAATGATGAGGATTTAAAGAAAAAGATTTTAAAGGATAATAATGGTCTTACTGAGCCATCAGACAGAGTTAAAACTTTAGGTATGAACTGGTATTTGGATGCAACTTCTAACAATCATGATTCAATCTGTACTAAAGGTTTTAAACTTGATGAGGAAGCAAATACTAAAAGACAAATATTATCAGAGGCTTCCAAAATGTTTGATCCTATGGGTCTATTCCTGCCTTCAACAATAAAATCAAAGATTCTCCTCCAAGAAATTTGGAGGACAAATGTTGGGTGGGATGATCCAATAACAAATGAAAATAAAAAATCTTGGAAGAAGTTAGCTGCTGATTTAACAAAAGTGCAGAACATTAAAATTCAAAGGTGCTGTGGGTTTAGGGATAAGCCCCAGAGACTTCATGTGTTTGCTGATGCAAGCACACAAGCTTATGGGTGCTGTGCGTATCTTGTAAGTCCTACAGAAAGTCATCTAATTTATGCAAAAGGGAAAGTTGCACCTCTCAAACCTACCCGAACCATACCTCAATTGGAACTATTGGCTGCTGCATTAGCCATTAAAACCATTTCATTGCTTAAGGATGCTTACCATGATGTGAACATAACTGATATCCACATCTGGCTTGACAGTCAGATTTGTCTTGCCTGGATACGGAATGATAGCATTAATAGTAAGAATATCTTTGTAAGAAATAGGCTAAAAGAAATAGCTGAAGCTAATGAAAGCCTACAAGTAAACTTTCACTATGTTCCAACTAAACAAAATCCAGCAGACTTTCTGACCAGAGGTTTATCCTACAAGTTGTTGAAGTCAAACAAAACTTGGTTTATGGGACCTAAGTGGCTCTGTAATACAGACCAATGGCCTGTGGAACAAGTTAACTTGACATTAAATTTAATCTTTTCAAATGAAAAGGTTGAACCAATCACTAATTATGAAATTTATTCTGATTTCAACAAACTTGTCAGGGTTACAGCCTACTGTTTGAGGTTTGCTCACAACTGTTTAACTACAATTAACAAACAGCTAAATAAAAACTCATAATTATACAGAAGTTGCAACCAAATACTGGATAGGCCATGCACAACAAAAAGAGTACAATAAAGAGTTAGAATTCTTGACTAATGGGAAACAAACAAAAGAACTGTACCATCAGTAGTTGTGGATCTAAACTTGTTCAGAGATGAGGAAGGCCTTCTAAGGTGTAAAGGGAGATTAGACAAATCAAAACTGTCATACAAAAGCAAACATCCAATCCTTTTACCTAGATTTAGCTATTTGACAACATTAATCATCAGAAAAACACACAATGATGTATATCATATGGGGGTACCACAGACACTAACTACATTAAGAAAAACTTATGGATACCCAAGGGAAGGATCACTGTTAAAACAGTCCTGAGTGAGTGTGTCACATGTAGGCGTATTCATGCTAGGCCCTATAGGAAACCAAATCCTCCTGCTTTGCCAGAGGAGAGAGTTACTCTCAACAGACCCTTTGAGACTGTAGGCATTGACTATACAGGAGCATTGACTGTAGGGGTGGTTGACACTGAACAAAAAATGTACATTGTACTGTTTACATGTGCTGCCTCACGAGCTGTTTATTTGGATGTTGTGGAGGACCTTACAGCAGAATCTTTTGTTGCTGTCTTTAAGAGATTCTGTGCACGACATTCAGTACCAAAGACAGTTTGGACTGACAATGCTACATATTTCAAGGCTGGTAAACAAGTCATCCACGACTTGTTAAGCGATGAACTCGCACAATTATATATACAAAATTCAAACATAAAGTGGAAGTATATTCCGGTTGCCTCTCCTTGGTATGGTTCTATCTGGGAGAGGAATATACAAACAGTAAAGAATTGCTTGAAGAAAGCAATTGGCAAAAAACATACACTTATTTGAGTTGCTCACTCTCCTGGCTGAGATTGAGAACATCATCAACAATAGACCACTCACTTATGTGAGTGACAACATTAATGACCCGGAACCATTAACTCCAAATCATTTGATTCGGGGAGAACAAGTTAGTCTCCTGCCGGACTACAATATAGACTCTTCAGAAGACCCAAACTGGACTCAACGACATGATGAGCTCCAGACTAAGTTACAACATTTAACTAGAGTTAAAGCTCATTTCATTAAACAGTGGAAAACTGAGTACTTGATGGGTCTAAGGGAGAGACATAAACAAATGACTAAGAAGGATTGGTCTGACACAATTAAGGTAGGGACCTTGTTCTCATACATGACAGTACTCCAAGACAATACTGGCCTCTGGCTAGAGTTTCAGAACTCAGACCAGGGGCAGACGGGGTAACAAGAGTGGTCAAATTAAGGACTTCAACGGGTGACACAACAAGAGACATTTCTCTTTTGTACCCTTTAGAGTCTGGACCCAAAACAATGGACTTTGGAGAACCTTCTCCACTGACAGTAACAACTGGAGACACTGAACTTCCAGTAACTATTCCTTTGACAGTAGGAGTGGTAACGCATCCTACTACAACATTGACAGACACAAGACCTCAGCGACAAACAGCATTAAAGGCGCGACTATTTTACAAAAAAAATAGATGCTGGGGAATTGTAATTTTATCTTCTAACTTTCACTTTTTCTTTTCTTATGGTAAAGACCATAGACAGTTTCATCCTATGGATGTATATTTTCTCTTCTAATTAAATGCTACACCTTCTCCATGAGAAGGTGAGGATAGGCACTGTTAATCAGATTAACAGGCATTTACAGTCAAATAGTTAGCTAGTCTACACTCAGACATAAAAATTGGTGACAATGATACCAAAATTTTTATCTCCCGGGGCCCCCAGTATATGGAAAACTGATGAGTGGGTAGTTGGGAGGTAACGAAAATGGTTCACTGAGTAGGTAGGTAGTTAATCTAACAATTATTAAATTCCTTTTATGTCAATAACTGGGTGGATAAAACCAATTGGTTGCTCACCAGAGTTATTCTCCACACTAGTATTTATATACTGTGTGACAAGAGCGTGCTCGGTAATAGATATACATTACCGATCAACCAACGAGGAAAAAACCAACACGACGCTGGTGGAAAAAGCCCCGCGAAAAAGGAGAACAAAGGAGAACGAAAACGAGGAACAGGGCGAAAGGACGGAACTGGAGAAGGGACAAGAACAGACACCGAAGAAAGATCCCCACCAGCAAGTACGCTCTCGACAATTAACAGGAAGGAGAAAAGAGACTCTCTAATAACTAGCAGTAGTGACTAATTGTGTTTTTAGCCCAGTAGATCTTCTAACTTCTAACTTAGAAGTAAACCATTAAATTAAGCTGGGTCAGACAAATTAGGCCTACATTGTGGCCTAAGACCCAGCATCAACTCATAGCTTAACAAAGGTGAAGGTAGATTGCCCTAACCTAATTTGGTGAGGAATCCTACTGTGGACCTCAATTTATCTGCCCGCTCTGGACCATTTCCGGAATCTCTAGGCTGACCCCTAAGGGCTAGACTAATCTATCTAGTTAGACTGGAGATATAAGGGGTGGGTTAATTGTGGACCAATTCATACAGAGCATTTTCACATTGGTGGTCCGTGTGGGGACTTAACAAAAATTGCAGAATTAGGCTAAATGGTCTAGCCTAAGCCTAACCTAATCAAGCCTAATTAGGTCTACAACCTAGGGCCTAACTAGGAAACATTTACATTTAAGGAGTCTCATTCTCTTATAAGCTTAGACCTGAGTGACACATAAGTACTTGGGGGGGATTAAACCAAATTTAAAACTTGACTGTTTTGTCTGTGCTCTCTTCTCTGGTAATTTCTTCTTGTCCTCTATTCATTACGATCCCAGTTAAACAATTTTGACTTAAACAGGACAGTGCGGAATTGAAAAGTTAAAAAAGAAAAGGGGGGCAAAGTTGGGTGCTGTTACAAAGGCCGTGAACACTTTTAACAATATTACACACCAGGTAAGGAAGATTTAGAGTGTGTAATTCTTAAATTGGAAACTAAAAAGAAGAAATAATAGCCATTGATGAGAGTATTTCAGAGTTAGTTGAATCCGAAATGGTGAAGAACAATTGATAGACCTTACGCTGATAATGATGTTCAGGTAATCTCAATTGAACAGCAAATAAGGAGACTACGGTCTCGTTTGACTGACTTAACACCAAATAACCTATTCTGATTTTAATCAAAGTAAGCTACAACTTCAACAAAATTAAGTGCATGCTAAATCCTGAGTCACAAGAATT